>JASPKZ010007266.1:2215000-2903306 GCA_030220185.1 Diploptera punctata
TCCATATTTTTATTGATAACACTGAAACTCGTCAACAGCTATTGAACACACACACACACAATTATTTTCAAATTTCTATTAATAACACTGAAGCTCGTCAGCAGTTACCGAACACATACACATAAAAAACTGTTTCCAATTTTTTTATTGACAACACTAAAGCTCGTCAACAGCTACTAAAAATATATTGATAAACAGAGGAGAAAATGTACTTAACTGTTTTGTCTTTGCCTATTTATATAGATACCTGGCAGGTTCCGTCGTCCTCAACTAGGTTAAAATGTTTATTAAATTATTTTGAAAACTATATGCCGAGTGAGTAGCCATCGACGACGCTGGAAGACCATTGGCGTCAGAAGCATCGCCAAACAACATATCCATCCATAGTAATTCTGCCCGAGGGTAGGTCCTTAATTGCAATCATAGCATTTCCATGCTATGCTTGCAGCTTTACTAGGGAATATATTGTAGGTGTGGTAGTTTCCCGTTGCTTTCCACATCGGTGAAGGATGATAAGGATGATGATGGTGATTATGGCCATATGGTTTCGGGGACCGTTTGGGCTTTAAAGTTTTCCTGACATTTGTCAACAACATATAATAACTGATAATTCTGCTGAAGATGGAAGCTTGTTTCCGAAAGGTCTATCGTTTTTAAAAGTTTTTAATAAAAACATTGTAACCTAGTTGAGGTGGACGATATCTGTTAGGTATATACTTTAATATTTTACTTTGTGACTATTTATCTCAACAGAATTTTAATGATTTTTTTCAGTATTGGCTAATAGGCCTATATTTAGTGTACGTGTTGAACTTGGATTAAACGACATTCAAAAATTGTAATTCATAATACATTATAATGTTCTGTCATTTTAAAAATTCAGGATGCAACGTTAGGCTCAGGGAATTATATTATTTATCTATCTTAGTCTGAAATATCCCTTGAATTTAGGCCTACTGTTGGATTGAACAATCCAGTTGGAAGGAGTGAAATATATATTTGTTTCTTTGGTATTATTTTAGGTTTGGGAATTTTGTAAATACATATATTTTAAATCTGAGGGTTCTTTATGTAGTTCACATATCTGCAACAAAAGATCAATGACTCTTGACTTCCATTTTGAATACAATCACGTTCTAATACTCTATCTGGATTTCTCGCCGGTTAAAACATGCAATGGAGGCTGAGTTTACTGTCTATGTAAAACCTTTTCTGTCCTTAGCAAGCAGCCAGGGAAGTTTAATTGTGGCGACAGTTAATATGCGGCAAGTTGATGTAACCGTATCACTGGGTAGGAATTCACCAACTTTAACCAAGTTTCTGGTGTTTACTCTAGCAAAACTTGTTGCCACGGAGACAAATCTTCAGTTAGCGACGTCGAAATTACATCTCACATATTCAACAAGTTGCCTGCGTCTCTCTCTTTCATTTCTTCCATTTTCCTAGGGTGTCGAACAGCAAGAGAATAAGAATAAGAAGAAGAAGAAAGAAGAAGAAGAAGAAGAAGAAGAAGAAGAAGAAGAAGAAGAAGAAGAGGAAAAGAAGAGGAAGAAGAAGAGGAAGCGGAAGAGAGACGGAAGAAGCAGAAGAAGAAGAGAGAAGCAGAAGTAAGCAGAAGAAGCAGAAGAACGAAGAAGCAGAAGAAGCAGAAGAAGCAGAAGAAGCAGAAGAAGCAGAAGAAGCAGAAGAAGCAGAAGAAGCAGAATGAACGCAGAGCAGGAATAATCTAATAATCATAATATCATAATCCTAAGAATAATCATTAATAATAATCATAATCATCTAATAATAATAATCATAATCATAATCATAATAATAATCATAATCATAATCATAATCATAAGCATATAATAATCATAATCATAATCATAATAAATCATAATATCATAATCATAATAATAATAATAATCATTAATAATAATCATAATAATAAATAAATGACGACGATGACGATGATTATGAGGACGATTATGAGACGATAATGATGATAATGATAATTATAATGGTGGTGATGATAATGATGACCATGATGATAGTGATAATGGTGGTGATGATGATAGTGATAATGGTGGTGATGATGATAGTGATAATGGTGGTGATGATAATTATTATTATAATAATCATATTTATAATGACTATTTAACTCATGCCCCAAATGGGAGACAATGACCAATCACATTTCAATGATTTTTTATTTACAACCAATCACAGTCGTGTTTCACCTAAAACTTACCATCAAAAGTTTATCATAATAAAGAAAGCACCTCCTTTTTAATATTCTGAAAAAGTCATGGCAATATTTTGCAGTGAATCACTCAAGAAATACGGCTACCAGATTGTATATATATATATAGGGGCCTATATATATATATATATATATATATATATATATATATATATATATATTGCATGAATGTCAACAGAAAGCGCATGCGAGAGATAATAAAAAACATTTGTAACAATTGATTATACCACAAAAAAAGAAACTACTGTTTGTACTTTCTTAAACGATTTATTTTCCAGGAAATGACGTTGCAGAAAAATATAATTGACATATTTACATCATAGGACATCAGAAATCAATTAATACCTATAACGTTGGTTACAAATTACTCCACTAGGATACATTCTTACAACATTGCGCTCCTTTGGCAGTAAATAATATGATCTGGTTGAAGTGATTAACAAAAGAAGCAAATGCGTACCAATCGTTTCTCATTTGTTTTCAAACATCGCCGTTTACATTAAATATATAAATATTTTAAAATTACTGTAATTAAATGATGATTTGTGAGTAAACAGCTTAATTTTATTCGTTAAATAGTCCTAACAAATGCCACTCTTGATTTTCAGATTCTCTAGATAAATTCATTCCTCACTTCGTGAGTCGTGAATTTATCGATAATTTGGAAATCACTCGTGGCATTACTTATGACTATTTAACTCATGCCCCAAATGGGAGTCAATGACCAATCACGTTTCAATGATTTCTGTTTTACAACCAATTACAGTCGTGTTTCACCAAATATTTATCAACATTAAATTTACCATATTAAAGAAAGCTCCTCCTTTTTAATATTCTGAACAGGTCTGACCATTATTTTGCAGTGACTGACTCTATAAGAAATACAGCTACCAGATTGTATATATAGTGTATGGATGTCAACACACAGCGCTTGCAGGAGTTAATATAAAAACATTTGTAGTAATCGATTATACCACCAAAAAAAGAAACCACTCTTTGCACTTTCTTAAATGTATTTTTCCCAGGTAATAATGCAGAAAAATATGTCACATTTGCATCATATGACATCAGATATGAATTAATATACAGTTTGATGTGTTTCATTTTTTCTCCACCAGAGAGCGTTCTTACAATATTGCGTTCCTTTGGCAATAAACAGTATGATCTGGTTACAGTGATAAACAAAAGAAGCAGATGAAGCGTACCAATCGTTTTTCATTTGTTTTCAAACATCGCCGTTTACATTAAATATATAAATATTTTAAAATATGATAACTATATTTAAATAATGATTTGTGAGTAAACAGGTTAATTTTATTCGTTAAATAGTCCTAACAAATGCCACTCTTGATTTCCAAATTCTCTAGATTAATTCACTCCTCACTTCGTGAGTCGTGAATTTATCGATAATTTGGAAATCACTCGTGGCAATACTTATGATAATGATAATAATAGTGATAAGCTTTACGTATGGTTCTAATGAATTCGAATTGACAAGTAGATACTTAATTTTATCCTTATGACATTGTCTGAACTCTAATAAATGTCTTAATATTCCTTGTTTCTGTTGTGCGCGATGCACGTAAAGTAATTTGATTCCATTAATAATAATAATAATAATAATAATAATAATAATAATAATAATAATAATAATAATAATATATCCTCAACTCGTGTCCAACACAGGATCGGGACGAGGGATGAGATGAGATGAAGCCCCTTATATAGAGATCTGTGAATGACGAGGGTGCCGGCCAACTACGCCTGACGCACCTTCACGGGGACAGATGAACGAAATGGATGAGATGAGGATAGAGAAATGGTGTAATGAAATTGTGGCAGGGGAAAACGGGAGGAAACCCCCAGAAAAATCTGCCCAAGCTCCTTTTCGTGCACCATGAAACCCATTTGGAGTGACCGAGACTATTAATGAGTAATATATTACAAAACTATTGAATATGGGAACTTGAGGTTTTCTGCATATTGTTAACTCTGAACCTTTCACTCACTTGCCATTTTTATAGCAACTCTAGCTAATACTTGGCGTGTGCTACTAAGCTAAATAAATTAATGTATTTTCATTTTTAGTTGAATAAGTATTCGCAAAAATCATAAAGATCTGTTGAACGGTTTAAATAAATTAATTCCGCTCGCGCAGCATATTTCCGGCATTGCTTTGCAGTGTGCAAAAACTTTGTGTATTTTTCCGATTTGAATTAATTTACATGAGGTATTTTGTAAATTCAAACCGCACACTTGCAAAGATTGCCTTTGCGATTTATTGATAGTCATAGCGAACGGAAGACGTATTGGAAATCGAAGTAGTTTGAATTTAAACACTCGCGTATTCGAATGCAACGTTGTGTCAAAATTTATTTTTACTATAAAAACACGCGCATATTCGAATGCAACGTTGAAACTTCATCTTTAAATTAGTGAAATATTTTCATTGATATGTCTATTACTTTTCGAATTATGTTTAAAAATGTGCAATGCTGTCACTCGAGTGAGCCCTTTAATTTTAGAAGGTATCTACATCTTCGGTAAGTTTGTCGCTTGTTTTCCGTATCTTAATTTTTTCAATACTGTTTCCCTGATAACTTCCAAAGTGTTCAAAATATTGAGATGAAATTTTGCATCTATGTGTAGTTTAGAAAGATGAATAAAATATACTACAATTGGTAACGTGCCTATTATATTTTATTAAAAAAATAATTTTAATGCAAACTTGAACAAAATGAGTGCATCAATTTAAAATGAAAAATAAAAGATTTACACTCTATGTAAGTAAACAATAGTATATTATATAGCTACAACATTAATGGGTAAAATAAAACAATAATCACTAAAATATATTGAAATTTAGGAAAATGATCAGGAAAACGGCAAGACAATGCAAAATTTTCAGCTGACATTTTGAATATTTAAATAACCATAACGACTGAGGTTAGATTGTACTTAAGTACACAAATATGCTCACATTGTAATATAGATATCACATACCAGATTTAATTTTGATCCGAGGCTTGATCCTTGAGATTGCGAGCAGTGTATAAGATGCACCTTGAAGTGGGTTGGATAGACAATGCATGCACATCTAATACGTCTTCCTCCGAGGAGTGATTTTGGAAATAAACAGGTTGAAAATCCTACAAATTATATTTAAGAAGAAGAAGAAGAAAGGTTTCATTTCTGTAACCAGCATTGTTGCTGAGAACAAAAATTGAAATATGTCATATTTTTAATGGCTAAAGGTGTAGGTCCCCTCATAACAAGTCATTGCTATATATGGATCATCTAGAGGCAAGGAGCAGGAACTAAGTATCACACATTAGAGAGGTACATAATGGCGAACATTATGGTTAGTAGGATTCCACCTTTGACGCTATAAACAACACAAGATGAGTAATACAAGCCCAGATTCAAGGTAGAAATTTAAATTCCGCTCCCCACCGGGATTCGAACCCGGACGGCGAAGTGGGTAGTATAGGTATTCGTCGGACACATGCTTGATCTTTGGGATAAACACAGAAAGCGGCACAAAATTATGGTATTACTGACCTTTCCAGCGCTCTTCACACCCTTCCAAAGAGCAAAATACACCAATAGGAATACAGAAAGAACACAGACGGCAAGAGACCACTTGACTGCACCCATTCTGTCCAGTCCATCTGATTTGTATTGTTCCAAGACGCTTCGCCTGAAAAAAAAAATAATTTGCATTTAAAACTCCAAAGATGACAGACCTTGAAGACTCTTCGACTACCATCTGACTGTTGGTCTCACATTCACGAGTTTTAATCACAGAGGTGGATGATCTTTCAGTCCGTATGTCGAGTCACTCAGCTGCGTAGTGCCGGTTGATGTTCTAAACTCACTAATTTATTCTACGGTAATTAGTAGATACCTTAATGAATTCATTAGGTAACTGTTGGTAATCGTAATTGTCATATATAACTTACTAATCTATTCCAAATATCAAGTATAAATGATAATCCATTTAACTGTGTAATGTTTCTATTCTATCGTAAAATAAATAAACTGGGATTTAAATTAAGTATAAACCCATGCATTGACTTCAAATAGTAATGAAGGATTTACTCATGTATAGTGTAATCATACAATAATTTGAGGATAAAACCCCAATTTTGACAGGTACAACTGCTAAACTATAATAATATGAAAAGGCAAATAAAAAATTTAAATCGGTACAATTGCTTCAGAAATTGACATTTGACTGAAATAACCATATTTTTAACATGTCCAGCCTAAAAATATAATAAAGGCATTGGTATGTTAAAACTTTATTTTGTATTAATGGAAATTTTTGAAAATTTTATTTTGTATAAATGTAAATTTTTAAAAATTTAATTGTTTCCTATAACGTCTTTAAGCAAAGTTGACATACTCCATTTTAATAGTTAAGATAATTTTTTCAGCCCCTTCAAACTAATTAGTAATGGAGTAGACTATAACATACCGTTTGTTCAAATTCTGTAGTCACAAAAATAGACTGGGGAAGACATCCCATAACTTCAAACCATCCAATAAGAATATCTGTTCGATATTTCGAAAACCCACCTACAAGTAGCATGTATTACAGCGTTGGTTTAGCGCCTATGTAAGGAGCAAACCCAAACTCTCAATCTCTTAGTATTATAGACTATCGGACACGATCAGAATTCCATCATTGGACGATGCATAACAGGACAAGTTCATTTTCGAACTTCAAAGTTGTAAAATGTAGTGAACTTTATTAATTTCTTGTTGCATTACCTCGTTCAGTGGAGCTTCGTCATGCATATAACATCAAGGCGGTATTCAAGAACCAAGCTCTCTAGGCCATCCCATATCAATCTTCCATAAGCTTAGGCTCTCATCTTTCAATTGTTCCCGGAATGTTTTTTTAATAAATATCTTGATATCACATGATCTTGAATAGAGTGAACCAGTTAGAGTAGGTTCTGCATGATCCACATAATTAACCACGGAGACACGGGTAGAGAGTCGCTCTTCGCGGAAAGCTTGGTTCTTAAATACCGGCCTAATTACGTGTTCCGAATAAATATAATATTTTATAATTAAATAAACAGTCCACTGCTGTGGTCACGAGGTAGCGTGCTGCCTTGTCACGCAGCGGGCCCATGTTCTATCCCCGATTGGGACAGTTTTTCTGGGTGAGGTTTTTATCGGGGTTTTCCTCACCTATAAGACAAATGCCAGGACAACTTTAAGGCCCAAACAGTCCCTGAAATCATATGCCATCGCAATCATCATCATTCATATTCATCTTAGATTAAGCTTAGGTTAGGGGCTCTCCTGTCGCACCCCTATCAACATCATCATCCATCATATCATTGGGGCAACGTAACCCCGCCTTCCAGCCGCCCCAAACTCAGACGTGGGTTACAATTACGCCATTGCCAGGAGAGAACACCGGAAATGTCTAAGGACAAAAACTGGGGGCATTAAAAAAATTAAATAAACGAAATCGTTTGCTGACTCTAAATAGTATTTTGTTCTGTCGTTAAATAAATTGTACAAATGAATCGGGAGACGTCATGACATAAGATGAATATTCCTCTAACATATTCTTGTTTCACATCCTTAAAGTTACCAACCTTCAATTCCAACAGCGGGAGTATATTTATTAGTTCGATTTAATTCTTCTTTTGGGGTTTGATTAAATAGCTACTTTCCTTTTAATTATTTCTGGATTGGCGCTTCATATTGACACTCAATTTTTGGGGCATACAATTATCACATCAAGGAGCTCCTCTTAACTCCGAATACCACTTAATATTGACGCGTAATACGGGGTATATAATTAACAGAAATCCGTGGGCCCCTCCTAACCAATTTATGATTGGTTAGTCCATCCATACCTTTCACATAACCATATTCGACTCCAATGCGGAACATTATCTGACATATTAATGTTCAATACATTTTTCCAACATGACTATCGATATTATGAAACAGTGACTATGATGATAATGATGTTGGCAACCACTTCTTATCATCACATCGAATTCGAAGCAGCAGCCTGTTCCCGACACTTTGTTGATGTAGTATGATTATTCCTTTATATTTGAATCTACCGATGAGGAAGATAAACTATAAGTGTTATTTATCTAATATATTTAGTATATTTGACTTCCAATCAAAACGTTTGTATCTTACAAGATAAATAACACTGAGTAACAAAAAATACACTTTTTTGTCTCAGAACAATATGTGATTCTGATAGTATTTTTTCCTGAATTTAAATATATCGGTTTTTCTCCATCACGCAAGGTTTCCGAGAGACAGGTTTTTATAATTTCAAACACTTTAATATTTTCTACATTCATAACTACACAATATTCGAACATTCGGACTCACTTAGAAAGTAAGAAATGACGAATTTCTGCTATATTTCGCCTGTGGAGCATCCCTCTTGATGGTCCAACAATAATCCGCCAGCATATTAGGATTCCATCTGCCTTGATACTCTTTTCCATAGCTGAAATCTCCTGATGAAAGTGTTCCCCGTGCTCAACGCTCACTGCGCCAAGATAATAAATGGGCGAAAAAAGGTTTATTAAAAAATAATTATTTAAATCCATGAATTGAAATTTAAATAAAAAAACTGTGGATGATGGAGAAATTCCGAATACATATTTGAAAACACGATAAAAATTGCATTAAGTAAAACTATTGGTACTCATCATCATCATCATGAACAAATTTGTTTTAGGCCATGTGGCCTGTACGGTAAACCTAGCGAAGATGGTCTTGATCTTTCCACCGATGTTTTGGTCTTCCTTGGACTCTATGTCCAGTTTCTTTGCTTAAGTTTCTTCGAGTAATAGGAAGTCCCCTGGGTTGGTTACCAGCCATCTACAGAGCAAGACTAGTGGTAGGGCTGCTACCTTATAGCCTCTAGTCAGGCGTTCAAAATATGGAATTTCCTCCATATTTGATGGAACGGTTATACCGCCGTGACTCGGTCCCCATTACCTTGTTGGTTAAAAGCAGGGTGTACCACGTGCAGGTGAGGTTGAGAATTAGGTAGGAGAGGTTATAGAATGCACATCACTACCTCTTACACCTCATAAGACAAAAATCATGTTGACCAGTGTAATTTTTATAGTAATAATTATAACACTAAGAGTTGTGATTCTATCTAGAATATTGTAATAAGTTTTGCCTCAATTCTATACAAAAAATAATTGAATATCGAGAAAAGTCATTCCTCTTTGAATGAGGATTTGATTCTTAAAGATCTGCTCGCCATCATTTTTCGCTACGGTTTTACTTAATTGCAGTTATCCTCCTAATTTTGTATGTAGAAATTGCCATTATATTACCTATAACAATTATTATAACAAGTTCAAATATAAAATCATGATTAATTATTGACTTTGTATTTTTGTTCATCCTACTTACTGGCTTATTCCATGAATGAAATCTAGGATCTCTTGAATGAGCCTTTTAATGCAGGATCCTAGCATTTGCCTTTACTGATTATGAAAAACGAGGAAAAATAAACATAATCAGGTTGTTCGGTCGCGAGACTTCCCGAATTCGAGTTTCAAACGTTACCGCCTTATCTAATTCGCTCTATTTTATTACAATGTATAAATTTGTAATATTAATTGCAACCAGCTGTGAAAACAAAGGAATGTGGTTTGGCGAGGAGCTATGTCATCAAGAGTTTAATGAGGCATGCCGACTATGTCAACATGATGACAATTGTCCTCACTGCTTCAGCAAACAACTAGCTTCCTCAACTCTAACCCGAGCATTGGTTAAAAATGCATATCATTAACAAGTTGTATATACGAATTAATACCAGATCATACTGGCTAGACAACTTTGTTATAAATATAAATGACACAGCCTCTGTCACCACATATAAACATGATTTAAAGGATTTTTTAAAATATAGTGGTACATTCAGAGACACGAAAACTTCTTGAGAATATAATAGAAAACTGGCGAAATAAAATATTGAACAATCATGATATTATTAAATAAAAATAAAAGGAAATAACGTATTAATTGATAAAATAATACTATTGGCGAGGTTTATAAATTAGTTTTTTATGAATTAATTCAATAGTTTTTTGGATAATGTGGTTTAACAGTCTCTGACATAGGGTCCTGCATGTGAAACTGAAATACGGTAATAGCGAATGATAGGTAGTGCATAAAGGACGATGTTGATGGGATTGATTGCCTTAATTATGTTTATTGGAAAGTCAAGCGAAACCGCATGGTAAGTAGTTACTTGAACATATGTATAATATTTTATCAAGAAGAAATAAGGAATGGATGTTTATTTGATATCGTAGAATAGGTAGGACAATTGTTCCAGGGATGGTGTAACATAATCAATTCTGCGAATATCGCAAATAAAACATATAAACGAATTTTGAAAAAGTTGTAATCTCTGTTAAGATAAGCACCAAGTCCGTAAAAAAATATTAATAATTAAAATGTGACACTACAAGTTGTTCTACTAATATCCATCCATCCATAGTAATTCTGCCCGAAGGCAGATCCTTCACTGCAATCATAGCATTTTCATGCTATGCTTGCAGCTTTACTAGGGAATTGTGTAGGTGTGGTAGCTTCCGTTGCTTTCCACACCGGTGAGGGATGATGATGATGATAATGATAAGGATGATGATGATAAAGATGATGGCCATATGATTTCGGGGACCGTTTGGGCCTTAAAGTTTTCCTGACATTTGTCTTACAGGTGAGGAAAAACCCCGATAAAAACCTCACCCAGAAAAACTGCCCCGACCGGGGATCGAACCCGGGCCCGCTGCGTGACAAGGCAGCACGCTACCTCGAGACCACAGCGGTGGACTTTCTACTAATAATTGCTTAGAATAAATGGTACCTAAACAATTTATTATACGTTTAATTAAAATTTAATGAATTAATTATTGGGATTATTGTTTAAAAGTATGATTTATGCATTTATTCATTCAAATTTATTTTATCCATAAGTATTCCGAGATTTTTTACGTATGTGTCTTTACACATGTTTAATAGACAATTTATTGTAATGTCCCCTGTCCTGAAGAGTTACTTGAATTTAAGTAGGTCATTAATATTAATAATGTAATCAATTGTTTATGGATTAACCGTTGTAATGCTTTAAAAAATTAGGTAAAAAATACTAATGGATCAGAAGTGGGCGTACAATGGGTTATTTTCACAATTAGGGGTATGTGGAAGTTTGTAGTGAGATGTTAAAATATTAGTTATAGTATCTATATTATGTCGATTATGTTTAGTCAATTGTATTTTTAAAAACAGAGTAAGATAATGATGTTTATTGTCACAAAAGTTATACAATTTATTTATAGAAGAAGCTATTAAAAATTTAAGAAGCTGTAAAAGAATAAAGATAAATAAAGAAGTCACCTGTGTAAATTTGCAGATAGATAAAATATTGATAGAAAGAGAAAATATATGTTAAACACATTAACAAACGTTTTAACAGAATCAAAAATAAAAAGTACAGGGTTGTTTCCGATCTCCGGTAACGATTTGCCAAGTAGATTGTGACGTTGGAGTGTGAGTCATCAGGACAGAGTGTGCTAGGTGATCAAGCCAGTCAGTGTGCTGCTTCTGTTACACTCGCACGCGTGTTGCTCTCATAATGCCTAAGAAGATAGACCCGTTTTGGGAAGGGTACATTACTGCCCTTTCCGACGCTAATTATTTACAGTTATTCCGCGATTATTGAGGCTTGAAAAAACGTTATTTTATGGTGTCAAAGTGTGGAATTAGCTCAGTGCTTAATAAAAAGGGAAAGGATCACTTGGGATTAATTCCAAAAGGGAAAAAACGGGCAAATCCCTACTACCCGCACCCCAGATGTAATCAGAAAGGTCAAGGTCCTTATCTCTGGTGGTAACCCTGCCACACAAAGGGTGATTGCAAACAGATTGGGAATATCCCTTAAAACTGTAAACATCATAATAAACAAAGATTTAAACATTGAGAAGCGCCACAAAGCAGGGTTCATAATTTGTTGCCACGTCACATTGCCGAATGCCGCACCAACAGCAGGAAACTATGAAAAAGCAGGAGAAAAATGGAAATTTTTGGTCACACTTGATGAAGCATATGTTTATCTAGGAGACTGCAACAAACCCCGGGCAATTTACTATAGAGAAAGGGGTAAAAAAAATTCAAAAGTGGTATGCCGAATGCAGAGAAAGTTTATCCAATGGATTTATGGTCATCGCGGGATATTGCTACAATGAAAAACTGACCATTCGTAGAGTAGCTAAAAAGGCCAAAATCAACTCCCAGTACTACCAGGAAGACGTTCGCACCCCAATTTACCCGACTGAAATCCCAGCTCTCTATGGTACAGACAAAAACCAAGTCTGGGTGCACCAAGACAAGGCCTCCAGTCACACTTCGGGTTCAACCTTGGCGTCCCTGGAGAAATGGAGCAGGAAACTGGAATACATGCTATTCCATTCAGCAACATCCCAGTGAAGTCTTCTCTGATGCATCACCGATGGACTTTGTGTCTTTGGACTCTCCAAAAGGCCACTGGGAAACAGGCGTCCTCGAACAATAGACGGTCTTTGGAAAGCATATAAAGAGGAGTGGGAACTTCTAGACATGGCTGTGCTGCGTAAGAGTCTTCTGCAGCGGAAACTCCGATGCCAAACCATAGCTCGGGCGAAGAGCCATCAATTAGAGCATGCTCGATGGTGGAGACAGGGCTATCCTTAAGGTAAAACTTAAAAATCATTTGTTATCAGAGATCAGAAACAACCCTCCGTAGTTCCAAAGAAGAAAAATTACGGTTATTCAGATATCAGGACAGAAGATTATGGTTAATATTAATATTGGTAATTTTAAAATAGAACAACTGGAACAATTTTGCTAGCTAGGCAGTTAATCACTAGTGATGACCGTCGAATAGTTGAAACATAGAAAAGTATTTATTGTAATACCTAGGTAAACATTACCGGGTAATAATAATAATAATGTTCTTTTATTCTGTCAGAGGTAAGACCATAAGACCTTCTTTTCCACTCAACCAGCACAAATTTACAACTGAACATTTACAACAAAATTATATTTACAATATACTATTTATAATCAATTAAAAATAGATATTGGGAATTGTAATGTATAATTAATGTAGATTATGGTTTTATACGTTAAATGTAATAATAATAATAATAATAATAATAATAATAGTAATAATAATAATAATAATAATAATAGTAATAATATAATAATAATAATAATGATCATCATCATCATAATAATAATTAGGATAACATATTAGACGAGTAACATCATTTAATACATGTACTTTATGTGTGGAGGTAATATTCAAATCAAATTTAAGTCAAGTATAAATTTAGGTCTTTTTTTAATAATTATAACGTCGGGCAGCCCCTGATTTCCTGTGGTAGGGAATTCCAGTTGCGGGAAATGATGATAGTTTAATATGATATAGAGCGATGGGATCTCACATGTTGCGGTATATTTAGCAAGATATTATGGTGTTTAAGATATGGTTCGAAGTTAAATACTGAAAACAATAGGTTAAATAATTTTGACCCGAAGTGTGTAGGATTCTTAAATAAGACAATTAGTCAGTGTAATTTTCTTCTAATTTTTGTGGTGCAACTTCCGTTTGGCTGACAGCCCATACAAATAAATTATTAGTTAGTAGAATGTTGCAATAATCAAAATGCGGCATCTCTGAACTATGGACTAAAATTCTTTTAAGATTGTTAGGAACAAATTTCTCGAGGTACTTTTGGGACTGCATTATATATGTTTTTATGTGTGACCATATATATATATATAAAATCCCAAATTTTAAAAACTTATGCATAAATATCAATAAAACTAAATATATGGTCACACATAAAAATACATTATATAATGGAAATGGAGAGCTAATGACAAATGAGGGACATTTTGAGGAAGTGGCTGAATTCAAATATCTAGGAACAATAATCACAAATAGGAATGAGATGCACAAAGAAATTAAACATAGGCACAATTCTCGAAACTCGTGCTATTATGCATTACAGGGACTCTTTGACGTCCCAACTCCTTTCAAAAAAAACGTTAAACTAGAATTATATAGCTTAAAACTATTATTTTATCAGTTATATTATATGGATGCGAAACATGGACTCTTACATTAAGGGAGGAAAGGAGATTACGAGTATTTGAGAATTAAGTTCTTAGGAAAATGTTTGGACCAAAGAGAGACGAACAGACAGGTTAATGGAGAAGACTGCATAACAGAGCAGTACATGGGCTTTATGGGAAGTAAGATAAAATAAGAACAGTTAATTCAAGTAGACTTCGATGGGCAGGGCATGTGGCACAAATGGATTGAAAGACGTGTATGCAAGCTTCTTGTAGGAAAACCAGAAGGAAAATGCCCAGTTGGTAGACCAAGAATGAGGTGGGAGAATAACATTAACTATGATTTGAGGGAAGTAGATTATACAGGGAATGATTGGAGAAATTAGCTCAGGATAGAGATGTATGTAGAGCTTATGTTCGCGCGGCCATGAACCTAAGGGTTCGATAGTGCCAGTGAGTTAGTTACTTAGTTATGCATATGGAAATTGATATTACCTGATGTGATAGCATGTTGCTATTTATTACGGAGTGTAATATTCTTGAATGTACAATAATTATTGATTATGTTTTACTTACAAATTGCTCTAAATTTACCCGATTTGGCTCGTGTAACCATTTCATTTTTGCTAGCTTTCTTTTCCTGATAATGTCGGCACATTCCTCATCAAACTATTTCTTGTTTTGCCTCTTTTTTAAAATAACCGATGCTTTCTGATGCTTACATTAATAGTATCTCTTATAGCCTCCCATTCTTTATTTACATCAGTTTTTTCTTCGTTTGCCACATTGTCATCTGAACGTTCCAGTACTTTTGATTTGGTATTCTTGCCGCATTTCATCATCTTTCAGTTTGTTTTTAATTCAACATTTGCAAAATTATATGATGATGAAATTCTAATGCGTCATCAAGATTTTTTAATAATATATAATAGGCTTCTAAATTACTGTTTTATAAAATATTTTAACTAAAATTGCTGAAAAATGCTAATGCATCACTATGAAATGTTAAATAATATATTACTGTACTAATTCCGAGCTAATTTCCATTTACTGTAAATAAATTTACATAAGGTTTTACTCCGCCAACTCCGTCTATTGGGAGAACCGTGATTGTACTTTTAACCGCCCTATGACAGAATTGTGTATGGAAATTTCAAGGATAGAAACATTGTTCTTAGGCAATATCGTATTTTATGAGAAAAAAAACACTGAATACAAGATAATATGTTACTAATAAATAGGAACTTACTCCATTTCTTATATATAAAAAAAAATTACGTACGGGGTGAATCATAAATACTATACGTTTGATCGCGTTGTGTGATGAAAATATTACCATTACAGAAAATATGAAATTACCGTTGGAAAGGCAATTATTCAAATTACTACAATGGAATAAAATAAAACAGTGTAGAACTTACGTCATTAGTCAAAATGGCGTTGAACATGCAACAGTAAATTACAATGGCTGCATGAGCAATAACGTATGGTAATGATCGTGAGGCCACAAGACGGGAAAGACGTGAGCTCAACGTAGCATTGCAGCCGTCGAATGTGGGGAAATGGAGAAAACGACTGCTCGAAACGGGAAGGATGCAGAAAATCAAACCACCTGGAAGGCCTCGCATTAGCACGGATGCAGAAACAACGAAGAGAATTGTGGAGGCGTTCGACGCTAGCCCACAAAAATCAACCCGCCAAGCTGCACGTGAGCAGTGATTTGTTTTGTTTTGTTCTATTGTTGTAATTTGAAGGATTCCCTTTCCAATGATAACTTCATATTTCCTTTAATAATAATATCTCGTCACAAAATGCGATCAAACGTATATCCATATTTCTGAATCACTCTGTATATGCCTATCTAATAAGACGTTTATGCTTTTCCATAATGCCAATAGGCCCCTACATATTCTTTATTTACCGGAACAATTTCATTATGAGCAGTATGTATTCTCCTTGCTCACTCACCTTTAAATACTCCTTATTTTCACCATATCCTCAATGATATTTTTCGCTCAACAGTTTTAAAACATTCAGAATAATTTGTTTCTCTCCCCTTTTCAAATGCTTTTTCTTCCGATGTTTTAAAAACATTTTAGAAGGGGTCATTTTCAACTGAAATTCTAATGTAAGAATAAAATAATGCATATTTAACGTATTAAACATGTAGTTATACATTTTAAGATTCCCCCGTATAACTTATTTAGTCATGTGCTGGGTAATATATACTTTTATTTCCTTTATTTCGAGTATTAGGGAGCGAACTTTATTTTATTACACATTTAAGGCTAAAACCAGTATTCGGCCAATGAAAATGGATTAATATACCTGGTTTGTTTACATTATGGAACTGGAAATTAGTTCGGAATTTGTATAATAATAATTATTATTAGCATTGTATATTTATTAAACATTTTTTAAAAACCTTTAATTAAATATTTTAAAAACTTTTTGATTCTAAAAATTGTTATAAGATAAAAAATTAAAATATGTACCTTTTTGCCAGGTGCCGTCGTCCTCAACTATGTTAATATATTATATTTAAAATGTTATCTGGAGGCCTTCCATCATCAGCACCTGAGTTGCTGCTACAAACCTGAGTCTACATAGTCGTAAACAACAACAACTAGTAGCAGAAGCTCATCCTGCTGATGATGGAAGTTAACTTCCGAAAGGCCTCCAGATAACATTTTAAATATAAAATTTTAACATAGTTGAGGACGACGGTACCTGCCAAAAAGGTACATATTTAATTTTTTGTGTTATGATTATTTACCTCAACGGAATTTGATATGAATTTTATTAGTATTGACTCAAATAATTGTATTCATTTGGGTTTATAATGTAACTACTTAAACTTTGTCTTTACAGTACTTTGTGTATAGCCATTGCCTCTCCTTTATTAGGAGTTTCTAGATTAAACTAATTTAGTTACGCTTATTTCCCTGCATATGACATGAATGGCATATGGTCAACATACCAACCCAATTGAGACATCTAGTAGGCAACAAAGGTATTACTTGTATGATGGAGGTCGGTAAATTTTGCTAAGAGTCCTCTTTTTAGGCTTATGGTTCTTTTACGAGCCTGAAAATCTTCAGACTCAGGACCCACGAAATAGAGTCCTTCCCGGAGGATTGTTCCTTGGATTTTTTCATCCTAAAGAATCTATCTATCTATCTCGGTGGATTGAACCGGCGACACTCGGGACTAGTGGGAAGACACATAACCACTAGTCCACCGCTGTCGATTGTTTAATGAAATTAGTTTGTATTAAAATGTGCTAATCGGTAAATGTTTATTTCACTGGGCGTGTTTGTACTGTCTATATGTCAGAAGTCCGAACAATGACGCGTTTGTTTTCTTCATGTTTAACATGTACCGCGCCATCAGTTGTCCAAACATTGGTGACACTATGTTTGGACATCGAGTCCTTCAAAATTTTTATATCTTAATACACATGCAAAAGAATGTGAAGTCTGAACATTAGATTGCATCTGTCTGATCCTATTCACGCCCACTTTTGATACTCGACGCTGATAACTTCTTCTCGTAAGGATTAAACCTTTTTGGTTCGTTCCGGCTACAAGTATTATACCTGCTGTGTCCATCTCTTTCGTGGATGTCCCCGATCTCTTTTTCTTCCTCTTGGTTGATAGTTCAGACTTTTCCTAGGCAATCTGTTGGTATCCATTCTGCAAACTATGTTCATACCATTTTCTCCTATACTCTTTTATTTTATCTGTTAAGCCTCTTATCTATTTTATCTGACTATTTAACTCATGCCCCAAATGGGAATCAATGACCAATCACATTTCAATGATTTTTGATTTACAACCAATCACAGTCGTGTTTCGCCTAAAATTTACCAACTAAAATTTATCATAATAAAGAAAGCACCTCCTTTTTAACATTCTGAATAGGTCATAGCATTATTTTGCAGTGACTGACCTTAGAGTGACTCTATAAGAAATACGGCTACCAGATTGTATATATAGTGCATGAATGTCAACACGTAGCGCATACGAGAGATAATATAAAAACATTTGTAACAATTGATTATACCACAAAAAGTCACTGTTTGCACTTTCTTAAACGAATTATTTTGCAGGAAATGACGCAGAAAAATATAATTGACATATTTACATCATAGGACAACGTTGGTTATAAATTTCTCCACTAGGGCGTATTCTTACAACATTGCGATCTTTTGGCAATAAATAATATTATGATCTGGTTGTAGTGATCGAAGAAAAGAATCAAATGAAGAGTACCAATCGTTTCTCATTTGTTTTCAAACATCGCCGTTCACATTAAATATATAAATATTTTAAAACAACTAGGCCTATAGTTAAATAATGATTTGTGAGTATACAGCTTAATTTTATTCGTTAAATAGTCCTAACAAATACCACTCTTTCTTTCCAAATTCTCTAGATAAACTCACTTCGTGAGTCGTGAATTTATCGATAATTTGGAAATCACCCGTGGCATTACTTATAATAACTTCAGATGTTAAATAATAAAAAATAAACGAGGTACTAAATCAAATCTCCCTTTTTTCTGCTATGACAACGGAATTTTCAACCATTACCCGCCAGAACTACCTCGAAATTTCTTCCAGAGAAGCGTTGTGATGTACAGCCTTTGAAAAAAAAAATGATGGTGCAACTCTTAATGATGGAAAGTTCGAGTTTTGAAGAGCGATTCACACCAGTACGTTGTTACATGTTCTGACTCGTTTGAGTAAAAAGCGGACGGTATAAGTCTCTCTTCATGCAGCATTCGCATCGTTCGCTTCAGTGGAGTAGTCGGTTAGATCCTTTTTTTTTCCACGACGAAGGCTCAAGTTCGATTCTGCTCAGGTATATATTTTTATTATTTAATAACGTCGTTAATTTTCATAATGCCTAAATGTTACCAGGAATCGTTATATAAATACATAAATAAATAAATAAATAAATTAATAAATAAATATATGTATATATATATATGGAAATATTCCCGGTCGGGTTTTTCGGGGTTTTTCCTCACCTGTAAGATAAATGTCAGGAAGCGTAGGGCCCAACGGTCCCCGAAAATCATCCGGCCATCATCATCATCATCATCCTTATCATTATCGTCATTCTTCGCCGGTGTGGAAAGAAACAAGCGGGAAACTTACCACACCAACAGTTCCCTAGTAGAGATGCAAAGCATAGATATAAATGCTACGATTGCAGTGAAAGGCCTGCCCTCGGGCAGAATTACTATGGAATGGAATATATATATAAGTAAATTAAAGGAAACAGCTCATATATATATATATATATATATATATATATATAGAGAGAGAGAGAGAGAGAGAGAGAGAGAGAGAGAGATAATGAATAACGATTATAACGTCTCATTACTTTGTTTACAAAACACATGGCATAATATAACTACTTATTTCCATTACTAATCAAAATGCGTCTGATTAATTAATATCTAATTTCATTACACAAGTAAGTCCTGAAGTACTGCATCGCTTCATACAGACAATTGGTAGGAGAGATGGTTGTGGTCTAGTGGAGGGAGCTTCTGTTTCCTGTGAATGAGGTCGCGTGTTCGATCCTGCTGTCATGCTTTTTTTTCTCTCTCGTCCTCATTTCAATTAATTTTCTTTCTTTTGTTTCATTTCTTTTGCTTTGTTTTATATTCAGTATTTACCGCACTGCTTATTTACACGAAATTCTTTTCCATTGAACGACACATAACGAAATAGAACGGATTTAGTTTATCAAATAGTTCTATACTTGTGAACCAAATAGCTGATCTCTGATCATGCGCAGTGGCTTCGTTCTCAGATTTGAAAATTATCTAAAATTCAGCACCAAATATCTCATTTAAACTATAGGGAAGTAATACAACACCTTATTTGGTAGATTGGATAACCCTCACTACCTCCCATCCGCGGCGCGTCCCGCCTCAATTCACTCAGCTCTTACTCAAGCTGGTATGCTATCTGCACCGGACAGTGGGTTGGCATTTCTGGATTCTGATTTCGATTTCTGTGCCTTGAAGTTTAAAAACGGCAGATTTTTTTTTGTACACGGCCTTGGTACATCAGAACACTTCACTGGGAGATATTTCAAGATAGGTTTCGTCATGCAATGGTTGACAGTTCCCTTGTGAGATTAAACGCGAGATCGTGGTCTGAAATACTAGACCTGGGGAATTATCCAGGATAGGATATTTATGTTGACGGTCCTTCTACATTTCACATTACTCTGATATGGCATCTACTAGATTGGAACCAGCTAATGCATATATATTAATTACAAGTGGCCCTTCCTCCTTCCTTAGCCACATTCCAATCGATAGTGGAATAGTTTCGTATGTGTTCACTATTTTAAACTTTATATATCGAAAGGAAATTATTAAAAGAAATACTTGAAATCGTGCATTCTACTGATAAAATTCCTTCTTAGTTTATTTTGTATTAGTTTAATGTATTTGTTGCGTGTCTTATATCCTTATTTAAGTTCTTTTTCAAAGGTTGATATTAAAATTACTGATCAATGTATGTTGACAAAATAATACGTTTGTACGTATTTTATGCATTAAAAATATCTTAGACTCCAATTGCATAATAATCATAAGTAATGCCACGAGTGATTTCCAAATTATCGATAAATTCATGACTCACGAAGTGAGGAGTGAATTTATCTAGAGAATTTGGAAATCAAGAGTGATATTTGTTAGGACTATTTAACGAATAAAATTAAGCTGTTTACTCACAAATCATTATTTAACTACAGTTATATTAAAATACTTATAGAGTAAACGGCGATGTTTGAAAAGAAATGAGAAACGATTGATACGTTTCATTTGCTTCTTTTGTTCATCACTGCAACCAGATCTTAATATTATTTATTGACAAAGGATCGCAATGTTGTAAGAATGCACCCTAGTGGAGAAATTTGTAACCAACATTATAGGTATTAATCAATTTCTGATGTCCTATGATGTAAATATGTCAATTATATTTTTCTGCAATGTCATTTCCTGGAAAATAATTCATTTAAGAAAGTGCAAACAATGGTTTTCTTTTTTTTGTGGTATAATCAATTGCTACAAATGTTTTATATTATCTCCCGCATGCGCTATCTGCTGAAATTCATGCACTTTATATACAATGTGGTAGCAGTATTTCTTGGAGAGTCAGTCACTGTAAAATGATGCTATGGCCTTTTCAGAATGTTAAGTGAAGTTAGGAGTGAATTTATCTAGAGAATTTGGAAATCAAGAGTGGCATTTGTTAGGACTGTTTGACGAATAAAATTAAGCTGTTTACTCACAAATCACTATTTAAATATAGTTATTTTAAAATATTTATATATTTAATGTAAATGGCGATGTTGAGAACAAATGAGAAAGGATTGGTATGCTTCATTTGCTTCTTTTGTTCATCACTGCAACCAGATCATATTATTTATTGCCAAAGGATCACAATATTGTAAGAATGCACCCTAGTAGAGAAATTTATAACCAGCGTTATATGTATTAATTAATTTGATGTCCTATGTTGTAAATATATCAATTATATTTTTTTCAACGTCATTTCCTGGAAAATAATTCGTTTAAGAAAGTGCAAACAGTGTTTTTTTGTGGTATAATCAATTGCTATGAATGTTTTTAAATTATCTCCCGCATGCGCTATCTGCTGACATTCATGCACTATATATACAATCTGGTAGCCGTATTTCTTAGGGGGTCAGTCACTGCAAAATAATGCTATGACCTATTCAGAATGTTAAAAAGGAGGAGCTCTCTGTAATATGGTAAACTTTAGTTGACAAATTCGAGGCGAAACACGATTGTGATTGGTTGTAAATAAAAAATCATTGAAATGTGATTGGTCATTGACTCCCATTTGGGGCATGAGTTAAATAGTCTGCGGAAAGCTATTACTATTCTCTGTCCAACGTAAGAAGCACACTTTGACATTTAAATTCTGAATATATTATTCCGCGTAGCACGTGTAAGAGTGCAGGCGAACTCTGTCAGCTGTTTGTTACAAACCGATAAATTAATGCACAACAATCGTTTTAATTAAAAATTTTCAGGTTGTTTTAACATTTACAACGGTACGTCGAAAACCAATTAAATTATAATTGTTCTTATATTAAACAAATTAATTTAAATCAGACATTTAAATTATCATCATCATCATGAACAAATTCGTTTTAGGCCATGTGGCCTGTATGGTAAACCTAGCGAAGATGGTCTTGATCTTTCCACCGATGTTTTGGTCTTCCTTGGTCCCTATGTCCAGTTGGGGTATATTGGAATGCCAATTTTGGAAGTCTATTTCTTGCCATTCTTCTCAGATGATTTTTCCATTCTTGCTGGTATCTTTGGATATCTTCATTTAAACTTGCTACTCCAAGTTTTCCTCTGATAGCTAGTAGTGTTCCTTTGGTGATCCAGTCTATTAACTCCTAACAATGATATTAAGAAGCGCATTTGGCTTACTTGAAGTTTATGAGAGTTTCTTTTATTTAAAATCCAAATTTCACTTCCGTATTTTAGAGCAGCTTTTGATGTGACGTTATGTAATCTTAGTTTTGTCTCTGTCCTCATCTGTTTACCAAAATGTCTTCGTATTACCCCATTCATTTTATTATATTTTTGTAATTTTGAATCAATGTCACTCTTATACTCTGCAAATACACTTCCTAAGTAAGAGAAATCTGACACTTGTTCTATAATTTTTCCATCAATCTCAATTTTCACCCGTTGTATGTTTTTTCCACACATTGCCATTGTTTTGGATTTTGATGTGGAAATTTTCATATTATATTTGCTGGCAATTTTGAATAATTGATATGCTGCTATTTGTAAACTATCTTCGGAATCTGATAATATTATTTGATCATCAGCATATAATATTGTTTGAATTATTTTATTCCTAGTTATTGAAATTCCACTGTTTACTGTTTGTTTCCATTCTTGCACTATTCTGTTAATATATATATTAAATAAGAGTGGAGATAGTCCACATCCTTGTCGAACACCTTTGCCTGTGTTTATGTGTTCTGTTATTTCTCCATCTGGTAATTTAATTTTGATTTTAGAATTTTGATATAAGCTTTGTATGGCTCGTATTACATGTGAGTGTATATGTTCTTCATGCAGTATCTGCCAAAGTTTATCTTGGTTTACATTATCATATGCCTTTTCATAATCTATAAATAGTATGTACAGTGGGAGATTAAATTCTCTCCTTTTTTCCATAATTTGTTGCAGGGTAAATATTGCATCTATAGTGCTCCTCCCTTTTCTAAATCCACATTGTTCTTCTTCCAAAAATGTTTCAGTACTTACTGATAACTTATTTTTAATTATGTTGGCATATAATTTAGATGCAGTTGGGAGTAAGGTAATGCCTCGGTAGTTATCACATTTGTTTTCTGACCTTTTTTATGTATATTAATTACTAGACCCGTTTCCCAATCCGTTGGAATATTAAGACAATGCCAAATATTGTTAAAAAGTTCTAATAGTTTCTCTTTCAAGGCAGTTCCTCCATACTTAAAAAGTTCTAAATTTAAATCATCTAAACCTGGACTTTTCCTGTTCTTGGCCTTCTTTAAAACTTCTTCTAGTTCGTCCATTGTTATGTCTGGTTTTTCTATTTCATTTTCACAAGTCAAATTCGAAGTAATTTTTTCAGTGTGAGTGTTCGGTTCTGACCAAAGATTTTTGTAGTAAGTAATCCAGTATTGTTTTGGTATCAGATTAACATTAATTTTGTCTTTTGTTTCCATCTGTAATTTTTTGAATATTTTAAATCCCTGTCTTTGTGCTCCTGTAATATCACGTTCTAAGGATTTTACAAATTTATCCCAATCATCCCTTCTGTATTTTCTAGACAATTTACGAACCTTAGCTCTGAGTTTTTTATATTCTGTATAATGTTCCTCTTGTTTAGTTTGTAAATACACTTTATAGGCTTTTTCTTTTGTTCAATATTTTCTTTTAATTCGGGATTCCAGGTTCGTAATCTCTTTTTGTTTTTGATTTGTTTATATCCGAGACTCTCATATGCTGCTTCCATGATTGCTTGTTTTAGATTTATCCAGTCCTCTTCAATATCGCCCGTGCTTGTTTTAAGTTTATTCTTTATTCTAGTTTGATATAATATTTGTGTACTTTGATCTTCCAATAAGTGAATTTTAAACTTTTTTGGTATCTTATTTTGTACTGTCTGCTTGTATTTTCTTGTGCTGATGTGTTTGTGATATAATTTTATTTTGCTTTCAACAAGAAAATGGTCACTATCAATTTCACTTCCTCTGTATACTCTAGTATCATTTACAGACTTTTTAAATTTATTATTAATTAGTACATAATCTATTATAGACTTTGATCCCCTTGCTGCCCATGTATATTTGTGTATTTTCTTGTGTCTAAAGAAGGAGTTTGTGATTCTTAAATTATTGAATATGCAAAAATCTATTAGTAGTTTACCATTATTGTTGCAAGTTGGTTCTCCTTCTGATCCAATGCATTCTCTTATCGGTTGATTTCCGACTCTTGCATTAAAATCACCAGCAATTATGAGATAATCTTGTTTATTTACTTTGTCAATGGTTTCTTGTAAAATATCATAAAATTCTGTGGTTTCTGAATCGTTTCCTTCTACAGGGGCATAAATTCCAATTATATTCAAATTATGTCCTAAAATTTTTATTCTAACTGTTACAATTTTTGGGGAAATCCATTGGTAATATAAAATGTTGTGTTGCAAATTTTTCCTTATTAAAATTGCGACTCCTGATGATGCCCAGTTCTCTGCTGGAACTCCAGAATAAATCATTACATATTTTCCTAATTCTTCTGATCCTTTGTTCTTCTTTTTTGTTTCCGAAATAATGGCAATGTCAATTTTTCTTTTGTCTAACTCTACTTCTAACTCTTCTTCTTTATGTGTTATTCCTCTCACATTCCATGTTGCAACTTTGAGATCCTTAATCATTAACCTATTTCTTGCTTTGTCGTCATCAGTGTGATCATTCCAGTCTTTGCTTAAGTTTCTTCGAGTAGTAGGAAGTCCCCTGGGTTGGTTACCAACCATCCGCAGAGCAAGACTAGTGGTAGGGCTGCTACCTTATAGCCTCTAGTCAGGCGTTCAAAATATGGAATTTCCTCCATATTCGATGGAACGGTTATACCGCCGTGACTCGGTCCCCATTACCTCGTTAGTTAAAAGCAGGGTGTACCACGTGCAGGTGAGGTTGAGAATTAGGTAGGAGAGGTTATAGAATGCACATCTCTACCTCTTACACCCCACATTTACATTTAAATTAAAATAACCGAATTAACATAAACTACCCTACAGCCGCCATATTTGTAACCGACATTCAACTTCTCAAGAATCGTTCAGTTTCAAGCAAATGCGAATTTATAGTTAGTCTCCGACCTTCGAAGAAATATGTAGATATATACTGTATTCTGATCAGCTATAGTTAACATATATAGCTTTAAATACGTAATTATATTAATCGAGTACATGATCTATTTTTTCGCTTCCGCTGAACTGTGCTTTGGTCATGAACGGATTGCAGTAACTGCAGCAGTCATGTGTTTCGTGGATTACCCGCCCATTTGTTTTCCTGAAGTGCCTTTCTTAGGCTGGAGAGAAAATAGCATTTAGAACAATATTATTAGTCCACTGTGGTGGTCTAGGATTGCGTCATTGTCTCAGACGTTGTAGAGTGAGAACAACTCACACAGCTCACAAGGACGATTTCCAGTGTGCAACTGAACGAAGCAAGGATGAAGAATAGTGAGAAGTTAGATGTAGAGGACAGCTAGAGTTAAAGTTTCTCTCGATAGTATGTTTAAGTTATGGTGGGAAGAGAGTGAATGGAAGTGATTAGAAAGACTATTTAACTCATGCCCCAGATGGCAGTCAATGACCAATTACATTTCAATGAATTTTGATTTACAATCAATCACAGTCGTTTTTCACCTCGATTTTATCACTTTCATTCTATCACTCTCATTGTAGAAGTGGTTCCCAAAATTGTATATATACTGCACGAATATAACCAGATTCTGCTTGCGAGATATAATAGAAAGAACATTCGTAGCAATTGATTATACCACACTAAAAATATACCACTGTTTGCACTTTCTTAAACGTATTATTTTCCAGGAATTAACGTTGCAGGAAAATATATTTGACATATTTACATCATAGGACATCAGAAATTAATTAATAACCTGTAATGACTTGTTCATTTTTTCTCTACTAAGGTGCATTCTTACAATTTTGCGATTCTATTTGGCAATAAATATGATCTGGTTGCAGCGATGAACAAATAAAAAATAATAAACGTTTCTCATCTGTTTTAAAACATTGCCGTTTACATTAAATATATAAATAACGGACTTCCAATATAAAACCGGACCGGCCTTACGGAGTTTCACCCGGCACGCAGTGCTGTCTCTTCCTCCCGCAATTCACTCTGCCTGCCACCCGTCCTTGAACTGTTTCTCACCTTATAGAAAATGCTAGAAATGTTGTCCTCCCGCAGTTAAACAGGCATTATACCGAGTAAACACATTTAGATTGACACGCTGTAGTTCGGGCACTGTCAAGTTTCTGATTTCATTTCTTATGTTGTTCTTCAGTTCTTCCAATGTGTGCGGATTTGTTTTGCACACTTTGTCTTTCAGGCTACCCCACAAATAAAAATCACACACTGTTAGATCTGGGGAGCGAGGGGGCCATACACCAGCACTAATCACTCTATCTTCAAACACTTTCCTAGTTTTTCTTCGGTGAGAACCGTACGCCTTCGCGTGTGTTTCTTATTTTGTACTGAACCAGTGGTCTCAAATTTAATCACAAGATCGTGGATTGTCGATCTGGAAGGAGGTAATTGTTCAGGGAAGTTCCGAATAAATTCCTCGCGAACGCGACGAGCTGATTCGTATTTATAATAACATTTACACACATAAATGCGCTCCTCTAATGTCAGCTGACGTCTCATCTTGTCGAACGATAGTAAACTGACTAGTTCAAGGACGAGCGGCTGGCAGAGTGAAATGCGGACGAGGAGAGAGCGCTGCCTGACGGATGAAACCCCATGAGGCCGGTCCGGGTTTATATTGGAAGCCCGGTATTTTAAAATAGCTATATTTAAATAATGATTTGTGAGTGAGCAGCTTAAATTTATTCGTTAAATAGTCCTAACAAATGCCAATCTTGATTTCCAAATTCTTTAGATAATTTGGAAATCACTCGTGGCATTACTTATGATAAAAGGTGATGAGATGGACAAAGTGTGGTATCTTACTTTGGCTTTATCATTACCTCGTGTAATGTATATGTATTAATACTTTGATGTTTTACATTTGATTCGTTATATTATTACATTATTATTATTATTATATATTATTATTATTATTATTATTATATTACTATTGTCCACCGCTGTGGTCTCGAGGTAGCGTGCTGCCTTTCACGCAGCGGGCCCGGGTTCGATCCCCGGTCGGGGCAGTTTTTCTGGGTGAGGTTTTTATCGGGGTTTTTCCTCACCTGTAAGACAAATGTCAGGAAAACTTTAAGGCCCAAACGGTCCCCGAAATCATATGGCCATCATCCTTATCATTCTTACCATTATCATTATCATCATCCTTCACCGGTGTGGAAAGCAACGGGAAGCTACCACACCTACACAATTCCCTAGTAAAGCTGCAAGCATTGCATGAAAATGCTATGATTGCAGTGAAAGACCTGCCTTCGGGCAGAATTACTATGGATGGATATTACTATTACTATTATTATTATTATTATTATTATTATTATTATTATTATTATTATTATTATTATCGGCCGCGTTAGACTAGTGGTTATGCTCCTTGCCTCTGGTCCCAAAGATCGCGGGTTCAAACCCGGCCGGGGTCGATGGATTTTTAGGATGGAAAAACCCAAGGAACAAGTCCTCCGGGAGGGACTTTAAGCCGTGGGTCCCGAGTTTGAAGATTTTCAAGCTTGTAAAAGACCCTTAAGCCTGAAAAGAAGCCTCTAAGCAAAATATACCGAATTGTCTCGTCTTAGTACTACCTTGGTTTCCTAGATGTCACAATGAGGCTAAACGTTGATCACGGACCACTCCTATGTCATCTATACGAAAACAAGTGTAACTAAATTAGTATGGTTTAATTTCTTCCCTGTAGGGAGAGAGGCCTAAATCTCGTTGAGGGAAACAAGGGCTTACAAGATGATGATGATGATGATGATGATTATTATTATTATTATCATCATCGAATAAAATTCTGTATTTAAATTAAATTGAAATTGCAATTTTTAATATATCTTTAAACCATTACCGGTATAATAAGTAGGCCCATACTATATATTATAATAATCTATACTATTAATATGTATTTGAGCATTTGTGCTCTTTAAGTGGGAGAGAATGCCTTATTTTACCAGCTACATTGTCCACGTATTCAATTCTTATAGTTTTCATCGATTTTTGTAAATCCAGTTTTAAAATACTTGAAGATTTACCTATAATGTTATGCAGAAATTTAAGTAGTTCTGATTTAAGAGGTTTTGGAATACAATTAATAATATTACAGTAATTTTTATGCAGTACATGTTTTCTTAATCTCTCTTCATACCTACAGGATACAACTTTTACTAACCATTCATGTAAGCTTTGATTGAACTTTAGCTTAGGTAATTTTTTATTTATGGCTTCATGTAAAAGTATGTTTTAATAACTTATACGTTTTGCTCCATTTTTAAGGTAATGTATACGAGTCATTTCACAGCACCAAATGTTATGTTTTACTTACACTTTTGTCGTTATTTTTCTTATTATTTGGATGTGTTGTGTGAAACAGTTATTAGATTTAATAAAAAGTTATTTTTTCTCAGAATGATGGATACCCTTCGTGAAGAATGAAATTTCCATCTGATATCAAAATAACATTTGTTAAAAAGATTTCAGCATTTTTTATAATATGCAAAAAGGGAGTTACGAAATTTTGGATTTAAGGATATGAGTGGTCAATAACTTGAGAAAATATGTTATTTTATTTTTAAACCCTCAGCACAGAACCTCTCTCTATTAAGGTCTTATGTTAATGTCATGAACTTGGAATTCTCTCCTGTCTGAAATTAGGGGTATATATGCATTTTTTTCTGTTGTAATGTGTATTTGTCTTTTTTTAAATTATTGTGTATATTGATTAATTTTTCTAGTATTGGCATTATTCTAAATATTGTCAATATTGTCTTCGATCATTAAACTTCATTTATAAAGTCTTACTTATACTAGTACATACACTTTATTCTATACTTTTAGTTGCTTTTGGTTGAGTGGAAGAGGCCTCATGACCTTAATTCAATCAGTATAAATAAATAAATAAATAATAATAATAATAATAATAATAATAATAATAATAATAATAATAATAATAATAATAATAATAATTATTATTATTATTATTATTATTATTATTATTATTATTATTATTATTATTATTATTATTATTATTATCAATATTCCGTTATGCATTATAGGGACTTTTGGCGTCCCAACGTCTCTCAAAATACGCTAAACTGAAGTTATGTAAAACTGTTATTCTCCCAGTTATATGGATGCGAAACATGTACTCTTACTTTAAGGGAGCAGAAAAGGTTACGAGTATTTTAGAATAAAGTTCTTAGGAAAAATGTTGGACCAAAGAGAGATGAACAGACAGGAGAGTGGAGAAGACAAACAAAAAAGAGCTATATGATTTTTATAGGGAGCCAGTTATAATAACAGATAAGCCTCGTAGACTGCGATGCGCGGGACATGTGGCACGAATTGGGAATGAAAGATGGGCATGGAAGCTTCTTGTAGGAAAACCTGAGGGAAACGCCCAGTTGGTAGACCAAGAATGAGGTGGAAGAATAATATTAACCATGATTTGAGGGAAGTAGATTTTACAGGGGATGATTGGTAAACATTAGCTCAGGATAGGAATGTGTGGAGAGCTTATGTCCGCGCAGCCACGATCTTACAGGTTCGAGAGTGCCAGTGAGTTAGTTAATTATTATTGGTTTTATTTGAAGTAGGCTAGAAGATACGAAGAAATACAGGATCAGTATGTCTTCATTCACCTTGGAATGATCCTTAGATAGTATCTAATGATAATCATTTATAAATAAAACCATTCCATGTGTTGAGGTTTGAAGCAAATTCGGGTAATAGGGAGAAAGCATGCATTTTATAAGCGATATATGGCTTTCAAGACAGCATTGAAAGACGAGAATAGAAGCAAAACAAGGTTGTTCGGAGTAGATATTGTTTATTGTCAGAAGTGAATTAGAGAAGAAGAAGGAAAAAAAAAACTTATTTCCAAACCCTCCTAGTTCCGGAACAGATGCTGTTTAAAACAGACTGTATCTTCCAACAGACTCAGTTTATAAAACCTATAAACTACAGAATTCATATTTTACCAATAAATTCACTAACATCGTTTGGAAATGTTAATACCAGATGTCTCTTTTTAGAATCAAGAGATAAATGATATGCTGCATATTATTTAATCCTCATATTTTAACAAAGTCTCCTAGCCGGGTAGGCCCATATTATTTGTCGATGCTGACCCTGCAATACGTACGCCTAACAGTCCGTCGCGCAGGAATTGCGTAAACTAAGATAATTCCTCAGCAAGTCGAAATTATCGTCCGATTTTGCTGTTTTGCTGAATTTATATTTCTTTCTTCCTTTAAATTTGGCAAATTATTTTCTTATACCAACTTATTTAAATCTATCGGACTGGATTGAAAACACACCATGCATAACCGTAAATTGTTACGTATTGCAAATTGTTATATAATTTGAGATACATTTAAATAATTTATATTTATTCATTTTATATTGATTTATTAAAATATTAAATAAATTAAACCAATGTATCTTATAAGAAAAGTTTCAAATTTAAATATAAATTGAATTCTGTAGTATACAGATATATTGTAACAAAACAAACATGGCAGCTACTGTAGGAACTTTCTTTATTTCGGGTTTCCGGAAAACCCCCACGTACAATGGGGAACATCTTATCTAATTTATTTCAATAGCATATACTGAAATTCGTTGCGAAAATTCGAAAGTTGCAAGCACTGAAGCGTTTTTTACATTTTCTTTTCAGGTAAACTCCTACCTCCTAATGGTCCGATTTTTATGGTTAACAAATACGACCTTAACTTTTTAAATGGTTGTTGTATGCCAGGTTTGGTTCTAAAAAAATGCGGCCCCTAGAGCGTTAATAGGCGCGCGCGCACACACACACACACACACACACACACACACAAAAAACACAAACACCCGAGCATATATATAAATTTTGGTCATGGACAATTTTGGTGTCTATTAGATAGGATAGGTGAACATCTATAACAGTTTTCTAAAATATTTTTACACGAACAACCTCAATGGCTTCATTCCTTCGGAATTCCCTAAATATATTTTTAATATAAATTTCACTTGCCACTACTTTCTCGATTTAATAATAATAGTAGTAGTAGTAGTAGTGGTAGTAGTAGTAATAATAATAATAATAGTAATAATAATAATAATAATAATAATAATAATAATATTTTATTTATTCTTGGACAGTAAAGAATACGATATTTCACTGAGTCAGCTATAATATAAAATATACTGTATATTATATCGAATTACATGACGAGACTCATGGGCTGATGGCCAGTGGTTCAGATTACAGTTTATATGGTCCTGGGTTCGATTCCCGGTCAGACCACATGCATTTTTTTTCTTAATGGGAACTATTCTTGCGGTCATCCATGGTCTGGATTTAGACTAAGTTTAGGTTTAAGAGCTCTCCTGGTGCTTCATTATCATCCATCACATGTATTATTGGGGTATCGCAACTTCATCTTACATGCGCCCCATTTCAAGAAGTGGGTTTTCCGCCATTCCGGGAGAGGATGCCAGAAATGTCATGAAGACAACATGGTGACATTGGTGAAACAAACATTATAATACATGAAAAATCAGAAAATATCAATGAAAAATAATTGAACAAGCTTGACCGAAAAGTGTCAATTATGTGGTATTCCCTGATATCTTGCAGTAGGAATTCCAGGTGTGGGCAGTGACTACGCGAAATAAAATAGAAAGCGGTACTGTGGAGAGGTATACGTAGAATTGTTATTTTGTACCTTAGTGTCAAAATTATTGTGAGAAGGTAACTACTCAGATATTAACGCAAGGCAATTAGGTGTTAATTAGTGTGCAGAAATTTTAAAATTAAGAGAGAGAGAGAGAGTGCAATTTATATCTTATGTAAGAGAGGGTATTCGTGTGTAAGGAAATTTGGTTATAATGGCAGATGCTGAAAACGAAACGAACACAGGCATCATGAACATGCAGCAGTCCCTGCAACTAATCGAAGTTTAGGTATTGTATCCTACATAACGTCAGAATAATCAAAGTGTTACAATACAAGGTTTAATATAAAGCTCTGTTTTAATAGATTAGAGAGAAATTGTGAAAAAATTGTATCTGAAATCATTATTTTATTCTGATTTATTATAGTATGTCGGTCGCGGTGGACTAGTGGTTATACTCCTTGCCTCTGGTCCCAAGGATCGCGGGTTCAAACCTGGCCGGGGTCGATGGATTTTTAGGACGGAAAAATCCAAGAAGCAAGTCCTCCGGGAGGGACTTTAAGCCGTGGGTCTCGAGTCTTAAGATTTTCAGGCTCGTAAAAAATCCTTAAGCCTGATTGAAAAGGCCTCTAAGCAAAATTTACCGAATTTTCCCGTCCTAGTACTACCTTGGTTTCCTAGATGTCGGTATGAGGCGGAACGCTGACCACGGACCACTCAAATGACATGTAACTAAATTAATATGGTTCAAATTCTTCCTTGTAGGGGGAGAGCGCCTAAATCTCTGTAAAGGGAAAAATGGGCTTACAAAAAAAATATTAGTCATTACAGGGCCGGTTATTTATCAGAGAAGTTATCACTTGAATTTTCTGGCATTCGCTTAACTGCCGAAAAGAAAAAGAAACATGCTATTATGTTATCCCTACATCACAGAGGTGGTCTGAATGAATTTAGTAATCAATGAAATACAGAAAACTGAATATTGACAAACGTTAATCTGAAATGCACTCTTTCAGTCATCACTTTGCAAGTTAATAGACTGATTTGAGTGGTTATTGTACTAAAACGTTGTAACATCGGAGAAGTGCGCTTTACCACTTCACAATGTGGTGTGTAACCGCATCATTCACTTGGCTGCATCTCAGATTTTTGTTCACGTAAACCGCTTCATTAGTGAAGCGTCGTTTAATACTCACTCACCATATTATAATGGATACCATTTCGTTGAAATTCATCAAGAACTCTGAATTTCCTTGTTGATTTTAATATAAAAACATGCCTATGAGATCAAGTAAAATTATAAACTTAATTTTCAAAGTATACAGAAACTGGGTGTGGGGCCCATCACTTACTCTTCTTTTTCTCAATTATGAGAGATTTGATTATAATCGTTGAAAAGCAATGAGCTCAGAAAATCGATATGAGGACGATCATTTTTCATAGTGTTTTATCGTTCCCGCAATTTCCTCGAACCAAAAATATTTGAAGAAATGTCATTTTACGAACCGATTCTCGATTCTAACGATTACTTCAACATATAAAAAAATACAGCAACCAAAAATAGATGCTCACTATTTAAAGCGCAACTACAAACTGAACTAAACTTGCCATAGATATGGCAAAATATATCAGAGTTATTTTTACATTTTCTGGAATATATATTACTTGAAATGAATCCAATATATGAAATTCACCTGCCGTTAACAAAAAAATAGATGCTCACTATTTGAAAAGTAGCTACAAACTGAATTAAACTTCCAGGAATTGAAGTGAAAACAATAGAAGTATTGTAGTAGATTGGTGTCACTATTGTCGAACATAGTATTGTGCCATTGCAAACATATTTATTAAAAAATACAATTCATAGTATTTCTTTGCTTCAAGCAAGAGCAATATACAGAACTTCTTTTTCTTCTTCGGCTTTCCTCCACTTATAAGGTTTGCCGTATTCAGTTTCCATTTATTTGTATCATTCCAATCTCCTTTTTCCAAACTCCTACCAACCATTATAGTTCTAACATAAGTTTTCCATTTCCATCTTGGTCTGCCACGTTTATTTCTTCCAGGGGGTGACCATTGGTATATATTTTTTGGCCATTTTTCATTCTTTGTACATGGCCATACCATTTAAGATTTTCAATCCTCGTAATAGGTGTGGTGACATTCATTTTTCTCCAAAGGAATTCATTTCTTATTTTATCCTGTCTTGGTTTTTGAAGGCTTCTTCGAAGATAATCAAATTCAACTGTTCAGAATTAGTTTAAAAACATAATATCTATAAAACTAGTAAATGTAGGAAATTGGTACGTGTTAGGAATAAAACGGATTGAAGTTTTGATGCCAGCATATCAGAATTAGAAAATGAAACATTTTTTTAGGAAATCCCAGAATAATGCATACCATTGAGTATAATGTGCATAAATGTGGTCTAAATAAGAGTAAAATACCCAAATTAGCTTCGTTTCTAAATCATTTACTAGACAGAAGGTCCAAATTAATATCATCTAGACACATGTTATCATCTCATTACTCTAAGAAGCGAACCCAAGTTGATCTGCTCTGAATAGGCTTAAAGTAGGGGGAGGAACAGAAAGGGAACTTGAAGACAGTGCCAGTTCCTAGAACTGAGTAGAAATAATGCTGACATATGAATTGGTTTGCATGCATTATTATTACTATTATTATTTTATTAGGCCTATAATAATATATCAATTATCATTAATAGAACCCTATTAAGTCTTACCGTATTATATTTTTCGAAATTATATATAGGATATACGTATTAAAGGCTTATGTATGTTTTGTCATATAATACCTCACAGGCATTATCCAACGCAAAGTTTCATGGCCACGAGGACATAAGCTCTCTACACATCCCTATCTCACCTAATATTTTCCAATCATTCCTGTGTAATTCGCCTCCCTTAAATCATGGTTAAAATTATTATCCCACCTCATTTTTGTCTTATCATTTGGGCGCTTTCGCTCTGGCTTTCCCACAAAAAGTTTCCAAGCCATTCTTTCATGCCCCATTTGTGTCGCATGTCCTACCCATAGCAGTCTACGACACTTAATTGTTTTTATTATACCTGGTTTCCCATAAAAACCACAAAGCTCATTGTTATGTAGTCTTCTAAATGCATCTATTTCTGTTTGCCCTAACGTTTTCCTAAGAACTTTATTCTCAAATACTGTTCATATTTTCTCCTTTCTTGCTTTCTTAAAGTAAAAGTCCATCTTTCGCATTCATGTAATAGGATATACCTGGATTTAATAATAATAATAATAATAATAATAATAATAATAATAATAATAGTTGAATGCAGGCTTTCACGGCCGGTAATCATAATGTTGAGTGATTCCGGGTTCTGTGGCCGTGGTCCATAGTTGGTGTTGATACCAGACGTTTCGCCCTCAACTGCGGAGGGCATCTTCAGTGGCGAGTGCTTCTAGGCGTGTTTCCTTAGAGTAGAGCTTCCGACCAGGAAACACGCCTAGAAGCACTCGCCACTGAAGATGCCCTCCGCAGTTGAGGGCGAAACGTCTGGTATCAACACCAACTATGGACCACGGCCACAGAACCCGGAATCACTCAACATTAATAATAATAATAATAATAATAATAATAATAATAAACATAGATATCCAAAAACTGACCAAATGAAACAACGATTATTATCATAGAAGGAAGACATTATTTCATTAGTCTTATTGAATATTTTCTAAAACTTACTTTCGTTAAGTTACTAAAAATTATTTTCTGTAAATAAAATATTATTTATTTTATTATTTCATATTTATGGGCTGAATATTTTTTATAATAAAACATAAAATGTAAAGATTTATCTTCAATAATGACAAAGATAAATTTGAAAATAGTACTCCCGTCATGATACCTAATGTATTATCTGAATATGAGCATGAACCACCATATGAACCATCACGGTGCCCTCAAGGGAGGGAAGTATACGTGACATTAACATTTCTCCTCAACTCCTCATCCAGCTTCTCTATCGCCTTTCCACTTCTATAGAATTATGTTCCGAAAAGAGTTGCTCACCAGTTGATGGCTTATTAAGACTATATAAAATTATGGAATATTCACCTGAAAGGTCCGTCTCCTCAACTTAATTAATTATTTAACTGTAGCGCTTTCGGACTTGTCCCGTCATCGGCAGGATTCAAAACTGGTGTTTCACTGAAGATCTGGTAGAGGGGGTTGCATGTATTGGGTTCGTTTTCGTTTATCAGGCTGTCGTCGTTGTGAGCTGCTTTCATGATTTCCATCTCTTCGAGTACGTTTATCTTCGCTACACAGAGAAAAAATCCAGCGAAGATAAACGTACTCGAAGAGATGGAACTCATGAAAGCAGCTCACAATGACGACAGCCTGATAAACGAAAACGAACCCAATACATGTAACCCCTTCTACCAGATCTTCAGTGAAACACCAGTTTTGAATCCTGCCGATGATGGGACAAGTCCCGAAAGCGCTACAGTTAAATAATTAATTAAGTTGAGGAGACGGACCTTTCAGGTGAATATTCCATAATTTTATATTAATTTTATATAATACCTCAACGGAACACTCATGAATCTTATAAAAGTTGATTAAGACTATATATGACAAATTTGTAATAATAGTTTTTTTTCGAGTGTTTATTAAATTTGGGGATTACTTTTAGTTTCTTTATATGAACGGTCTTTAAAAATGATATACTTATTTTTATATAATGGTAAAAGTGGAATAGTATATTAATTTTTTGTCGAATATCATGATTATTAAATATTAAAATCATAACTAACTAACTCACTGGTATTATCGAAACCGTAGGAACATAGCCGCGCGGACATAAGCTCTCTATACATCCTATCCTAAACGTTTTCCGATAATCAACTGTATACCGTAATCTATTTCCCCCAAATCATGTTTAATATCATTCTTGACCTACCCATTGAGCGCTTTCCCTTTGACTTTCCTACCAGAAGCTTTAATGCCCTTCTTAATTCTCCATTTGCTACTTGCCCTGCCCATCGTAGTCTACGAGACTTAACTATTCTTATTATATCCGACTATACCTATAAAGACCATTTAGCTCACTGTTATGTAATATTCTCCATTCGCCTGTCTATTCATCTCTCTCTTCGGTTAAAAAACATCCTAAGAACTTTATTCTCAAATATCGTAATCTGCTTTCCCCCCTTAAAGTAAGAATCCATGTTTCGCATCCATATAATATAACTGGGAGAGTAACTGTTATATATATATATATATATATATATATATATATATATCTTCTTCTTCTTCACTTCCTGGTTTAGGCAAGATTGCCTGTTCCGTCTTCACTAATAGATCTAAGACCATCTCTTCCGAGGACGTCCGACATCTCTTCTTCCTCTTGGAAAATAATGGAAGATTTTATTTGGTAATCTACTTTCTTCCATTCTTTCTACATGTTCTTTCCACTGTATCTTGTTGTTAAATATATTTTCTTTTATGGAGTAGATCTGCAGTTCTTCACGGATATTCTCGTTTCTTATCTGGTCCATCTAGTGCAGCCTTTTACTCTTATTAAAAATTTCATCTCGGCTGCTTGGATTTTACTTTCTTGTTTGGTAGTGGTAATCCAAGATTCACTCCCATACAAAAGGACAGGGACAGCCGTTGTTTTATAAAATTTTAATTTTGTTTGTTTATGGGCTTTATTATTCAATGTTCTATTTATTGTACCACAAATAGCTTGAAACTGATGTGCTTTGTGTTCAATATCTTTATCATACCCATAGCTAATGTCACATCCTAAATATTTAAAGTGGGATACTTGTTCAATAATTTCATCTCTAATTACTATTTTTGCACGCAGAGTATTTCTTCCACAAAATGCCATTACTTTTGTGTTACTTACTGAAATTTTAAAATTATAATCGCTACATATTGCATTTAGTTTGTAAGCAGCCAATTGTAACACATCTTCATCATGGCGTAGTAAGACTAAATCATCGGCGAAAAGTAAGTTATTAATACTTGAGTTATTGTTCAATCTAAGGCCTTTGTCCATTATAATTTTCCATTGTTTCATAATGTCGTCGATATATATATATATTAAAAAGAGTGGGCGATAGACTACACCCTTGTCTAACTCCTTGATTCATTAAAATTTCTTCTGACCTTTTTACATCAGTTTTTATCACTACTTTACTTTCTTCATATAAGCCTTGGACTGATTTTATTGGATGATGTGGATATATATATATATATATATATATATATATATAACCTATTTTCAGTTCAACCTTTTTTGAAAGGAGTTGGGACAAGAATCCCTATAATGCATAATGGCCTACATTTGCAGAATTGAGCCTACATATAATTTCTTTATGCATCTCATTCCTATTTGTAATTATTGTTCCTAGGTGTTTGAATTCAGCCACTTCTTCAAAATTTCCCCATCTGCCATTAAGATCAACAGCTTAATTAATTTAAGAATACAAAACCTGGGTGTATTATGCTGTGGAAATTATTCCTTTCACACGAAGTATAGATATATGCAATATCAATTCCATCATTATCTTATGATAATGTAGAGAAAGTGTATACTTGGTTACTTACTCAAAGAATTCTTTGGCTGCGCTGGACGTTGTCTCGTTGGGCAAGGATGTGTGGACGCTTGTTATTGGGGTGCAATATTCAGTATTCCACGTGTTGTTACAGGATACCCAAGGCAGTTCCGATCTGAAAGATGCCACCAAGTAATAGACAGCCCAACCTATGATGGTGTTGTAGTACATTCCCATGTAGATGTCCATTAAGCAGATGGCATATCCTATACCTGAAACACAGCAGAAATCATAACGTATATAGTAATATTTCACATACACAAACTGAATTATATGCTATTCCCTCACCGTCGACAAACGATTTAAGGAATCATGCTTCGGCGCAGTCTAAGTGACATGAGTCTTCATAGGAGAATAAATTTTCTCATGGAATCTCGGGTACAGGATGCGTTACATTTGGGTTTTATTTGGATTAGGCAGGAATTCGGGTGGTTATAAACTTTTTGGAAACCAGATGTAATATGATCAATATTAAGTCCTGTGGACAGGGACGAATAAGGATTGAATCTCCGGATTCCATAGTGTCAATTGTTAGGTTATGATATGTAACAGCATCAGGCCGAGAAAACCACCTATAATGGCTGGGAGACCAGAAATTCTGGCCAAATATCACTCCAGTATTACTGTAATATCAACCGCCTTTCAGATAAGTACTATTACATGTGAGGTCAGCAGCTGTCTGGTATACCAAGGGGTATCTAAGCCATATTGCGTCATGGAATAAGTAAAAACAATTATTATAGGGAAGTTCGGGTAATGTGAACCCTTCTGTTTGAGTGAAACCTGTTAATATCTTCTGTAATTGGTGCAGTCCTCGAACAGGAACATTTTAACTTCTTCCCCTCATCAATTTTGACGGGTTAAAGGCCAGTTTCTTTTATTCTTTGTGCGAAGAAGGGTTTCTTTGTGACATTTATGAAAATTACCACTTTAAAAGTTTTTCAAGCTAAGAATCAATTCTTAATTTCTGCTATTGAATATTACAAATGTTGAAAAAACTCCTAAATACGAGTATATTATATTATGTAGATGCTGTATTAATATACTGACGGGTTTGGTTTTTGATATTATGTGACATGGTGGCTGTATAAAATAATTAAACATAACAAAGGAATACGGTTCCTTGAGGACCTGGGTTCACTTTACACGAATACGTATATTTTATCAATGAGGATGCTATCTGTAAAAACCATCCACTTAATTAATTTTGTTTAATATCCTTGTAATTTTATTAAACTCAAAAGACCATCGCTCCATGAGGATCTGGGTTCACTTTACACGAATACGTATATTTTATCAATGAGGATGCTATCTGTAAAAACCATCCACTTAATTAATTTTGTTTAATATCCTTGTAATTTTATTAAACTCAAAAGACCATCGCTTTTTGCAGTTGAATGACGTGTTATAATCAGCAATAATTTTTCAAAACATTAAATAAATATCAACGCTTTTTAATTATGATCAGTCATAAATATTTTCAGATTAATCTGTGACTGGCTGTATAAATTAATAGAGTAAATAAACTTAAAAATAAACTGAAAGCTGAGATGGAGTCTGAGGTCTATTTTACCGGAGTATGGAGGTTCAAATGAACCTTTCTGTACCGGTAATGTAAAAAATTGTTTATAAATTATGAAGATTTTTCCATATTTGAAGAAAATAACAATGCTATTTCATAGTTGGAACACTAATGATAATCACTGTAATTAAACAAAAATCATCATCATAGTACATTCTCGAATTTAGGCCATTTGTTGACATATTTCGGCCAAGTCATTTGAGTGGACGTCCAGATCTGCTTCTTCCTGCAGATTGATATCTTAACATTTGTTTGGGTACCTTGTGATCTTCCATTCGATAAACATTATGCATCCATCTTGACTTATAATCAGAAATTTTGTTTTCTAAAGGTTTCATGTGTAATTCTTCTAAGATGTCTTCATTTTCTTTGTGATCTAGTAGTGCATATCCTGCTGTCTTCCGAAGGTATCTCATTTCAGCAGATCTTAAGTCTCTGTATATCATTCTGTTTCAATGTCCATACTTCGCTACCATACAAACGAGTACGAAGAGCCAGTGTTTTATACACTTTTAGTCTTGAATGTTTTTGGACTAACTGTGGCTTGAACGTAGAATTTATTAGCCCTAAAATCCTTAAAAATTTTGATATTTTTGCATTTACATCCTTTTCTTCTTCATATGAGATATTGCATCCTAGATATGTAAAATTATTCACCTGCTCCAAAATTTTATTGTCAAGTACAATTTTACTTCTGAAGGATCTACACCTCGAAATGCCATAATTTTGTTTTCTCTGTAGATACGTTCAATCCATATTCTTCTGTAATTTTGTTAAGTTCATACAGACCTTTCTGCAGATTATCTTCTGAATTTGCAAATATAATTTGGTCATCTGCAAACAATGGTATGTTTAATTCTGTATTTTCTGATATTCTTATTCCAATTTATATTTCTTGTTCCAATAACATAATACTTCGTTGATGTAGATCGCAAAGACTGTTGGGGATACGGGCAACATTGTCTCACACCACGATTTATAATTCCATATTCAGAAAATCTGTTATTTAATTTAAACTTGGTGGTGTTATCATAAGTAATGCCACGAGTGAATTTATCTAGAGAATTTGGAAACAAAGAGTGGCATTTCTTAGGACAATTTAACGAATAAAATTAAGCTGTTTACTCACAAATCATTATTTAAATATAGTAATTTTAAAATATTTATATGTTTAATGTAAACGGCGATGTTTGAAAACAAATGAGAAACGATTGGAACGCTTCATTTGCTTCTTTTGTTCGTCACTGAAACCAGATCATATTATTTATTGCCAAAGGAACGCAATATTGTAAGAATGCACTCTAGTGGAGAAAAAATGAAATGCATCAAACTGTATATTAATTCATTTCTGATATCCTATGATGTAAATATGACAATTATATTTTTCTGGGAAAAAATACATTTAAGAAAGTGCAAACAGTGGTTTCTTTTTTTGGTGGTATAATCAATTGCTACAATTTTTTTATATTATCTCCCGCATGCGGTATGTGTTGACATTCATGCACTATATATACAATCTGGTAGCCGTATTTCTTAGTGACTCAGTCACTGCAAAATAATGCTATGACCTATTCAGAAGGTTAATGAGGAGGTGCTTTCTTTATTATGATGAACTTTAGTTGGTAAGTTTTAGGCGAAACACGACTGTGATTGGTTGTAAATAAAAAATCATTGAAATGTGATTGGTCATTGACTCCCATTTGGGGGATGAGTAAAATAATCATAAGTAATGCCACGAGTGATTTCCAAATTATCGATAAATTCACGACTCACGAAGTGAGGAGTGAATTTATCTAGAGAATTTGGAAATCAAGAGTAGCATTTGTTAGGACTATTTAACGAATAAAATTAAGCTGTTTACTCACAAATCATTATTTAACTGTAGTTATTTCAAAATATTTATATATTTAATGCAAACGGCGATGTTTGAAAACAAATGAGAAACGATAGGTACGCTTCTACTGCTTCTTTTGTTTATCACTGCAACCAGATCATACTATTTATTGCCAAAGGAACGCAATATTGTAAGAATGCTCTCTAGTGGAGAAAAAATGAAACACATCAATCTGTATATTAATTCATTTCTGATGTCCTATGATGTAAATATTACAATTATATTTTTCTGGATTATTACCTGGGAAAAATACATTTAAGAAAGTGTAAACGGTGGTTTTTTATTTTGGTGGTATAATCAATTGCTACAAATGTTTTTATATTAACTCCCGCATGCGGTATGTGTTGACATTCATGCACTATATATACAATATGGTAGCCGTATTTATTACAGAGTCAGTCACTGCAAAATAATGCTAAGACCTCTTCAGAATGTTAAAAAGGGGGTGCTTTCTTTATTTTGATAAACTTTAGTTGGTAAATTCTAGGCGAAACACGACTGTGATGGGTTGTAAATAAAAAAATCATTGTAACGTGAATGGTCATTGACTCCCATTTGGGGCATGAGTTAAATAGTCATTGTGAATATTTTGTATGTTCTGCAGAAGTAAATTTGGTATATTTCTCTCTTCCAACATATTGAAGAGTTTTGCTCTCTTGACTGTGCCGAATGCTTTTTCAAAATCTATGAAAGCAAAATGTGTTTTCTAAGTTAAATTCTCTTCTAAGTTGAATTCAAAATTCAAATACCTTAATTGAAAGAAAAAAACAAATTCAAAACAGGGGTCCAAATTATCCGAAGTTTCTCTTAAGTAACTTAAGGGAGATAGGAATCAGATCTGCCCTTTTTCGATAAGTACCAAGACTAATTTGCCGACTACCTTGCCTCTGATCCAAGCGTCGGGGGTTCAACCCGGTCAGGGTAGATGGATTATTTTTAGGATGGATATATCCAAGGAGCAAATCCTTCGTGAGGAACTTAACTCCATTATGATTCCTAATTCTATTTTTTGGCCTGAAATCCTTTTCTTTCTATCCTAATCACTGATATAATTTTATGATCTTATTTTTTGCGGTCTTTTCGAGATCGTTAATATTTTGTCGTTTGATGTTACCCAACTGTTGTAAATATACTTAACTTGGTTCTTGTGACCAATTCAATTTTAATAGGTTTATGTTTTTTACAATATCAGCACATTCCTTATCGAACCATTTCTTATAGGCCTATAGCCTCTTTTTTTAAATAACCTCGTTTTCTGATGCTGACAATTATATAGTATCTTTTGTAGTATGTAATTCTCTATTTATATCAGTTTTTTTCGTTTGCCATATTTTCATCTGGGCATTCTAGTATTTGAATTCTATTAGAAATTTTGATGTGATATTCTTGCCATAGTTCATAATTTCAAAACATTTTAATACGTAATGTCACGAGTGATTTCCAAATCATCGATAAATTCACGAGTCACGAAGTAACGAATGCATTTATCTAGAGGATTTTGGAAGTCAAGAGTCACATTTTTTAGGATTATTTAACGAATAAAATTAAGCTGTTTACTCAAAAATCATTATTTAAATATAGTTATCATATTTTAAAATATTTATATATTTAATGTAAACGGCGATTTTAAAAAACAAATCAGAAATGAGTGGTTATGTTTTATTTGTTTATTCACTGCAACTTGATCATATTTTTACCAAATAATATCGCAATATTGTAAGAACGCATCCTAGTGGAGAAAAAATGAAATACGTCAAACTGTATATTATAACATTATGCGTCATTAATTAATTTTTTTAGTAAACAACTAAGTAATGCCATTATTTAAGCACAATTATTGAACACAAAATTATCAAATGTGTAGTTCGAAGGAATCTTCATTATTTGATATATTCAATGTATTTGTTGAAGAGTCAGTCACTGCAAAATAATGCTCTGACTTGTTCAGTATATTAGAAAGGAGTAGCTTTGTTTATCACAAAAGCAAGTGGTGATAAAGATAATTCGATAAAGAGCGAGGCGAAACACGACTCTCATTGGTTGTAAAACAAAATTCATTAGGAGTATAAGTTAAATAGTCGGTAATTTTTATTGTTTGTAATTTTCATTATAACCTGATGATGATTCATATTGCAGTCTTTTCCCTTAACTGACCTGAGGTCGATGTTACTAGTGTACTAGCGTTTATCTTGTAATGCACATTGTATCTGGTTTCGCGTTTCACTTTCTGAATCCGACCATGGGCATTTATCCTTATGCTGAAATGTTGTGCTGTTGAAAAGATTCTTTGATCTGGAAAAGGTATCTAATCCAATTCCATTGCCGGTAATATCTTCATGAAGACTGAATTTGTCTATTGTTGGCCTGAAGATATATTTTGTATTAAATTATCCTAAGACAGTTTTCATATGATATCTTGAAAACCGTCAAATATGCATTCTAATTCCTCATAGAACTCGGCCTTGATCTAGTCATCCTTATCGTCTACGGAATCATGTACATTTATATTTAAAAAATAATATCGTTTAATCTTTAGAATCATGTATTGATATCCTACTACTATCAAACGTAACACTCGGATAGCTAGGAGGATCCTACATCGGATTAAATCCCGTTCCATATTTTGGTTTCAGTATTCGTAGTACTATTTGAAGGTTCCTGATTCCTGATACCTCCTGGCCATCTGACTTCTTGTAAAGCCACTATATCCAAGAGAGATTTATCTAAATCCCGTTTTAATATCTCTAATACTCTATCCACCCTGTCCACCGCTGTGGTCTCGCGGTAGCGTGCTGCCTTGTCACGCAGCGGGCCCGGGTTCGATCCCCGGTCGGGACAGTTTTTCTGGGTGAAGTTTTTATCGGAGTTTTTCCTCACCTGTAAGACAAATGTCAGGAAAACTTTAAGGCCCAAACGGTCCCCGAAATCATATGGCCATCGCAATCATCATCATTCATATTCATCTTAGGTTAAGCTTAGGATTAGGGACTCTCCTGGCGCACCATTATCATCATCATCATCCATCATATCATCGGGGTAACGTAACCCCGCCTTTCAGGCGCCCCAACCTCAGAAGTGGGTTACAAGTACGCCATGCCAGGAGAGAGACCAGGAATGTCGAAAGATAAACCTCGGGCATTTGAAAAAAAAATATATATATATATATATATATCTAATACCCCACTACTAGGCCTATATAACGTCCTGACATTCCATGTTCCTAGAAATATGTCCCTATATTTTAGAATTTATCTAGGATTACCCTAAGTAGTCTCCGCCGGGAGATCCTAATAGAAAACTATTTTATGTGCGGAAATGTTTACCACAGTGTAACCCATGCCCGCGTTTCTTAACGGTTGTACTTCTACGGTGGAAGATCGTCATTCTTTCGATCAAGGTAACCCTTTAATCTGACTTATAACTTTTGACCAGTCTGGAATGGTCGATGCTTTTGGCAGGAATGCTATAGCCGACATAGCTCTCGGGTCATTTAAATACTGATGGCATTCCACTACTAGAAGGTAAAGATGCCATCTGAGGGGTAAAGTTATTTTATAAGGGAATACATGTAAATTGAATATATGTGCGGGATAACTTTTACTTACTGTATATATATATATATGAATAAGAAAGTTTTCTTGGGTTTTCCGCGTCTTGGATTCAAGTTCGGCCTCTGGCCACTGATTCCGACGTTTCGGCGTGATCCTACATGCCATTATCAAGGAATGATAAGTTCGAGTCACAGGTTTTTCGCACAGTGAAAACTCTATTTGTTTAATTATATAAGGCCTAAACCTGTGACTCGAACTTATCATTCCTTGATAATGGCATGTGGGATCATGCCGAAACGTCGGAATCAGTGGCCAGAGGCCGAACTTGAATCCAAGACGCGGAAAACCCAAGAAAACTATCTTATTCATACTTATATCCGCGAAAATCTGCAATATTACATATCTATATTTTTTATTAAACTTTATATATGTTAGTTATATCTAAAGTGCATGACCTCATACATGTGAATATATGTGGATGACATGTGAATATATGTGTTTGGGAAAGGGTGTGGATGACGTCATACTCGAAGCAGGGAAAATAAAAAAAATGATTTTTTAAAAATATCTTGGATCAATAATTACATGCATGAAAGAGATGAAAAACTAAAATTCCAATGGCAAAAAATGAAACTAAGATATTACATGGAATAATTTGGAACAAAAATATTACAAAGAAAACTAAAATGAAAATTTATAAGAGCATAATACAGACTATTTTGTCATATGGAAGTGAAACTTGGTCTTTGACGGAACTACAAAATAATAAAATTAGAACAGTTGAATTTGATTGTGTTAGAAGAAGCCTTCAAAAAACAAGACAGGTTAAAATAAGAAATGTATTCCTTTGGAGAGTAATGAATGTCACCACATCTGTTGTTAAGAGGATTGAAAATTAAACTCTTAAATTATATGGCCATGTACAGAGAATGAAAGATGAAATATGGTCAAAAAATGTATACTAATGGTCACTCCCTGGAAGAAATAAACGTGGCAGACCAAGATGGAAATGGAAAACTTATGTCAGAACTATGGTGGATGATAGGAATTTGGAAGATGGATATTGTAATAATAGAAATAAATGGAAACTGAAGACCGTGAACCTATAAGTGGGGGAAAGCAGAAGAAAAATAAGATATATGTTAGTTTTATGATCATGTATAACTTGAGTTATGGTTGAAAGGAAGAGAAGGTCTTAACTCGCCAGAGAAATATACAGTATAAATGTAAGGGAAATTATATAATTTTAACTCACTCTGTATACAAGGATTGAACTGTTATAATAGAGTTAACTTTCTCAGCTTCTTCACAAAGTGGAATGTATTGGAGTCAATTCAACAATAACAATCGAGCCTAGATTCTGTCTGCAAATCAAATCACTGAAATTAAATTATAGACTCGCTTGTAAGAGACACGTTCGCCTGAAGAGAGATAATTAGGAAGGTGTAAGACGTTTGGGAAACTTACGATATCAATCAAATCTGCATTTGTTTGTATGTTATTCAAACTCTCTCCCTTGACAAATTTAATAAGGAATTAAAAGTGACAACCCTACATTTCATAGGTTTCTGCATTCTGTGAAATTTGTAGTTAAAAATAACGGAGCGTAGAGTCTATTGTTACTACTTGAGATATGCTCGTATCGTGTCCAATATAAATCTTAAAATGTTATGAATTATATTTTTCTGGTTTTTTTTTTGGAACGAATGTATGTTTGCTGTGTTTTAGGCTATTTCTAATGCTGATTCTTAACATTTAGAAACTAGTGGTAAAGTTACAGATACAAGTGTCAAGTTAGTTTATGTGCCAACTTTCGATACAGCTTGATATACAGTATAAAGGATGTATCAAAATTGATACCTCAACTGAAACTGTTGAAAATACACGATAATAGAAACAAAACCTCATGAACATCGGTGCGTAAAAAAGTCGTGTGCATGTTACATGATTAAGAATATGATTATGAGCTCCTTGTTACTTTTATTATTAATATTTTTTTTGAAATGTGCTCGGTATTCTGAACATTTCAAAAAAGTTATTAATAATGAAGAAAAATCAAGTTTTGCCAAAAACATACTAGAAGAAGGTCATCGATTTGAAAAAATCGACAACTCTATGTCAATACTACACAGAGAGTAGAATAACAACAGAATCAGCATCCTTGAAGACATAGAGATTCTAAAAGAAGCAAAGAATAAAGACATACTCAACGAGAACATACCCGCAACCATAAATCCGTTATACAACTTGTACAACATCAGTACCAGTTAAAATGCAGAAGATGAAACATTGTTTTTGAAAGGCCTCCATATTGGAATAACTTGATGAAGTTTAATAATTTAGTTGAGGACGACTGACTTACCAGGTACTAATTTTATAATTAACATCTTAGTAACCTATCACTGGATTTTACATTAGGATTCTTAATGAAAGTGCAAAATATTTTTATTAAAACAAGAATAATAAATATATGGTTATATATTAGGCCTTATATTATCTAATAAAATATTCAGTGAGATTTTAAAAATTATTTTTTTTTAATCGGGCAGTCCTTAATATAAGAGGGAAGGGAATTACAGAGTCGGATATTGAAACAAGAAAAATGAGGAATAGTGAGATATTCGATGTAGGAGTGCAACTAGAGTTGAATTTTCTCTCTATCGTATGTTTATTTATTTGCCTATTTGTTTAGCCTGGTGAAGTTAAGGCGATGTGGCCTTCTCCTCCACTCACCGGACGAACATATCTGTTGGAAATGTGCCATGACTACGAAAGTTTTTAACATGTATTTATTAATAACTATGACTAGGGTGTCAATTGACCAGGTAAAAAGAGCACTGCGTGCCCATGTGCGGAAACAATGAAGTCAATGGCGCCTCGTAACCATAAAACGCAACTATCTAGCAAATGGCTCGTTTTCAGACCCATATTATTTAATAAGGCTTTTTTAATTATGTTATCGTATACATTCAACCGTTTCATTTTGTGCTATCAGTTATTTTGCTCCTTGTATTTTCCACTCACATAGTTTCTAGCAACAGATCGATATGCTGAATCATTCAAGGTCCTAAAGTTTAATATTCAAGAATATAACAAATATTTAGTAATATTAAAAGAAAATGTTTGATTTAGTGAACAAACTTAAACGATGTTGTTATTTGATTTTCAGGTTTTGCCAACTTTAATTGTGCAACTGGAGCTCTTGGTCCAGGGATATTTCTTCAAGCAATAACTTAGGTAAGAAATTAAAACTGAAATAAGAAACGCTTATTAATATTGCAAAACTTTACTTCAGGCTAAGTTAATATTGATATAAAACTTGAGTTCTGTCTCGAGGATTGATATCTTTATATACGAATAAATATTAACATGATTGGTTGTAGATTAATATGAGGAGCGGCGCATCCTATATGTTCAACCCTTTATTAATACCTAGAACACTTCAATTAACTTACAAACAGTGTAGAGTTGTAACGAGTTCTTTAAATACCGTACTCTATATTTTGAATCAGTAATTAATTTTTGCCGCGGAGATCTCGAGCAGAAGTGCCGAGCTGCTATGTTGGAACTGTAACTGTATAGTTCCACCATGAGCTACCTCTTCTTGCAAGGGAACTGACGATTGCGTGCCGAAACCTGCTTGAAATTTCTTAAAGAGAAGCGTTGTGATTTACAAAAGCCGTGTCCAAAAAATGTATGCCGCTTTTAACTGTAAGGCACTAAAATCAAAATCCAGTGCCAAATATCTCATTTAAGCCATAGGGAAGCAATTTAACTCCTGTATTGGCGCAGCGTCCTGCTTCTCACTACTCCGCTCAAAACTCATTAAGGAATGTACATCTGCTCCATATAATGGGTTGCCATTGCTGGATTCTGGCTTCGATTTCTGTGCCTTGCAGTTAAAAACGGCAGGTGTTTTTTGACAAGATCTTGGTACATAACATCGCTTTGCTGGAAGAAATTTCAATATAGGTTTGACATACAATGGTTGAGAATTTCCTTGCCAGCATGAGCCTCTGGAATAAATTTATTAGCTGAAATTAAATGCGAGAGGCGAGGGGAAAAATTGCTTCTTTTCATGTCACATGTCGCTGGTGGAACATTCAGCACAAAATACTTAAATAGCCATATCTGTTATTATATATTTAGTAAATACTAAAACAAATAATTGTATTAAACATACTAATCAATTAAATATATTTTAAAATTGATTTTAATTAGTCCCCTATATCAAGTCATATTGAATCGCACAATATCTTCAATATAAATGAAAATTCTAACATAGAATAACTTCATCAATCCAGATACACTATAGGGGACATTTTATAAATACCCCTTTGGTATATAGTGTATTAGTTCATAACATTTATAGTAGATCCACGACTTTGAGTGCCATTCGTAAAGTTTTATTTTTTATTGTGATCATGTTTACATTGCTTTATTAATTCAAGTAGCTTAAAGTTTAGAGCTGGCAGAATCGAATGAAAAATGTGAAAGTTGCCGAGGAAAATAAGTTCAGGTTATCCCGATGACAATTATATTGTTGAGTCTTACAACTTGTTTATGGACCTTATTAAATAATTTGAAAACGATTTTAAGAGTAGTCTAGTACACCCTAGTCAGTCTAGGAAGAAACAGTCGCTGGCCAGTGGGCTAAATTAAAATTTAATTTAAGAGTGCATATGCATAGTGTGAATAAAAAAAAATTTACTGCAGTAACCTTGTGTCTTAAAACCATTAGTATTTTTTTTATTTGAACAAATTCTAACAACCTGCGTTTTACCCTATGGGTATATTGCAGGGTATTTAGTTTAAAAAAAACTATGTGTTAAAATATGAAAATTGGTCCTTCACTGTACAGTGTTTGAGTTAGTGTCTAGACTGTGGTTTAGTTATTGCTTTGTGTTATAATGATATTGTGAAAAGAAGAATTAATGTCTGAACCAGGAATCGAACCGTGGACCTCTAGTTCTCCGTACTAGTGTACAGCCCACTATACCATTCTAGACTTGGGACAAACATAACAATTCTTTCCACATATACAAATCTAAAATTCTTGTTTCGTCCGCTACCAGGTAGGTGTCACTACCATCGCCAACGGCCAGCTTCGTTTAGAAGTATCTATATTATCAATTTGCACCACCACTTTTATAAGCACTAAACGATGTTATTTAACATGTTAAAATAACAGTATTGGAAAGTGTTAAATATTGCTTTGTAGTTATTCAATTTAGACTCATTCAATTATAATGTTTATTCTAGTACCTTCAAGATTTGATTTATGAACTGGATTGTTCGTGGCATTTTCATCATTTTTCGTAGCACTATCTTGGGGTTGTTCATGCGCGCTGGTCTGTTTTTTTCTTGTAGCTTGCAGTGAACCATTAGTATATTCGGCTTACACAAGTTTTAATTATTTACAGAGCGATATTACACTATCAGTATGATGTAGATATCCAGATATATGGAAAGTGCATTCCAATGTCATCCTCTCCATTTTAGGCATTTCGGATTCCGGGCTAGGTGGTTAGATAGAATTGATGTTGTCTATTTTAAATTTAAGCGCTACTTCGGCAGATCATATTTCATGGATGACGTGTATGTGTATTGTGTACAGAGAAGAATGTAGGATGAATATAAGTATCTATATGAGAGATGATGACGAAGAATGGAGAATATGAAATCCGTTGTTGACATATAACCTACACAAGTCGAAAAGTACTATGGTGACCCCCAGCCTTATGTTCCCTATTCGACGATCGAATTGCTATCGAGAGTATCCTGTACCTTTTCAACATACGAAGAATTTGGAATTTAATCCGGGCATGTGGTGTATAATCTGGCGATTAAATATTGTACCTGCCATCCTTCCTAGTCTTGAGATTGAACAGTTTGCAATTAAAATTTTCATCCTGCCGGTAACCGAATCCAGACCGCTACAATAACGGAGTTATCACGTACATACTTGAGTGAATTATGATACTGAAAAATCAATATCATAGTGATTTCCTCTCTTCCGCAAGGAAAATGCAGGGTGTCCACAGTGAGATTCCCTCATTTCAAACAAACGTGACGCAAAGTAAATGTTGTGTACTATGATAATGTAACTCATAAAGTTTTAATTTAAGTTTTAATTTTGTGATTGTGACAAACTCTAGTTCAGTGCACTTGGACATGTGCGCCTCGGGTGCGCGAAGAATATCCAGCCTATAGTCAATTTCACGCCATGTGTTGAACAGCATGTCTTCTGTCACAGAGTTTATAACATCTCTAATGCGTTGTTTTAAGTTCAGTACATCGTTCATTTTTGTGGCGTACACTCTATCTTTGACGTACCCCCACAAGAGGAAATCTAGTGGGGTAATGTCGGGGGAACGCGGAGGCTAAGGAATAGGACTACTACGGCCTATCGAACGACCTAGGAATGTGTCTTTTAAGAACTGTCGGACATTAAGGTTCCAATGGGGTGGGGCACCATCCTGTTGAAAGATTATTCTTGGCTGCGTGGGTGCTATCTGCGACCCAGCGAAGTTCTCCAACATATCCAAATAAATGTTACCAGTGATCGTATTCTCTTTAAATAAAAACGGCCCAACGATTTGATTTTGCAGAAGACCGCACCAAATATTTACTTTTGGACTGTCACGGATGTGTTCTATGAACGTATGGGGATTTTCTGAACCCCATATAAGCACATTGTGGCGATTCACTTTCCCTAAAACGTGAAAGGTGGCCTCATCTCTAAACATCACGCGCGATAAAAAGGTTTCGTCCTCAGCAATATGATCCAGCATAGTGATTGCAAATGCTTCTCGATTTGGTGCGTCATCAGGCTTGACTTCCTGCACAATTTGAACCTTGTAAGCATACAATCGCAGTCGACGGTGAAGAACTTTGCGAACTGTCGACCCTTTCATGCCAAGTTCTCTCGTTGCTTGTCGTATCGACTTCCGTGGACTCCTTTCGAATGACCTCCGCACATTTTCTACTGTCTCTTCCTGGATTCTGGGTTTACCACCACCGTGTCCTTTTGAAACATTGCCGGTCGCCAAAAACTGTTTACACTAACTCCTTATATTCTTGGGTGACGGAGGATCCATATTCTAAACACGACGAATGTTTTCGTTGCTTTGAATAATGGATTTCTTTCAGCATACCACCAGACAACATGGGCACGCTGGTTTGGAATCTCTATTTTAGAAACAATCGTTTGTTGCAGCGCCACTACGGATATTATGCGTACTACAACATTACCACATAAACTTTTTGAGTTGATGTTTCTGCTCTTTAAATATTTACAGTTTTACAATCTATAATAAGAAAATTACAGACTTTTAAAATGAGGGAATCTCACTGTGGACACACTGTATTGTTTATCTGTTACACTAATTAACAGCAAAAATATTACCGGAAATGAAATCAATAATTGTGTCTTTATGTGCTGATGACATAATTAAATAATTACAATAAACATTATAGTATAACATTGTAACAATTAAGTATATTGTAAATCCAGTCGTCTCTAACCCGCTAGCACTATCATAGGTCCATGGCCGCGAGAATATAAACTATTGATACCTCCTAATCCTGATCTAATGTATTCCAATCATCCCCTCAAATCATGGTTAACGTTGTTCTCCCTGTTCATTTATTGGCCTACCTACTGGGCGCTTTCTCTCTGGTTTTCCTACAAGGAATTTCCAAGCCCCCTTTCATTCCTCACTCATACCACATGTTCTGCCCACCCCCAATCTACGAGACTTAATTCTTCTTATCATATTTGGTTTCCCAAAAATAATGTGTCTCGTTGTTATGTAGTTTTCTCCAGTCGACTGTCTGGTCATCTCTCTTTGGTTCAAATTTTTTTTCTACAACTTTATTCTCAAATACTTGTAACCTTTTTTCATCCCTTAAAGTAAGAGTACAAGTTTCGCATCCATATAATATAACTGGGAGAACAACAGTTTTACATATTTTCTGTCTAATATTTTTTTAGAGAAGTTGAGACTACAAGCGTTCTTATAATAAATAATACCATACATTTCCAGAATTAAGTATATGTTAATTTTCTTGTGCATTTCATTCCTGTTTGTGATTGTTGTTTCCTCGAGTAATAAAATTTAGTACACTTCAATTCTGGAAATGCGTGCTATTATGCATTGCAGAGACTCTTGACGTCCCAACTCCTTTCAAAAAACGTTAAACTGAAAATATATAAAACTATTATTCTACCAGTTATATTATATGGTGCGAAACATGGACTCTTACTTTAAGGGAGGAAAGGAGATTACGAGTATTTGAGAATAAAGTACTTAGGAAAATTTTTGGACCAAAGAGAGATGAACAGACAGGTGAATGGAGAAGACTACATAACAATGAACTACATGGTCTTTATAGGAAGCCAGATATAATAAGAAAAGTTAAGTCTCGTAGACTGCGATGGGCAGAACATGTTGCACATATGGGGAATGAAAGACTTGCTTGGAAGCTTCTTGTAGGAAAACCAGAGGGAAAACGCCCAGTTGGCAGACCAAGAATAAGGTGGAAGAATAACATTAACTATGATTTGAGGGAAGTAGATTATACAGGGAATGATTGGAAAGCATTAGATCAGGATAGGGATGAATGGAGAGCTTATGTCCGCGCGGCCATGAACCTACGGGTTCGATAGTGCCAGTGAGTGAGTAAGTAAGTGTTATTAACAGTAAGGTTTCCTAGGGTCTGTAATAAAATTTAATGAATGTATGTATGTATGTCTATTTATCTGCTTGTTTGTTCTTTATGCGCTGCCGTACCTTACATCCGACTGTGATGAGGCTTTTTGCAAAATGTTCAGGAGGTTTCCAGTGAAGGTTTTAGGCTATCCCTTCACCCCTAAAAATCACCCTATTTGGAGAAAAAAGTGTTTTCAGAACTTTTTGGACGGTTAAATGGCTTTCGCTGCCTGTACAATAACATTTACACCAAATTAATAATATACAGAATTGAATATCTAAAAAATCTACAAAAACGTTCAGGACAGCATATGTCTATCTTTTACGGATAACTCATAATAACCATTTTTATATTTCAGCTCATTGATGCCAAGACGATCGCGATGATTAGACTCCTGGGCAAGCGTAGCAGGGCTCAGCTAGTATTCTTTTACGGATAACTCTCAATAACCATTTTTGTCTTTCAGCTCACTTATGCCAAGAAGATCGGGATAAGTAGATTCCCGAGCAACGCCGGGTAATCAGCACGGGGTATCTAAAACTAATTACGATATACATGTAATTATTTTTCTTTTTACTTATTCAACTAAACATAAAAACACATTTCATTTATTTAAGCGTAGCAACGCACGTCGGCTATTAGCTAGTCTAGTATACGTAAATTACACTGGAAATTTAATTCATAATTTGTGTGTCCACATCAGACTTTACTAAACGTAAGTTCCCTATACTCGATCATTTTACTTTGAAAACCACTGGTTTATCTTCTACTGTTGTGTAAGTCCAATTTGTAAGTAGTTAAAACTACCGGTAGGGCCTATATAGTGGAATTTATTTATAATTTATACATCGTGTATTCTTGAGAACCTAATAACTAAAATTTATATTGCCTGACTACGCCTACTCTCTGTGTTAATTCTGTAGCTCTTCTGATACATTATAATCATTTAAATTATGAGGGAGTGGAGGGACGAAACCCCTTTATTTAATTAATTCTCAAAGAAAAAAAATCATAGATAACTGTGCATATGTCCATGCAGATGTTTTAGATCGGGTTTGGAATGAACTGGAATTAGGTGTTGATGTGTGTAGTGTGACGCATGGATCACACATTGAATATTTGTGAGTTGAAACTGAACATCAGAATTTCCATTATAAAAAGGTGCGGAGAGGTTCAGGGTACTACAAATAAGTTATTTTTGTTTTATAGAATGTAAAAATGGCTTATGTTTTTGTAATAGTCCTATCTATAATTGAGTTTACTTGTTATTCAGTAAGAAGTACTATATCACGATTCTTAGCTAAAATTTGGAATTCCTTAGATTTAGATAGATAGAGCATATCTTTCTAAAATTGCCTTCGCTGCCATTAGAGAGTCAATTTCAATTTTAAGAAACCATATTTACAAAATTTCTACTTTATAGAATATACTTAAATTACAATTTGAAATTTTTAAAAATATATTTAGTCAGTTTCGAAAATTAATTGTCTACAACACTTTGTCCTTGTGGTAATCCTATAATGAGGAAAGTTTTATATAATAAAAAAATATCAAAATGTGAATAAAATATGTCGTCGAAAGAAGAGGAATCAAAGCAATATAAAATGTTTTAAAACTTGTTTCTGTGCATATCAATAACACTGTACCTCATAATTTGAATGATCCAATTAAAAAGGATATATTTTTGAAGATCTTTGATTTATGGTTGTGCATGTATAGAAGGTCAGATGTATAAATTCATTAAATTGGATAAAGATAGGAGGTCGCATATTAAAAGCGATGCCGGTGGCATGTCGTTCAGAGATAGATAGCGAAGTTATCAGCGTGAAATTGGCTAAATCCATAGAAAGTAGAATTGAGGTTTCTTAACATTGTAAAATTTTACTGATCTCATCATTAGTTTCTACTAAGCTACTGTATAAAGCGAAATCGATTATCATAAGTCACGTAAAAAAGAAAGAAGTAAGGAAATTGAGATAACATTTTATCCCCTTGTCATTTAATTTTTTCTCTCTACTTTAGTGTCCTTCAGTTATTAAAATGAAATGTATAATTTAGAATATTACATATTCATATCTCCAAAATAAATAAATTTCAGACGGTGTGTGGAACAATACAGAGAACATTCAAAAATAAAATTAGAAAAGAAACCAAGATAAAAATGTATAATGTTATGGCGGTTCCCACAATATTGTATGGATGTGAAACTTGGGCTGCAGTGAAAAAAACAGAAGGATAGAATACAGACGGCGGAGATGAGGTTCCTAAGACAAGTAAAAGGATGTACAAGACTTGATAGAATAAGAAATGAGGATATAAGAGAAGAATTGAAAGTACAGCCTTTATTGGATAAAGTCACGAATTACAGACAGAAATGGATTGATCACATGGATGGAATGAGTAAGGAGAGATATCCATTATTAGCAAGAAATTATCAAGCAAGAGGAAGACGTGATGTTGGAAGACCTAGAAGACGTTGGGCTGATGCATTATGAAGTCGGAACGGGCAATTGCCTAATCCCTGGAGTGATGATGATGATGATGACATATTCATATCAATATACAGACAAGAAACATCCATCCATAGTAATTCTGCCCGAAGACAGGTCTTTCACTGCTATGCTTGCAGCTTTACTAGGGAATTGTAGGTGTGGTAGCTTCCAGTTGCTTTCCACACCGGTGAAGGATGGTGGTGATGATGATGATGGCCATATGATTTCGGGGACCGTTTGGGCCTTAAAGTTTTCCTGACATTTGTCTTACAGATAAAAACCTCACCTAGAAAAACTGCCCGACCGGGGATCGAACCCCGGGTCCTCTGCGTGACAAGGCAGCACGCTACCTCGAGACCACAGCGGTGGACTACAAGAAATATATAATACAAAATAATAAGGAAATCAACTGTGGTGTCAAACAAGGGTAAACATTGACACCAGCACTCCTTAATATACTGTATTTATTGACGACGTTTTAAATGCTTTAAAATCTCATTTGAAAATATAACACTATTGTTGATACTGCATCTTTACGGACGATCAAGTACTGTGGTAATTGCTGATATTGAGATAAATTACAATTACTATGCATAAGTTATATCTTCTCAAAATAATATGGTATGGAAATATCTGTAAATAAAACAAACATTGTAGCATTCAAAGGGTTTTCTCCGCTACGTGCAAATTCCCGGACACCTCCGCGACAACACGAACATATAAGACACGACACACATTCACTCGTACATTCAAGGCGAGTATGATATGAGTGATTATGATGGGCATATGGTGTTCGGGACAAATTTGATCATACGTTTTCCTGATATTTGTCTTAAAGGAAAAATCACCAAAAAAGTCATCCAGGAAACTTGTACCGATTGGGCCCGTTGCGTCTGAGATAACGACATTACCACTAGATCACAGCGCAGCGGTGGACTATGGAGAATTATTTTCTTTTAGGTAAAACATTGGATCATTTTCTGTAGATGATTCCTAGTAGCATTATTGGCCATCAATTTTTCTTCACTGTGTATAATTCACATTTTATATATTGGATCCCAGTTTAAGGGAAAACGTGTGACACTTGTATCTTATTAGGTGGACCAGATTCGATTTTGAACTTATTAATTTCAGAGTTAAAAAAAGATATATATATATATATATATATATATATATAATATATATACCAGTTGGTACAAGAAGAATGAGGTGGAAGATTAACATGAAGAATGAGGTGGGAGAATAGCATTAACTATGATTTGAGGGATGTAGATTATACAGGGAATGATTGGAAAACATTAACTCAGGATAGGGATTTCCGCGTGGCCATGAACCTATGGATTCGATTATACAAATGAGTTACTAATTTTATTATATATATATAATAATAATAATAAAATTATTAATTTAAATGATGCATTAAAATAACGTAAATTGCAATAAATATAATGAAAAAGTAAATCATATTTTAGAATCCAAAAGCTGAAGAAATTTCAAATTAAATATTAAATTTGCTGACAGTCAATTTTTTTAATATTTTTTATTTATTTATTTTACCTGATGGAGTTAAGACCGTAAGGTCTTCTCTTCCACTTCACCAGGTTAAATTATACATACAATAAGAATTATGATTGATACATAATAGATATAGACTACACAATATAAAGTTGACAAGGGTAAGAAAGAAAAAATAATAACAACATAAATAATAACCTATAATTAGATTAAGTAAATGACTTTGTAAAGAAAGTTTAAAATATAAAGGATTAATGAAAGTATACATGGAGCACGGTTATGTTATACTATCTAAGGAAATATGAAGTGAGTTTCTTTTTAAACTGTTTTTGAGTCGGTAGTTCTTGATATACGAGGGGAGGGAATACCAAAGTCGTGTGGCCGAAACAAGGAAGGATGAGGAATAGTGAGATGTTCGATCTAGATGAACAGCTAGAGTTAAATTTTCTCTCGATCATGTGTTTAAGTTATGGTGGGAGGATAGCGAGTGAAAGCGAGTGATGAGGTGGACAAAGTGTTGTGTAAGAAGCAGAGGCAATGTATCTTTCGCCTGTCTTCCAATTGGAGTCAAGACAACATTTCAAATGCTGGAGTTATGTGGTCTGATTTACGGAGGTTGAATATATATAGTGCACAAGCATTAGGAACTCGTTGTAGTCTTTGTCAGAATGTAATATTCATGTCAGAGAAGAGTAAGTCACAATAATCGAAATGCAGTATAATCAAAGTTGAGACAAGTTCTTTTTTCAATGAAGAAGGAAGAACATTTTTCAAACGTTTTAGGGAATGGAAGATTGAATATATTTTTTAAACAAGTTTCTTTTAAATGAACCGGCCATTAATGATTTTGGTCGAAATATACATCGAAATTTTTCGCGGAAGGTTTAAACGGAATTTCTGTTTGATTTATATTTACAGAAATTATTGATGAATAATCAATTTTGTTTAACAGACTTTGATGGCCGATGACAATTACTTGTGACTTCTCAGGATTTATAATAAGGTCTGTTCGTTTTGTCCACTAGCATTACCTCTATGATTAACATTTATAGTATTTGGATGAATCAATAATACACAACATATATTTGCTCATTTAGTTCCACAAGGAACCCCTTCCATTTTAATACCATTTATAGTTTGCATCGAAACAATTAGAAATATAATTCGAGTTGCTATGGAGTTCCGGCCTAGTATGTGTATAGAGTTGTAAGTCATCAGCGTAGATATGATATTTGCAATGTTTAATGCAGTAACTTATGTCGTTGATGTATATAGAAAATAAAATATTATAAGTTATTTGAAAAGTACTTGAAAATGTAAAAGTATTTATGAAGAGATACCTAGGAAGAATATTTTTAAATTATATGAATAACATTAATTTCAAATAAAAATGAATAAATAAGTGCAAAAAAATTCAAATATATGTTTATAGAAAAGTGCAAAAAAATCAGCGTAAAATGTATGAAAAGAGAACAAAAATAATCTAATATAAAATGTCATGGGGAAAAAAATGTAAATATCAACGTAAACATAAAGAAACGAAAACAGATATACAATTAAGCAGTTGCATTAAATTGAATCCGTCAAGGATATAAAAGAAAAAAAAATATGAAGATCAGTTGGATATGAAAACATTATGACACAGAACATGACCTGAATACAGAGTGATTCAGAAATATGGCTATACGTTTGATCGCATTTTGTGACGAAAATATTATTATTAAAGCAAATATGATGTTATCATTGGAAAGGGAATCCTTCAAATTACAACAATAGAACAAAACAAAACAAATCACTGCTCACGTGCAGCTTGGCGGGTTGATTTTTGTGGGCTAGCGTAGAACGCCTCCACAATTCTCTTCGTTGTTTCTGCATCCGTGCTAATGCGAGGCCTTCCAGGAGGTTTGATTTTCTGCATCTTTCCCGTTTTCAGCAGTCTTATCTCCACTTCCCCACAGTCGACGGCTGCAATGCTACGTTAAACTCACGTCTTGCCCGTCTTGCGGCCTCGCGATCATTAGCATACATTATTGCCCATGCAGCAAATGTAATTTGCTGTTGAATATTCAGCGCCATTTTGACTAATGACGTAAGTTCTATACTGTTTTGTTTTATTCCATTTTTGTAATTTGAATAATTGTCTTTCCAACTGTAATTTCGTATTTCCTGTAATGGTAAGTATTTTCATCACACAACGCGATCAAACGTATAGCCATATTTATGATTCACCCCGTATGTCCTATATGAGTATCCTATGCTCCTCTAACTAAATAAGATTTTGTTCATATTCCATCTGGATACTGTATTATTGACTCATAAAGTATTTGGTAACTTTAAAGTATAAGTAAGCTGAAGTTGTATTGCATTGCAAGTTGATTGGACGAACTTTCTAAAGTTGTCTTTATAAAACACGTACCTTTTTGAATGTGTATATTCTTCAATGCAGTAAAAATAAATATTTTTTTTTTTTGGAATATTGCAGCGTCGAGATAGATTGGTGGCGTCACGTTAAATATTTTTTCGATTTGGAGAAAAGTTGAATGTCGTGACTTATTGGCGCCCTTAGTGAACTACCTTGAGCAACTGAGACAATTGTCAGTGTGACCCCAAGCACTCGTCGTATCTTCAATACCATGAGTGTCCTATGTACATCTCATATTCTTAGCGGAATACAATCAGACGATTGCAGAACAAAATTAGAATTACGACCACGGTTTTATACTTTTTATTATTTATATTTAAAAAAAACTAAAAATCTACGCAATGGTTATAAAACTAAAGTTATAGTTCAGACTTTTTTTTATAATTAAACAAGTTTCTTTATTTTTATCTTAGTTGTTTAAGCATTAACAATTTTAAACCGTTGTAATGGTTCAGGCTTCGCTTTTGTATTTCATTCAATATGTTTTAAATATAATAGTAATAATAATAATAATAATAATAATAATAATAATAACTGATTTTTAGGAATCGGACGATGTCAAATACATTAAACAGCCGAGAGATATATATAAACAAGATAAGGAAAATAAATGCCTGGTCGGGATTTGAACCATATATATATATATATATATATATATATATATATATATATATATATATCATCATCATCATCATGAACAAATTCGTTTTAGGCCATGTGGCCTATATATATATATATATATATATATATATATATATATATATGATATATGATAACGTGCTCAAAACTGCTATAACTGACGCAGCAAAAGAATCATTATGTACAATAAATTCTGAACTGAAACATGTCCAACGTTGGACTCCTTGGTTTAATGAAGAGATAAAGGAACTGATAGAAAACAAGAGAAAACTACACAGGATATATTTTACAGACAAGAATGAAAATGATTACGATGAATTAAAAAAAAAAACCAAGTAGTATCAGCAATTAGGAAATCAAAACAAGAATTTTGGGACAAATATTCTCATGAACTGGAATTTGACTTGTAAATTTATGCAATATATCAACAGAAGAATGGAAAAACTACTTTAAAGAAATTTACTCAGAACAGGAAAATACTGAGAACCCACATCTAGTGAAAACTACAAATAAAGATACATTTAAGATAAGCAAGGAAGAATTTGAAAAACAAGTAAAAAATTGAGAAATAGAACATCAGCGGGTATAGATAATATCCAGAATGAATTAATTAAATACGGAGGAAAAAAATTACATGAAAAAATTTACAATTTATTCAACACCAAATGCAATAGTTGGATAATTCACAATGATTGAAAAATAAAGTATTACAATCCCAATTTTGAAAAAGGGAGATAAAAACAAACCAGAAAACTACAGAGGCATCGATCTATTATGCACAACACTGAAACTCCTCACTAAAATTATAGCAGATCATTTATCGAATACATTACAACTACTAGATGAACAACAAGGATTTCGAAAAGGAAGTTCATGCACGGATGCCATTTTTATATTAAACAGATTACAGAAAAGCTATCGAATTTAACATCCCAGTCTTCCTATGTTTTGTGGATCTGGAAAAAGCATTTGATCGGGTAAGATTAAATGACATACTCAACATATTAGGAAACAAGAATTTATCTAAAACCTCATCGCTATCATCAAATAAATTTATTCAGGATACTGTACAACTATCAAATATGGAAATAGCAAATCTAAAGAAATTTTAGTCCAGCAAGGAATACGACAAGGAGACTCCTTAAGTCCCATATTGTTCACACGAATAATGGATGAAATCATCAAAGAACTAAACGTTTAAGTTAGAAAAAGAATTAAAATAGGTAACAAAGAGCCGAAGATAATAAACTATGCTGATGACACTGTTCTAATTGCACAAAGTGAAGATCATTTAAAAATGTTATTGCACAAATTTAGAATCATTGCAACAAAATATAACATGAAAATCTCAATAAATAAAACCAAATCAATGACAATATCCAAGGACCCACGACGTGTTAAATTAGAAATAAAAAGGAAAAATATAGAACAGGTAATTAAATTCATTCAAATATTTAGGAATAGAAATTAATAGCAGCAACATAATAACAGAAAAATTCTCCATCAAGCAAACAATGCAAATAAAATATTGGGATGTTTAAACAATACTGTTCGGAAAAATAAAAATTTAATAATAGATACAAAAGTAAGAATTTACAAATCTGTCATAAGACCAGTTCTAACATATGGTTGTGAATGCCGAACAGAAACTCAAAAAACAAAACAAATCAATGAAACAACCGAAATGAAAGTTTTAAGGAAAATCGTAGGAAAATCGCTGAGAGGGAAAATTCGTATCTCTGTTATTAGAGAAGAATGTGAAATTGAATCTATAAACCTCTGGCTAAATGACAGAAGACTAAATTGGAACGATCACATAGATAGAATGGAGAACACTAGATTGGTGAAGAAAGTACGTGACTGGACACCTAAGCAGAAAAGGCCTTCAGGAAGACCACAACTACGATGGAAGGACGTCACCATACCCCAGACCTGTAGTGAATGAACCCGCAACAGGCTGCCAGCTTTCATGCGTAGAGTAAGAAGAAGAAGAAGATAATGATATTATTATTATATATAATAAAATAATAAAAATAATAAAGTAATAATAATAGTAACAATAGTAATAATAAAATTATCATTTGATGATTACAATTATGATACTAATAACAATGATAATAATAATAATAATAATAATAATAATAATAATAATATTAATAATAATAATAATAATAATAATAATAATAATAATAATAATAATGATAATGATAATGATAATAATTATAATGATAATAATAATAATAATGATAATAATAATAATAATAATGATAATAATAATAATAATAATGACTCGACCAGTCCTATGTTACGGGAGTGAAGCGTGGACTATAAGGACGAGAGATTAAAGCAGACTAACAGCTTGTGAGATGAAATTTATGCGCCGAACAGCTGGCTACACCAAATGGGATCGAAAGAAAAATGTAGAAATCCTTCATGAACTTAATGTGTCACCAATACTGGACTACGTCTCCAGATATCAGCTAAACTGGAAGGAACATGTCTCAAGAACGGTTAGATCCAGGATCCCCAAGGCAATAATGAACTACTGTCCAAATGGGAAACGGTCACTTGGTCGACCTATGAAAAGATGGCACGAAAACCGCTTTCTCAGGCCTTAACAGTTCTTCTACGACTAATACCTGGCAGGATGATGATGATGATGATGATGATAATAATAATAATAATAATAATAATAATAATAATAATAATAATAAACTTTTATTTAAGTTTTGGGGATTCATCTTTCATTGAACCATTAATATAAGATTTACTAAAAAGTCATATAATGTATGTAATTAACTTTCAAGCTATTAACTTCTAATAACATAAAAAATACTAAAAGTAAATACAGATTTTTAAATACTATATTAATATATAAAAATTACGTGTCACGTTGTTTGTCCACGTTGTAATCCTAAACTACTGAACCGATTTTAATAAAATTTTGCACACTGTATGCTGTTTGATCCAACTTGAGACCTACGGTTGTTTATAACTAAATTTATAGTCGCATTATTTTTATTGCAAATTATTTGTTTATTATCTAACAAAGAGTTATAATTATCTGTGAGTTCCATACGATTCTAACAGATGGCCGTGTAATGTAATTGGTTTATTACTTAACCAGGTGACTGTGCTTTTTGTTGCAACCGCGAATTTCAATTGAATTACAAATATTGATTATTTCATAATTTAAGTGTGTTTGTGTTTATTTTATTTTCATTATATTGACAATAATATTAATTTCGTGTGTAAGTATTAGTTTTAAGTAATCTGGCTGAAAGACAGCAACTTAATTTAAATTTAACTGGACCGAGAAGGGACATTGAACAATATGGCAAATCAGTTCTAGAGACCATGAATGATAAGATATCAAGTGAATTTCCGCAAATTGGTATAGGCCTATGTGACATAAATCTTACATTTAAGAAGAATGTCAATTTAAAAATATATGAAGGTCCTAAGGAACGGAATAACAGAATTGTAAGTAAGTCTGTTAGTTATAATGATATGCCTAATATTACAAAAACAATCTCCATGCCTCAATTAAATGAAAACAAGATGAATATAATATATCACAAGATTATATTACTATACAGAGACTTCTTGATGATGATGCGAAACCAAACTGCCAACAAATTCGTAGAAAAAAGAAAGTATAATGAAATCACCAAGCCTCCTCAAAATATTCCATCAATAAATGTATATAATCCTTATGATACATTTATGGATGATACTGAGAATGCAGACAAGATAAATTCATCTCAATCAACAAAACCACTTCCACATAAACCACCACCCATATTTATACCGGGTGTAGTTAACGTACCAGAACTAAAAAATTGTGTAAAACAAAAACTTTCTGATTTATATTTCTCACTTAGTTTACTACAACATAATTTAACGTATACCTTAGCCATAGCAACGCGTGGCCGGGATTTATGTATATAAAACAAAGTCGGATTAGTTACACTATTTTATAACTCAAGAACGGCTGGACCGAATTTTATGATCTTTGATTTGTTGGATTTGTTTCCGCCCCGAATAGCAGATAACTATTAAAACATCGGAAAAATTAACGTAAAAATATTTAAAGGCGATACAACGTTCGCCGGGCCAGCTAGTATTGTTATAAATATATGTACAAATAATTAATAATGAAAATTGTCAATATGACAATATACTTACACGACCTACTCGTATATATACACACACACGTCACACAATAATCCTAGAGAATGACATTACCAAAACTGTTAAATTGTTCCAAATGTATGTATGTAGGCCTATGTCTGTATGTATGTACCTCATATGTCCCTTATGGAGACATGTGTGCTCCTGCTCCCCTAATTTTATAGTTACGCTTACTTCTCCTCGGATGTCAATGAGTGGCATGGTCAGCACATCGCCTCGACGAGACATCTAGTAGACAATCAAGGTAACTAGGATGGGGAAAGATGGGTTACATTTTTGATCAGAGCACTAATTTAGGCTTAAGATTCTTTTAGGAGCCCGAAAATCTTGAGACTTGGAACCATGGCTTAATATCGTTAATGTCCCTTGGACTTTCCTATCTTAAAAAACATAGATCTCAATCGAGTTTGAACTAAAGTGATCCAAATAAAATTGAAATATCATCGAACATATTGGCTCAGGTGGTAGCGTTTGAGACTCATACTCGGAAAGTCCTAAGTTTATATTCGTGTACTGACAAACTTGACTGATTTTTTACCCCTGAGATTCCTTATATTAATCCTCGAGGCAAGTACTGAGTTGGAATTCTATTACTACGTAGATCTCTTGTAAATATAATATTATTTCATAATGCATTTAAAAAAACAAAATCAATTAAGACCCTAATTTAAAAAATACTTGATTATACGCAATATATATATATATATATATATATATATATATATATATATTGACCTGAAAAGAAAAATAAATGCCTGAGTCGGGATTTGAACCCGAATTTCTAAACTTTGTGTGTTCAGCGCTCTAATCACCTGAGCTATTCTGGAATTCTAACACAAACATTTATATATATATATATGGTATTCTCAATTTACACTATATATATACACACACACATACACACACAACCTACGGGATACAGTCAAATGATCTAGAAGCAACATAACCTTAAAGCGTCTGTAGTAAGAATGAAGTAAAACATTTGAAATATTGAACAGTAAAACAGTGGTATCTGCTGTACTCGTTTTTGATAACTTTTGATATTTTATTTTTTTAATATTCATATAGGCCTTTATTATCCAAATTGTATCATGCCACTGGTTTCTGAATGGCTGGTTACTATGCTTGCCTCTTTTTCCAAGGTTCGCGGATCAATTCCTGGCAGGATCATAAGATTTTAAGAGGGTGAGATTTAGGGAATGGATACGTTTGGAAGAAAAGTGTCTCGTAGATTTAGGGCATGTAAAAGAGTCACAAACATAAAATAAGAAATGTCTTACAAGATTTATCACCCCTTTTACACACAGATTTAAATGACAACGCTAATGATTAAACATCCTAATTAAAAAAAAATATTAAATTATATTAATAACCAAAGAGGAATTAACAACTTCTATTAATCATTTTCATAACAAAAAGACACCTGGTACTGATAATATTAATATAGAATTAATTAAATATACATCATTTTCTCTAAAGATTCGACTACTAGATTTTATAAATATATGTTGGAAATTTGGATATATACCCGAAGAATGGAAAATCGCCAAAATATACCATATACACTGCTCAAAACAATTAGAGGAACACTTGTAATAAATTGAATAAGTAATTGTTTTTTAAAGCTGTGATGCTGAAAGTTGGACAATATGTAAATTGAATTATTAATTTTATCATTGGATACAAATTTTAAAGATCCATGGCCTAAATACAGAGAAATTACCTCAAATAACAAATATAGAGATTTTTTTTTTATTTTGGAAGGCACTAACCACTTCTAATTGGTAAGCTTCCTGATGTTGCTATAGTGACGAATGTTGATTATTGCCTTGTTTATTGAAGTCTCTGACAAAATGAGGCATTTAATGAGTTTGAAGTGTATCATGCTCTACATCTTTTGCGACAGGGTCAATCTCTGCGACAAGTGGCTAGAGAGCTTGGAGTTTCTCCTTCCGTGGTATCCAGGTTACGCAACAGGCACAGAGAGACAGGTCAGTATTGTAGAAGACGTGGCCAGGGCCGTAAATTTAAAACAAGCCCCCAGGATGACAGATACATTGTTCTTTCTGCTCTTCGACAGCGTACAAAAACTGCAAAAGACCTGCAGAATGACCTTCATATGGCTTCCGGAATCCGGGTTTCAGACCAAACCATAAGGAACAGATTAAGGAAAGAGAATATTCGTCCAAAAAGGCCCGTTAAAAAACCACGCTTAACAAATGGGCATAAGGCAGCAAGACGTACTTATGCTGAAAACCATGGTGATTGGAACCTGAACCAGTGGGAGTCTGTGCTCTTCTCGGACGAATCCAGGTATCGTCTTACACGTTGTGATGGTCGATTGAGGGTGTGGGGACGGCCAGGAGAAAGATTTTCTGCAGAGGCTGTACAGGAAATTGATAGATTCGGAGGAGGTTCCATAATGGTGTGGGTCGGAGTTATGTACAACAATCGTACGGACCTTGTACTTGTTCTCCAGCGACTGAATGCTGTCCGGTATATCGAGCACGTTCTGGAAGAGCATGTAGTACCTGCTGCCATTGGAGTAGGCCCTGGATTTCTGTTTATGCAGGATAAGGCCAGGGCACATTCTGCGGCTGTCACCAGGGATTTCCTGAGGAGGAATGAAATTGAGGTAATGGAGTGGCCAGCGGTCAGTCCAGACCTCAACCCTATTGAACACTTGTGGGATCTTCTAGACAGGAAGGTCAGGAACCAACATCAAGCTCCACAAACTCTACAGCAACTTGGAGATGCTCTGAAGGCGGAATGGGAGAATATCCCGCAAGAGGAAATCCAGAATCTTATTGGGAGCATGCCACGAAGGTGCCAAACTGTCATCGAATGTCGTGTTTAACTTTGAAAAATAAGCAGAAGATTCAATTGCTTACATAGCGGAATTATTTGAAAAGTTAATTGTCAGCGTTATTCATTTGTTTTACTGACATGAGCAATAAATAAATAAATAAATAACCACAAATAATGTACTTTATTAATTTCATGTTTGTACCTTTATCCAATGAAAAAATATTTGCATATTTCATAGTGTTCCTCTAATTGTTTTGAGCAGTGTATATAAAAATAAAACAGACAAGATTGTTCTAATTATAGAGGAATAAGTAAGTATATTGAATACGTGATATAAAATTTATGCCAATATTTAAAAAAAACCGCTTATACATAATTATAGAAACTAATATATTGTATGTTCAAAATTGATTCAGGAAGGGAAGATCCTGTTCCGACTGTATATTCACAATGACTCAATAATTTTAAAAACATATAGAATTTAACATCCCAGCATATATAGGATTTATAGGGTATGAAAAAGCTTTTGATATGGTAAATAGAAGTAAATTATGGGATATATTGAGAAATAAAGGTATTCCACAACATTTGATTATGGCTATACAAAGTTTATATATAAATAATAAAATTGTAATGGACATTGGTTTTAAGTCAATAGACGAAGTTATGTTAAAGTGACAGATTAATTTAAATAAACATTGTAAAATAAATAATAAATTGTTAGATACAATATTATTTGTCGATGATCAAGTAGTGATTTCAGTTCAGAAGATGCTCTATAAGGAGCTATTTTTAATTTAGGAAAAGTAAGTGCTAATTACAATTTTAAAATTTCTAGGAATAAAACTAAAATTTTAACATTTAAAGGACATGATACCTTAAGAGCAAAAATAGTAATTGATGATACAATTTTAGAGCAAGTGAATAGTTTTAAATATCTAGGTTTCAATTTATCATATATTAAAATTGAAAATACTAATGACAAAACAAATAAATTTAATCTAATGTGTGGCACTATTAAAAGAACCATTAACAACACAAGAAAATAAACAAAAATGAAATTTCATAAAGTAATGGCTGTTCCTGTATTGATGTATGGATCAGAATGTTGGATGATCACTAAAAGACAAGAACAAAGATTGGAAGCAACTGAGATGAGATTTTTAAGAAATATAGCAGCATATATACTCTACTGGATAAGAAAAGAAATGAAGATATGAGAAAGGAAAAACATATTTTCAAACATACAGACCGAATAATTAAATATAGGAACGCCTGAAAAGAATATGTTGATAGAATGCCAGAAGACAGATTTCCAAAATTATTGCTAAATTATAAACCGCATGGAAGGAGAAATGTTGGACGCCCACACAGAAGATGGCCTGAACAATTTTAACAATTGCTTTCAAGAAACCGGAACGAGTCAACAGGCTTAATCCCTGGATGATGATGATTATGATGACTAAATTATATTGTGATTATTTATATTTGAATGTAATGCATGTTTGTCCTAGTTGAGTGAAAAACAAGGCCACAGGGTCTTATCTCTACTAAGCTAAATAAAATATTGATAAAAACTATGTATCAACTGTTTTCACTATATATTCTTTTAATACTAGCTAATATCTGACATGCGCTGCTAGGTCTAAATAATTTAAAATTAATGCGATTTTATATTCAGTTGAATAAGTGAAATGAAAAATAATTATAAATTTTTATCGTAATTATATTAAAATACCCCGTGCTGATCTACTTATCCAGATCTTCTTGGCATAATTGATCTGAAAGACAAAATCCGTTATTGTGAGTTATCCGTAAAAGAATATCCGCCGTGCGCTGCTACGCATGTCCGGGAATCTGCTTGTCGCGATCTTCTTGGCATCAATGAAAGAGAAAAATGATTAATGTGAGTTATCCGTAAGAGATAAATATATGCTGTCGCAGACATTTTTTGTGCAGTTGTTTTGAAATATTTAATTCTATATACATTAATACAGTGTATTTGTTATGGTTTAGGCAGCGTAAGCCTTTTAAGCGTCCAAAAAAATAAATTTTTTCACGTTTTGCATTTTAAGGGTAAAGAGTTTGAGAATTACAACTATCTTATAGCCTATAACCTTCCCGGGAAACTCCTGAACATTTTGCAAAAAGCCCCAAACAAACGGATGAACGGTATGGCAGCGCATAAAATACGAACAAACAAACGAAAATTCATATGTATATATGTATGTATATATATATTAGATGTTGAATTCACAAATTTACGAAAAATATATTTAATACATTATGGAAGAGTTTGATGTAGAACCTATTCTCCATCATATACAAAACTATCAAAACAACTGGAAAGCCCTTCTTCAACGAATGCCTTCTCACAGAATTTATCCTCAAGGCAAACGATTGATGGGACGTCGAAAAAAGCGCTGGATGAAAAAAATCCTTCTTGAGATCGTAACAGGCCACATGGCCGAATACTATGCCGATGTTGATATTTAATATAGTGTGTTGTGGTTTCTTAGCCATGCCTTAATCTAGAAACAAACAATTTATCTGTGATGTGAAAATAAAGTATATCCGGGAATGTAATTACAAAGAAAATGTTTGGCTTACTTAAATGTTAATGCAAAACAGAAGCGTGCAAAATTTGAACTAACAGATGTCACACTTGTCGGACATAATGTACGAGCTGTGAAAAACGAAAGAAGCAAGGTAATTACGAATGCAAATATTGACTGGCTTCACAAATATCTGTCCAACCAAGTATAACATCTTATATTTTTTATAATCTTAACTAAAACACATCACGTTTATCCTTTCTATTCGTACTATATCTCAAGACAAATGTTATAGAATTTTCAGTGTGGTATTTCGCGATGATTTCATTGAGATGTAGGATATTAAGAGTAAAGTTTTAAAAATGTTTATTATTATTTAAAACTGAAGAGTCCCAGAAGCAAAATCTTCTGTATTCAAAATTGAATCCTGATACTCTCATTCCTGCGAATATGATTCGATATTGTAGCATTAGTAATTCCTAAAATTAAAATTAATTTGATTATTATTTGGGACCACACAATAAGCTGTTGTTACACAGTGATTAACGGTAACTCAGGGGTTGGCAGGTACATGTACCTAGCAAAGCGAAACTAATGTTTTTTTATAAAAGTGTAAATTTGATTGACATGTTGAACATGGTCAGATTTGCAAAACAATACATTTTTTAAAATGAATACTTGAGCCAATTTTAAACTTCCTTGGGAAATAATATAAAAAGCCAAGAAATGTTATTGTTAACACAGAGTGTGGCCAGTAGCTCCCATACGAGTACGTACAGATAGGAGCCAGTAGATCCCTTACGAAAACAGAGTGGGCTAGTTTATCATATTACGAGAATACAGAGGAACCTGTTGCTCCCATATTATTACCTAAAAAGTGTGAATCAATCTAACGTACATAAAACATACTAGGGAAGTCTAGATTTGCTCAAGTAGTCTACAAGATATTATTAATTTATTGTGTTGTTCATAAGAGGGTAACAAAATAAACCCTTTTTAATTAATTACACAACTCACTGTTACTGATCATCGAATTCCTTATCCTTCACACCGGTAGAACCCAGAAATAAGCTTAGTCTAAAACAGGTCCTGAAGAGACCCTCGTGTCTTCTAACGCTTGCTGCAATATATAATATTTAGTTGATGTCAAGTTTATTCAAGTGTAATTATAATTTTGATGCCTAAATAAAGATAAAACCTCCAATTCTAACACCATTTCTTAAAAGAGACGCATAAAGAATAGTTTAAATTTTTAATTCATCAACTGGTATCCATACAAATGATTATTAAGTTGCGGTGGACTAGTGGTTAGGCTCCTTGCCTGTCCCGAGGGTCGCGGGTTCAAACCCGGCCCCAGTCGAAGGAATTTTTTTAGGATGGAAAAATCCAAGGAGCCAGGCCTGCAGGAGGGACTTCAAGCGTGGATCCCGAGCCTGAAGATTTTCAGGCTCGTAAAAGATCATTAAGCCTGAATAAAACGTCCTCTAATTAAATTTACCGATCCAAAACATTCTAGTATTACCCTAGTTTCCTGCTAGATGTCTCATTGAGTCCGTGTGTTGACCACATACCACTCATGACATCGATGGGCAAATAAGGTAACTAAATTAACTTGGTCTATTAACTCCAAAGGAGAGGCTATGGCTCAACATTCGGCTACACCATATATAGATAGATAGATACAAATGATTGGAGTTTAAGTGTTTTGAACATATTGTGTTAAAATAGTGGTACTATAGAGTTCCTAAGATATACTGCAGTTAATTTGAACTATGGCGACCTAGCAGTCTAGTAACGTAAAATAAAAATGACCATTTAACTCGTGCTCCAAATGGTAGTCAATTCTAATCACGTTTGAATGAATTTTGTTTTACAACCAATGAGAGTCATGTTTCACCTCGCTCTTTATCGATTTATCTTTATCAGCTCCTGCTTTTGTGATAAAGAAATCCCCTTCTTTCTAATATTCTGAAAAGGTCAGAGCATTATTTTGCAGTGATTGACTCCCCAACAAATACATTGAATATAGCAAATAATGAACAGATTCTTTGATTTAACTGAGTTGTTTACTAATGAATAAATTAATAACCTATAATATAGTGTTTGATGTGTTTCATTTTTTCCCTACTAGGGTGCTTTCTTACAATATTGCAATCCCATTTGGCAATAAATAATATGATCAAGTTGCAGTGAATAAACATAACCTCACATTTCTGATTTGTTTTCAAACATCGCCATTTACATTAATTATATAAATATTTTAAAATGCCGGTAACTATATTTAAATAATGAATTTTTAGTAAACAACTTAATTTTATTCGTTAAATAGTCCAAACAAATGCCACTCTTGATTTCCAAATCCTGTAGATAAATTGGAAATCACTCGTGACATTACTTATGATAATCAAAAGGTAAACTAACTAACTAACTAACTAACTTACTGGCACTATCGGACCCGTAGGTTCATGGCCGCGCAGAAGAAAGCTCTCCATATCACTATCTTGAGCTAACGTTTCCCAATCAACTCCTGTATTACCTACTTCCCTCAAATCATTGTTAATGTTATTCTCCCACCTCATTCTTGGTATATTCAAAGTGTAGGATGACTATTTCTTGTTTACATTATATTGGGATTTGAAAAAAATAATTATAGAAAATATTGGATTTATAAAAAAAGTATCATCTTTGAGAAACAGATTTTGATCCGTGTAATCTCCTTTCAAAAAAAACTTTAAACTGAAAATATGTAAAACTATTATTCTACCAGTTATATTATATGGGTGCGAAACATGGACTCTTACTTTAAGGGAGGAAAGGAGATTACAGGTATTTGAGAATAAAGTACTTAGGAACATTTTTGGACCAAAGAGAGATGAACAGACAGGTGAAAGGAGAAGACTACATAACAATGAACTACATGGTCTTTATAGGAAGCCAGATATAATGAGAACAGTTAAGTCGCGTAGACTGCGATGGGCAGGACATGTTGCACGTATGGGGAATGACAGACGTGCATGGAAGCTTATTGTAGGAAAACCAGAGGGAAGACGCCGAGTTGGTAGACCAAGAATGAGGTGGGAGAATAACATTAACTATGATTTGAGGGAAGTAGATTATACAGGGAATGATTGGAAAGCATTAGCTCAGGATAGGGATGTATGGAGAGCTTTATGTCCGCGCGGCCATTAACCTACGGGTTCGATAGTGTCAGTGAGTAAGTAAGTAAGTTAACTACACAGATAGGTATATAAACAGAATCCCTAAGCGATAAATCCCATTGTGTGTGTTCCAATGACACGCTACATTTTTCGTGCATCACGTTCAAAAATACGTTTAATGTCACCTTCTCTGTTCAAATTTGAAACTTTATATATTATAATATTTTGAATTTTTTAAGCTGATTTCTTTATATTCTACTAGCTGGCCTGGCGAACTTCGTATCGCCTTTAAATCTGCATTCTCAGTATCATCCGTAAGTGTATCATAAAGATTTATCGGTCCAGTTAAATTTAAATTAAGTTGCTGTCTTTCAGCCAGATTTTTCTTAAAACTGATACTTACACACAAAATTAATATTATTATCAATATATTGAAAATAAAATAAACACTGAACACGCTTAAATTATGAAATAATCAATATTTGTAATTCAATTGAAATTCGCGGTTGCTACAAAAGCAAATTACCTTACACCGCCATCTGTTAGAATAGTATGGAACTCACAGATAATTATAATTCTTTGTTAAATAATAAACAAATGATTTGCAATAAAAAATAATGCGACTATAAATTTAGTAATAAAGTTTCCTATGTGTCAAGTTGGTTCAAACTGCACACAGTGTGCAAAATTTTATTAAAATCGGTTCAGTAGTTTAGGATTCTATCGCGGACAAACAATGTGACACGAATTTTTTATATATTAAGATTATGAACTAAGTGTCTCTGGAAGTACATTTTATGCTCTTTGTGATTAATTAAAACAAATCTACATGCATATACATCTAAGTACAATGGCGTAACGGCGCAATTTTGAAACTAAACCTCTCATTTGGTAGGAGTTACTAGAACAATTTTTTAAAAATATCAATGTAAGTACCTTTTTATATCCGCCTTCCTCAATCAAAACTTAGTGGAGAAGAACGGTATAAAAAGATGCTTATATTGATATTTTAAAAAATAATGCATTACCTCAATTGTAATTACAATGAATTTTAGAAATATTGATTACTAGAACAAGTTATTCAGTTACGATTATTTCGCTAGAGGTGTCATGAATTGAATACTGTCAACATAACGTACCAAAAAAGACATCTAGTAAGCAACTAAGGTATTGCTAGGATGATCAGGGTCGACAAATTTTGCTTTGAGGCCTCTTTATTCAGGCTTAAGGGGTGGACATTTTCAGACTCGGGACCCACGGCTTTAAAGTCCCTGCCGAAAGACTTGCTTCTTGGATTTTTCCATTCTAAAAAAATTCGTCGAACCCGACAGAGTTTGATCACGCGACCCTCGTCACCAGAGGCAAGGAACATAACCACTAGTCCACCGTGGTCGACACTTAAAACAAATATAATGCTATTATACATGTCTACTGAGATTTCATGTCTTATATGTAACAAATTATTTTATTATTTGTTTTTACATTCGTTTTGACTAGAATTGTCATATCGTTACTGTGTCCAATGTGTAACTTTATTTTCTCTCGTCGTAGTGACATCTTGTGTCTTTGTGTTCTATATTAATTCATTATTTTTAATTAAAAAATTATGATTTGGTTCTATTCTTTCATATGGCCTACTTTCGTAACTGAATTTAGTATGTTTTAAGTATAAGGATAGTAATTAAATTCATTGTTAAAACCGTTGAGGTGGAGAGCCATAAAATAAAATAAGTTAAAATATACCTTCTTAGGTAAAATCCGTCGTCCTCAACTTATAAAATATGTATTCTTTATGCCTGTAGGCCTTTCAGAACATCCGTTCCATTTTCAGCAGGTCCTTCTTCACTACGATATCTAGTATGATGGTTGATGCTGCTGGTCCTGTTGTCATGACAACATCACATTAGGACCAGCAGCATCAGCCATCATACTAGATATCGTAGCGAAGAAGGATCTGCTGAAGATGGAACGGATGTTCTGAAAGGCCTACAGGCATAAATAATACATATTTTGTAAGTTGAGGACGACGGATTTTACTTAAGAAGGTATATTTTAACTTATTTTATTTTATAAGGATAGTGATTTTAAAATAATCTGTGGTGCTAAAACATTTGCCTTACGGTTAAGAAAAAACCCGATAAACCTCAATCAAGAACTACAACCTGATCGAGATTCAAATAATACTGAACACTTCTCGGTAGCAATATAGGGAGAGAAGCTAAGCCAAAGAGCTATATCAGCGGTTCGCAAACTGTACTCCGAGGATCACTTCGTGCTCCGCAAAGCTTATCCTAGTCCTATGTTAAGAAATAAAAATTGTGAACGCTGTGCGTGTTATTTCGTTTATTTTTGTATTTAGTACAATGTATTGTAGGTAGTGAATTAAGAATTAAAATGATTTCGTAATAAAATAAACCGATTAAAAGCACGTTTCGCATGTCTAAAGTTCTAAATTTTGAATGTTTACCCTATGTGTGATCATACATATGCTAATTTGGGATTCGTGACTAACTTTTCTAATGAAAAGGGCTAAGATAGGTAAATATGATTTGATATTTAATATATTTCAGAAACATTAATGATAAATAAATATTCGTTTAGCTCTTGTATGTTTTACTTTTTGTTTAGCTGAAACTAATCAAACTCCTTTTGATTTTGTTGAAGGTGAATCAGAACTAATATCTTTATTTAATGTTGAATACAGAATAGGGTGATTTGCATAACTTTTTTACTGAATATGCAAGGATTCTCTTTATAATAATATTGTTTTGCATTATTTTCCTTGGGTGTGATGTAGGTTCATTATTTTTTATTTGAAACTAAGATTTATTTATTTTATATTTATTTGGATCCGTGGAACCTTACCTCGATATCGTTATACAGTGCGATCAGTATAGTACTGGACAGCAGACGCGGGGTTTGTGCTGTGCGGTGACGAAGGCTTACACGTGCAGACACGGGACTTGAAATGTTCGCAGACTAAGCAATATATGAGTACACCCCACGTATTCACAGTCATAGTCAGATAGTGTACTTCGAGTAGATAAGGTGCTCGGTCGCTTTTCCTTGTGAACTGAATGACGTGTGTATAATGTAAACTGAATGACGTGTGTATAAGTTATTTCAATTTTAAAATTTGTATCTTATAAAACAGGCGTGTATAAGTGTAAATTGAACGACGTGTGTATAAGCGTAAAGTGTAAACTGTATAATTACTAATAATTTTTCTACTGAACAACGTGTATTTATTTATGATCAATATTTGTTAACTCGGTCTGCCAGCCAAGTACGAAGACTTTTTGAAACACGATTCCCGGGTGTAAAAATTCCGTCACGTTCAACAGTCCATAATCTGTACAACAAATTTTATAAAGAGGTGTCAAAAAATGTATGGACAACGAAGGTGAACAGTTCCAGCACCTGCTTCAATAAAGTTGGTAAGTGCGACAATTTGTAAAATAATTACGAAGTGCGTGGTTGTATCACCGCGATCCTACGCTGTTCGTTCCCCGCCGCGAGTGCGTCAGCAATGTATTCTGCTGTCTGTTTGCTATACTGATAGCACTGTACTTCATAGAATTAGAAATGAGAGTGTAAAAGAAGAATTGAAAGTGCGGCCTTTATTGGATAAAGTCACGAATTATAGACAAAAGTGGATTAATCACATGAATGGAATGAGTAAGGATAGATATCTATTGTTAGCAAGAAATTACCAAGCAAGGGAAATACGTGATGTTGGAAGACCTAGAAAACGTTGGGCTGATGCATTATGAAGTCGGAACGGACAATTACCTATTCCTTGGAGTGACGATGAAAATCGTTATAAAAATTCGAGATAAGTTTCCAAGGACCCAAATAAATATAAAGTATATAAATATTGGCTTAAAAAATGAATATACATCACACCCAAGGTAAATAATACAAAACAATATTCTTATAAAGAGGGTTCTGAAAAAGTTTGAGAACCGTTGGCTTTAAATCATCCGATACCTTCAGTGATTAAATATCAAATGCATTATTACCTGCTAACTATATTAAAGTTAATTTGTCTTATGATAGTAACATAACCTTATCCCTACACTAAGCATGTTTAACTAGAACACGCTGTATCCAGGTGTAACATGTTAACCCATTTATGTACATAGTGTTCTGGCGCAGGTACTTCTAATCACTATTCTATTGTATTTTTCACATTACGAATTTCATTTTGGAAAAAAGAAATAGAAGACTGAGAAACGGTAGCTGTTCTGTCAACTTGTGATGATGCATTATCCCGCTTTGCACTATCTGTGAAAAGACGATGAAATAATACCCTTAATTTGAAAGCTGCAATTCAACAAGTAGCTTCCTCGTCTCTCTCTCTCTCTCTCTCTCTCTCTCTCTCTCTGTTTTATGTAACAAACAACTATATATTATCCAACTCCCTCTAGATCTCTGTTCATTTGTTTGTCTTAATCCTAGTCTCGGTTACCTCAAGATTTGTCTTCATGCTCTCTCGCATTTTCAGAGAGAACCAAATACATTCACTGTTTTCGGAATTAACCTGACGAGAGGAAGATTCTATATTCTATGTGGACAAAATTGACGGATAGTAATTAAATTTATAACTTTAAAAAACGCAACTTCCTAAAAAAATTAATATTAAAAGCGAAGTGATCCCACAACAGGCCTCAGGAGGCCTTTGGGGTAGTAGGAGGTTAAGGCCCCACTTTTTCTAGACAATCGGCACTTGATGTCAGCCGGGTTGTCAGCCCTGCGTGACGGCCGCCTTTACCCCAGAGCAAGCGTCTGGTACTCATTTCCGTTAGAGGCTGATAGGCCTATAAATTTCTCTCACATGATTGAGTAATCAGAAATATCAAACTAGTAAAATATGTTTCACACTATTCCCTTATGAAATACATATATGTTGCCAAAGGGACATGTTTATTAGCCACGTAGCTTGAGAGTGTATAAATAACGTCATTGAATTTTATACTAGAGCATGCCATCAAATCTTTAGAGGATGAAGAAGGCCTACAACTCAATGGTATTAATGAACTATTAGTTTATGCTGATGATGCAGTACTATTGGGCGATAGCGAGGAGATACTAAAGGACAACACGCACACACTATTGAGTAACACATAAGAATTAGGACTGGAAGTAAATATCAATAAAACTAAATATATGATCACACGTAGAAATACATTATATAATGGAAATGGACAGCTAATGACAACTGAGGGAAATTTTGAGGAACTGGCTGAATTCAAATACCTAAGAACAATAATCACAAATAGGAATGAGATGCAAAAGAAATTAAACATAGGCTCAATTCTAAAAATGCGTGCTATTATACATTACAGAGACTTTTGACTTCCCAACTCCTTTCAAAAAACGTTAAACTGAAAATATATAAAACTATTATTCTACCAGTTATATTATATGGGTGCTGAACATGGACTCTTACTTTAAGGGAGGGAAGAAGATTACGAATATTTGAGAATAAAGTTCTTAGGAAATGGGTATTCCTATAGGAGGAAAAGTACTGCATTCATTGTTGTTTGCAGATGATAAAATAATTTTTGCAGGGGATGAAGATGATATGAAATGTATGATAAATAGACTAATGGAAGAATATAAAAAATGGGGACTGAATATAAATTTACAGAAAACAGAATATATGTGTTTGGGAAGGATGTGGATGACCTCATACTTGAAATAGGGAAAATAAAAAAAATGTGAATTTTTTAAATAACTTGGGTCAATAATTACAAGTTTAGGTACCTGTGAGAGAGATGTACAGACTAAAATTGCAGTGGCAAAACATGCAACTAAGACATTGCATGGAGTAATTTGGAACAAAAATATTACAAAGGAAACTAAAATGAAAATTTATAAAAGCACAATACAGAATATTTTGTCATATGGAAGTGAAACTTGGTTTTTGATGGAATTACAAAAGAATAAAATTATAACAGTTGAATTTGATTATTTTAGAAGAAGCCTACAAAAAACAAGACAGGATAAAATAAGAAATGAATTCCTTTGGAGAGAAATGAATGTCACCACATCTGTTGTTAAGTGGATTGAAAATCAAACGCTTAAATGGTATGGCCATGTACAAAGAATGGAAAATGAAAGATGGCCAAAAAATATATACCAATGGTCACCCCCTGGAAGAAATAAACATGGAAAACCTACGTCAGAACAATAATGGATGGTAGGAATTTGGAAGAGGGAGATTGGAATGATATAGATAAATGGAAACTGAAGACGGCAAACCTATAAGTGGGGGAAAGCCGAAAAAGAAGAAGAAGAAGGAACACTTTTAGACCAAAGAGAGATGAACAGACAGGTGAATAGAGAAGACTACATAACAATGCACTACATGGCCTTTATTGCAAGCCAGATATAATAAGAAGAGTTAAGTCTCGTAGACTGCGATGGGCAGGACATGTGGTACATATGAGGAATGAAAGACGTGCATGGAAGCTTCTTGTAGGAAAACCAGAGGGAAAACTCCGAGTTGGTAGACGAAGAATGAGGTGGGAGAATAACATTAACTATGATTTGAGGGAAGTGGATTATACAGGGAATGAATGGAAATCATTCGCTCAGGTTAGGGATATGTGGAGAGCTTATGTCCGCTCGGCCATGAACCTATGGGTTTGATAGTGCCAGTAAGTAAGTAAGTTTTATGAACTATTCGTAATAGACCTGTACAAGAGTTGCACTGAAACAAACATATTGTTATTATTTTATTTATTTATCTTTTTCCAAATGCCCCAGTTTCTGGCATCGCGTACTTTCAACCCTCTTCTGAGGTTGGAGCGCCTGGAAGGCGGGGTTACGCTGCCTAAATGATATGAGAGTTGATGATGATGGTAATGATGCGCCAGTACAGGCCTTAATCTAAACTCAAGTTAATTAAGTGAATATGATATTGATGGCCAGATGTTGTTCGGGGACCGTTTGGGCCTTAAAGTTTGCTGACATTTATCTTACAGGTGAGGAAAAACCCCGAAAAAAAGTCATCCAGAAAACTTGTCCCGACCGGAGATCGAACCCGGGGCCGCTGTGTGACAAGACAGCACGCTACCTCGAGACCATAGCGGTGGACTTATTATTATTGTTACTATTATCATTGTTACTATTATTATTATTATTATTATTATTATTATTATTATTATTATTATTGTGAGCTAATATCAGAAGAGCTGACAGGTTTTAGGAAAGGAAGGAGCTGCACAGACAATGTATTCACTTTAAAACAAATAATAGAGAAGCGAAGAGAATTAAACTTAGAGACGCACTTCATCTTTATAGATTATAATAAGGCCTTTGATAAAGTGTCTAGACCAACATTATGGAACATATTAAGTGAAAAAGGAATTCCACTACACTTGATAGCAGTAATTAAGAAAATGTATGAGAAAACAAAAATAAAAATAAATCAAAGGGAACCAATACATATAACAGGAGGAGTTAGACAAGGTTGTCCACTATCAACCTCTCTTTCTAACATTTATTTCGACGACATGATAAGATCATGGAAGCAAATGACGACTGGGGGAATTACCTTAGGAAATATAGTAATAAAAACAGTAGCCTTTGCAGATGACCAGATTTTAATAGCAAAAACAGAGGACGAACTACAAAGAATGCTACATAAACTAAATGAAATATAAAAAAAATACAACATGGAAATATCCTCACAAAAATAAAAATCAATGGCCTTCAAGGGCGCTCATCCAGTTCGGACAAAGATAATATTAGAAAATAAACCAATAGAACAAGTGGTAAGATATAACTTCCTAGGTTGCGAAATATCATACACAGCGGAAACAGATATAAATAACAAATTAAATAAGTTTAATTATATAACAGAAACACTAAAAAGAACTTTGAAAAATAAAGCCAGAAAAGACTCTATAATGAAGTTATACAAGACAATGACAGTGCCTGTTATTACTTATGGATCCGAAACATGGACAGTGACAACACAACAATCAGCCAGAATACAAGCTGCTGAAATGAGATTCCTCAGACCAATAGCCGGATATCAAAGAACAGACAAAAAAACATAACACAGAAATAAGACAACAACTAAAAGCAGAGGAATTAAACATAACAATAGAAGAATACAGAACAAACTGGAAAGAACACTTGGCAAGGATGAGTGAGAATAGAATACCAAAAGCAGCATACAGCTATTTACCACAAGGAAGAAGAAGTTTGGGAAGACCAAAGAAAATATGGAAAGAGCAGCAATTTGGAGCCGGAACAGGCTAGTAAATAAGCCTAAACCGAAGAAGAAGAAGAAGAAGAAGATTATTAGTGAGCGGTTTGAAGTTTCATCCTTGAGCTTCGGATCTTGTCCTGATTTAAGTCACCTTGGGGATACATTTTCTCACATGGATTTCTGCCAGTATGGGACTTGTGCCTACCTAGGATCATAAAGAATTTGGGTAAATTTGGCTCCAGATTGAGAAAAACAGCTACAGGTTGAGGGACCGGATACACTGACCACATGTCACGCCTATAATGACTGGATGATTGCCCACCTCTGTCATTGACACTTGTGGATGTAAGTCCAGCAGTTGGCATGTAGTCTAGGGCCTTATAGGGCTGCTGCGCAATGAAAAAATAAACTTTTATATCTACCTATTCTTACAACATGAATTTGAATCTGATATTGTTTATTACATCTCCTGGCGTATCACTACCATCATCGTCAACTCTCATATCATCCGGACAGTGTAACCCCGCCTTCCTGGCGCTCTAACCTCAGAAGTGGGTTACAAGTACGCCATGTCAGGAGAGAACACCAGGGATGTCGAAATGACAAGATGGTACATTTGGAAAAAAAAAAATGCTTGTTTCAGTACGTCCCTTGTACAGGTCTGTTACGAATAGTTCATAAAACTTAATTATATTATTTATACGCTCTCAAGCTAATAAACATGTCATTTTGACAACATATATGTATTTCATGTGAGAATAATGTGGCATATATCTTACTAATTTAATATTTCTGATTACTCAATAATGTGAGAGAAATCTATAGGCATATATTAATTTTCTTTGGGAAGTTGCGTTTTTTAAGTTATAAATTTCATAGAATATAGCTAACATCTTCCTGACGCCAGATTAATTCCGAAAACAGTTAATGTATTTGGTCCTGTCTGAAAATGTGAGAGAGCATGAAGACAAAAAAAAAAGAGTCATCTCTTGAACGCACATTTCTTTTAAGTCCTACTCGGCACAGCGCTGGGTTCAAACTAGGAAACTAGTCATAATTGTGCAGTCCCTGAGCTACTGTGTTACATGACATGGACTGAAGACACTCCAACGTGTCCTGTTAGGTCAGCGGTAAAGCATGCAGTCACTGTTTCTGTTAATGAAGGACGCAGGTTTGCGTCCTCAATTATGCAGTTTTTTTCGTGATACATGTATTAAAACGTTTTATGAATTACGTAAAACATTTTATTTTGACTTTTTAATTAAATCAATGTTAATGTCGCTATTGTAACGATTATATTTACCACATTCAGTTTTGTTCTAGGAAATTTCAATGTATTGCATTCAATAGACTGTAATGCGCAGACGTGTGCACAAAAGCAACAGATTCTAACAAGTTTGTTTATAATGAATCATATCGAGTTTTACCATGGCTCAGCGCACACAAGGACATAGGCACAAGGCAATCTCAATGCCCCACAGATTGAGGGCGGCAATAAATGATGAGGGTTCATACATCCGATATTGATTTTGTTTTCGTCAAAGTTTTCATTTTAGAAGATATTATTTTCTTTCCTCATTTATTTATTAGAAGAAGGTTTTAATTTATGTTTTTGTGTGTTTTGTGTGTGCATTAAAGTCATTAAACTCAAATATAAAATTAAATATGAAACTATATTGCAGGCGAAATGCTATTCTAACATTCAGTTTAAAAAAAAGGGAGAACGGGAATCGAACCCGTGAGGTTACGAATGCAAATAATGTCTGTTAAACCCTCTCGACCACGGAAACACACTAAGCCAAGCTCTCTCTTTCATGTTGCCTGAGTGTGCACTGCGTTAACTAGCAAACAACCCAGTACAATTACTGAAAACGTGTTGATTTGAATACGGCTTCTGCGAGCGCTCAAGAAATTCCCCGGTCGGTTGATAGAATCTGCGGATGACTCATTTTTCTTGTCTAAGGGTGCACATATATAACTGTTCATGTACTTTTACGCATTCGTATTTATCTCTCCAGCCCTATATCCATCCTTATACAGAATGTCTCTAAAATGACTACCCATTAAAATGAAGGAAGGCAATGATTGAAAAATCAATATTATTATGTGAAGTTTTGCACATATTATACTGCTTTTCTACATGACCGCCATCTAGGTGGAAACATATACTCCATCTTTAAGGTGTGAAACGAAATGTAGACCTTAACATTTAAATCGTGAAAAGGGTTGGTGCTTTTGTGATACGATTCCATAAATCAAGCAGACGTGATAAGTGCGTTTTCGTATAGTGAAACGTAGAATTTTCCATACTGTGTTACGAGGGGTATTCAACTCCCTACTGAGACGTCATAGTTGATGCGTTCGGACTATCACTGGCAATTTGAACCTGCTGCACTGTTTCTGCTGATACGCGTGGTCATCCGTGATCGTACCTCATAACACACACTGCTGGTACGCTTAAATTTGTTTACAAGCAGACGAATGTGTGCATTTGTTGGGGCTGGTTTACGGATGTTCTGGGTAAATTCAACTGTGGCGTCTCCATATAAATATACGTGTACTCGTGCACAAACAATGGCAACCCGTTTTTTCGTGCTAACATGTTGCACTAAGTTAACAGTGTATGCAAAGAAAAGAAAAAAGTGTTTTCATGGAAATACGCGTAGATAGTAACTTTAGAGACATTCTGTATATAAACAGATATCCATGCATGTATATATATATATATATATATATATATATACACACACATACACACACACACACACACAGACACACATTCAACCATCTTTCAGCTCCTATCTATCAATAATTTTGACTATCTAACTATCAGTCTGTACATTTGTACGGGGTGAATCATAAATATGGCTATACGTTTGATCATGTTGTGTGATGAAAATATTACCATTACAGGAAATATGAAATTACCGTTGGAAAGACAATTATTCAAATTACAGCAATGGAATAAAACAAGACAATGTTGAACTTACGTCATTAATCAAAATGGCGTTGAATATGCAACAGCAAATTACAATTGCTGTATGGGCAATAACATATGATAATGATTGAGGCCGCATGACGAGCAAGACGTGAGTTTAACGTAGCATTACAGCCGTCGACTGTGGGAAAGTGGAGAAAACGACTGCTGGAAAAGGGAAGGATGCAGTAAATCGAACCTTCTGGAAGGCCTCGCATTAGCACGGTTGCAGAAACAACGAAGAGAATTGTGGAGGCGTTCGACGCTAGGCCACAAAAATCAACCCACCAAGCTGCACCTGAGCAGAGATTTGTTTTGTTTTGTTCTATTGTTGTAATTTGAAGGATTCCCATTCCAATGATAACATCATATTTCCTTTAATAATACTATTTTCGTCACAAATTGTGATCAAACGTATAGCCATATTTCTGAATCACTCTGTACGTCTCTTTTTTTTATCACTTTGATTGTAAAAGGTTAACTCGTTAACATCTGGATCATATCTTCACAAATTAAATAAAGTACTACAATTTTTTCATCGGTAATTACGAAAAATCAGATATTTTGTTCACTCTGTAACACAACAGTTGGATATTGAGGAGTCATGCTAAACTGTCACATAAACACGTATAGTAAGAAAAGGTAATATTTTAGGAGTTGTGAATGAAGAGCAAAGTGTTCACGTGAGATAGGAAGGTTTCTAAGTAGCTAAAGATGTATAAGATGGCGAACTGGATGAATGGCGCCTCTTCTTTCAGTTTTAAATCCTCTCCAAGAAGTATTCAATTCGACTCAGACACACTTGCGCTACATTCAGAGGGAAGATTCATCTCAAGTTACAATCAAACCTTGTCCAGGATTATTGAATTTATTGATTAAATCTTGCGAATCGCACTTGGTTCTCAATACAAAGTTTTTCCAGGAAACTTAAATATTTTTCGAAATAAATAACTGAAACATAGCTCAATTGCACAAATGAAATAAGTGGTCATGTTTAAGCAGCATTCGTTAGATGAAAGTTGGAAGTTAATATTATTTTGAAAACAAAAATTAACGCTTGAACCGGGACTTGAATCCTGGACCTCTGGTTAAGGTTTGAAGTCCCGATTCAACCATTAACTTTTTTTTTCAAAATAATATTTTCCAGTATTGGAAGGTATTAATATTTAAATATAACATGAAAAATGTTAATGTAATATTTAACGATATTCTATAATTCATCATCATCTAGAAGAGTATTACTTTTAGCTCATATTACAGTAGTATCGAATTTAAAGATATTTACATTTTTATCTTATTCTGTAAAATATTAAAACTAAAAAAAAATAAATAATAGTTTTAAAAAACTAAAACAACACGCTTTATTAGAAAACCGAACTAAAAATGAAAAATAATTTTAATTTCCAACACGCTTGGGATAAAATTAAAGTGGTCAACAAAAAAATCATCTCCAACACATATCGAATAAAACTAGAGTTATCAACAAAAAGAAAATCTTTTACCATCAAATGCGTGGAGTCCTCTATATCAATTAATATATTTGATAATAAACAGATATTGGTAAAAGTAAAGTCTCTAAGAAGAAAATGTAAAAATCATAAAAAGCCCCCCACGCCTTTGATGGTAAAATGATTTTCTTTTTGTTGATAACTCTAGTTTAATTCTGTATGTGTTGGAGATGATTTTTTTCTTGACCGCTTTAATTTTGTCCCAAGCGTGTTGGAAATTAAAATTATTTTTCATTTTTAGTTGGTTTTCTTATAAAGCGTGTTGTTTTAGTTTTTTAAAACTATTATTTATTAATTATTTAAATGTATATAATCTCAATTGAATAAATCTCATGATATGTCAACTTCTAAATGCCAAGACCAGATTCTTACCATTGTAATCAACATAAAATGGCCAGTTTCAATTTTTTAGTCCACCGTCTTACCACTTTTCCGTTAAGTAAAAATAGATATAATAAGGAATTACAAACCATTAAAGATATCGCTAAGTGTAATGGTTTCAATGAAAATATTATTGATAATTTGATTCGTAAATTTGAATTTAGAAAACTTATTACTGATTCTACAGCCTTCCATTCTCCTATTAATAAAGCTAATTTTGCAATTATGCCGTACGTTCCCTCTTTAACTAGAGGTTTGAACAAGATATTCAAAGGATTAGATACTAAATTAATTTTTACTTCCACTTTGACATTAAATAGTGTACTTGGAAACCCTAAAGATAAAGTCGCTTGTTTAAAAAAATCCGGTATTTATGAAATTGGATGCAATGACTGTGATATGAAATATGTTGGGCAAACCAGAAGATCCATTTTAACTAGATTTAATGAACATATTGCCCATTTTAGACTTAACAGAATTGAAAAATCTGGAGTTGCCCAGCATATTTCTGATTATGGTCATGCTATCAATAAAAGTAACCTTAGGCTGATTCGTTCGGTCATTGATTTCAAATTCCTTGACGTCCTTGAAAGTTTGGAAATTTATAAAAATAAGGATAAAATAATGAATAAAGACAAGGGCCCTATTCCGTACAGCGCCCTCTTTTCTTTAATTGAAAACAAAAGAGGATTAGTTTTATTATGTTTTATTGTTTACTTATGAATGATTGCGTCATGTGACGTAGTTTGTTTTTAACTGAATTTGTTTATTTATTTATTATCAATTTTGTCTTCAGTCAATATCTGGTCTTGAGAATGACAGCTTGGCTGTAGAAACTTGTTGACCATTTTAAAACATTAATTGGTGAAATGGGCATATTGACTGCATATATATTTTAATATTTTATCACCAAGAAGATCACTTGTGTATTAAACCAACTGAATTGTTTGCTAACCGTTGAAAAGTTGCTGCTTACTCTACTATGTACTTTCTACATTTTATAATACATGGGATGAAAACCCTTAACAATCTCAATCAAAACATTGTATCCGACTAATAATCGAATCCGGGCATTATTATTCCTAGTTTACAGTGGTGTTATATACGTTTTCTAAAACCACAATTCCCTTATCTTCTCTCTCTCTCTCTCTCTCTCTCTCTCTCTCTCTCTCTCTCATCTATATATATATATATATATATATATATAAATGAACGTCTGTGATTCTGCAAGACCGCCCTTTATGGAATCAAAAACTACTTTATCGATTTAAATTGAGTTATCTATTTTTTGAAAAATTAATGTATATGGCATATCACCTTACGTACTATAGGGCGTACTTTTTAGGCTTGCCCTACTTAAACCATAAAAAATACACCAAATTAATGCATTTAGAATTGAATATGTAAAAAAAATTCTACAAAGAAGTCCATGCGAGCATATGTCTATCATTTACGAATAACCCTCTCTAACCATTTTGTCTTTCAAAATTAGATTAAAAGCACGGTTTTAATCACAAAGACTTTTCCGACAACACAATGTTAATTGTTATCATAAGTAATGCCACGAGTGAATTTATCTAGAGAATTTAGGAAATCAAGAGTGGCATTTGTTAGGACTATTTAACGAATAAAATTAAGCTGTTTACTCACTAATCATTATTTAAATGTAGTTATTTTAAAATATCTATATATTTAATGTAAACGGCGATGTTTGAAAACAAATGAGAAACGGTTGGTACGCTTCATTTGCTTCTTTTGTTCATCACATCAACCAGATCATATTATTTATTGTCAAAGGAACGCAATATAATAAGAATGCACTCTAGTGGAGAAAAAATGAAACACATCAAACTGTATATTAATTCATTTCTGATGTCCTATGATGTAAATATGTCAATTATATTTTTCTGGGAAAAAATACATTTAAGGAAGTGCAAACGTGGTTTCTTTTTTGGTGGTATAATCAATTACTACAAATGTTTTTATATTAACTCCCGCATGCGCTACGTGTTGACATTCATGCACTATATATACAATATGGTATCCGTATTTCTTAAAGGGTCAGTCACTGCAAAATAATGCTATGACCTATTCAGAATGTTAAAAAGGGGGTGCTTTTTTTATTATGATAAACTTTAGTTGGTAAATTCTAGGCGAAACACGACTGTGATTGGTTGTAAATAAAAAATCATTGTAACGTGAATGGTCATTGACTCCCATTTGGGACATAAGTTAAATAGTCATAAGTAATGCCACGAGTGATTTCCAAATTATCGATAAATTCACAATGTCACGAAGTGAGGAGTGAATTAATCTAGAGAATTTGGAACTCAAGAGTGGCATTTATTAGGAATATTTAACGAATAAAATTAGCTGTTCACTCACAAATCATTATTTAAATATAGTTATTTTAAAATATTTATGTATTTTATGTAAACGGCAATGTTTGAAAACAAATGAAAAACGTTTGTTATGTTTAATTTGTTCATCACTGCAACCAGATCATATTATTTATTGCCTAAGGATCGCAATATTGCAAGAATGTATCCTAGTGGAGAAAAAATGAAACACAGTAAACTGTTTATAACCAACATTATAGGTTATTAATTAATTTCTGATCCCTATGATGTAAATATGTCAATTATATTTTTCTGGAACGTTAAAACCTGGGAAATAATACGTTTAAGAAAGTGCGAGGAGTGGTTTCTTTCATTTTTATATTTTATTTTATTTATTTTTTTGGTATGATCAATTGCTACAAATATTTTTCTATTATATCTCGCAAGAAGTATCTGGTTATATTCGTGCGCTATATATACAATCTGGGAGCCACTTACATTCTAGGATTCTTATATCTTAATATATAAATGGTTATATTCAACGTATTTCTTCGAGAGTCAGTCACTGCAAAATAATGCTCTGACCTATTCAGAATGTTAAAAAGGAGGAGCTTGGTTTTAATATGTTACAATTAATTTGATAAAATCGAGGTGAAACACGACTGTGATTGATTGTAAATCAAAATTCATTGAAATGTGATTGGTCATTGACTCTCATTTGGGGCATGAGTTAAGTAGTCATATTAATGCATTAAGCATTTATTGAAGGACAAACTTGTCTTTTACACTGTCATTTAATAGGGCCTATTATTAAATGGTCCACTGTTGTGGTCTCGAGGTAGCGTGCTGTCTTGTCACGCAGCGGGCCCGGGTTCGAATCCCGGTCGGAACAGGCTCCTGGGTGAGGTTTTTTTCGGAGTTTTTCCTCACCTGTAAGACAAATGTCAGGAAGCTTAGGGCCCAACGGTACCCGAAAATCATCCGGCCATCATCATCATCCTTATTATTATCATCATCCTTCACCGGTGTGGAAAGGAATGGGAAGCTACCACACCTATAATTCCCTAATAAAGCTGCAAAGCATAGCATGAAAATGCTATTATTGCAGTGAAAGACCTGTCCTCGGCAGAATTACTATGGATGGATGGATGGATTATCAAATGTTTAACAATTGCAGTAGCTACATATTTTGATTTGATATCTCTTTGTGTGCATTTTAACACGTCCGTCGCCGTGGCGTAGTCATTCCGGCGACCCGGGTTCGATTCCCGGCGGGGTAGGATATTTTAAATTTCCACCTTGGGTATGGGTGTGTGTCCTATCTTGCATTTGTATGTGTGAATAAGATAAAATGTTAACAAAGGTAAAACAAAAAGGTAGAGCAGTGTAAACGAAAGAAAACGAGAAAGAGAGAAAAAATAAATAAAAAATAAACTGTTTATATATAACCTGTTCAAATTATTTGGCCATGCGAAGAACGTCGCCAGTCCACTAGTATTTCACAAGGATAACTGTTTTTTCCATTTCGGTTCTGAATATGGGAGATAATGTTTGTCTAGGTTTCTTAAAACAGTATAAAATAGGTTGGAATTATATACAGATTCTAAGTTGAAATGAGTGTCTTCCATACGATAGATTTCACGGAAAGTGAAGATGGCAGATATCACATGGCGAACTCGATCTTTTCTGCAAACATCTCACGGCCTCTTTGATTCAGAGAGAAGCCCTCTCTATGCAAACCGCCGCCACTCACGAGTCTTAGCTCGGAGCTTGAATAAATATCAATTCATCACGCTACTTCCATTACAGTTCGTGATTCCAGCCCAGTTCCAACTTCCGTCAAAATAGTTCAATATCTACGTGCATCTGTTTATATACCTAATTAAAATATTTAAGGGAGTAAGAACACGTATTTTCATTAATTTCGTCTGAGATTCTTACATATAAACACGTTCATCAATTTAATCTGTTATAATAATAATAATAATAATAATAATAATAATAATAATAATAATAATAATAATAATAATAATAATAATAATGTTTTATTTATTCTGGCAGAGTTAAGGTCATAAGGCCTTCTCTTCCACTCAACCAGCACAAATAAAAATAAATATTTGACAAATATAGATATACACTATACTAATTATAAACAGTTTCAATATACCTTAAATGTAGCATTTAAATTTTTATACGATAATAACCATGATAATATTTACGATAATAATAATAATCATAATACTCATAATATAAATATGATGAATTATACGAAAACAACCAATTAGTAATATGTGCCTTACACTGGTTAATGATGAAGTCGAGGTTAGAGGCACATATAAATTTAGATTTCTTTTAAAGATGCCAATATCCGGTAGCCCGTTATGTCTTGTGGTAGGGAATTCCAGTTGCGAGAGTGAATGAAGATCGTGTAATTAATAATTAATAATAACTAATAATAATAATAATAATAATACTATAATAATAATAATAATAATAATATTATTATTATTATTATTATTATTATGATTATTATTATAATTATTATTCTTATTATTATTATTATATTATTATTATTAAGATATTATATGGCATGGAGTGATGTGATGTCCTATGTTGCTGTATATTAAGCAAGAGACTATGTTTTGATCTGGAAACGAGGATGATAAATAATTGGGAATTGAGATATGTAGGATCTTAAATAAGAGAATTAGACTTTGTGATTTTCCTTCGCTCTTTTCGATGTAGCCATGACCAATTCGTGGAAGTATGGAGAAATGTGATCGTATTTTCGAACATTAAATATGAATCTGATACCCCAATATTATGGACATGCTGCCGTTTGTCCGACAATCCGTCACTTATGTCAGTTAGTAGAACGTAACAATAGTCAAAATGTGGCATTACTAAGGTTTGGATTAAAATTCTTTTAAGAGCTGTAGGATGAAAATTTTTGAGACGCTTTAGGGAATGCATTATGGAGAAGATCCTTTTAGATGTTTGTTTTACTTGCACATGCCAATTTAAATTAGAATCTAAGTAAAGTCCCAAGTTTTTAACGACGTCGGTATGAGGAATTTGTTCGTTATCTAATATGACAGCCGGCATATTGCCATTATTTATGGGGTGTAATAGTCTTGATTGTCCGATAATTATTGCTTACATACGCTGTTATACGCTTCATTAATTAAACTTTTTATTGCAATGCTAATAGCTTGTTCATAAAATTAGTATAAATTTTGTACGTTTAATTTCATAACTTTCAAGTTTTTATTAAAATATTTAATTCCATTCCATTAGCTTAGTTTAACCTTTCACCTTACAAGTCACACGCGACCGGACCTTACACTGGCACGACCTGTCAGGAAAGGAATTTTAAACTAAGGATCACACTCCAACGTTTTGATAATACAAGGACATTAAGGGTATTTTCGAATGAATGATCAGCTCAGTGTCAGGTCTCCTCCGAGACAACACAACATTAAGACGAATCATAGCATCCACGCACACATTCATATTAAGTGAAAAAACAAAACAAAACAAAAACCTATCATCTATGAAACTTGTCCCGACCGGGGATCAAACTCGAGTCCGTAGTGTACGAGGCTGTGACAATATTCCGAGACCACAATGGTAGACAGCTTTTATTCAAATATATTAATAATAATAATAATACTCTTTATAATACCAATTATAAATTAATAATAATGATAATAATAATAATAATAATAATTTTGTTTCCTTTCACGCTTCATAGTACTTAATTATCACAACGTTTGGACCGAAATCCAGTTTCATAGGACTGGAGTGGTTAGTTCCAGAACCGGTTCAACCGCTCTCTCTGCCGTTGGGAAAAAGTCCTCTTCCGCCGTCGAAGCCGTTGACCTCCTCAGTTGATCCGCGGATGCTTATTTGGCAAGGCCGTATTCGCACCTGTCCTGTATATATACAGGAACTTCCCCTATCAGCCATTGGGACGCGCCGTGTCTTATATGAGGTTAAGTCTAGCCCTTACTTAATTCAGAACCAAACCCCCATGTAAGCTAACCAGTCAAAAAAGAACTTAAAATTGGCAGGAATTAGTAAAGAAGATATCTCAAACAGATATATATTTAGAATTAAGGTGAATAAGTGGCAAGTTGACCAAGAGGACAAACCGAAGAAAAAATCTGGAACAACTTGGACAGATGATAGAAAACAAGCTCATAGCAAAATAATGAAATAAATCTGGGCTCAAAGAAAACGCCTCTAAGTACTTTGCGTAGTCCTACATGGGCTCATCCGCAATAAAAAAATAATAATTTAGACTGTAAGGTCTTCTTATCCATTTTACCAGAGTTAAATTACACATAAAATATATTAACATGAAAATTAACTAAACATGTGTTATACAATGTAGGCTATATCTGATACTGAAAGGTAAATTAAAAAAAACCGAGATCTGAATATACATAATATTGACGTGATATGGAAGTATAAAAGTAAAATAATAATAAAATAAGCCTAACACTTTATTACAGATTATCATATTATCTGTAATTGTCATTAAGCTTACTTTTAAATTGTTATAAGTTGGACTGTCCTTGATAAAAGAGAGTTAGGAATTCCAGAGACTGGTAGATGAATTGGGTATAATCAGTTGCGCTCGAAGGAAATACAAAGTAATTACCTGCACTCCGAACATCTTAATACAGACCTTGATAAACACAACAGTTCCGCTCCGAACCCCTTGAAGAGGACTTAGTAAACACATAATTTGCGTTGGCAACAACTCACTTATCGGCATCTGATGATAATATTTTCTAAGTTTGGCAATATGTAGCGCTTGTCGCTTCTCGCTTGCTCTGCAATATGTACGTTACAACATTTGATTGTCATTACTCCTCGCGTGATTATCTTACTTCATGGATCAAATTGAACACATTTTAAGCGAGAAATGAAAGGATTTTATTATAGTGGTTTACGTTTAGAAAAGAAAAAGGAACACAGCGCGGAGTGAATTGGAAGTGCACTTTTAAAACATGCAGGCAATGAAACAGCAACAACAATTTTATTTAGTATTGATGTCAACTACAATCATGAGGTAAGTTTTTACTTAGGCTAAAAATTAATAATTCGATACGAAAAGTATTTGATAATTTATGTGAAAAACAGTTGAAAATAATTAGAACTGATGTTTTAAACTTAGGAGCTGATATTTCAAATGTGGGTGTTAACATTAAAGTGTATATAGTATAACAGTAAAGTGTATACTATAGTGCTTAGAGGTAAATAGTCTCGCCTATACTCAAGAATGTACATGAACCACACACAAATCTGCAAAATATGTCCATATTATGCTACAAAAATGAAAACTTGGTTGTGATTATCGACAATGTCTTAATTGTTACACGTTTTTCCACTACACAAGTCTCGGTTATCTTTGTGAATATGACAGCATTTTTATTGATGGGATTTTTGAGTGTTACTAGAACTTTTTCTCTCAATCATTTACTATATATGCTTTTAGAAATAATCGGTACGTACCACTAGTTTTCTGCGTCTTGCCGAAAAAATCAACTGATACAAATGTTTGAAAGTGTTCGAAATTGCGAAAATATCAATTCCAAATTTCAACCAGATTTTGTATTACTGATTTTGAAATTATCACACATAAAGCCAGGATTAACGTCTGGCCTTCGTTATATATAATAGGCTGTAGATTTCATGTACCCAAGGCGCGATGATGGAAATTTCAATCATTAGGTCCTGCATCTGATTATATTAAGGAAGGGTAAATTGTTAGAGTACGTTCGGTTTAACATTGTTTGATGAAGCTGAAATTAGAGATGTTTTTATTTAATTGATATTCATCCAAACTCTACAACTAAATGTAACAGATTTCGCCGATTATGCCTTTTTATTTACTCACAACATTTATAAAATATGACTAACAGTTTTCTCCAGAGATTTGGGCTTCAAACACTACAACTTCTGAAAGAACTAAAAATGCAAATTCGGCGTTTCATAGAATTTGTCATTGTATTTTATCAGTGCACATCTATTTGTAGACACTATCATTGAAATACAAACTAAACATATATTAAACTCTATTGTACCCAAAGTTATAATAGGGTCAGTCCAAAATAAAAAAAAAAAAACTCGAATAACACGTTGAAGAACTTACAACTTAGAAAAGCTAATATTAGCAGTCAACGTTATCTTAAAAACGCAAATTACTAAATTATAAGTAGGCCTATTACCTATGTTAAGTATTAAGTATAATGATTTTTTTTTGCTTTACTAAGATAACAAAAATGACAATATACTATTTATTTAATCTCTGATGAGTACCAATTTAACGACACAAGTTTTTACTCACTGACGAGCACTAACTTAATGGTACGATTATTTAAACAGCACTAGCTAATACCCGACGTGTTATAATTCAGTATTTAGTTGAATACGTAAAAAGAAAAATAATTATTTATTTGTATCGTAATCATGTTTAGTTATCCCGTACTGATGTCTGACGTTTCCCGAGATCTACTTATCCCGATCTTACCGGTACCAATGAGCTGAAGAGACAAAAATGGTTATTGTGACTTATCCGTAAAAGATAGGAATATGCTGCCGCGGACGTTTCTTTGTAGAACATTGTGAGATATTCAATTCTGTTTACATTAATTTGGTGTACATTAATTTGTTATGGTTTAGGTAACGTAAGCCATTTAAGCGTCCAAAAGCGTTTTTTTTTAGTGCACCGATGTCCTTTCTTTAGCTCACGGTAATATATTACACACAGTAAATATTATATAAGTTATTTGTCCCAGAAAAATCTCTAAATAATGGTAAAAACCCCATTTAAATCGGTAAGTAGTTTTTGAGTCCATAAAGAACATACATACAGGTAAACTGACAGAATCACGCTCATTTATAAATATAAAGATTTAAACCTTATTATATTTGAAAGGACGGAGAGTCTATAAGATGAAAAGGGTGCGAAAGGGTAAATTAACCACGAACACAACTGATTTACACCCTATCTGAGTTAAACCGATTGCCGAATGCAACTGATATATTCTTAGCAGGTATAATTTAACGTCGAGAAAAACTGAAGAAGCCCTGATGAAAGAAGGAAGGATGAGAAATAGCTCTTCCCATGATTTATTACCTTTAACTTTTGAAATATTAAATACTAGATGATCTTTTAATGCAACAGATATGTTCATGAATTTGGTTTAATATTTTGTACGGTATGTTGACATTTTAGAAACTTCTTCACGAATGAGGTTTCGTTTTTGCATATAACATGCTGTTTATCATAAGTAATGCCACGAGTGATTTCCAATTTATCTAGAGAATTTGGAAATCAAGAGTGGCATTTGTTAGGACTATTCAACGGATAAAATTAAGTTTTTTACTAAAAAGTAATTATTTGAATATAGTTACCGGTGTTTTAAAATATTTATATAGTTAATGTAAACGGCGATGTTTGAAAACAAATTAGAAATGTGAGGTTATGTATATTCACTGCAACTCGATCATATTATTTATTGCCAAATAGGATCGCAATATTGTAAGAATGCACTCTAGTGGAGAAATAATGAAACACATCAAACTATTATAATCAACATTATAGGTTAATCATTTATATTTTGAATAAACAACTCAGTAAAATCACTGAATCTATTCATTATTTACTATATTCAATGTATTTGTTGGAGAAAAATAATGGTCTAACCTGTTCAGAATATTAAAAAAGGAGGAGCTTTCTTTATCAAAAAAGCAGGAGCTGATAAAGAGAAATCGATAAAGAGCGAGGTGAAACACGACTGTCATTGGTGTAAAACAGAATTCATTGAAACGTGATTGGTCATTGACTACCATTTGCGACATCAGTTAAATAGTCAAGTAAATTTATTTTTATATTGAATTAAGTTATTTAAATATGATAGCCGATTCATGAATGAAGTCTTAAGTTTTCATGCAGCTGTCAAAGATAATAATTAGATAGTGCGAATTAGTGTGTGTTTAATTTATCTTAAAAGTAATCAGAAAATTAGCATAGCTATACATCATAGTAGGCTCCTATAAACATTAATAATTTATGAAAGAAACTGATACATTCGATTGATATGAATTACTCAAGTAACGTCCAATAATGATTTGCTTTAGCGTTACACATGTATGATTATTTAACTCATGCCCCAATTGGAAGTCAATGGCTAATCATGTTTCAATAAATTTTGTTTTACAACCAATCACAGTCATGTTTCACCTCGATATTTATCGAATTTTGAAATAATGAAAGCTCCACCTTTTTTAATATTCTGAACAGGACATAGCATTTTTTGCAGTGTCTGACTTTCTAACAAATACGTTGAATATAGCAAATAATGAACATATTCCTTCGACCCACACATTTGATAATTGTGTTTTCAATAATTGTGTCTTTAAATACTGATTTTACTGAGTTGTTTCTGAAAAACATGAATTAATAACCTATAATGTTGGTTATAATATGCAGTTTGATGTGTTTCATTTATTCTCCACTAGAGTGCCTTCTTACAATATTGCGGTTTCTATTTGGCAATAAATAATATAAAGTCCACCGCTGTGGTCTCGAGGCCTTGTCACGCAACGGGCCCGGGTTCGATCCCCAGTCCGGACAGTTTTTCTGGGTAAGGTTCTTATCGGGGTTTTTCCTCACCTGTAAGACAAATGTCAGGAAAACTTTAAGGCCCAATCGGTCCCCGAAATCATATGGCCATCGTAATCATCATAATTCATATTCATCTTAGATTAAGCTTAGGATTAGGGATTCTCCTGGCGCACCACTATCATCATCATCACCCATCATATCATCGAGCAACGTAACCCCGTCTTCCCGGCGCCCCAACCTCAGAAGTGGGTTACAAGTACGCCATGCCAGGAGGGAACACCAGGAATTTCGAAAGACAACCTGGGGCATTTGCAAAAAAAATAAATAAAAATAAATAATATGATCACATTGCAGTGAATATACATAATCTCACATTTCTCTTTTGATTTCAAACATCGCCATTTACATTAAATATATAAATATTTAAAAATAACTATATTTAAATAATGATTTGTGAGTAAACAGCTTAATTTTATTTGTTAATAGTTCTAACAAATGCCACTCTTGATTTCCAAATCTTCTAGATAAATTGGAAATTTATTTATTAAATGTCGAAAAAAATATGGAAAGTGTAAATGCTTATATTTTACCATACTATTTACCATGATTAAACTATTACAGAGCAAAAATATTTAAGTTAATGTGAAATGCCGTTCTTGTGATATCCAGATTAGTAAAGGAAAAAGCAGAAAGTTTCACTTACTCTGAAATGTATTAAAATAGAATTTAGCATGACTAGGAAGTGTGTCATAATTTCCCTTCGTTTTTATTGCTAATAAAACTTGGAATATTTCGGAGTTTTTGAGCTGTCATCTGTTTCTTCGTTAATTGGCTAAGGAGTTTCAAGTTTTATATCAAGATGGCGACCTTACTTCAAAGTTGGCAGCTTATTAAATTATTATTGCACTCTTAAAGTAGGCCTACTTCAAATAACGTGGAACGTGGTAAAACTTTGTTCCTTACACTATAAGGATGTAGGCTTATAAAGATAAAGTAAATTCACGATGTCATTGAATGAAATTTTGATCAAGAAAATGGATTTAAGTTTAAAAAAAGGCATGTGGAAAATGTGCGATATCTTTAACAATGTTTCATAAGTAGGGCTCGGAAGTTGAGGACCTGCAACGTACCTTTAAAAATACCTAAAATATCCTAAAAAGACTTGAAAACTAGAAAAAAAGACGTAACAGATGTTGCAGTTGCTAACGAGTGCATAAAGACAACCTCGCTGCCTTCACTCTCTGCTCGAGGTAATTTTCAGAAAGTGGCAATTTCTTAGAAAATTTGAAATCGAAATACAATAGTTCAGGCGGTCAGAAGGCGGATGGTTTAAATAACGATATTTTTTGAGGATTCAATATTTTCACGCCGAACAAAAGTGTTTGAATGTGAAAAGTCTTTAGAAAGTAAAACTATATAGTGTTTTAAAATAAGTTGGGATTGAAACTAGATTCTGCAGATTCTTGAATTATACATATTGTATAAATGTAGTCAAAAGAAGATAAAGTTACATAAAAAAGTAATTAAGACCTAAAAAAGGCCAAAAAAGGGATCAATAAACCAAAAAACGTCGAAAAAGGACAAAAATGACAAATAAAACCCACCATTTTCTGACCTAAAATGACTCAAAAAATATATACATATTATGTTGAGCCTCGTCTTCAGACATAAAAAAGAAGGTTTTTCCTTAACTTCTGATCCCTGTTCATACGTTTTTAGCAAAAATTTAACAATTAGGCCCTATAGATATTTCTGTAACTGATGCTGCTACTGCTACTGCTACTATACTACTACTACTACTACTACTACACTACTACTACTACTACTACTACTACTACTACTACTACTACTATTACTACTATTACTACTGCTACTGCTACTGCTGCTGCTGCTGCTGCTGCTGCTGCTGCTCTATTCTTTATCAGGTATTTCTATACAATACAGTAGTTTTTCTAAAACCCATTGTAAATTTTACTCCTCCATAAATCCCTATTCTCTATATCACTCTCTCTTAATCTATCGACACAATACTCCTATGCACTCCTTGAATCCACTTACTCTTTCGGTTTCCCTTTCTTCTGTTGCCCTCCACTTCAGAGTTTCTACTACTACTTTTCTTTATCAGGAATTTCTGTACAATACAGTAGTTTTTACAAAACTCATTGTAAATTTTACTCCTTCATAAATCCCTATTCTCTGTATCACTCTCTCTTAATCTGTCGACACAATACTCCTATGCACTCCTTGAATCCACTACTCTTTCGGTTTCCCTTTCTTCTGTTGCCCTCCACTTCAGAATTTCTTCTTGTTAGGTATCTTGTCACTTGACGTCCTCTTTACGCGACCAAACATTTTCAGTCTTCTTACTTCTAAAACTTGTGGACCATATTTTTGAACATTCATTATTACTTCTCTGATTTTAGTATTTCTAATTTTGTCTCTTCTTGAATTTCTAGAAGCTCTCCTCCATAAGTCCATCTCTGTCACTAATAGTTTATGTGCTTGCTTGCTCTCTGTTTAATGTCCACGAACAATAATAATATATAATAATAATAATAATAATAATATTGTTATTATTCTATTTTATTTATATACAGATTTTTAATGTTTACACGTATATCTGTGCCTAACAATTTTTTTCCTACACCACTCGTCTCTATCCACCCATTCACTCCATGTCCTCTAAGTTCTCTCGTTCTCATTCCAGTTCTTATTTCTTGCATCCACGAGTTTCGAGGCCTTCCTTTCCTTCTTGTTCCAGGTGGACACAATTCCAATGTTTTTTCTGGGTAACCTTTCTTCTTGCATTCTTCGTAAATGCCCATACCAATTTAATTGCTTATAACTTTAATAATAATGATACTAATGATAATAATGATACTAATAATAATAATAATAATAATAATAAGGAAGAATAATCATAATAATAATACTAATAATAATAATTATAATCATAATAATAATAATAATAAGTACTAATGCATTTACTTAAAACAGAAATAAAACTTACAGTTTTATGTGATTTTCATATTTATTAAAATATAAGTTGCAGAGGTTTCGGTATCTCATGTTACCTTCTTCCGACATGATCACAAACTGTTGTTATTTCAGGTTGGAGATTTACGACCTGTAGCAGGGTTAGGAACAACTGCCACCAATTAAATTTATTATTATATATTATTACTGATTATTGAATATGTAGTTACACTTTCCAGAAAACGTTTCGTGATAAACTTTTACCAATCTGTTACGCTTGAGTATACATAAAGGCATTTCAGTCCATTGTATCTCAAGTTCTTTGAAGATGGACACATGTAAGTAAATCGGTTTACGACCCCGGGACAATGGTTCCCTAATAATATGGCCTCACAGCTGGAGATGTAACGTCCCTTGTCCGGCTCTGGAAGTCATCCTTCCAGACAGATAAATGACGGTCAACTTTAAGTGTGTCAAAAAATCACTAGACCGCCTGTTGAGATGGCGACAGTCGCCAAAAACTATGTCCACCTGTTTTCAGTAAATTAATAAACTTCTCACCAGCGTGTGAAAATCACACCCTGTAAATACACGACCAATCATTATCCTGAGATTCTGGTAGAACTATAGTGGGAACCGTAATGCCCAATCAGAGTCCATAAGTAAATAGTATTCTGCTAGTAAGGCGTTTTTTTATGTATGTTCAGCCAATGAAAATATTGGTCTTGTAAAGTGTATTTGTAAGATGGAGTTGGTTATATTCCGAATATCGGGAAAGTAGTCTGCTCCGGGATTTGTTCCCGGGTGGAACAAAATTTACATAAGACTCCCGCGCAGGATTAATTGTTGAAGTTCCGCTGCTGTGCGGACTCGTATATTTCGCCGGTCGCGCGCAAGCGACCCATTCGATACACGAAATGTGTTAGGCCAAGAACGGCAAGTTATAAAAGTGATTTATTTTAAAAACATCAGTGTGCTGGTATATCTCAGGGTTGCGGATTTTCACCGTGGGATAAGGCGAGGTTCGAACTAAGGATAACAGGGTACTATCAGGAGGCTCACCGAGACAAACACTGGTGTTTGATGATGTTTATTATATCATATGTAGCACAAGACAGTTACAGTTCCAATTCCAGAACATTGGATTGAATTGGATATATTCCGGTATTTCTTTCACTTCGGAATGGTCGCAGGAATGCGAGTAGCGGTCGATACTGGACCTATTTTATTATTATCGATGCGATTCTATCGCGTTTTGGAACACTGATAATTACTGGTCTTTACACGACCTAAGTTGATATAACACCAGCACACTGATGTTTTTAAAATAAATCACTTTTATAACTTGCCGTTCTTGGCCTAACACATTTCGTGTATCGAATGGGTCGCTTGCGCGCGACCGGCGAAATATACGAGTCCGCACAGCAGCGGACTTCAATAATTAATCCTGCGCGGGAGTCTTATGTAAATTTTGTTCCACCCGGGAACAAATCCCGGAGCAGACTACTTTCCCGATATTCGGAATATAACCAACTCCATCTTACAAATACACTTTACAAGACCAATATTTTCATTGGCTGAGCATACATAAAAAAAACGCCTTACTAGCAGAATACTATTTACTTATGGACTCTGATTGGGCATTACGGTTCCCACTATAGTTCAACCAGAATCTCAGGATAATGATTGGTTTATTTGTCTGGAAGGATGACTTCCAGATCCGGACAAGGGACATTACATCTCCGGCTGTGAGGCCATATTATTAGGGAACCATTGTCCCGGGGTCGTAAACCGATTTACTTACATGTGTCCATCTTCAAAGAACTTGAGATACAATGGACAGAAATGCCTTTATGTATACTCAAGCGTAACAGATTGGTAAAAGTTTCTCACGAAACGTTTTCTGGAAAGTGGAACTACATATTCAATAATCAGTAATAATATATAATAATAAATTTAATTGGTGCAGTTATTTCTGCTGCAGACCATAATACCTTCTCTTCCACTCAACCAACGATAATAAAATAATAGAGAATTTCATAGATGTATTTTTTTATTTATATACAGATTTCCAATGTTTAACATCTTTCTGTGCCTAAAGTTTTATTTTCCTTCTCCACTCGTCTCTATTCATCCACTCCATATTCTCCAATCATCTTATTTTCATTCTAGTTCTTATTTCTTACATCCACGAGTTTAGAGATCTTTCTTTACAATGTTTTTCTGGGTAACCTTTCTTCTTGCATTCGTCGTACATGCCCATATCAACTTAATTGCTTATATCTTATATAATCTACCATTGAATATCTAATATTCATTTTTTCTCGTATGACAGTATTTCTAATTCTTTCTCATTTTGAACATCTTGCTGCTCTCCTCAAGAAATCCATTTCCATCGACATAAGACTTTGTCTTTTTTGTTGAATTTACGATAATAATAATAATAATAATAATAATAATAATAATAATAATAATAATAATAATAATAATAATAATAATAATAATAATAATAATAATAATAATAATAATAATGATAATAATATTTATTTATTATTCCGGCTTTTACAATGAATATACATTTTTCCGGTACCCATGTTCGCAGTTAACTACACATTTGTTTCAACACATTTTTCCATTCTTGTCTGTTCATCCATATATCTTCTTCTATTTCCCATTCCCTCTTAGTTTCATTGATTACCTGAATCCACGTAATATTTGGTCTACCCTTCTTTTTCCTTCCCTGTGGTTCCCAATCCATGATTATCTTAGGTAGTCTTCCTTCTTCCATCCTTCTAATGTGTCTGTACCAATTTAATTGTTTCTTCTTTATAAAATCTAATATTGAATATTGTACCTGCATTTTTTCTTTTATATATGAATTTCTGATTTTATCCTTCCTGGATATTCTTGCAGCACGTCTCCAGTAGTCCATTTCAGTGGCGAGTAATAATAATAATAATAATAATAATAATAATAATAATAATAATAATAATAATAATAATAATAATATATATACTGCTCAGGCGTTTAGGTATCAAGAATCAAGATTTCTAAACACTTAAAGCAAGCTACAACTAACTGACTGATTAGGACTCAACCAAGAGGTTTACACCTGCGCGGACAAACGTTCCTTACCTGAATTAATATGTTCCAAACTGTTTATAAACTTGGGACCCACAAGACATTTCTATTGGATTTTTGCATCCTAAAAATCTATCGACCCCGGATGGTTTCGAACCCGTGACCCTCGGAAATAGAGACAAGGAATTTGATCGTTAAATGTTTTAAGTACTGGGTCTACTCAGCCTCTAACGGAAATGAGTACCAGACACTTGTTCTGGGGGTAAAGGCGGCCGTCACGCAGGACTGACAACCCGGCTGACATAAAGTGCCGATTGTCTAGAAAAAGTGGGAGCCTTAACCTCCTACTACCCCAAGGGCCTGCGGGCCTGTTGTGGGATCACTTTACTTTTACTTATACAAATTTAAAAACACATAACAAATTATCGTTTTTATCCTATTTGAAAGTAATTTTAATTCATAATGGAACTGGATGCTTAATTTACTTGTAAATTCTTAATTAAAATAGATGATTATCCAGGTGTTAAGACCAGAATTGATATACAACAGGATACAGGAAATGAACGGTTCAGTTGAAGACAATGTATTGAGTGAACAGCAATAAGACAATGGTCAGTATGTTGAGAGGGTTATTAGCAGTCATGGCGTGTAAATTTAGCCTGTCGTGTGTTACATCTATCAATCAAAACCACCCGCATTACGGACTGACCCAGTCTAAAGGGTCAGGCAGCCACCAAAACTCAGTAAATATCCCACTCTTCACCTTTATATTGGAAATTTCATATTTATTAGAGCATTTTTCTTAGCCATAACTACCTATTGAATCTACAGAATGCCGCACAAGTTAGTTAACCATTGCACATGGTTGCAAGAAAAAAAATCGGATTGGTTGAAACTGGGGTTTGAATACGGGACCTTCAGAATACAATCTCAAAAACTACTGCTTACACTACAATGGAGGTCACCTCGAACAATTTCGGTACTTGTTTTTTATACAGATGTTGCAAGCTACAGAAAATAATATATTTGTATTTTCGGTTTACTGACTTATGCTGCACCCTGTAATATGAGAATTATACTGTAACTTGTTGTGTTATAAAATAGTCGATTTATGATTGGTTATATGTCACTCGAAGGCGGGCAATTAATAGAAATCTAATAGCAATGATGAGTAATTATTATCTAACGTGTCCATTGAAAAAGAAAGTTCAATTGTATAGCAAATAATTCAACCATCGAGAGTATGCACAGTATTATTAATATTTCTAGATAAATTTAAATTGAAATTTTGTCTTGTTAATTTTATCATCCTTTATTTTTTAATTAGGTCTATATGCAAGTTTTAAAGTTATTTCATTTATGTAACGAAGTAATATGTTCTATAGTTCGTCTGGCTTATCTTTGCAAGGAATTTGTAGATAGAGACAACTGTACTCACCTCTCTCACTCGCACCAGTGTTGTCGGAGTTTCTTCACCAGATGTTAATAGGTGTAAAGGGGAAGTCGAAAATTGACAACAGGGTGGATCCTTCCTTTTGTAACTGGGCAAAAGCGGTCGAGGATCTATCCTTATATCCTCATCTTTCTCGTTCCCAAGTTAAGCCAGATATACAATAGTGGCATTCATGTTTACCTATACTCAGACACATTAACAGTTATTGTATCTGAAATTAATGTAACTTAAAATCAAGAAGGGAAGGGAGCGTTTATACTGGTAGGACCGTATCAAGAATTATCATCTACTGTTATTATTACTAATATTACTATAATAATAATTATTATTATTATTTTTATTACTTTTATTATTATTATTATTATTATTATTATTATTATTATTATTATTATTATTATGGCACTATGGCCCTGGGTCGACTCAGCCTCTAACTGAAATGAGTACCAGACGCTTGTTCTGGGGTAAAGGCGGCCGTCACGCTGGACTGAGAAAAAGTGGGAGCCTTAACCTCCTACTACTCCCAGCGGCCTCCTGAGGCCTGTAGTGGGATCACTTTTACTTACTATTAGTATTATTATTATTGTTATTATTATTATTATTATTATTATTATTATTATTATTATTATTATTATTGTCTTATTCTTCTTCCTTCCAAGTATTAGGCCAAGGCCTGTTACGATCTATAGAAGATTTTCCCTCCAGCGTTTCATAGGACGGCCCAGTGATCTTCGTAGCTTTGGGGATCCGATTTGAACTCATTCTTTCAAGATTTTGTTTCCAATTTAGTTGGTACTGTTTAATATATTCCAAAATTGGCATAGTCTTCAATTCTTTTAAGATATCGGTGTTCCTTTTCCGATCCCACCTGGTGTAACCCGCTGTTCTGCCCATGAAACTCATTTCATAAGCCGTTATTCTGCTTTCATGTTGTCTTTTTAGTGTCCATGCTTCACTACCATAGGTCAACACTGGTCTAGCCAAAGTGTTATATAAACGTAATCTGGTGTTTTTTTGTACAAGGGATGGTTTCATAACTTGATTAATAATTCCTAAACTTTTATTATAACTAATAATTTTTTCAGGGATATCCTTTTCATCCCAGATAGAGAGATAATATCCAAGATATTTAAATTGATTAGATCTCTCTAAAATTTTATTCTGGAGACAGATTTTACTTTGTATGGGGTCCTTCCCACGAAATGCCATAATTTTAGTTTTGTTAATTGATATTTCCATATTAAATTTGGCATCTATTTTTTGTAAATTATAAATTGATCTTTAAAATCATTTTCGGAAAGTGCCAGAAGAACTAAATCGTCTGCGAAAAGAATAGCATCGAGTTTGAGGTTCCTATTGATGGGTATATATCCTCGTTGTGTTTTCCTCCATTCGTTTATTAATTTATTCATATATATAATGAAAAGCACTGGTGAAAGTCCACATCCCTGTCTTACTCCAGTGTTGATCTTTTCCCAAGAAGATAATTTGCCATTTTGTTTAACAGAGATTTCATTATCTTTATAGATGTTGAAGATATTAGTAATATATTGTTGTGGAACGTTATCATCAGCTAAAATTTGTAGTAATATATTTCTGTCTACTTTGTCAAAAGCCTTTATGAAGTCAACGAAGGTGATATGAGTTTCTATATTGAATTCCTTGTGCTTTTGTAATAGTAGTTTTGGAGCGAAGAATCCATCTGTACAAGATCTATCCTTTCTGAATCCATTCTGCTCTTCTCCAGGGGATATGTGGATGGCGACCACAAGGTGCCCAAGCTGAGTCAAACATTTCTTCCACTTACTTTTGTTTTGCACTCTTTTAACTTTACTATCTAACCTCTCTTGGTTAACTCTTGTTTTTTTCGACCCCGACGCTATTAGGACATCCGAGGGCTAGGGAGTCTTTCCTTTCTTCCATATCTTCTTTCCTTTATTTTCTTTTCTTCTCCAGAAAAGCCTGACCAGAGGCTATAAGATGGCAGCCCCATCACTGGTCTTACCTTCCTTTGGCCAGCAACCAATCGAAGGGACTATTATTATTCAAGTCTTATACGAGAATTTCCCGGAAGGATTATTATTATTTTTATTATTATTATTATTATTATTATTATTATTATTATTATTATTATTATTATTATTAGGCATTACAGTTTTATTTAGTTGAATGCTATAACCTTCTCAACAATGTATTTCAACGCTTCCTATCACGAACACAGCTAACCAAATTGTTTTATCTTCTTTTCTTTTCAATTCATGTCAGACATCATTCTGCCATCTAAATTTAAGATTGCCTTGGGCTCTAATTGTTAAAGGTATCTGCTGACATTTTTTTTTAACATTTCTTCTATCACACATTCTGTATACATGACCAAACCAACTTAATCTTTGTGTTCTTATGAAATTAACAATATTTTTATTAATTTATTCATTATTTTTTATTATTATTATCCACATTCTATATCATTTTTATTGACCCGAACAACTTAATTAGGACTTTCCTTTAAAAAACTAATATTTTTTCCCTATGTTATTTACTTAAACTAACTATGAATAAAATCATTACAAATAATAGTTTTAAAAAACTAAACACGCTTTATTAGAAAACCGAACTAAAAAATGAAAAATAATTGTAATTTCCAACACGCTTGGGATAAAATTAAAGTGGTCAACAAAAAAATCATCTCCAACACATATAGAATGAAACTAGAGTTATCAACAAAAAGAAAATAATTTTGCTTTTTATGATTTTTACATTTTCTTCATAGTGACTTTGCTTTTACCAATATCTGTTTATTATCAAATATATTAATTGATATAGAGCACTCCACGCTTTTGATGGTAAATTATTATTTTTTGTGTAGATAACTCTAGTTTTATTCTAGATGTGTTGGAGATGATTTTTTTGTTGACCACTTTAATTTTATTCCAAGCGTGTTGGAAATTAAAATTATTTTTCATTTTTTAGTTCGCTTTTCTAAGATAGGGTGTTGTTTTAGTTTTTTTAAAACTATAGTTGATAAGTCCGCAACCTATTTTGCCGGTTTTTATTATTTTGATTTTCTGATGATTCTGGCCAGGATTTTAGAAACATTTATGAAATTATTATATTGGTACTTTACAAGTATACAAAGTTTCAAGTCGATCCAATGATTTTAAGTGGGTGAAAATCGTGTTGAAAGATTTCGTTACATAATTACACAGACATTTTTTTTTCGATTTTCTGATGATTCTGGCCAGGATTTTAGAAAACAATTATGAAATTATTGTATTTTCATTGGTCCTTTACAAGTATACAAAGTTTCAAGTCGATCCAACGATTTTATGTGGGTGAAAATCGCTTTGAAAGATTCCGTTACATAGATAGATACAGGCAAGCTAATATAAAGCGTGTAAAATAAATAATAATTTTAAAAAATAAACAACACGCTTTATTAGAAAACCAAACTAAAAAAATGAAAAATAGTTTTAATTTCCAACACGCTTGGGATAACTAATTTTACCATCAAAGCGTGGGGTGCTCTTTATCAATTAATATTTTTGGTAATAAACATATATTGGTAAAAGTAAAGTCTCTAAGAAGAAAATGTAAAAATCATAAAAAGCACCCCACGCTTTTGATGGTAAAATTATTTATCCCAAGCGTGTTGGAAATTAAAATTATTTTTCATTTTTTTAGTTCGGTTTTTGTAATAAAGCGTGTTGTTTTAGTTTTTTTTCTAAATTATTATTTATTTTTTATTTTTTAGTTTTAATATTTTACAGAATAAGATAAAAATGTAAATACCTTTAAATTCGATACTATTGTAGTATGAGCTAAAAGTAATACTCTTCTAAAAAAACCTCCCAGCCGGATTTGAACCAGCGACCTATAGATTACTGAAATTATATACCACTAGAGTTCACTGCTCTACCAACTGAGCTCTTACAACTATTGACTAAAATGTCAAGTCCGCAACCTATTATACCAGTTTTCATTTTTTTAATTTTCTAATGATTCTGGCCAGGATTTAGAAACAAAATATGAAATTATTGTATTGTCACGGGTCCTTTACAAGTACACAAAGTTTCGAGTCGATCCAATGTTTATAAGTGGGTGAAAATCGTGTTCAAAGATTCCGTTACATAGATACAAAGACACCTTTTTTTATTTTCTGATGATTCTGGCCATGATTTTAGAAACAAAATATGAAATTATTGTATTGTTACGGGTCTTTTACAAGTATACAAAGTTTCAAGTCGATCCAATGATTTTAAGTGGGTGAAAATCTCGTTAAAAGATTCAGTTACGTAGATAGATAGATGGATACAGGTTAAGCTAATATAAAGCGTGAAAAAAATGCATAGTCCAATATGAATGTCGATGTCATTCGGCGAGTAATCAATTTATTAATTAATTTAGTCCCATATTTATACGCCAATAGTCAACACTTCTCTATTTTTTTTCTCCCAAGAACTATTATAATGCACAAATGTAAACAGTAATTTTTCCGATGCATAAAAGAATCTTATATTCTCAACAAGTTTTAATGTCTCTGAATGTACTTTAAACTGCAAGATGCTACAATTACATAAATGTACGACGGTTATCACTATTCGACTAAGTGTAAACACTATTCGGCGATCCCCGCTTACAGGCTTAATCTATTTGTAATATTTGAAGCCAAATTTGTTCTTAACGTGGAGAGGCGCATGTTGCGACCGAATTTTGCTGTACGATAGTTTCAGCGAATTCCGAAAGAATTAAAATGTTAAGGTTATTCCCATAAACATATAATTTTAATTTTTTTTACAGATCTTTACCGATCCTACAAACTAGACATCGAAAATTCAAAAATGACCATGACAAAAAAAATGCATATATATATATATATATATATATGTTATAATTAAATGTTTAACATTGAGCAATGCAAGCTTAATTATATATATATATATATATATATGTGTGTGTGTGTGTGTGTGTGTGTTGCGCGCGTGTATTTTGCTTCTAAATGCTCAAACGACCATTTTTTTTGTTTTTTCATTTTCGGAATATATTTGGCTTACAGTTTTACTTTAAAAAAGGTATGACCGAGTTTGTTAAGCAACTAAATCGGACCATTAGGTATAGTTCACCTATGACGGAAGTTTAAAAATCCCTCTAGCGATGGCAATTTTTTATTTTTTACAGCAAAACTCAGTATATGTTATTTAAATAAAACGAGGAAGGTATTCTCCAAAAATCAGCAAAATAGCATAATAAGAAATAGAGATTTACCTGAAACAAAATTAAATAACCACCCTAGCACCCGCCATGTTTTCTTCGTCGCAATGTATCTGTATACTATACAGTTTAATTAACCCTTAAATTGACAATATGGGATACAGTGGCTTAATTAACGGAATGGAAAATTATTCTGTAAAATTATTTAGATTTGTGTCAAATTATACAACAATATAGAGTAGATAATAACTTATGGTTATGCATTATTTGTTTTCATTACAGTCAAACACTTTTGAATAATTTGAATTAACAAATTGAGTTTCTTCAATTTAAGGATTAACAATATATATATATATATATATTATTATTATTATTTTATTTTTTTCCATAAACCAGCAAAATGGAACCATTAATTCGGCTTGCTGAAGAATTCACTTAGTTTATGCAGTTCATGCGTGACGAAATAATTATCTTCATGTAAGTTTTCAACACATTTAATACTTTCTATGCTTGGATCAAGTTTATTGTTATACTATTCTTTTTTTCAACTGAAGATTTATTTTTCGGAACGAGTTATTTTTCAAATTACAAAATACGAACTTTTGGTACAAAATCAATCCCTTTGTTTAGGAGCTTTTGTTGTATCGTATATCTTAGATAACACTGAATCCATACTTTACTATTCTATGATCCATCCATAGTTATTCTGCCCGAAGGCAGGTCCTTCACTGCAATCATAGCATTTTCATGCTATGCTTGCAGCTTTACTAGGGAATTGTAGGTGTGGTAGCTTCCCGTTGCTTTCCCCACAGGTGAAGGATGGTGATGATGATGATGGCCATATGATTTCGGGGACCGTTTGGGCCTTAAAGTTTTCCTGATATTTGTCTTACAGGTGAGGAAAAACCCCGATAAAAACCTCACCTAGAAAACTGCACCGACCGGGGATCGAACCAGGGCCCGCTGCGTGACAAGGCAGCACGCTATCTCGAGACCACAGCGGTGGACTATTCTATGATAAGTAACCAAATTTTGTAAATTAATACTTTAGAAGAGATTTTGGGGAGGAAGTCCACCTACATAATATCTTCTCTCCTCCCTTCCCTTTTCTCTCTCTCTCCCCCTCCCCTTTTCCTTCACTCTCTGTCTCTCTGATTCACTCGACAAAGCAAAGTATCACAGTAGAATAACACTTGGACTTATTATTAACAGTGATTTCATTCCCATGGTCAAGCATATATGAAGCTTCTTTCTTTGATAACCAAAGCTGTCATCCGCCTACTTAGGAATTTACAACAGTTGCAGGACATAAAGCAGATTTTACAGATACGAGGTTGAAACAAAAGCTTTTCTACAGCATTATCCGCTTGTAGGCGGTTTGTTATTAATTAAAAATATCCTTTAATATAATATTTTAAAAACTGGAAGCTTTGTAATTTGTGTTGTGCTGCAGTATTATAGAAACAGCTATTAAACAGGATTAGTTTCGTGGGTGTAGCACGCTATCGCTAAATATGTAGAGTATAAAATATGTTCCTTGCAGATATATTGACCATAAGCAATTACTGCCACCTCCTTATATGTTAAAAATATCTCGGAGTTCGATGAATGTAAAAACTGCGCAAGGCAATAAACTCAAATTGCCAGTCAAATTATACCGGATATTATTAAGATATGGCGGACATTATTTTGTCTATTGGGTCTATAGTTGTTTATTCCTGAAATTGACTAATTTATACAATACGCATAATTTTATGTACAACTGTTACCAACACCATCTAATGCGTATTTAAAATTACTGTGATGTTAACTACCTGAAACCCTAAGTTTCATTTTAAAGACTTGATTTTATTTTTACTTTTAATAGGTTTTTACTGTACATCCATCCATAGTAATTCTGCCCGAAGGCAGGTCCTTCACTGCAATCATAGCATTTTCATGCTATGCTTGCAGCTTTACTAGGGAATTGTGTAGGTGTGGTAGCTTCCCGTTGCTTTCCACACCAGTGAAGGATGATGATGATAATGATAATGGTAAGGATGATAATGATAAGGATGATGGCCATATGATTTCGGGGACCGTTTGGGCCTTAAAGTTTTCCTGACATTTGTCTTACAGGTGAAGAAAAACCCCGATAAAAACCTCACCCAGAAAAACTGCCCCGACCGGGGATCGAACCCGGGCCCGCTGCGTGACAAGGCAGCACGCTACCTCGAGACCACAGCGGTGGACTTTTACTGTACAGAAGTAATATTATATTTATAAAATAAGAAAAAAACATGTTTTTGCGCGATAGTGCGTTTTGTTCTACGTACAGCAATGACGACTTCCTACATTTCGGAGTTGCCAACCTAAATAAATGTACTGTAATCAAAATAACTATGCTGTAATAAAAATAATTGTACTGTAATAAAAATAAGTATACTGCAATAAAAGAACTATACTGTAATATTACATATTACAAACACGCGTGTGGGAAATAAAACCACTGTCCTCTATTTATACTACATACAATGTATATACAAAAAATATCCAAAAGGTAATGTTAATATATGTTATACGAAACAAATCACTGAATTTTAAATGAACTAAATTTTATTTGAAATAATATAAAACAATAAATACGTATTTGCCGCCATTTTATCACTAAATTGGTCTCACGGCCTCCTGTTGTTTCAACTAATAAACATTTCCCACACTGTTAACGTTAGTAAATCGTTTATAATGAACACAAATACTTCCAACAGAGATGTTAATATTTTACTATTATTTATTATTTTGAAAATACCATCGCGGAAAAAATAATTTTAAACACATGTTCCTCGATTCTGTAAAAAGCACTTCCCAACCTCGCATCGTAATATACTACTGCAGATTTTTATTATGAGTCTTAAAGTGAAAACAAATAGGTATTTTATAGCATTATCTTACAAGTTTTTTCAAGGAGTCGAACAATATACATTTTTCGCAAAAAATAATGTAGATAAGATTGTTTCTTGTGTGATATATTCGATTTCTATTAAGTTCAAGAGTTGCTCAATGGTGACAACTAATAATTTCGTTTGGAATCGAAATGAAATAAGAGTGTAAAATTCAACGTGTCATCAGTTGTTTAAGTTCTTTAAGGAAGTACATAAATTAAATTTAGTTTCTCGTAGAAATACATTACACTATTTAATTTTTTGTGCATCCCATTCATATTTTAATTATTGTTCCTAAGTATTTGAATTCAGCCACTTATTAAAAATTTTCCTCATATGTCAATAACTGTCCATTTCCAATATATAATGTATTTCTATGTGTGAACATATATTTAATTTTATTGATATTTACTTCCAGTCCCAATTTCTTAGTGTTGCTCAATAGTGTGTGTTTGTTGGCCCTTAGTATATCATCGCTTTCGCCTAATAGTACTAAATTATCATAAGTCATAAGTAATGTCATGAGTGAATTTATCTAGAGGATTTGGAAATCAAGAGTGGCATTTGTTAGGACTATTTAACGAATAAAATTAAGCTGTTTACTCAAAATAATTATTTTAATATAGTTATATTGAAATGCTTAAAGTAAACTGCGATGATTGAAAACAAATCAGAAATGTGAGGTTATGTTTCATTTTTTTATCCACTGCATCTTGGTCGTATTATGTGTTGCCAAATAGGATCGCAATATTGTAAGAATACATCCTAATGGAGAAAAAAATGGCACACATCAAACTGTAGGCCTACATTATAACCAACATTATAAGTTGTTAATTAATTTTTTTAGTAAGCAACTCAATAAAATCATTATTTAAAAACATAGTTATTGAACACTCAATTATCAATTATAATGTTCTGATCTATTCAGAATAAAAAGGAAGAGCTTTCTTTACCACAAAAGCAGGAGGTGGTTAAGAGAATTCGATAAAGATCGAGATGAAACACGATTGTCATTGGTTGTAAAACGAAATTCTTTGAAACGTGATTGGTCATTGACTCTCATTTGGGGCATGAGTTAAATAGTCAGCATAAACTAACAGCTTATTTAATACCATTGAGTTGTAGGCCTGCTTCATAAAAAGGGATGATTAGAAGAATATATTAATTATATTTATAATTAATTATCGTAATATGGGGAATGAAAATTGAGATTTGTACAAACGTGTTGTGTATAAAAAACATTGTGTTGGAATGTTAACAACGTATTCATGGACTTCCTCATTTAGGGTGTCACAATGCTGATTATATGCATTCAAATTGAATTTGGATGACTATTCTGTATTCAAGTTACATTGTAATGCTTCCGGGAAATATTTTACACACTTTCCCTTTATTCTTTAATTAATACGGTATTTTAATGCTGTGAAATTCACGAATTGCTTCAATCTCGGTTAGAAATTTGCAGATTAATATTGCAATCTCGTTACTCCAATGAACTCTAAATTATTTCCTACGTTGTACTAAGTTTATCTTCCTTAGTTCTACTGCCCAGACTTCTGCAACACTTTCTAAGAGCTTGCCATAACACATCAAGTTAAATCAGCGTGTAATGAAATGCCTTGAACCCCGGTATATATATATATGAGATTACTCAGTCAATAGCCCTGAACTAACTAACTCTAACTCACTGGCATTATCGAACCCGGAAGGTTCATGGCCGCACGGACATAAGCTCTCCATACATCCCTATCCTGAGCTAATTTTTCCAATCATCCCCTGTATAATCTACTTCCCTCAAATCATAGTTAATGTAATTCTCCCACCTCATTCTTGGTCTGCCAACTGGGCGTTTTCCCTCTGGCTATCCTACAAGAAGCTTCCATGCACCTCTTTCATTCCCCATTCGTGCCACATGTCCTGCCCATCGCAGTCTACGATACTTAACTGTTCTCATTATATCTGGCTTTCTATAAAGACCATGTAGTTCACTGTTATGTAGTCTTCTCCATTCCCCTGTCTGTTCATCTCTATTTGGTCCAAAAATTTTCCTAAGAACTTTATTCTCAGATACTCGTAATCTCCTTTCCTCACTTAAAGTAAGTGTCCATGTTTCGCACCCATGTAATATAACTGGTAGAACAATAGTCTGAACTATCCCTGAAAATCTATCAGTGCAGTATCTATTCTGTATAAAGTTAGTACCATTTGTAAAATCTAACGGTATTGTTGGTATTGTGTGTACATTTTCTTGTATTTTTTTAGTTGAGAATTTGTTCATTAGAAAATGAAAATTTTCGAAGAAATATTGAGCATTTTGGAAAAAAAAAGTGTTTTTATTACACATATTCCCTAACCGTGGGTGTAAATTTGTATTTTGTCGTTATACCAATATTCGTTATATCTCAGGACTGAAGAGAATAGGTTAAAAAAGGTTATATATTAATAAGTTAAACTTTACCTTTGAGGGCAGGGCAAATTCGTTTCCAGATGGTGAGGCAACCACAACGGTGAAACTGTCCAAGGGCAAGCTCCATGTAGAAGAGGGGTAATCCACCAAACACCAACATGATGCAGTAGGGAATCAGGAAAGCTCCTACAACAGCACAAACACAAATTTGATAGATAATTGACCAAATTGACATAAGTATGTGTTTTCCTAAGCGGACTCATTCCAATGCACGTTTCCTAGCAGTGCGCCAAAGAAGGATGCCAGACCGCTCGGTCATGATATTCTACTTGATTCAAATATATATATATATATAGTTTTATAATCGATTTAATCCTGCGTTGTTTTTTAATTTCACTTGTGTTTTGTGTTAAAATAGCAATCAAATTATTTTCGGATAAAACACACTTTTTTTGTTATATAAAACTTTCCTGATTAGAGGATTACCACAAGGACAAACTGATAAAGACAATTTTCAAAATTGATGAAATACATTTTGTAAATACATTAAAAATTTCAAATTGTAATTGAAGTAGCTATATTCTATAAAGAAGAAATTTTGTAAAAATGGTTTCTTAAAATTGAAATTGATCCTCTAATGGCAGCGATGGCAATTTTAAAAAGATACACTCTGTCCAAATCTTAGAAATTCCAAAATTTAGCTAAGAATCCTGGTATAGTACCTCTTGTCCCGTCAACAATCCTGTGACAGTTATACTATCTAATTGGTATTTATCTATGTAATTGTCAACTGTTGGTTCATATATGGCTTTCTTTTCAGAGTCAACTTCCTCAGGTTGGTCACTATGAGTCTCAAAACGAATTGTGGGATCTAATATCATACCAATTTTAGAAGATAGTCTAAATGCAATAATATCAATTTGTCTATTACTCTCATTAGTGGCCATACCATGAACGAGATTGCAATTTTACCAATTTCTCCTTGCGTAACGTTAATGTGAAATATTTATTTAATTTCGTATCTTATAATTCCATTTCTGCTAAAGCCGAGCAAGGGATTGAAAAAAAAAAGTCTTAAGAAAAAGTTTAATTCCACATCTCCTGAATATCAGGCCAGTACTCACTTTAATTAGGTATATACTATACAGTTATGCACGAATAAATAAATAAATAAATAAATAAATAAATAAATAAATATATATATATATATCGAAATAATTATTCCCGAGAAATACAAAGGCTTACATTTATGGTAAAAATATAACAAGGCGTTTTTATTATATTTATTCCAATAGTTCTTACTTAAATTCTGTGCATTAATATTATTTCCACTTCTTGGTTTTACTAAATATCAACAATTTAATAAATATTTATTATTTTTGAGTTAACTAATTATTTATATCGAAGTTTTGTTGAATTAAAATATGGATACAGATTGTTTTTATCAGGTAGCGTTTTTTATATATTTTCTTGTTTTATTGCTACTCGATTTTACTACAATCGTCACATACTGACCTTTCTTCAGGTTACGATTATTATTGTATCAGAAACATACAGTACAATAGACTAGTTAACTAAGGCGCCACAAGGGAGAAAGACGGGGTTTAGTTTCCCGATGCAGTTGAGATTTTTGAAATGGTACCACGCACCAGCCTCTAAATGAAATGAGTACCAGATACTTGTTTCTGTCGGTAAAGGCTGGCGTCCTTCTAGTCCTGCCAATTCATCATCAGTAGACGAATTAATGTCTATTTTTAAACAATTATTTAAGAGAAAGACGTACATTTGTATTAAAAAGTTATGACATTTGATTGTATTTATTTCAACGATTCTTAAATAAAATCTTTGCATTTATATTATTTGCACACTATATATAATCAGTTTTATTGCATAGAGTCTTGTTTCTAATAAATATTGACAGTTTAACAAATATTTATCATTTTTTGGTTCATTCAAGTAAAGACCTTACTCTTTTACTAACTCCTAGATCCTCCTAACATTTGTAGTGATATCACTTTACCTTTACCTGATAATTTAGACCTTCTCTCTCGCCTTAGAGATATCGCGTTTCCCTTGTGCATTGCCAGGACACCTCGTGTAATGATGCAACATTTTCACACATATTGAGAGATATTCTCTATTCATGCTCTACGAAATATCACGGCATCTGCACTTTCATATCAATTAGAAAGACAATTTTTTTATTTATGAGTTGGACTTTTCAGCTTTCAATTGGCAGACACTATCACAAGCTAATCGATAAACTACATTGATATGATTCTTCTGTTGTAACTACGGTAGTTGGCCCATGTTGTATTTTAATAATTTATTATAAATATCATTGATGACAATTATGAGACTGGTGATTATTTTATGAAATGTTGGACTTAATGTCTTAGTTTCCTTAGCAATAATGTTGATAATAATAACAGTGATAATAATAATAATAATAATAATAATAATAATAATAATAATAATAATAATAATAATAATAATGATAATAATAATACCGTAATAATAATTTTGTATTTATATACAGATTTTCAATGTTAACAGATCATTCTGTGCCTAAAGTTTTATTTTACTTTTCCATTCGTCTCTATCCATCCACTCCATGTCCTCCAGTCCTCTTGTTCTCATTCCAGTTTTTATTTCTTGCATCCATGAATTTCGAGGTCTACCTTTCCTCCTTCTTCCAGGTGAACATCATTCCAATGTTTTTCTGGGTAACCTTTCAGCTTCCATTCGTCGTACATGTCCGTATCAATTTAATTGATTATATATTATATATTATACTATTGAATATCTAATATTCATTTTTTCTCGTATGACAGTATTTCTGATTTTCTATAATTGTGAAAATTTTGCCGCTCTCCTCAAGATATCCATTTCCATCGACATAAATTTTTATTCCAAGTTTTTGTTGAATTTCTAAACTTCAGCTCATATAATAATACCGACCGATTGAGGGTCTTTCCACTTTTCAGCGGTTGCCCTTTTACCAGCCGACTGCTGGCCCTTCACATCCACATGTGTCAATCACAGAGGTAGATGATCAACAGCCAGTGTAGGGGTGACATGTGGTTAGCATGTCGAGTCCCCCAGCCGTTATAGCTAGTTCCTCAACCTGGAGCCGCTACTTATTGTAGCTACCCAATTGCCTCACGATGCTGGGTGGGCACCGGTCCCATACTGGCCGAAATACCATGAGAAAATTTCTTCCCCCATGGAGACTCGAACCAGCGCAAGTCCCGTAGCTCTGCGCCAAGGCTTCCTACCTTAACCGCTCGGCTACGGCGCGGGACTCATATAATAATAATAATAATAATAATAATAATAATAATAATAATAATAATAATAAATAATTCAAAGTAGATCCCAGCAGAACTGATAAATTCAGGGGGAGAAAAATTGATGGACAAGATATGCTGGTTGCTTAGTATGATTTGGGAAAAAGAAGCTCTTCCAGATGAATGGAAGGAATCTATTATCGTACCAATTTATAAGAAAGGAGATAAAACTGATTGCTACAACTACAGGGGCATCTCATTACTTTCAACTTCGTACAAAATTCTAACAAATAGGCCTATATTAGTAAGCAGACTTACTCCCTATATTGATGACATTCTAGGAGATCATCAATGTGCATTTAGAAGATAAGTTGAATAGTCTGATACTTACTTACTCACTGGCACTATCGAACCCGTAGGTTCATGGCCGCGCGGACATAAGCTCTCCATACATCCCTATCCTGAGCCAATGCTTTCCAATCATTCCCTGTATAATCTACTTCCCTCAAATCATAGTTAATGTTGTTCTCCCACCTAATTCTTGGTCTACCAACTGGGCGTTTTCCTTCTGGCTTTCCTACAAGAAGCTTCCATGCACGTCTTTCATTCCCCATACGCACAACATGTCCTGCCCATCGCAGTCTATGAGACTTAGCTGTTCTTATTATATCTGGCTTCCTATAAAGACCATGTAGTTCATTGTTATGTAGTCTTCTCCATTCACCTGTCTGTTCATCTCTCTTTGGTCCAAAAATTTTTCTAAGAACTTTATTCTCAAATACTCGTAATCTCCTTTCCTCCCTTAAAGTAAGAGTCCATGTTTCGCACCCATATAATATAACTGGTAGAATAATAGTTTTTATATATTTTCAGCTTAACGTTTTTTGAAAGGAGTTGGGACATCAAAAGTCTCTGCAATGCATAATAGCATGCATTTCCAGAATTGAGCCTATGTTTAATTTCTTTGTGCATCTCATTCCTATTTGTGATTATTGTTCCTAGGTATTTGAATTCACCACTTCCTCAAAATTTCCCTCATTTGTCATTAGCTGTCCATTTCCATTATATACTGAATTTCTACGTGTGACCATATATTTAGTTTATTGATATTTACTTCCAGTCCTAATTTCTTAGTGTTACTCAATATGTGTGTGCGTATTGGCCTTCAGTATCTCCTCGCTATCGGCCAGTAGTACTACATCATCAGCATAAACTAACAGTTTATTAATACCATTGAGTTGTAAGCCTTCCTCATTCTCTAAAGATTTAATGGCATTGCTCTAGTACAAAATTAAATAGTAAGGAGATAGTGCATCTCCTTGCTTCAACCCAGTCTGGATTTCAAAAGTGTCTGAAAACTGTTTGCCTACACGCACCCTACTCTTTGAGCCATTTAGACACATTCGTATAAGCCTAACTAACTTTTTAGGAATTCCGAACTCCAGCAGGATACTATATAACTTCTCCCTCTTAATTGAATCATATGCTTTTTTGAAGTCTCCACATAGTTGATGTACAGTACCATTATATTCCCATTTCTTTTCTAAAATCTGTCTTATACTAAAAATCTGATCTGTAGTAGACCTGTTTCTTCTAAATGCACATTGATGATCTCCTAGAATGTCATCAATATAGGGAGTAAGTCTGCTTACTAATAATATTTGTTAGAATTTTGTACGAAGTTGAAAGTAATGAGATGCTCCTGTAGTTGTTGCAATCAGTTTTATCTCCTTTCTTATAAATTGGTACGATAATTGATTCCTTCCATTCATCTGGAAGAGCTTCTTTTTCCCATCATACTAAGCAACCAGCGTATCTTGTCCATAAATTTTTCTCCCCCTGATTTTATCAGTTCTGCTGGGATCTCATCTGAACCTGATGCTTTATACATCTTCAATTTTTCAATCGCCATTTCAACCTCTAATGCACTTGGCTCTGCGACTAGCATTTCTGCTGTCTGTAACTTATCCTCCTCAATGTCCTGTTCTGTATGTACATTTAATAGCTGATTAAAGTAACATTTCCATCTATTTAATATACTCCTAGAATCTGCAATCATATCCCCATTTTCATTCCGAATTATATTTGTTCTAGCCTGAAACCCTTTCTTCTCTATACTAATTCCCTGATATAATTCTCTAATGTTCCTATTTTTTGCATTCATTTCAAGATCATTAATCTTCTCTCTCAAATATTCCCTCTTTTTACTCTTTAGTAACTTGGTGGTTTCCCGTCTAACACTACCCAATTGCTCTAAATTTAGCTCATTTGGCTTCGTATAACCATTTCATTTTTGCTAGCTTTCTTTTCTTTACAATGTCGGCACATTCCTCATCAAACCATTTCTTGTTTTGCCTCTTTTTTAAACAACCAATGCTTTCTGATGCTGACAATTTAACAGCATCTCTTATAGCCTCCCATTCTTTATTTATATCAGTTTCTTCTTCGTTTGCCACATCGTCATCTGAAGATTCCAGTACTTCAAATCTGTTAGCAATTTTGATTTGGTATTCTTGCCGCATTTCATCATTTTTCAAGTCTTTTAATTCATATTTTACAGAATCATCTTTAGCGTTTGTTCCTCTCATAATTATATTGCATTTAAAGTCTGCAGGGACGGGGGGAGGGGGGTATGAGCGTGCGGTGCGTATATGTGTGGAAGGTGCTGTGGGTGTATATGTGTGTGTGTGTTTTTTTTTCTAATTTGTTTTCTAGCATTTTTTTTAATATTAATGTACGGAATGTGGATGAATGTAGATATGTATTATTGTGATTTAGTGTAGACATAGATTTTACTTATATGTAGCCTGTTATTGTTTTTTGATACGGTTGTATTTGTAGGTATTTGTTTATGAGTATTAATTTTTTATTTCATTCAGCGAAAAAATAATGCACGTACGGCCAAGCAGGCCAGCCGTGTCCGCAATGTAAATGCATATGTTATTTTCTTTAGTTTCTGAAAAAAAAGGCAATAAATTCCATGATCTATCTATCTAGCTAGAAGGAAACAGGTCTACAACAGATCAGATGTGTAGTTATTAAGACAGATTTTAGAAACGAAATGGGAATATAATGGTATTGTACATCAACTATATGTAGACTTCAAAAAAGCATGATGCATTCCATTAAGAGGGGAAGTTATATAGTATCCTGCTGGAGTTCGGATTCCTAAAAAGTTAGACTTATACGAATGTGTCTAAATGGCTCAAAGAGTAGGGTGCGTGTAGGCAAACAGTTTTCAGACACTTTTGAAATACAGAATGGGTTGAAGCAAGGAGATGCACTATCTCCTCTACTATTTAATTTTGTACTAGAGCAGGCCATTAAATCTTTAGAGAATGAGGAAGGCTTACAACTGAATGGTATTAATATGCTGTTAGTTTATGCTGATGATGTAGTACTATTGGCCGATAGCGAGGAGATACTAAAGGTCAACACACACACACTATTGAGCAACACTAAGAAATTAGGACTGGAAGTAAATATCAGTAAAACTAAATATATGGTCACACGTAGAAATTCAGTATATAATGGAAATGGACAGCTAATGACAAATGAGGGAAATTTTGAGGAAGTGGCTGAATTCAAATACCTAGGAACAATAATCACAAATAGGAATGAGATGCACAAAGAAATTAAAACATAGGCTCATTCTGGAAATGCATGCTATTATGCAATTGCAGAGACTTTTTGATTTCCCCAACTCTTTTCAAAAAAACGTTAAGCTTGAAAATATATAACTATTATTCTACCAGTTATATTATATGGGTGCGAAACATGGACTCTTACTTTAAGGGAGGAAAGGACATTACGAGTATTTGAGAATAAAGTTCTTAGGAAAATTTTTGGACCAAAGAGAGATGAACAGACAGGTGAATGGAGAAGGACTACATAACAATGAAGTACATGCTCTTTATAGGAAGCCAGATATAATAAGAACAGTTAAGTCTCGTAGACTGCGATGGGCAGGACATGTTGCGCGTATGGGGAATGAAAGAACGTGCATGGAAACTTCTTGTAGGAAAGCCAGAAGAGGAAAACGCCCAGTGGTAGACCAAGAATGAGATGGGAGAACAACATTAAATATGATTTGAGGGAAGTAGATTATACAGGGAATGATTGGAAAGCATTAGCTCAGGATAGGGATGTATGGAGAGCTTATGTCCGCACGGCCATGAACCTATGGGTTCGATAGTGCCAGTGAGTAAGTAAGAGTAAGTAAATAATTCAAAGTTGAGACATTCCATATGTGATTGTCTTAGCAGGTTTCTTTTCAGCCACTCAGATTAGTATCCGCTTTAACCACTAAAATCTACCCTTAACTCCAAAATTAGCAATTTATCACTTAAATTATACCTCTTGACTCCTAAGAGTCTCACATTAAAATTTAAAGCGCATAGTAAATTAATAGAATAAATATGAATAAATATCCTAAATTTAAAGCATGTTTAGCTAATTTCGTTAGTTTGTCGTGTTACAGATTTTTAAACCAACGCAACTTAGTATAGTAGTTGGATTTTATTAGGAAATCTAGTAAAATGCAATGTATCGATTGGTCCAATGAGTAATTTTTATAACAGAGCACGAATATTTAAATGTCAGCTGTTAATAAAGCTGGTCGATAATGCTTTACTTTTAGTTACCATGGATACAGCAACCTGTTGCGCGAGTTCAGTTCAATTGTTTCCATCACCTACCCCACATTTATGACGTCCGATCGCGAAGACCTTTTCAATTATCACAATAACAGCAATTATACTGGTTTATTTATAGAGCCGGATGCTACATTGCAGTGTTTCATTCCCCGTGCTGTTTTAATTGGCCACTCAATATCTACGTAAACTGTTTACTTAACATCCCTATCATGTCAAAATCAATCACTAGACATAGGATTTTTAGGAAAACATCTGTTTAGTTCCATTAACGACAATTAAAAAATAATCCTAGTTATATATGTGAACTACATGGTCTTTATAGGAAGCCAGATGTAATAAGAACAGTTAAGTATCGTAGACTACGATGGGCAGGACATGTGGCACGAATGGGGACTGAAAGACGTGCATGGAAGCTTCTTGTAGGAAAGCCAGAGGGAAAACGCCCAGTTGGTAGGCCAAGAATGAGGTGGGAGAATAACATTAACTATGATTTGAGGGAAGTAGGTTATACAGGGTATGATTGGAAAACATTAGCTCAGGAAGGTATGCATGGACAGCTTATATCCGCATGGCCATGGACCTACGGGTTTCGATAGTGCCAGTAAGGTAGTTATAATATTAATAATAATATAATAATAATAATAATAACAATTTTAACATTAACTATGATTTGAGGGAAGTAGATTATACAGGGAATGATTGGAAAGCATTAGCTCAGGATAGGGATGTATGGAGAGCTTATGTCTGCGCGGCCATGAAGCTACGGGTTCGATAGTGCCAGTGAGTAAGTATCCATCCATCCATCCATCCATAGTAATTCTGCCCGAGGGCAGGTCTTTCACTGCAGTCATAGCATTTTCATGCTATAGGCCTACTACTTGCAGCTTTACTAGGGAATTGTAGGTGTGGTAGCTTCCCGTTGCTTTCCACACTGGTGAAGGATGATGGTGATGATGATGATGATCATAAGGATGATGATGGCCATATGATTTCGGGAACTGTTTGGGCCTTAATGTTTTCCTGACATTTATCTTACAGGTGAGGAAAAACCCCGATAAAAACCTCACCCAGAAGAACCCTCCCCGACCGGGGATCGAACCCGGGCCCGTTGCGTGACAAGGCAGCACGCTACCTCGAGACCACAGCGGTGGACTTAAGTAAGTATAATATGTTTATTTTATCTGGCAGAGGTAACGCCTTGTCTACCACTCAACCAGGTTAAAAAATACAACATTTATTCTTACTTCTAAATTACAATAAACATAAATTTTTACATGATATATCTGAAATAGAGTTAGTTGAAATGATGAGCATTTAATTTGCGATAAGAAACTAAATGATTGCCTAAATTTAAAAATATATAATTTATCTCTTAGCATGTAGTGTAACATTTTAACTTTGAAAGGGCATTTGATGTTTAGGCGCCTGAAACACTAAACTTAAATGTATGTCAATCTGTAATTAGGAGACAATAGTAAACTCTGTTTAAAATTGCCTAATGAGATTCTTGATCTACGCTTATATGTGACGCGAACATCTACTTTACAACGAGCACTCAATTCAGAGGGGCGTAACCTATGATGACAGTTATAAGTGACTAGTATTTATCTGGGACCAAACCTCATTGAAAGATAAGCCTAATGTTCAGTCTAGTTTAATTCTGTGAGACTTTGAAACTGACATTAGTCTAAGTATTAATTGCACGTCAATTTTCTATTTACCTTTAAACCACATTAAGCATCTTAAACACTTCTTAAATGTGATAAGTAGGGCAAGGATTTTGATGCATTTGCATTTTTTATATGATATTTATACAATGCTCAACTTGGATATAAAAGCGTTTTGGTGGAAAATGATCATAAATAGGCAACTATGTGGTTGCATTTATTTACATTTTTTTTTTCATTTTTTGGCATATTGCATTTTTGTGGATTTCCTAGCATACATTAGTGTTTATTTCAACCACTCAAACATACTTTTTGGCAGTTTTATGAGTTTTCGCGGGGAAATGTGCATTTTTTAAACATAATTTACTTTAACTGTCTTCTTCCAGTACACAAATTGACTTGAACTTACATTTTATGAAAGGAGAAGATGTTCTGCCTTCCCACATTCCAACTAACTGAACATAGGACTCGTTTATAGAAATCAGGAATTCTATTAGTGGAACAAAGGAACCTAGTGAAAAACTGTAGTAAATTATCTAGAAAAAGTGAGTGGGGAAATGGGAAAGGATGTATTAAAGAAAATTATAATGATTTTGAGTAAAATATTTAAAACATGATAAGCTGTCATCAATAGCTGATGTTCTGTCAGGTGAAAATTATAATGTAGGAGTACTACCAGGGGACTTACAATCCAGTGATATAGTTTATTTTAAATATTAATATTTGGTATCGGTAGAAATGGAAAGGAATTTCTCGACGTACAAGACAGATGTAAGAGCAATTTTTGTATTTTTTTTAAACCTGCTTGAGTGGTAGACATGGCCTTAAGTCTTAACTCTGCCAGGTAAAATAAAACTATTATTATTATTATTATTGTTATTATTATTGTTATTATTATTATTGTTATTATTATTATTATTATTATTATTATTATTATTATTATTATTATTATTATTATTATTATTATTATTATTATTATTATTATTAAGAGACAGCATAAAATTGTTCTCCTTCGACAATCTACATCAGTTGTTTGTTGTATATTGCAAGCAGGACTAAAAAGTGAACACCTTATGTTTACATGACAATGTGAATTTTATAAATATCTTATTGAAAATTAAAATATAAAATTATAAAATATTTATTTACCTGAAAGGTCCGTCTCCTCAACTTAAACATTACACAGCTCTACTAAAATATTTTTTTTTGTTGCCCTGGATATCTCAGCGAATTCTATGTTCTCAAGTGCACAGTTTACGAATATATTCATGGAAGTGCCGAATGTACTCTTGTTTTTTTTATGATTTTTTCGTATCTTATATCTTAAACAGTAAACGGCTTGTTTATAATAAAATGTATGTTTCCAGTCATGATTTGATTTTTGCGTATTTTTTTCGCGTATACAAACATCACGTGATCCCACTCTCACACCCGTCACTCCGCACATCAGCCGTGATCTCAGTTATTTGACCAAATTAAAGCACTCACGACGTGCATCTGGATATGATAAAACAATTCGTCAAAGCGTTGGACAAGGAAGGAGAATCTTTAAAATACATCCGTAGAAAATTTCCTAAGCTCGGTATGTAAAAGTTAAAAGGCGGAATATTTGATGGTCCTTAAATTCGGCAATTGATGAAAAAGCAAATTTTATGAAAGTTATGACTGTTCCTGAAAGTGAAGCTTAGAGGAGTTTTGTATTGGTAATAGAAAATTTCATAGGTTACTATAAAGACCAAATTTTAAAGAAATTGTGCAAAACGTATTGACAAGCTTCAAGGTAATGGGAGCAAATATGAGTATAAAGTTACACTTTCTCCACAGTCTCTTAATTAGAGGCTGGAATGAAAGGTGGGACGAAATAAATACTATCTTATTTTAATAAAATTGAATTTAATTATTAAGTAAAAAAGCTTAAATAATTTTATGGGACGAGAAGACCCTATAGAGTTTAATAATTTTATTAATTTAATTGGTTCGATTATTATTTTCACCTGGATACATTTCCGGATAATTTAGGAAATTATAGTGACGAACAGGGAGAGCGCTTTCACCAGGATCTAAAAGTAATGGAGAAAAGGTATCAGTGTTGATGGGACCGTCACATGATGGCAGATTACTGCTGGTCCTTAAAAAGAGATTTTCCCCTAAAAATTATAGAAGAAAATCTTATAAAAGGCGTTTCACTGAAGTATAACAAGAGTTTTCGACTTTTTCTTTCTATTTACGTCGGTGTGTACTATTTTTTCAAAAATCAATTGACATTATAAATATATCTGTTATATTATTTTTCATTTTTTCCGATTTTTGTAGTGTAAAATGAAAATAAAGATTTAAAAAAAACAGAGCAAATCTTCCAAAATAATTGATAGTTTCATGAATTGTGAGCATAATATATCCGAAATGAATCCTATATCAAGGGCAACAAAACCACGGTTATTTATCTGTGCCGCCTTCGGGATTGAACCTGCTGATGATGCTACAGATAAATAATCTATAAGTTGAGGAAACGGACCTTTTAGATATATATTTCATAACTTTATATTTTAGTTTTGTATAATACCTCAACGGATCTTTATCATGTTAGAGTGGTAGGAGGTACTTTGGTCAGATTGATTTGTATACGCCAAACGGATTTGAAGTCTTTAATTGCTTATTCTGAATTTTATTAATGTCGAGATATCATATTGCATTATTTTTAATTTTAATTCATTTTTTGGTAATCGTTAGTGCATAATTGCATTTTCATAATGTATTATCCTGTATTTTATTGTGCATTAAAATCTTTGCCCCGGTGATAAGCATTAAAATGTTTTTAAATATTGTAACTTACCACCGCCATTTTGATAGCATATGTAGGGGAATCGCCAAACGTTGCCGAGATCCACCGCGAAGCCGATGACCGCCAAAAGGAATTCCACCTTCTTTTCCCAAGTCTCCCTAGGGTGATCAGGGGTGAGGGCCACGGTAACCACCTTTCCCTGATGCTGTAGCACTTGTTGCTGATAACCATCCCCTTGTTCAGCCCCTCCGTCCCCCTGATCATCCGCCCCCTGCTCGCTGCTAGCCATGGTCCCCAGCACCCCCAAAATCTGAGCCACCTGTCAACAATATAACACATTATTTCATTCATTAGTAAATATAGAAATATAGTACAGAATTATAGAACATTATGCAATATTAATGTCGGCCGCGATGGACTAGTGGTTATGTTCTTGCCTCTGGTTCCGCGGGTGGGGGTTGAAACCGGGGTCGATGGATTTTTTAGGTTGGAAACATCTAAGGAGCAAGTCCTCCGAGAAGGATTGTAAGTCGTAAGTCCTAAGTCTGAATATTTTTCAGGATTGTAAAATATCTTTAAGCCTGAGGGTTATAAGGCAAATTTGGCGGAAATTAAAATAATAATGGAATCTAATTTCTTTTTATTTGTAGTTAAAACTCAACTTGAATCTCTTCTTAAAATAATGAAGGATGAATATGAAATTCGTAGATAATAGTATAGTGTTACTAGTGACCGATCTGATCATCCTAGTAATACGTTAGTTTTCTGCTAGATGTCCCATCTGTGTGCAAATGAGTGTAACTAAATTAATATGGTCTAGTAACTCCTAACAAAGGAGAGGTTAAGGCCCAACACTGGGTTGTTGCGCCATTGTAGATGTAATTATAAATATGACAATTTACTGCTTACGTAGATTAGCTCCTTAGTGGGGGTATTTTTAATCAAGCTAATTTAGTTGCACTTATTTACTTAGAGATGTCAGCGAATGATATGGTATTGGCATATCGCTTCAGTGAGACACCTAGTGGGCAACTAAGGTATTACTTGGATCGGTAATGGTCGGTAAATTCTGCACAGTGGTCCCTTTTTAATCAGGCTTGCGTTTATTTTACGAGCCTGAAAAATCTTCAGACTCGGGACCCCCGGCTTAAAGTCTCTCCGGGAGGACTTGTTTCTTGGATTTTTTCATTCTAAAATTCCATCGACTCCGGTCGGGTTTGAGCCCATGCCCCTCAGAAATAGAGGCAAGGAACATAAACACTTGTCTACCAAGGCCGACAAAATTACTGCTTATAAATTATAATCTATGTATAAATACCGAACAAACTGGATCACACCGTAACTTGTGAGACTCGCATTCATGTGATTATACGTTCCAATTATCAACTTTTTTTATCGGTCAAGGCAAATGCTTGGTTGAAATTTCATTAGCACAATCAATTACATCATAATCATAAATTCAGAATTAAAAATGTAATATCAAACCTGCATTTGCACAAGATGTGAATGTACACAACAATAGACATATTAGAGGTAACAATGTTACTTCTTACGCAGCAGACCCGTGTTCGATTACCGATTGGACTAGAATGTACAATGAATGTGATATAAATGTTTAATGTCACAAAATATTAATTAACGCTTAAATTGGCAATCGTACAGAACATTTAATATTTTTAGTAAAACAGAAGAAGATGAACGAGTAGAAATTATTTAAATTTATGTCGAATTACACAACATACCTAATAATAACAGCTATGTATGATTTCATTTTTACTGCCTTCCGACGTATTTAAATTATTTCAATTTAAAAATGTGTACCTTATAAAACAGTCAACCTCAACTATAATAACTTCTGTTATGAACGTCGTCACACTATTGAAATTCTAGGCCTTTCAAAGACATGCTTCATCCGCAGGAATTCTTATGGTATTGAAATTATATATATACATGCTCGGACGGGCATTTATTTTTCTTATCATGCCATATTAAGCTTGTATTGCTCAATGTCAAAAATTTAATCATATCATCGATAAAGCGTCATTGCTATAAAGTAAAAATATTCTCTTTAATTTGCTTACTTGTGATAGGAGCTACTAGGTGGCAGTGGAGACCGAGTTCCCACTACATCTAGTAATACTAGGAAAATGTAACGATTTAGAATATTGGAGGCATCAGTTATTATCGGAAAGACTTCTAAATTCAAATCGTGGAAGATTGGCATGCTACGAGTTATTGGTAAACCCAGAAAATTGGATAAACCTGGTAGATTTCTTGACAAAACGCGGAAAATAAGAACAACACTTATTCAGGAATAAATAAATATGTTAGCAAATTGCAATGCCATTAATTCTTAATAATTCTACATAACTAAGTTAATGTATAATATAATTGTATTGATATCTAATTGTAATATTATTATGTTTTCTTTTTTTTTTGTTTTTAAACATCAACTTATTGTAGCGGACTGTCAACAGCACGTACGGCTTACTGTCCGTGCGATAGATGTTTGTAAATAACATTGTATGTATCTTACTTTAGGTTAATAAAGTCCTTATGTATATATCTAGTAATAATGAGGATATATATAAGAAAAATGAATGTTTGTACTAGACTTGCTCGGTAGCGTAATCGGTGGCGCACTGGGATATAAATCCAGAGGTCCGGGTTCAAGTCCCGTCCGAGCATTTATTTTTCTTATCATGTCATATATATATATATATATATATATATAGGTTACAATTTTTGTACCATAACTATTCCTGAGGATGAAGCATGTCTTTGAAAAGCCTAGAATTTTAATAGTATAATGACGTTTATAACAGAAGTTATTATAGTTGAGGTCAACTGTCTTATAAGATACACATTTTAAAATTGAAATAATTTTAACATCAACGGTGCTCGAACGTGATTATTAAAAGTATAAATATTTAAATAAGTGTCGCGAGAAATTGTTTTGCTAATTTAAGGGTTAAACCCAACAGAATGAAGTTACCAAATGAAGAAAATTAAGATTATTTTATGTGGCCTTAAGAATAAAATTAGCTGAATTGAAAACACAATGTGCATCTTTTAATTACTTGACAAGTTTGTTTGTCTATTTGTTTGTTGCTGCCTTTATGTGGCTGGTTCATTGTGTTAGGTAAACAGACTGGATAGTGTACAGCTGTGTAAAATAATCCATTAATCACAACTGACAGTGATTTGTTATGATAATGGATTTCAAAAGAGAGCTCCAACAATCCGCGACCACTCTTTTAAAACTGATAAACTCTCGAACACAACTTCTTTGGCGACAGAAATCCTGTCAGTCAGTTACAGAGCTGTCATGTGAGTTATTTTATAGAAGCCGTATCCAAAAACTTATAATTAGATTCTACTGCATGTATATCGTATATTTATTGGCATGTAGCATTTATCGTTACGTTTAATGATTGGCGCTGACCTACAGGACTTGTGGTTCGGGTCACTTTAGGGAAATACATTTTCTCACGAAATTTCGTCCAGTATGGGACCGGTGCCCACCCAGCATCGTTAGGTATTTGGGTAGCTACAATAAGTAACGGCTCCAGGTTGAGAAAACCAGCTGTAATAGCTGGGGGACGTGACAAGCTGATCACATGTCACCCCTACACTGGCTGGATGATTGTATACATATGTGATTAACATATACGGATGTGAGGACAGCAGCCGCCTGCTAGGCTAAGTGCCTTCTAGGCCTGTCGCGCCATGAAGTTGATTTATTGCTACGTTTTAAGTCTTATTTTAAAAAAGTGACGGCATAAAGAGGACAATGGCTAATGCTGATCCTTGGAGTCTGAAAACCAAAAACTATGTTAGAATAAATTATTGCCCTTTGTGGCGAGTTTCGGTAAAATCTGCAAGGGGTCCATCTAGCCAAATTCAAGGTTTTATTTTAAAAACTGAAACGTCATTAAATACTCTCAACTAGACAAAGGCTAATGGAGATTCCTTGGAAATAAAATAAATTCTGATGAAATTGATACTTAACCATTGTGGTGAGTTACGGTGAAGGCCAAATGACCTCCATTAGGCGAAATACAAACTTTTATTTTCAAAATTGAAACGTTATTAAACACTCTTTAGGCAACAAAGGCTAATGGAAATTCCTTAGTGTCTGACTGAACCAAGAACTCTGATGGAACTGGTCTTCACCCCTTTTAACGAGTTTTGAAGTAGTCTGAAGAGGTTTCACCTTGCCAAATCCACTCTTGTCACCTCCTTGTGGTGTCCGTTGTGAAGGAGAGAGAAGTATACTCAACGCATTGATAAGTTACCGCATTTACACATATTCCTATAAAAACTAACAATGGCAATGTGTGGAAAAAACATACAACGGGTGAAAATTGAGATTGATGGAAAAATTATAGAACAAGTGTCAGATTTCTCTTACTTAGGAATTGTATTTGCAGAGTATAAGAGTGACATTGATTCAAAATTATAAAAATATAATAAAATGAATGGGGTAATACAAAGACATTTTGGTAAACAGATGAGGACAGAGACAAAACTAAGATTACATAATATCACATCAAAAGCTGCTCTAAAATACGGAAGTGAAATTTGGATTTTAAATAAAAGAAACTCTCATAAACTTCAAGTAAGCCAAATGCGCTTCTTACGATCATTGTTACGAGTTAATAGACTGGATCACCAAAGGAACACTATTATCAGAGGAAAACTTGGAGTAACAAGTTTAAATGAAGATATACAAAGATACCAACAAGAATGGAAAAATCATCTGAGGAGAATGGCAAGAAATAGACTTCCAAAATTGGCATTCCAATATACCCCAACTGGACATAGGGACCAAGGAAGACCAAAACATCGGTGGAAAGATCAAGAATCTTCGCTAGGTTTACCGTACAGGCCACATGGCCTAAAACGAATTTGTTCATGATGATGCTCCTATAAAAACTGCAAATATGGAATGATTGCAGTGAAGGACTTGCACTTGAACAGAATACAAGTAATGAATGAAACACTCTTAAATTATCTAACAATTGTAATAGTGAAAGGCTCGCGTGTGGCCAAACATTTTGAGTAAGTAATATTTATATATTTATAAAATTAAGCATGTAAGTAGAGATTTAGTTACGAGATGCTCGGGAGTGTTCTAGTAGCAGCGAATTACTAAACCCAATTTTGTACCGCGTCTTCTGCAACATTTTATCCACATGACTAGCCTAATGGGCTAGTGGTCAGCGTTTCTGACTACTGTTCATGAGGTCCCGGGTTCGATTCCTGGTCAAACCATAGCAATTTTTCCTTAAAGGGAATTATTCCTGTGGTTGCCCATGGCCTGGAATTTAGGTTAAGTTTAGGATTAATGACTCTCCTGGCGGATCACTATCATCACTATCATCACTATCACCCATCAAATCATCAGGACAGCGTAACTCCGCCTTCTAGGCGCCCCAACTTCAGAAATGGGTTACAATTACGCCAATGCCAGGAGAGAACACCAGAAATATCGAAAATGACAACCTGGGGCATTGAGTAAAAAAATATTTTATCTACGTACAGAGTATTTTAGTATATGTTTTATATTTAGTATATTTAATGCAATTTATTTATTACGGAAACAATATGTTTAGAGAAAGAGTGATGTGGACTTTGGGGGGGATGGAAAGACACAATAAATCAACAAACATTGTTGTTATATTCTATCAATCATCAATAAATTGTATTTTACGATTTGTTGAACCTGCATTTTATGTTTTGATGGCATGTTTTGTGTTTTGTTTGAATTAAAATATAGGTTTTGTCGCCTAGCAACTACGAACTAAATCGTCACTGATTATTATAATAGTTGATAAAACACTCTTAACATTTCTAACATGTAAAACTAAATAGTCTACCTAACGTGAAATGCTAATCTAATAGGCCTATATGTGAACATGGCTTCTATTAAATTATATTCTCCTTAAAACATGTATACGAGAATTATGTATAATATATGACTCGAAGACAAACTCAGCTCAGGTTTTATAAAATTATGGCTGTTCCTGTTTTTTGTATGGATCTGAATCTTGGATACTTACAAAAAATATATATCTCACACATTCAAGCCACTGAAATGAAATGTTTAAGATCCGTAAAAGGATATACACGCATGGATAGATTACACAATGAATCAATAAGAAATGAACTGGAGATATTTTCAATACTCAAACTAGAAGAGCACAAATACCATATGGAAAGAACATTTAGACAGAATGGACAATACAAGATTACCCAAAATGATCAACGCCTACAAACCATATGGAAAAATATCTTTGGGACGGCCAAGGAAACAATGGACTTGAGACCGGAACAGGTCGCATTGACCTAATCCTGGAAAGGAAGAAAAGAAGAAGAAGATGTATAATATATTTATGTATAATTTATCAGGTCTTTATTTATTAGCGTTACAATTCAATGCTAGGCGTAGGAACGACATTTTTCAAGGGACTTTTTTTTCAGGTTTTATTTTATTCGGTAGGCTTTGAATGTGTGACCCGGAATCCATAGGTTTACTTCCCTTTCGAAAGAGGCATTAGTAGTGATTATTACGTCCAAAAAAATCGATTGACCTTCGTCGAGTTTGAAACAAATCTTTGGTTCTAGAAGCGACATAACTTTGACTATCGTATCCGATTTCGGGAATATCCTCAGATACAAACAGTTTTTAGCAAATATATATATATATATATATATATTCAATTAGATTAATGTAATTAAATCTAATATGTACTGTCTTTGAACGTTTTTATCGATAAATATAGCCTATTGCTTTACATCCAAAGAGTGCAATAACCTAAGAACTGCAAGCGCCTGAAAATAAAATTAAAAATCACACATTTAAAAATTTTAACAGGTGTACATTTTTTGAAATTGTTACGAAATTATAAGTATTTTTAATTTTTATTTCTGAGCACTTCCTTATTAATATAATTATTACCATTCAATAAATATAAGTTATACCATTTTTTTAAATAGCCATGGCGCTATAACGAAAAGAAAAGGAGTCACATCAGAAGGATTAAAGTAATAGTGAGAAGGGAGCGAAAAAAAAGTAGTGTTTATTGTTAAACATTATTCGTATCAATAAGCCATTATAAAGGATTTTCATTCAATAAGAAGTTAATACATAGAGAGAGAGAGATTAATTTGAGGGGAAACTAATCTGATAAGAAGGATAGAGTCTAATAAAGAGAGTGAACTGCATACGATAACATATATCACCAGGAGCACCGTAACTTTTTATATCAGTGTACAGTCATGGAGAAAAAGCATGGCTCGTGACATTAGAATTTTAAATGTTATTGCACTGTGTACTCTAATCTATTAGTTGGATTCACGGCAGAGTAATGTGTTACCATCAGTTACCGCGGAAATCATACAATCCAAATGAGAAAGTCCCTCTTTATTGTTTTCTTCTCCCTCGTTTTAGTTGCATTTACACTCTCCAAGCGGCGCGGCGTACAAACAAAAATTATTTTATATAAAGTTATCAACACTTTTAAAATTTATTTTAAAGTACTGTTGACGTTATGTAATAAATATGTTTTATTAATAACGAAAAAATCAAGTGTTCCCAAACACATACTACAATCGGGTCATCAGTTCGACAAAATTGATAATACTATGTCAGTACTACACAGAGAGTATAACAACAAGATTAGCATCTTGAAGACATCCATCCATCCATCCATAGTAATTCTGCCCGAACGCAGGTCCTTCACTGCAATCATAGCATTTTCATGCTATGCCTGCAGCTTTACTAGGGAATTGTGTAGGTGTGGTAGCTTCCCGTTGCTTTCCACACCGGTGAAGGATGATGATGATAATGATAATGGTAAGGATGATAATGATAAGGATGATGGCCATATGATTTCGGGGACCGTTTGGGCCTTAAAGTTTTCCTGGCATTTGTCTTACAGGTGAGGAAAAACCCCGATAAAAACCTCACCCACAAAAACTGCCCCGATCGGGGATCGAACCCGGGCCCGCTGCGTGACAAGGCAGCACGCTACCTCGAGACCACAGCGGTGGACTGTTGAAGACATAGAAAGTCTAAAAGAAGCCAAGGATACAGACTTACTCAACGAGAACAAATCCACAGACCTAAACCCGTTGTACAACTTATACAACAGCATCAGTACCAGTTAAAGTGCAGAAGATGAAACATTGTTTTTTAAAGGCCTCCATATTGGAATAACTTCATGAAGTTTAATAATTTAGTTGAGGACGACTGATTTACCAGGTACCAATTTTCTATTTTATATCTTATATGAAGTTATATAGAATTGCGCCGTCTCGATAGACGCGTGGCTAGGGCGCGCTGCTGCTCCAATTGGTATCCCAGATTTGAATCCAGAGTGCTATTGGTGGTGGGCCATACTGGGAGTTTCCAGTTTTTGTCGAGGTTTTCCGTTTCCCGAATTTCATCCCAATCTCCATTCCTTCTTTCCTCCCCTTCATACAGTATCATTTCCCTTAATTAATTTCATATCATCCTTCATCTCATGTTAAGAAAAGTAGTTTCGTTGGCAATCCACATGTACCGAAAATAAGTGCTTGTGGGGATCTAGTGAGGTGCCCACGAGTGAGCTGCCTCATGACTCCGAGCCTGAGTATTAAATAAAGGACAGAAGGTGCAAACGGAAGGGTTGTAGTTCCCCAAGGCGGCCACAGATCCATACCAAAAATGAAGGTATAATTGATGGGTGTAGAAACTGGTGTATCGGATTTTAAAGATGATCTACAACTTGCATAACACCGTAGAGTTTGACTTTCATTTCACTCCTTTCCGTAATACTAGGATAGCGCAATAGATTTCAATCGCGATGCTCAGGGTAGTTTACCCCTCGAGTCTAAATATATAACTATATTGAAGTGCACAATATTTTTACGTATATATGGACACGCCGTAGCGTAGTTAATTAAGTCAATACTCTACAAGCAGGAATGTTGGGAGTTCGAGTCCCGGCGGAAGCTTAGATTTTTAAACTGCCTAAACCTTCTGACGGCACCGTGACCCCAAGATCGGCTCAATCTCTAATTAAAATGAGAACCAGAAGCTTGTTCTGGGGATAAAGGGGACCGTCACGCTGGGCTGACAACCTGGCTGACATCAAATGCCGAATTGTTTAAAAACCAGGGAACCTTAATCTCCTACTACCTCCAAAAGCCTGTAGTGGGATCATTTTACCTTCATCCATATGAAAATCTTAATTTAAGAATAACGCCAAGCTTTCTTGCAACATTTAATTTTCAAAGTGTTTCATTGAGGAGGGCAGGAATGCCCTTCACTGTTAATGTTAAAAGTCAGCTTATAACGTCCACGTTTTCTCTAATATATGTTTTGTAAAGGAGGAAGGAACTTTTACTGTTCATTTATGAATGTGTCTGATTTTAAATCAATATATGTATTTTTATTCATAGTTTGATTTAGGAGTTTAATTTTTTCAAACGAACTATATTTTTCCAGCATTTTTCAATATGTTTTTATATTTGTAAATCTAATACTAATGCTAATTCAAATATGGATAACTTTTACTCCTTCTGTTCTCTATCATATATTAAGTAAGTATTAAAAAATGATCTCTTAGAAAATTGGAATGCTGAGTGGTTAAACAGTATTAATGGTGCTTTGACAAGAACATTATTTTTCCCAACTGTTTTTGACCAAATAAAGTGCAAATACGTAGAACCAAATTTTGTATTAACACAATTTATGACTGGACACGGTAAATTTGGACATTATTTGGAACGATTTAAAATAGGTATAAATATCTGTATTTGCAAAACCTCCAGCCAGACTATCTCACATCTGTTATTTGAGTGTCTCGCATTTGATTCCAAAAGACATGAATATATTAAAAAATTAGATTATTGCCATAATAGATTCCAACTGCCTTTGTCAAATATTTTATGTAAGAAGTGTTGCTATAGAAAGCTGTGTGACTTTATCCATCATATTTTTAAGAGACTTTGAGTTAATTTTTTCTTGGGTTTGTTAATTCATTTATTTATTTGTTCATATTACGTTATTATGTAACGCTAGAAGTTAACCATACTCTAAATTATTGTAAATAATTAATTGCATTGTAACTAAAATCCTAACATATCGGATGGTGAAATAGGGTTCATATTATTGGAGATTCAATAAAAGAATACTAATGCCAGTGTTAAATTTATGCAAGGGTCTGTTAAAATACCAACTAAATTTTGAAACAAATACATTCAATAGATTATTGGAAATCATGCATTTTGCAAGCTGTATTTTAACTTTAGCGGTATAAAGCATTCAGCATATCTTTAAAGTATTTAAATATCTTTGATATTTTGCACTAGATGAATTTCCTCTAGACAATGATAAGTGCGATCTGAATTTCGCGCTAGACAGATACACACAGGCAGGTCTTCCTGGACATGCGTTAACAAGATTTTACGGCACCGCTGATGATCTTAAGGAAAATCACAAAGGACACATGTCCAGATCCAAGGTGGAGTTTTAAAGTACCCTAAACCTCCTGGAATCGTACTCTGACCCTCAAAATAGAAAGTACGGTCACTTTGACCACGTCATGACAACGGCCAATCTTCTTTTACACATGTTGTATTTTTAAATTTATTTTAAGGGCTTCAATCTTCACATATCTAGAACTCTTCTTCTTCTTCTTCTGATGAATTTCATGGTAGCTGAGTAACATTTGTATCAAAGTTAAATCTTAAATTATTGGAAATTATTGTTTAACCCCATATATAGGTGGCATGATCTGTATCATAGACAAGGATGTAAGTTGCATTTAAAATTAATGTTTTTATTTCAATAACTGACGTAACCTTATGATTGCATTGTAATTTATGTAACAAGCAAAGGTAATTGACGTAACTCCTCTGTGTGGCATACGATTTTAATTAGAAACGTATATTTTAGTTCAAAGTCGGTCGCGATGATCTAGTGATTATGTTCCTTGCCTCTAGTCCCGAGGGTTGCGGGTTCAAACCTGGCCGGTGTCGATTGATTTTTTTAGGGTGGGACATTTTAAGGGACAGGTCCTTCAGGATGTACTTTAAGCAGTGGATCCCGATTCTGAAGATTTTCAGGCTCGTAAAATAAACAAATCTGAATAAAAAGGCCTCTTTACAAAATTCGGTCATTCAGTGAGGCGAAGTGCTAACCACATGTTATTGGTTGACATCTGTAGGTAAATAAGCGTAAATAAATTAGCTTGGTTAAGAAACTCCCGCTAAGGAGCACCCGTGTCCTCTTGCGGGACGTATGGGGTACAAATATATACATATTAGTTCAAGAATCAGCATATATGTTCCTGACTTAATGTTTTTCAATCATCCCTATATAATCTACTTCCGTCAAATCATAGTTAAAGGTATTCTCCCACCTCTTATATATATATATGTGTGTGTGTGTGTGTGTGTGTGTGTGTGTGTGTGTGTGTGTGTGTGTGTGTGTGCGTGTGTGTCTGTGTGTGTGTGTGTATTCTTATGTCACATAGTTACTTGGATGTTACCATTTGCTTCTTCTTAATACAGTATGTACGGCTTAAATTAATATATATACCGCGTATAACAAATGAATGTTTATGTGGTGGGAGAACTCTCTAACGCCAGTACTAGTTTTGAACAAACTTGGTACACATAGGAATTAGAATCTGGAAAAGTGGCTGTAAGTGATCAGAGCCCTTGCACTCCTAATAGGCAAAGAGGAGATTAAATGTTATAGTACATACATACATAAGGACTTTATTAAACTAAAAGTAAGACACATACAATGTTATTTACAAATATGGGTCGCACGGGCAGTAAGCTGTACGTGCTGTTGACAGTCCGTTACAATAAGTTGATGTTAAAAAAAAAGAAAACAATAATTTTACAATTAGATATCAATACAATTACATTATTCATTAACTTAGTTATGTAGAATTATCAAGAATTAATGGCATTGCAATTTGCTAACGTATTTATTTATTCCTGAATAAGTGTTGTTCTTATTTTCCGCGTTTTGTCCAGAAATCTACCCAGGTTTATCCAATTTTCTGGGTTTACCAGTAACTCGTAGCATGCCAATCTTCCACGATTTGAATTTAGAAATCTTTCCGGTAATAACTGATGCCTCCAATATTCTAAATCGTTACATTTTCCTAGTATATGTATCTCGTCTTCAAAGCTCCCGCACATTGGACATATTCGCATATCGTGATCGTCGCTAATTTTTATTACGATGTTGGGAAGTGGTTTTTTTACAGAATCGATAAAAATGTTTAAAACCCTAGCGATACCGAAGTTATTAATTTCCGAGATTCTGTAAAACACTTCACAAACGTGCGTTGTACATTATTTTTTGCACGATGGTGTTTTCAAAATAATAAATAATAGTAAAACAATAACATCTTCGTTGGAAATATTTCCGTTCATTATAAACAACTGACTAACATTAACAGTGTATTTGACAGTTTATTAGTTGAAACAACAAGAGGCCGTGAGCCCAATTAGTGATAAAATTGCGCAAGTACGTATTTATTGTTTTATATTGTTCCAAATAAAGTTCAGTTTATTTAAAATGCAATGATTTGTTTCGTATAATGTATATTAACACTATCTTTTGGATATTTTTTGTATATACATTTATGTACTCGTAGTATACATAGAGGGCAGTAGTTTTACTTCCCACACGCGTCTTGTAATATGTAATATTGCAGTCTAGTTATTTTAGTATAGTATACTTATTTAGGTTGGCAACCCCAAAATGTAGGAAGTTGAACTTTAGAATCATGTTTGCCATTGCTGTAAATACGACAAAACAGCACTATCGCGGAAAATATATTTTATTTCCATACAACTCTAGAACGTCTCAGCAATAAAAAACAAATCTTGATATGTTAATATCTTACAATCTATAAATATACCGGGGGAGTAAAAGACGCGCAGAAGGAGATGAGAGGTTGTGAAATGTAAACATATTTGAAAATGACCGATATTGATGTCGAATACATAGTTCGTGTGATAGCTTATCGGATTAGTGACAATCATGATGACTATTTAACTCATGCCCCAAATGGGAGTCAATGACCAATCACATTCCAATGATTTTTTATTTACAATCAATCACAGTCGTGTTTCGCCTCGAATTTATAACTGAAGTTTGTCATATTAAAGAAAGCTGCTCCTTTTTAACATTCTGAATAGGTCAAAGCATTATTTTGCAGTGACCTGACTCTCTAAGTAATACGGCTACCAGATAGTATATATAGTGCATGAATGTCAGCAGATAGCGCATGCGGGAGTTAATATAAAAACATTTGTAGCAATTGATTATACCACAGAAAACCACTGTTTACACTTTCTTAAACGAATTATTTTCCAGGAAATGACGTTGCAGAAAAATATAATTGACATATTTACATCATAGGACATCAGAAATTAATTAATACCTATAATGTTGGTTATAAATTTCTCCACTAGGGTGCATTCTTAGAATATTGCGATCCTTTGGCAATAAATAATATGATCTGTTTAAAATGATGAACAAAAGAAGCAAATGAAGCGTACCAATCGTTTCTCGTTTTTTTTTTTCAAACATCGCCGTTTACATTAAATATATAAATATTTTTTAAGTAACTATAGTTGAATAATGATTTGTGAGTAAACAGGTTTTAATTGTATTCGTTAAATAGTCCTAATAAATGCCACTCTTGATTTCCAAATTCTCTAGATACATTGGAAATCACTCGTGGCATTACTTATGATAATTAAGCCACAAAGGAGCGAAACATAAAGTCTCGAAAGTTACTCATGTTACTGACGAATACATAGTTTTCGGGGTCGCTAGGGTTGATTGGTGATAATGCCGATGACAGTTAAACCCAAGTTAGACCTCTGGAACCCAAAGGAGTGTAAGGAGATGTGAAGGGGTGAAAAATAAAAGACGACTGATCGATATTAGTGTTAAATACACAGTTTTCGAGGTTTCTAAACTGATTGATAAAAGTTCAGAGTCATTTAAGACCAAGTGTGATTCCTAGCACCCAAAATAGGGATTGAGAGAGTGAGAAGGGATGAAAAATAAAATTACTATAGTGAACGAGATTAGAGTCATATCCATATTTTTCGAGATCCCTAACCTGATTGATGATAATACAGATATCATATAAGTCCAAATTTTAGCCGAGGATCCCTAGGATAAGAGTAGGGATAAAAAAATAAAATGTCTAAAATCACAAACATTATTGTCTAATTAATTGTTCTCTGGGTGCTAAGCTGAATTATGACATTCTCCTAACGCCATTTGAGCCCTAGTTTAATCCATAGGACCCCTAGGGTTGAGTTTAGTTTCGAATCAGTAGTTTTCGGATTCACGAAGCTCATTGATGACAGTCCTAATGATATTTAATCCTTATGGAGCAGAACTTTGACCATTAACAACAAAAACAAATAAGTATCTTTTGGCAACGAAAATGGATTTTATACGAAGGGCAGCAAGAATTTCAAGAAGAGAAAAAAATAGGAACTCAATCATAAGAGAGAAAATGAAGATTGAAGACACTATTTTAGATTATATTAAAACTCAGCAATTAAGATGGTACGGACATGTCCAGCAAATGGAAGGGGATCGGCTCCAAAATCTGTTTTGGAATGGAAACCTGAGGGAAGATGAGGCAGAGGAAGACCTAAAACCTCCTGGAGTTAGGGAATATATTTAAACATGAAGGAGAAACATCTACAATCAGGAGATCGGATGGACCGACAAAATTGGCTATAGGGAATCGGATGATGTCAAAGACATTAATCAACCGATGATCTATCTATATAGCCTATTACACCCCAGTATCCCTAGCGGCTTGAGAGGCAGATACTTGTAAAAATAATAAAAAGGGATCGATATTAAAATCAAAGGAATAGTTTTTGGGAACTCTGAGATTAATTATGAGAATTTCAATGCCATTTAAATCCAGTCTTAACCTCTATTGGTATGGGATGAGAAAGGAGTGTAAAATAAAATGTCCAATATAGTAATGTCGAACCCACAGTTTTTGGTATAACTTAGCTGAATGGTGACAAGTTTGGTATAAATAAATACCTTCGAAGACATTGAAGGTGTAAGTCTATAAAGAATTTCTCGACCGGTTTTGACTTAGTGCAGTGAGACTTGCACTTTTAGGAAAACTGATGAAGGGAGACTAAGAGCAGCTCATTGCTTAAACACCGTAAAAGCGAGGATATCCTAAAACGACTAAAATATACCATTAGTTCATTATGTTCAGCAATACAGACTCAAAGGAAATATAATTTCGAAAGGTTAGATCTCGCTAGATGGCCTAGACAAATTATTCTTGCTTATACACCAAAATGACAAAGAAACTTGTGAAGGCCTAGACCTATACTGGGACTGTAACAAATCCAAAAAGAACAAACATGTGAAGCGTATGATGATGATGCTATTGAAATTATTTGAATCCTCTATTTTTGAAGTACATAATTTAGTTATAAAAGTTATCATGAATACTTCTTCAATTTTGATTACAGAATAACTTTTTAATAAATGTTTTCAAATTTTATAAATTTTACCTAACTTGTTAAGCCGTAGTTGGATGAATGTGCCATCACACCACTACTTCCACCATATTTTGTATCTTCTAAAAAGAAAACCTACATCGTGTCCAACTCTGTCAGGTCATACTCAGTAGCGTAATAACTTTTGCTAGGGATGGAACTGGTTTCCGAAAGGCCTACAGAATTAAGTTGAGGAAGACTGTATCTTACCCTCGAACCCGATAACTATGCTGGCGGTAGCATTGCTGCCGAAAGCGTTATCCATGCCGGACTGGTCCAAGGCGATAAGCCAGAAGAAAAATGTACCTTGGTCGGAAGAATGACAATCATTCACCATAAAAATACAATCGTCAAGAAACGCGAGTAAAATTTTCTGGAGGTGAAATAGTCCCCCATTCGGTTCTACGGACGGGGACTGCTTCAGGGAATCCATGCCAAACCTCAAACACAGGATGCGATGGGCATGTGACACGAATGGAGAATGAAAGAAGGGCATGGAGGCTTCTTGTAGGAAAACCAGGAGGATAACGCCCAGTTTGTACACAAAGAATGGGTGGGATAATAACATTAACCATGATTTGAGGGAAAGTATATTATACAGAGGATGATTGGAGAACATTACCTCAGGATAGGAATGTATGGAGAGCTTATGTACTCCCGGCCATGAACCTACGGGTTCGATAATGCCAGTGAGTTATGTAGTTAGTCAAGACTTGTCTTACACATATTAATTTTATACTTTTATATTAACATTTATTTTAATATTGCTATTCTCTTCCAAGTATAAGGCTGAATTCGAATACGTAGGAACAAATAGGAATGAGATGCACAAGGAAATTAAACATAGGCTCAATTCTGGAAGTGCGTGTTATTATGCATTACATGAACTCTTGACTTCCCAACTTCTTTCAAAAAATGTTAAACTGAAAATACAGGGTGGACCGCTCGAATGGACCTAATTTCAATTGCTTGTTACTGGCAAACGGTTGAAGATAGAAACTTAAAACAACGTTCATATTACAGAAAAACTCACCAAGCTTTGATATCCAGATCACCACATCTCTATATGAGCCCCAGCAGTCACTGTGATGATATCAAAAGCGATGAACAATTTCTTGCCAAGTACGTTGGAGTATGTCTTCTGGAATGTTCTCAATAGCCTCTATGATGCGCTCACGAAGATCACGAAGGTCTTTGACTGGGGTGGTGTAAACTTTATCTTTGACATAGCCCCAGAGAAAGAAATCCAGTGGTGTTAAATCGGGAGATCTCGGGGGCCACGCGATTGGTCCTCCCCTACCAATCCAACGGCCAGGGAAAATGTTGTCCAAAGTCGTACGAACTTCATTGGACCAGTGGGGAGGAGCACCATCTTGCTGGAAAACGATGTTAGGCTGCAGTTGTTCCATTTGTGGAAAGAAGAACTGCTCCAGCATGTCAAGATATGTGGTACCACGAACAGTTTTCTCGGCGAAGAAAAACGGTCCAATGACCTTATTATGTGACAAACTGCACCAAACATTCATCTTCGGACTATCACGAACATGCTCTTGAATAGCGTGAGGATTCTCCGATCCCCAGATCCGCACATTATGCCGGTTTACCTTGCCTGACAAATGGAAAGTGGCTTCGTCCGAGAAGAAAATCTTGGTCATGAAGTCAGGATCAGCGCCGAGACGGTCCAGCATCGTATTGGCGAATTCCACTCGTTTCGGCATGTCATTCGGCTCCAGACGTTGCACTAACTGCACTTTATATGCGTGCAGTTTGAGGCGTTTGTGGACAATCCGTTGTAATGTCGATTTTGGTATTTGAAGTTCCCGCGAAGCTCTTCTTAATGACTTCCGGGGGCTTCGCTCAAATGCGGCTTGAACATTTGCTACCATTTCATCGGATGCTCTGCGACCACCACCATGCTTCTTCAACACAGATCCTGTAGCTAATAATGTATCACGCCACTTCTTTATGCTTCTAGCAGTTGGAGCATCACGGTTAAACACACGCCGGAACTCCCTTTGAACTCTAATGATTGATTTAAACTCCGCATACCACAAAACAGCTTGCGCTTTCATCTGCGGAGTCGCCATTTTCACAAACATTAAATCTAAGAACGAGGAAACGTATCTTTGTGCCATCTACCGACAGGATTCGAAACGTGGTGAGTTTTTCTGTACTATGAACGTTGTTTTAAGTTTCTATCTTCAACCGTTTGCCAGTAACAAGCAATTGAAATTAGGTCCAGCTTGCGCTTTCATCTGCGGAGTCGCCATTTTCACAAACAATTAAATCTAAGAACGAGAAACGTATCTTTGTGCCATCTACCGACAGGATTCGAAACTTGGTGAGTTTTTCTGTACTATGAACGTTGTTTTAAGTTTCTATCTTCAACCGTTTGCCAGTAACAAGCAATTGAAATTAGGTCCATTCGAGCGGTCCACCCTGTATATAAAACTATTATTCTACCAGTTATATTATATGAATGCGAAACATGGACTCTTACTTTAAGGGAGGAAAGGAGATTACGAGTATTTGAGAATAAAGTTCTTAGGAAAATTTTTGGACCAAAGAGAGATGAACAGACAGATGAATGGAGAGACTACATAACAGTCTTTATAGGAAGATATAATGAGAACAATTAAGTCTCGTAGGCTGCTATGGACAGGACATATGGCACAAATGGGGAATGAAAGAGGTGCATGGAAGCTTCTTGTAGGAAAGCCAGAGGGAAAACGCCCAGTTGGTAGACCAAGAATGAGGTGGGAGAATAACATTAACTATGATTTGAGTGAAGTAGATTATACAGAGGATGATTGGAAAACATTGGCTCAGGATAGGGATATATGGTGAGCTTATGTCCATGCAGCCATGAACCTACACGTTTGATAGTGCCAGTGAGTTAGTTATTTTGTTCCAAGTTTTCACCTATGTTTGCGTTTGCTTTACCAACTATTATTTTCCAAGGCTTTCTTTTGCTTGAGTGATAGAAGTCAGAATAGTCGGTGTTAGTGTAACGCAGTATTGCCAACTATATTTCAGCATTCTTAGAAGGATTTAGCTACTTATCATGCCATGTAGTTACTTAATAGTCCTCAGAGATTTCCGTTCCAAACTGTAGTCAAAGTAAAATTTGTATGGTACAGCCGGAAATCGAACCCAGGATCATGGGATCCAAATAGTCATGCCACCATAGGTGTCTAATTTAAAATAAAGGTAAAATGTATCTTCTTGTGTACATGTGTTTGTCTCTTTAATGATAGTTGGAATTTAAAGAGGGTAGCTCTAACCTCTCCTTTAAGCAACATTATCTGATAGTGGTGACTTCCTACGGATAAGACCCAGTTAAATTCTATTGTAAACTTTGCAAGTCTGGATTTAACCTCAAGCTGCAGAAATGTTGCTTCACCAGAGAGTGTTACTTACCCTAAGATAAAATGCATTATTCATAATCTCTCAGTAAAAAAACACAGTTGCATGTTTTAAAGTTGTTTTAGAGCCAAGTTAAGTGTAGCAATTTGGTCGCAGATTTCTGACCATTTGTGTGAATTAAATGACCAAGAGTGGGTGAATTAATAACATTTGCATTAATGGAAATTAGAGTGGTCCATTTAGTAGGTGAATTTAACAAAAATGTATTCTCTTAAAATTAAAGTAAGGAAGAAGAAACTACAGCAAGCATTTTTGTCTTCGTTTAAATTTTAAAAATCTTTTAGGTGGGGAATTCTATGAAAAAGTGTACATGAGAGATGAAAATGGAAGTTAATTTTCTGCTTCCCTTATTCGGATATTTGGCGCACCCCACATTTGGTATTTGCAAATCTGCGTACAAAAACATATACTGCACCTGCCATTATTTCAGAAATTTCTCTAAATATGTTAAATATATAAAAAAATCTAAAGGAACTCAGACACAATGAATTATTTTTGTTATTAGTTTACTCTTACTACTAAGAATATGCAAGAGACTACATCCAAATAACAATGTGGTATAAGAAATATAACACCGTTTTTCTTAAATACTGTTCATTGAAATATAATTGGCATTTCTTTCTACTTAAAAATCCTATCCCACACAGAAGGGTTAGACAGTTACCTTTGTTGTTACGTCAGTTACATTGACCAACTCACTGGCTCTATCGAATCCGTAATATCATGGCCGCGCGGACATAAGCTCTCCATACATCCCTATCCTGAGCCAATGTTTTCCAATCATTCCCTGTATAATCCACTTCCTTCAAATCATATTTAATGTTATTCTCCCACCTCAATCTTACTCTACTAACTGGGCGTTTTCCCTCTGGTTTTCCTACAAGAAGCTCCATGCACGTCTTTCATTCCCCATTCGTGCCACAGGTCCTGCCCATCTCAGTCTACGAGATTTAACTCTTCTTATTATATCGGTCTTCCTATAAAGACCGTTCACAGTTATACAGTCTTCTCCATTCACTTGTCTGTTCATCTGTCTTTGGTCCAAAATTTTTCCGAAGAACTTTATTCTCAAATAATCGTAATCTCCTTTCCTCCCTTAAAAGTAAGAGTCCATGTTTCGCATCCGTATAACTGGAAGAATAATGGTTTTATATATTTTTAGTTTAACGTTTTTTGAAAGGAGTTGGGACGTCAAGAGTCCCTGTAATGCATAATGGCACGCATTTTCAGAATTGTTAATTTTCTTAATATGTAACCTTTGTTTTTAGTGACAAATCTAAACTATGAATTTTTAATTTCTCGTTCTACCTACTAATTTTCTGTATTTGATATTTTTTTCATACATTTGGACATTTCACAGCTATTATTTTATTCGCCTTTCTTAATGAAAGTTACGTTAGTTACCTAAGAAATCTTAGCACAGAAAGCTGAATTTTTCTCTATACTGCACAATGTACCATCTATAGGTCTTTTTTTTTAAAAAAGTTGTTTACAATTATTTTGAGGATTTAAAAGTTTATTTATATGCCTTAAATTGTAAATGTTACGTCAGTTACCATAACATTCACCAGATAGGTACAATAAAAATTGATGAAATTGTGAAATAATTTAATGAAATTTGTATAGACTATATTATCCGTAGATTTTGTAACTTTGAGTAATATCGTAGAATTCGTAAGTTTATCCTCATTATTTATACGACAATAATCTTGTCTATATAAATTCTGATTCACCCTCAGCAGAATCAAAAGAGATTCAATTATTTCATCCAAGCAAGTAATGAGTCATACAAAAGATGAAGACATAGTTGTAAAAAATGAACCATAAATAATCTTGAAATCCGTTGGTACTCTGTGTATGTGAAACATGACCTATTACATTAAGGGAGAAAAAAAGCTATACTATCTTAAAATGGGACCCTAAGACGAATATTCAGTCTCTAAAGGGATGAGAATTGAGATTAGAGAATTCTTCGCAATGAGGAACTCCATAATTTATATGGTTATTCTAATTTTGTCAAGGTTTGAAGCATTGCGGTGACAGGTTATTGTAGCATTACTGCAATTGGCGACTTCAGAAATACTTTCAATTTTTTATTGGGAAACCCGTGGGGAAAAAGACCAATAGGAAGGACAAGGCATGAGAGCGAGGTTAATTTATATTGCACGGATTCATATGTGCCTAAATGATAAGATTGCAACCTAATGAGAATATGACTTCTGGCCGTTTTTATCTTAGTTTCACATTCAAACAGTTCAATAACCTATATGTGTTGCGATCTTAAATTGTAATAGGCCTACATGAAATTCCATGCCCTAATTATTTTTGAAGAATTCTAGGGCACTGATCATTGGAGATATGATCTGAATTCAATTGGCTGAGGATAGGCCAAGTGATGGATCTTAGTGAATGCAGCATTGGGTCTTCGGATATCATAAGTCATATTGGTAGTTAATTAATTTATCTTTACTGACCGGCTTTATAATGTAACGGTTAGCATGTTTAACTAGGATTCCAGGGGTCATTTCTCTACTATAAAAGCTTCTTGAACCGGGAACCACCTATCCTCTGTTACACTGAATATGTGACTTATGTACTGCCTGAGTCACTGACAGCAACCATTTTAATAATCCTTGATCTTCAACTCAGCAAATGATTTATTCTTTTTTTGTAATAATAATAATAATAATAATAATAATAATAATAATAATAATAATAATAATGATAATAATGATAATAATGATAATAATGATAATAATGATAATAATGATAATAATGATAATAATGATAATAATGATAATAATGATGATAATGATAATAATGATAATAATGATAATAATGATAATAATGATAATAATGATAATAATGATAATAATAATAATAATAATAATAATAATCTTCTTCTTCTTCCTTCCAAGTATTAGGCCAAGGCCTGTTACGATCCTATAGAAAATTTTCCCTCCAGCGTGATCCATCCGGGAAATTCTCATATAAGATTTGAAAGCATAATAATAGTCCCTTCGATTGGTTGCTGGCCAAAGGAAGGGAAGACCAGTGATGGGGCTGCCATCTTATAACCTCTGGTCAGGCTTTTCTGGAGAAGAAAAGAAAATTAAAGGAAAGAAGAAATGCAAGAAAGGAAAGACTCCCTAGCCTTCGGATGCCCTAATAGCGTTGGGGTCGAAAAAACAAGAGTTAACCAAGAAAAGTTAGATAGTAAAGTTAAAAGAGTCTGGTATAAGTAAGTGGAAGAAATACCAGATTGGTTAAAGATAAAAGTAAGGAGCAAAACCCAAATAAGTGGAAGCAATGTTTTGCTCAGCTTGGGCACCTTGTGGTCGCCATCCACATATCCCCTAGATGGGGACCCCTGAGGGTTAATAATAATAATAATAATAATAATAATAATAAATAATAATAATAATAATAATAATAATAATAATAATAATAATAATAATAATTAATAATAATAATTAATAATAATAATAATAAGAATAACTACAATAATAATAAGAATAATTAATAATAATAATAAAAATATTGTTTTTGTTATTATTATTATTATTATTATTATTATTATTATTATTATTATTATTATTATTTCTTGTTTGTCATTCTATTTCAAGGTTTGACACTAGGTTAGAAATTTGGGAAAACCAGGACGAAATGAGTGATTATATTACATGTATTTTAGAAAAGACAAATACGCTATTACCTGTATGGCCTACGAAATTCACTCGTCGGCATTTCTAACGAACAAACGTCAACGTCCTTACTTGTAGGCATAATATAACCACGGCTCGAGTAGGTACACATAAACGGCATGGTAAGGATTTTCATAAGTAATGCCACGAGTGATTTCCAAATTATCGATAAATTCACGACTCACGAAGTGAGGAGTGAATTTATCTAGAGAATTTGGAAATCAAGAGTGGCATTTGTTAGGACTATTTAACGAATAAAATTAAGCTGTTTACTCACAAATCATTATTTAACTATAGTTATTTTAAAATATTTATATATTTAATGTAAACGACGATATTTGAAAACAAATGAGAAACGATAGGTACGCTTCTACTGCTTCATTTGTTTATCACTGCAACCAGATCATACTATTTATTGCCAAAGGAACGCAATATTGTAAGGAGGAGCTTTCTTTAATATGGTAATTATAACACTGATAAATGTTTGGTGAAACACGACTCTGATTGGTTGTAAAACAGAAATCATTGAAACGTGATTGGTCATTGACTCCCATTAGGGGCATGAGTTAAATAGTCATATTAAATATCACTACAGAAATATCTGGATTCTTGTTATTGCCAAGACAACTATACAGTTTGTTGTATTGCCTACCGAGAAACAGGAGCAATTATAATACCTGTAATTCCGCAGCCAATAAGTATCTATAGTGGCCGAAAAACATCCTGTTCTTCGAGCCTCAACATTCTCATATAACTTACGGAACTTTGAATGGAAATTGCAATAATTAGATTATTTTTATAGTATTCTAATGGACCTCTCCTCCCCCCCCCGAACTATTTAGTCTTAGATATATTGTATTTCTGGATTGTAATTTATAAATTCTCACCTAACACTGTTTCTTGATATATTAATAAAATTTCTATGGCTTGGTTCTATTGATACAAACCGCGCCGTAGCCGAGCAGTTGAAGATATGATGCCTTGATACCTAGCTACGGAACTTCCGGTGGTGCGAGTCCCAATGCGGGAAGAAATTATCTCATCGAATGTCGGCCAGTTGGGGACCGATGCCTACCCAACATCGTGAGGAATTAGGATAGCTACAATACGTAGCGACTCCAGATTGAGGAAACCAACTACAACGGCTGGGGACCCTACATTATCACATGTGATCACTATACTGACTGGATGATCGTCCACCTCTATGATAACACATATAGATGTGAGGCCAGCAGCTGCCTGGTAGATCAAAGGCCTCCTGGGCTTGACGGGCCATGGATTTCTCTATTATTACAGAGTAGTAGACTGTTGTTTAAACATAATATTATGTTAATATATTATTACGGCAATTATAATTATAAGACACTTGATTTTTTCATGGAAATTGTTCTCATCAATTCTTTTATTTGTAGTGATCTCAAAATCTATTACTGAAAGATTATTTTCATTTTATAATTCGTGTATTTCTTTTACAGTAGAAAAAAAATCTATGTAAAACTGATCCACCAAATTCAACCCAACCTCATATTGAGTCCAGGCCGTCTATATGAGAGAAACGACAGTTCCCAGAGACAACAGTAGTAGTTACTATTATCGATTTTCTGTAATGTTGGTTATATTTTTTTATGAAGCAGTAAATTTTATTATTCACAAACTGTTTAAACACTATGTAAAATATTTAGACATTGAAAATGTTATTTGAGTGTTTTTGTATAAGTAACCATGATCTGCGATATTGTGCGATGTTGTGTCAGACACATGCAATTGTAAAGCCATGTATAGGATATAGTGTGAACAAATTATCTAATATCGGACGTTCTAATTCACCCAGTCGCGATGGTACGTGTCTCATATCCCGCCAAATGACAGTCCTGCCGTTCGTTTAGCCTTGGCTATTACTCAGTGTATCAAATCGTTTCATGTGGTCTGGTATATTTATTCACATGCTCTCTCTCTCTCTCTCTCTCTCTCTCTCTCTCTCTCTCTCTCTCTCTCTCTCTCTCTCTCTCTCTGTGTGTTCTGTGTTCTTTGAATATCAAATTCATTACATAAATATGTGTCTGAATATATACAAAAGTACACAAATTAAAGAAAATCTTGTGCAAAAAACGACGAAAATTCCGGAATTCAAATTTCCGGTTAGACCCACACTTAATCCCAATACAATAAAGAAGAAGTTTAGTCAAAACGTTCAAACAGGCAGGTTCGGTAAATTATCTTTAAAGACGATAGAGGATACATTTTCATACAGAATAAAATTAGACGAAATAGGACAGAGATTAGAGCACATCCCTCAAAAATCTCTTAGACGTTTGGTTCAAGAAAGTGGAATAAGTTACGGGTCCGCTCATCAAGCAACAGAATTACTTGAATTAAACCCATTTAGAATTGCGGTAGTTAAAAAATTAAAAGAACCTTTAAGAGGTTGCGAACTAGGAAAGTACAAATTTCTTTACTAAATGTTTCAGTACCAGGAGACCGGCAGATCTATTCGCCACAGGTAAGTTCTAGCGCATACAGGAAAATAGGAACCTCCGATATTAGATAATATTGTCATTGTTCGCATATACAGTATGTGTATATATATATATATATATATATATATATATATATATATATGTATATTATTTTTGTCTACTACCACCAGGTTGTCTTTTATAACGTTTCTGGTTTTCTCTCCTAGCATTAGCAGAATTGTAATCCATTTCTTAGATTGGGGCACCTGGAAGGCGGAATTACGTTACCCCGATGGTATGATGGGGATAAATAATAATGAAGCGCCAGGAGAATTCTTAACCTAAACTTAACCTAAATTCCAGACCATGGGCAACCACAGGAATAATTCCCTATAAGGAAAAAATCCTATGTTTTGACCGGGAATCGAACCCGGGACCTCATGAATAGTAGTCAGAAACGATGACCACTAGCCCATGAGGCTGGTCATATATATATATATATATATATATATATATATATATATATATATATATATATATGGAAATCTAGAGAAGGAATAGAATGACAGTTATTTCTTCTGGTAATTTTTATTCTTGTACGATACATAGGTCTGAGAAATCTCTAAAGAGGTTAACGATATTTGTTGATGGTTTGTCAGTATCTATTGTGAAGAGCTTTCACCTGTATATGTTCTACGGATTTGTGTGGAGGTGACGTATGATATTAACAGCGAGTACCTAAGGATTGACAGTACAAAGGATATGTTCTGAAACATCAAATTGACATGTAGTAAGATTCTGGGGACTCTCATCCAACATTGTTGAATTTATTCTCAAACAAGTTCTTATAAAATTAATAGAAATCAAATCAAGTTACATTGAATTGCACAATAAAACTTTCAATGTAAATGAAACCTCTAACTCTTAGAATAACTTAATTAAGTACGAGTACTTGCATCTTCCGTATCCTCTGAACATATTTCGATACATTTCATTCCAATCTTTTATTCGTATTGATATTTATTTTATCTTTTCACTGTTTTCTGCACAAGGGTAGGTTCTTCACTGCCAACTCATCATTCTTTGTACTTCACTCTGTTCTCTTTTTCTATTCCTGCCTACCTACGATCCATTTATATTTATAGAATAGAATACATTTATTTAGCCTGGTGGAGTTAAGGCCATGTGGCCTTCTCTTCCACTCACCAGGACAAATATATGTTACATATGAACACAAAAAAAATTACAATAATAGTCATATTAAACAATTAATTATCTTAAAATATATATACAGTCAATATGCCCATTTCACCAATAAATGTTTAAAATGGTCAACAAGTTTCTACAGCCAAGCTGTCATTCTCAAGACCAGATATGTCAATATCTGGTCTTGAGAATGACAGCTTGGCTGTAGAAACTTGTTGACCATTTTAAACATTTATTGGTGAAATGGGCATATTGACTGTATATATATTTTAATATTGTATCACCAAGAAGATCAATTGTGTATTAAATTAATTATCTGTCAAATAGAATAATAATGAAAATAATGTCTAATAATACAATGAAATTAAATGCAATTAAAATTAAATTGATGATACAATGAATACAAAAAGGAATAACAGCTCGAATCTACTATACATAAAAAGAAAAGAAAGAAAAAATACAAAGAAAGTAATAAACTACAATGAATTAATCTATGCTTATTATACAAGGCATTAGGTAAATATGTTAACAAATCATAAGTGCATTTTTATTAAATAATGAAAAAACACATTATTAATTCTTAAAAAGTAATATTAGCGAGTTGCTTCTATTAGTAATTTTATTTTCAATTTGTTTCTGAAAGATGCTATCATGTTATATCTCTTTTATTCCCGGGCATATTTTTTTCCATTTGTAGTTCCTTCAAGTACATACAACAACGTAAGTTCTTAGCCGGTGGCTCAGTCCCTTTTTTCCCTTTGAATTAATCGTTCTTTCACCCACCGCTCTTCTCAAATTCGTTTCTTTTTATTCTCGTAGATTATATTAATTTTATCAATTTCAGATTATGTTTAAACTTCGATGTTCTAGTTTCGCAGTTATAAAAATGACTTTTTAAAATGTTTTTAAGTATATGGTTTCATTTTGGATGAGGAACGTGTAATATTATTGAACCTCATTTGGAGTCCAGGACGTAAGGTTATGGCGCATTATTTGTGATTCAATTTTGTGGAGAAGGTGAAGATTGGGATTTTTACTGTCTGCGGTAGGGGATGGAATTGAATGGAATAATAGCGAGTTGTGAACAAGGCAATAAATTTGTGCTTTGTTAGGGTGGTTACTGCCTTCCACAAAATTTGTGCGGGAAACCAAACCCTCCTATATCGTGTCCGATAAAGATAAAAAAACTGTCGCCACACAAAAAAAGCACATGTACATCAACATACACAGGTATAATGCTAATATGTGCAAGCTGTTAGGTTTTGGTGGAAACTGGCATGCACATGATTTTAATACTGCTATTGCACATTAACCCAAACTAGGCAGTGCTTTTATGTAAAATTCAACAACGAAAATTTAGATGAGACTTATATTCGCTATACTGACTTTCATGGTATTTCATTACAATGGAATGACTCAGTTCCGATGAAATAGTAGCTAACGTGGTCGCCTCTGATTCCGGATTTCGCGATTACAAATCCGGATAAAGTCGGACGGACTTTTATGGGTGAAAAATCCTTACAAGGGAACTGTCAACAATTGCATACCGGAACCTACCTTGAAATTTCTTACAGAGAAGCGTTATGATGTACCAAGGCTGTGCCCAAGAATTATCTTCGTTTTTTAACTGCAAGGAACTATAATGCAGCGCCAAATCTCTCATTTAAACTATAGGGAAGTAAAACAAATTTGAATTGGTAGATTGTATAATCCTCACTACCTGCCGCCCGCGCCGCTACACTCAGCTCTTTTTCAAGCAGACTGTCCATTTGCTCCGTACAGAGGATTGCCATTGCTGGATTCTGGTTTCGATTTCAGTGCCTTGCAGTTAAAAGACAGCTTTTTTGACACTACCTTGGTACATCGCAACGCTTCTCTGGGAGAAATTTAAAGATAGGTTTCGGCATGCTACGGTTGACAGTTACCTTCTTAGTACAGCTTCAAATTTGGAAGATAAATAGCGTCGTGGTGTATCTATAGCACTTGAAGGAAGCTTAAGGTTTAAATAAGAGAACTCTAAGAAAAACTTGTCTAACCTTTCATGTCCAGTTTCGAATTTTGGTTCTAATGACCATGACGAAAGAAGCAAACCGTGGGCAGAGTTTAACGCGCGAAGAGCGCTAAACTACATCCTTCTATATATTAGGCTACAAATTCCTACGAAATACGTAGCTGGAAAAGATAATAGTTCCTACCTAAAAAGGGGGACTTTACACATAGGCGTTGAGCCTAGCGTCGGTACACTTTCAGTATAAACGGGCTGTAATCCTTCGACAAAATTTTCCGGTGTTTTTTTTTTTACAACCAGGAGGAACCACTAATCGGGACAGTAACGTGAGCTTTGGCCATGTTGCAATGCAGCATTATAGTGTTGGGGTGTGAGCCTAATTGCTAGATTTTGCCTAGCATAACTGAAGGTTTGGCCATGTTCCAACGCAGTATTATACTGAGGGGTGTGAGCCCAATTGCTACCTTTTGCTTCCGCTAAAGGCTTCGACAGACATATTCTGAATGATAAGAATGATTTAAGATTCATCTGCTCAACCTTTTACGATTGATATTGCCGAAGTAAGAGGTTTCATATGCATGTTTTCATGTACGGCTAATTACCCGCTAGATGGAACTTCCCGGTGACCCAACGGAATACAAATATATTGACACATATGAAGATCAAATTGTCCTATGCAATTGAGTTTCTGAAATGATTGGACCCATCTGGCATATCACCGCACATCTATTAAAACGAATGAATGTATGTTTGTTATTTATGGAGTGTTTAGCCCCTATACATGATAATCTAACTGGCCACCTAATGGTGCTACCAGTGCATATACATGACAGCATTTGCGCATTTTTGCTCAATTACTAAACACAAGAAAATTTGATAAATCCATGTCCTCCCACGATCAACTGTACATTGCTTACTCCAGAATGGGCACATCGAAAAAAAATAATTGATGTACCTAATGGAAAAACCAAAAATGTTGCTTATTCATTCAGATTAAGCTAAAATACCAATAAAATATGTTTGTAAATCTATTTAATTTCCATACTCACGGGGTATCTAAATATAATTACAATATAAATGTATAATTATTTTTATTTTTACTTATTCAACTAAAAATAAAAACATATTTCATTGCCTGGTATTGGCTAGTAATGTATGATTTTATTGATTAGACTGCTCAAAAAAAAGTAGAGAAACATATTGTTTCATCAAAAACATTGAAACAAATAATATTTCTGAGACCCAGTTTTATGGATTGAAATATAGTTTAAAACCAGAATATACATTTAGACAAGCTTTTCTATTATATTATTAGAAATGCGGACTAAGTACTGATTTATATAGCAAACAACGTGGAAATACATGATTACGATGTTATTAGTCAATTTTCCTTGTGTGTCCATGTCAACCGCAGAAGTCTAGTGGTTATGTCCATTGCCTCTAATCTCGAGGGCCGCAAGATCGATGGATGTTTAGGGACAAGTACTTCGGGAGGGACTTCAAACCGTAGGTATGGAGTATGAAGATTTTCAGGGTGGTAAACTAACTTTAAGCCTAAATTGGTACGTATGAGCAAAATTTAACCGATCTTCTCTATCCAAGAGATTCTAAATATATCATTGAGGGATGTACTAACTACATCTCACTCACTGATATCTGCACAGACATAAGCATAACTAAATTAACTTGGTCAAGAAACTCTCGTTAGGGGAGCATCAATGTCTCCAGGAAGGAAGTATGGAGTACATAATTTACATACATACCTCAGTGCGCTTGAATGACTTCATTACACCTACGTGTCATGCAACTTACAAGTCTCCTAATAGAGGTTTGTGATATTCTATTCCATTCTTCACAGAATGTACTTATTGGTTCCTTCAGATTGTATGGAATAGCAATAAACTCGTGAACATGTTTATTTTTTTTTCAGTTTATCCATTTGATAATCAATTGGATTAAGGTTAATACTGCATCCAGACAAATCTAATACTTGAATTTTGAATTCTTGCAGGACACCATTGGTATTATGTGCTATACGAGTTGTAGCATTATCATGCATTACGATAAATTATGATCGTTACCATAACCAAAGGTTATGACACTTCAAGGATAATATTTTTAATGTAAACGTCAACATTCAAGCGCTATGGGACGAAAGTTCTTTCTATAAGAGACATAATAATGCCAGATACAACAATAATCGAACCCTCTCCAAATCTGTCATGATCAAAACGGTCGCTGGAGCAAGATGTTAACGAGAATGTCTCCATACACGTGTACGATCATCACAATCCGTTAAACGGAGTCCATTCGTCTGGTGAAGGCCAGTCTTGTTCTTATATTGTAGCGACTTGGTAGAACCAACCAAGTGCTGCTTAATCATTTTGTACGTAGAGAGAGAGAAAGAGTACGAATACGAATACGTTACTGCTACCTTCCGGGATCGCTGGGTTATGATGCTGCTGTACTTAGTAAAGGGTTCCAAACATTCAACGAAGTTATTTACAACAAAACAGCCTGCCTCGGGCCCATAGAAGGCGGCTAACCATTCATCTTTCTTTTTCCACTTGAACATGCATATGAATATAACACTGATTATAATTTGCATGGACTGAACTAATTTCGTTATGGGATAGAGAACAATGGCTATTCTTTAAATAAGAACAAGGGCGTAACATAAAATATTGGTTTTTAATACAAAATAAGTGTGGATTATTATAAAAAAAATAAAGTAATATAAATAACAGAACTATATCTTGGAACAATCAATCAAACCCCAATGGTAAACAAAACATAATAAGATAACAACGACATACCATTCTAACAATCACACTCATACGTCTCTAAGCAGAATCGGAAATCCTTCTTCCATGCTGACTTAGATTAAATTAAATCCAACCATTCTTCGGTTTACAATCCACATGCTTATCTTCTGCATTACCATGCTAACTTCGCCCTTTGCATGGTACACCAGAGTAGGATTCCAACACTGAATCCACTCGTAAAGAACCCAAACGCCACTTGTTAGGCCGATCGACTGACTGCTCAAGTCCACTGAGATTGCCGAGCATATATCAGGTTCGCCAGGAGAAGGGATGTGCGCTACCAAGATGCGCAATGGAAAGGGTAAAGAAGGAAGGGGTAACCACACGGAACACAGGAAACATTGGCAGGCTTCACAAATGTTCGTAAGCGGGAAGGAGCACGAAGATGATAACTGAACCGCAAAAGGCACTTTCGGTTCAATATAATTTAGTGGATCTAGTTTTACAGATTTTCATATGCACAAAGCTGATAAGATATCTATTCTGCACAACTGTTTTCTTCTTATGACTTTGTCTGGGTCGGATTTTGTATCCATCCATCTCTCTATATCGCCTCCAAAACCTATGTATAACAAAAGAGCTGACATGAAGAATCCAAGAGACAAAAGAGAATTGAATGTCATCTTTACCAAGCGTGACTCAGATTGTAGGTTGTATGTGTACCAGGTTTGGCTGAAATTACTCCAGATGTTACAGAGTTATATTGGAACAAAATATACGTTGTTGTCGTTTATTTCTCTATTTTAGTTCCATCTCATCTCCCTAGGGATGTTAAGGGTAGTTTATCCCTTACAGCCGTATTACGAGATCGTAATTTGTGTGTGTACCGAGTATTGTTGAAAGTTATGCTGGCATATACACACACACACACACATACACATATATATATATATATATATATATATATATATATATATGTGTGTGTGTGTGTGTGTAAACAAGTCATGGATTTTTCGTATTATTTATGTTACTTTAAAAAAATTTAAAATCCTATTATTTAATTATGTCATGATTTATTCAAATACTCTGGTGAAATGGCGTCTGTTACGTGATTATTACAGGAAATGTTATTTTAAAATTACATTTATCGGCCAATTCATAAGATTGTAAACAACTGAAAGGAGGCATAATATGAAATAAAATATTATGAAGACCTTTAATTTTGTTTGCTTATTCTGAATATATTTCGAGAAATTCAGCGAGACATTTTTATCGAGATAACTCTCCCTGAACATGAGGACAATTATCGATATTTATAAATACTGTATATGATAAATGTTTAAATATGCCACAAATAGGCTATAATTAGTCGTAAACATAGTGAATATTACATTGGTTAATAATTTTAAACTAGGCTTACAAAAGACACAATTTGAAATATTTGTACCATTTATGTAATTCTAGGCACTTACGGTTTAAATAAAATGAGTTTATGTGGGTTCCTTCAATATGGGGTCTAATATAAATAAAAATGTCAATAGGCTAAACGTTTTGTCTCACACTTGTAACTTATCACTAAAAGGATTAACTGTCCACACGCACGCACGCACACGCACACACACACACACACACACATATATATATATATATAGGGGGCACGCCGTAACGTAGTTAGTTAAGGCAGTACGCTACAAGCCCCGAAAGTAAAGGATTCGAATCCTGGGGCCAGGAATTTTGAACTGACCCAAACAGCAGCATGACTCTAGGGTCGATTCAGTCTCTTACGGAAATGAGTACCAGACGCTTGTTATTGAGGTAAAACAAGCCTCATGAGACTAGGAAAAGATAATCAACTAAAAATTTGTCGATTATTTATGTTTTTTCTTGTTATGAAATAATTTTACTCTCATTATCTTAGATAGCTTACGCATTCGCATAACAGTGTTAAATAATTTGACTTCGTTATATTTCGTAGCTAAACAAACCATTAAGCCACTGCTTATCAGACGATGGCAATGTAGTATGAAATTTTTAGCATGGAAACTATGTACTATACAATAGACTCAAAGAGGTTTAATATAAATATATAAATATTTAATTTTGATATTACAAAATTCAGTTTTTAGGATCTCTGTAAATTCTTTACGAGGAGCAAACATTCAAAATCTGACATGTATACGTCACAGAAAAATATTTTATATTAATATTCAGAAATTGGTTGGTCCTTGGTGAAGTAGTAGATAATTACCATGATTGCCTCCAGTTCCAAGGTTCACGGATTGAAACCCGGGCGGGGTTGATAGATTTTTGAGGTCGCAAAATCATGAGAATGTTCGGAAGAAATTGTGTGTCATTGATTTACGACACAAATATAAAAAATCATACCTTAAATCTTAGAATTTTTAGCATAATTTTTCGACCTTTCACCTCCAGATTTGAACTGCTACTCTAATGATTCCGATTGAGGGTCTTTCCACTTTTCAGCGGTAGCCCTTTTACCAGCCGGCTGCTGGCCCTTCACATCCACATGTGTCAATCACAGAGGTAGATGATCAACAGACAGTGTAGGGGTGACATGTGGCTAGCATGTCGAGTCCCCCAGCCGTTATAGCTGGTTCCTCAACCTTGAGCCGCTACTTATTGTAGCTACCCAATTGTCTCACGATGCTGGTTGGGCACCGGTCCCATACTGGCCGAAATACCATGAGAAAATTTCTTCCCCCATGGAGACTCGAACCAGCGCAAGTCCCGTAGCTCTGCGCCAAGGCTTCCTATCTTAACTGCTCGGCTACGGCGCGGGACCTACTCTAATGATACGAGCTGTTAAAAAGCATCCTTAAAGAAAACACAACTAGCTAACAGAGTATATACAGCATACTTTTGAACTTTTAAAAAAATATTGGATATTACATTAAATTCGAAATAAATGAACAGGACCAGAAGAATGGAAGATAGCAAAAATTCATCCAATATTTAAAAAAGGAAACTGATATAAATGCAATAATTATCGAGGAATACGTCTTATAAATACATGTTATAAAATCTATGCCTCCATCTAAAAAAGGCCGTCTTAATATTGTCATTGAAAGTGTATGCTATCAGAAAATCAAAACTATTTTGGAAAAGGAATATCTTGTTCAGACTGTATATATGTTATAACACAACTAATAGAGAATATAACTTACCAACATATGTAGCATGTATTGATTTTGACAGAGTGTATAAAATAAATTATGGAATATGATAAACAGAGGCATTCCACAACATTTGGTTAAAATTATTGAAAGTTTACATGTAGATAATAAAATATTAATTATGGGTCATAAAACACAAAGCAATAAAACAGCGACAATAAACTGTGGAGTAAAACAAGGATGCCCACTTTCGCCATCACTTTTTAAGGATAGCCATGAGTGAATTTTGAGTGAAAATTAACAAAAACACACATTTTGTGTTTTAGCCTATCTCTCATAAAATTCTCGTAAGCTTCCTATTCAAGAAAATATATAACTTATCGCTATTTCGCCATTATTAAAGTCCTGGCGGCCATTTTCAAACTCCTCCAGAAATAGTGGCAAAAATAATACCAATATATCAAAGATTGGCATCAGATGTATTATTGGAGAGAGGCACATAAGGAAAAACCCAAAATTGTAATGAGAGTCTTTACATACAGTTTGGCACAAATATCCAAAATAAATATTTGTTTCAACACCGAAATTGAAACGGTGTGTTATTAAAGCAGTCAGAAGCGTGAAAAACTTTGTAGCCTTTTTTCTCAAAGTGTATTTTTCAAATGCATGCCCATTTAAAAAAAAAGTTCCTTGCACTGTAATTTTTGCCTTATTCAACTGAAATGTTCAGCACTTATCTGTAAGAATACTAAAAACCAAAGTTGTATTGATTTTAATCATACTCAAAATGCTCATGAGTTGTAATTTTTTATATTGTCATATTTATCTCGATTTCCGCCAATATGGAAAATCAGTTAAAAACTTTTTTTCTCAAAAATATTAACACCACAAAAAATCCAATGCAAATTTAGAAACAATGACTATACCGAATATCCTAACAAAATATTGGAACAAAATATTGAACATTGTACTGCAAGGAACTATTATTAATTCATTAAAATGAAAAAAAGAAAAAAATGTAACTTGCGAACTAATATAACAAATCACTTGACATTTATCATAAATGTTATTCATACAGGTAGACATATGTCGTAAAAATTTGAAAGAAATATCTCTATTAGTTTTGGAATTTAAAAATTCACTCATGGCTACCCTTAATCTCTCTCTCTCTCTCTCTCTCTCTCTCTCTCTCTCTCTCTCTCTCTCTCTCTCTCTCTCTCTCTCTCTTTATATATATCTGAGACAGAAGATGGCTTACAACGGGCAATTTACAAATTAAGTAAAATATGTGAAACATACAACTTGAAAATATCCACTCTAAAAACAAAATGTTTAGATTTTCGATAGTATGAGCCACTAAGAGTAAAAATCTAATTAGAGAATAAAATAGTAGAACAAGTGAGCAATTTTAATTAGGTTACAATGTATCATATAGAAAAAGTGAAAATATTGAAAACAAAATAAATCAATTTAATTATATGTGTGGCACCATAAAACGAAGTCTCAAAGGAACTAGAAAGGATAAACTTTTAAAATTTTATAAAACAATGGCGGTTCCGACACTACTGTATGGATCGGAACACTGGGCCTTAAACGAAAAACCAGGAACAAGAATAGAAACGTCAGAAATGAGGTTTCTGAGGAGTGTGGCTGGCTATACAATATTGGACCAACGGCGAAGTGAGGATATACGAAGAGAACTGAATATATTTAAACTATTAGATAGAATTACACAATACAGAGATGAATGGATGGGCCACATCAATAGAATGGGTAACAATAGAATTCCGAAACAGATTCTTCATTACGAACCACTAGGACGAAAAAATGTTGGAAGACCCAGTAAAAGATGGATTTCTAACATGAGATCGGAACAAACCAGCAGGTCTAATCCTTGATGCTGCTGATGCTGATGATGATGATGATGAACAGATAAAACTGTACCAATAGTGGGACTATTAGGTTTTTACTGTTTATTCCTGAGACATTTAATACTAAGATAATTATATGCAGTATTTTCTTACAACTTTAATTAAAAAATGCAATTACATAATGCATTACTAGTATTTTATCCCCTTATATTATTAATTTATCAAATTAATAAAAACACATCTTGCGTGGCAATGCTCTTTAGTTTGTTTTTGGGACAATCGCCAAAGTTCTCCCCTCTTTGTCTGACTTTCCCTTTCCAACAAACAAGATTCATATACTGGATCAAACCACGTCTCGGTTACAACCCGTAACATCGGTCGAGTTATTGTTCCTTCCTTGTCTACAGGATGTTTTAAAATAAGAAAATATTGCATTTAATATTGCAAGTATTAATGTAGCAAACATGCATTCCCGTGATCTGTAATGATGGGTTTTACATCGAAACAAAAGCAAATGTATTTCTCCTTCGTTATTTTTATACATATGGTACCTTAAGCCCCGTTCTGTATTGAGAAAAAGTGATATTATTATCTATAATTTTGTTCGTTATCAGCGATGGAGATCTTTTTTTTAAAATTAAAATACTACTGTTCGAGTTGGTTCACCGTACCAGACTCGTATTCCGAAGGTCGCGGATTCAAAGCCCGGTGTCGATAACCTTCAAGATTTTCTTCATTTTCGCCAGTAGAAAATATAGGCTTTTAATTTCATTATTAGAATCACCATTTCATATGATACAATTAAATCAGCGATTTTCTTCAGAAAAAAACTTGACAAAATAACAATATAAATTCTCAACCTATCGAATATAACCAAAGATTCTAGACGTGATATGACCTTAAATATGCTGAAGTATATATATAAATAAATAAGAACTAAAAATAAAATAAATAAAAAATACTTGGATAAAGTACTTTCACTTTAATGAATGTATCTTCTTAACTTGCACTACATTTTAAAAAATAAATAATAATAAGTACCGGTATGTTAATATTAACATACTTTCATATAGTCTATTTTGTGTTACAGAAATAGGTTTTCAGTGTTCAGGCACAGATAACTAACATGGAATTAAAAAAATAGCTTGTGTGTCATACTATGTACATAGAGTAGTGGAAACGATATTCTTCTTCTTCATCGCAGATTGTTACAGCTGTCGTCGTCTTTCCGTCTCATCTTTCACTATTTTGTCATTCTTCAATATGTAAGTTTATTGTCACCATTATCTCGTCAACGTTTTTACTCCTGTTGTGTTGTGGGTGACCTCGATACCTTCTTTGACATGGTATCTACTTTTATACCTTATTAGAGACTCTTTCTTCCTTCATACTATTGACATAACCAAACCAAACTAACTGTTTCTTCTGAATATATCAACTGTATCTCTTTCTCTCAATTTTCATTCCTTCTCTTAAACACAATTCCGTATTTTATCTAGATGTGTTTTACATGAACTCCGTCTCAAGAAATCCATTTCGGTGCTCAATAGTTTCTTTTTATTTCTGCTACAGACATTGATGAAATTGTGATGATTTGCTTTTATTATTTACAACTATACAACTCTGTTACCTAAGGTTAATTTGTTAAGCCCAGGGCTGATCATAATTTTGACCTCGGCGATTTTAGGACCATTGTGCCATACATTTCCTGGCATTCATTTCAGGGTTTAGAAAAGCAGTGAAAAACCTTAATCATTGACCCGTTATATAAGATGAAAAAAAACTTACACTATATACCACAGAACTGGTCAGAAAAGCTATTTTATACAGACATTACAAAATATTTAATTATTCTGTTATAGATATACCTCAATAATCTTTGTGAATTAGAATGTATCATTAACTCTGGCGTTTTAAAATAGTTACGAAGAAAAAAGTGTGAACTTAAGCAGATAATGTATGTATTCTAATTTGAATATGTAACATTACTGAATGAATTATAAAACGGTATGCAGTGCGTAGCAAAGCATTGACAAGTTTAAAGAAAGCAAACACTTCATACAAGTGTGCCTTGCTTTGTCAAATGTTGGTACACCGCATAACATAGCGTGGCGAAAATACATACACTGACAATAACAGTGAGAACAAGAGTGCGCTCGGGCAGGTTTGGTCATTCGTGCATATACCTGTTCCAGAATTTAAAAAAAAATAATATAAATATAAATAAATGCATGCATATGCAAATGCATATATGTATATATGTCCAGCGAAGGACAGGGTGCTCCCTAGCGGCAATTTCTTAACCAAATTAATATAGTTATGCTTATTTTCTTAAAGCTGTCAACGATCAACACGTGTTTAGTACATCGCCTCAATGAGACATCTAGAGTGGAACTAGGGTATTATTTGGATGGATGAAAATCGGTTAAATTTAGCATAGAGGCTTTTTTATTCAGGCTTCCGGTTTTTTTGCGAGACTGAAAATCTTCACATTCGGGACCCACGGCTTAAAGTCCCTCCCGGAGGATTTATCCCTTGGAATTTTTAACCCCAAAAACTGCAGAGTTTGAATCCGCGGCCTTCAGGACTGGTTGCAAGAAACATAACCACTAGACTACACCGGCCGACTGTCTTCTTACCGTATGTATAAGGCACCATCGACAAAAATAAGCCGAATAGTACAAAAACATCAGATAAAACTGTATTCCTCCCGGAAAACACCATTTACAACTTACTCAGGTATGCTAAAGATAACATATCTTTAGAATCTCAAGGCATCTATGAGATCCATTGCAGCTCATGTGAACGAAGATACGTAGGACGTACCAACAGACGAATTTTCTGTCGAATACAAGAATATAAGGATGCAATAAACCATCAAGAACCTACTTCAATTCTGGTGCAACACATAAAACAGGAAGGCCATAAGATCGACCTCACAGGTTGTAGAACTTTGGCTAAATTAGGCCATGAAAAATCAAGAATCTGCAGGGAAGCAATAGAAATTGAGAAAATACCACATTCCATGAACACCCGAGATGATGCCCAAAGGTTACCATCTACATGGAAAACTGCTCTCGCTGCCTAACATGTCATCCCCAAAACAGCGTAGAAGATATAAAGAATACCACGGTTGGGCAACGTGGAACGTGGTCAATCCTTGGATGGATGTACAGCTTCCGAAACAGACCGCAATAAACACGTAATGCGATTAACTAACATTTAACTATCAAGAGCATATGGATTACTAGCCACTGTCTAATAGCATGTCAGATATGTAGTTGCCTATGGTATATAAGACCTATACCAGTGACTCGAACCTATCATTCCTTGATAATGGGATGTGGGATCATATCGAAACGTCGGAAATCAGTGACCAGAGGCCAACCTTGAATCCATGACGCGGAAAACCTACGAAACATTTCTTAATCATACTTAAATCCGCGAAAATGTACAATACATATGGAAGAGAGAATGTGTTATACCTATTTTTATGTAGAAACATATGTATGTGTATATATATATATATATATATATAAACCATTTCTATATATTGCAATTTTGAATTTAATTTGGCATTTATAGTCAACGCTTCTGTTCCAGAGTTCATTAAACTTCTTACTATTGATTTATAAATGTAGATTTTAGTTTATTCGAATAACTGTTTAAACCACTATATATATATATAACTGCCAAATTAAATTCAAAGTTGCAATATACAGAAATTAATTTTTTAATAAGATCTGCATGATCACAAGATCAGAAACATAATTATCTGAGAAAAAAAGAAGGTTAACGAAACAATTAGGCCTATACATTTTGTGGGAAATAATTACAATGGTTTGGACACGTGAAGAGGATGAATGATGATAGATTGCCAGTTAGGAGTTTGGAGTGGATTCCAAATCGGAGGAAAAGAAGAAGGAAACCTAAGAAGATATGGATAAAGGGAATTATGAATTTGATGAAGGACAGGGAACTGCAGGATGGTGACTGGAAGGACAGAGATGAATGGAGGTAGAGAATCAAAAATTTATATTGGGCACAGGAAGATGTTGTATACATTAAAAACCTGCTGATATAACAAACTAACTAACTGACTCTATCGAACCAGTACGTTTTTATGGTCGCGCGGACATAAGCTATCCATACATCCCTATCCAGAGCTAATATTTTCCAATTATTCCTTGTATAGTCTATTTCCCTCGAATCATGGATAATGTTGATATATGTATATATATGAATACAGGAACATAGAATGTACCTTCCATATGATTATTTACAGAATTCAAACCAAACCGGTGTACATTTGTCCCCAAATGCCCCATTATTTTTTCCAAGAAGATTCCTAAAAAGTGAGAATTGTATCCTAATTCCTTGATATTAAAATACAAGCTTATAAATTATGAATAAAACTGAATTCACCGTTAGATATTTATACATATTTATTTATTTATTTATTTATTTAAAGCAGGATTGAATATTTAAATAATATCATTTTATATTCTAAATTAACTTGAAATACCGGGGTTGCTGTTAAATTAACAATCCGATATCATTAAACGAATCTTTAATAGAACTATTGGTACGTGTAGAGGCTTCGATATCATTTAAAAGTAATGATAAAAACATATGCCTCGGCAAATCTTCTTGATCAATTTGAACCTTTGAGTGGAAAACTTGGAATAGGTCCTACGTTAATGCCTTATCAAATATGCAATAATCTGCGTCTTAAACGATCTATATAACAAATTGAGAAATCTAATTGGTCTCTTTTGTACCAAGTAACCAATTAACCACGGTAATCTGATATTGTAGTTTGCAATCAATATTCCTCATATTGTTTGGTTTACTTTATTAATAAAATCGCTATTTTAACTTGTGGAATCAACGTATCAGCAATAACTCCACAATCGAAATTGAATTCTGGGTTCATTATTTTAAAGCACCAAACACTAAAAAACGTGCAAATTTCTACAATTCAGTAAATAAAAAATGTACTCCTTTTTTGCAAGCCATAAATCTCTTCGTACGAACTCTTCCGATAAAGTCAAATGTTAAGTAAAATTCCACAAAATTGGTAATCTCTTGAATTGCCCTCATATGTTCCGACAATCATATTCATAAAAATAGTAAACAAACAAGACTATCTAGTTTACAACCAATAGAACCAGACCATCATAGTTCTATTCAAGTCCACAACTCAGCGTCTGTTAATGAAATTTGAAATATCCAAACTTTCTTTGCGACAGGTTTTTAAGTCCATGTACAATGATGCTAGATGAAGTGTGGGTAGAGAGAGTGTCTCATTGAAGTTGAAGTATTTGTTCACCTCACTAGAATAATGCCGGAGCACACATTGGCGACAGAGGTAGTCGAAATTTATTGCTATCATTAGCCATAATCTAAAGAAAAGTCATTTTACAAATGCCGTTAACGTAACTGTAAATAACAGAAAATAAATATTTTTGTATTCTTCTTCTTATTATTATTATTATTATTATTATTATTATTATTATTATTATTATTACCGATATTATTATGAGATAAACTAAATATATAGATTTGGTGTTCATTGACAAAGAAAAAGTCTGCGACAATGTCCCAGAAACTTACTTTGGAAGGCTTCAAGGCAGGCAGCTCTAAGTGAGGATATAATAGATACCTTAAGATCGATATATTCAGGGAATAAGGCCCAAATCAAAGTGAGAAATTATGTATCTAGAGAATTCTGTACATCCAAAGATTGTTGCAAGGATGCTGTGTTTCATCATTGTTATTTAAAATCTATATTGATGTTTGTTTACGTAACTGGATCAAAAAATGTAACACTATGGGAATTCCATTAAATAAAACTTACAATTTGTATCAACTTCTGTTTGCTGACCACAAAGTATCAATTACACAAGACATCGAAGATGCTTCATAGATGATAAGAAAACTGATTGAGGAATATAAAAATTTGGAATTATTTATGAACGTCAATTCAACAGAATATCTATCATGCACGATGCAAATGGATGAAAGTTTCGAGATTAAAAATAAGAAAATTTAAGACAGTTAACAAATTTAAATTTTTAGGATTATTATTATTATTTTATTATTATTATTATTATTATTATTATTATTATTATTATTATTATTATTATTATTATTATTCGGCCGCGGTGGACTAGTGGTTATGCTCCTTGCCTCTGGTCCCGAGGGTCGCGGGTTCAAACTCGGCCGGGGTCGATGGATTTTTTTAGGATGGAAAAATCCAAGGAGCAAGTCCTCCGGGAGGGACTTTAAGCCGTGGTCCCGAGTCTAAAGATTTTCAGGCTCGTAAAAGATCCTTAAGCCTGAATCAAAAAGGCCTCTAAGCAACATTTACCGGATTTTTCAGTCCTAGTACTACCTTGGTTTCCTAGATGTCAGTATGGGGCGGAACGCTGACCACGGACCACTCAAATTACATCTATACGAAAACAAGTGTAACTAAATTAGTGTGGTTCAAATCTTCCCTGTAGAGGGAGAGCGCCCAAATCTCTGTTAAGGGAAACATGGGCTTACAAGACACAAGATTATTATTGTTAGAGTCAGAAGGAACAAGCAATTCTGAGATAAACAAAAGAGTAAGTCAAGGAAGGAAAACAATTGAAATGTTGAATTCGTACTGTGGGGTGGAAAAATTCTGAACAAAACTAAAAAAAAAAAAAAAAAACTTATTTATAGTTCATTGATGGAGACTATACTATTGTATGATGCGGAAACGTGAACATTTAGCAGAGAGCAAGCACATAAACTATTGGTGACAGAGATGGACGTCTGGAGGAGCGCTTCTAGAAATTCAATAAGAGACATTAGGAATACTAAAATCAGAGAAGTAATGGATGTTCAAAAATATGTTCTACAAGTTATTGAAGAAAGAAGATTGAAATTGTATGGACACGTAAAGATGATTTCAGATGACAGGATACCTAAAATAATATAAATTTTGAAGTGGAGGGCAACAGAAGAAAGGGGAGATCAAAATAACAGTGGATTCATGGAGTGCATATAAGTTTGGTGTCGAGAGGATTAACAGAGAGTGATGCAGAGAATAAGGATGTATGGAGGAGTAAATTTTACAATGGGTTGTGGAAAAACTACTGTATTTTAGAGAAATTCCAAATAAAATTATTATTATTATTATTATTATTATTATTATTATTATCATTATCATTATATTCAGTTGTAATTAACAGTAATCTTCCCACACATAATCTGTTTTCAATAAATTTATTAGCAACTTTTAAATGACACATGTGAGAAAAGATGGCACATATTTGTCGTCTAAACACTGTAGTGTCAACAGATGTGATTTCAAGAGCGGCAGATTCGCCTGACACGGGTAAATCCCCTCACTACCCCGTGTGGTGCTAACACTGCACACTCACCATAACGATTTCTTTTCCACAGGATTTTTAATACCTTCTTATAAAGCTATCCGCCGTAAAGATCTGTCTTTCTACACCTTTCATTTATGACCGCTGTATATAATGATGAAAGGTGAAAACGAGCTGAAGTTTTATTCTAAGTTACAATAATTACTTTTCTCTTTGTAAAGATCTCATTCATAATTGAACTCTTTCTTGGGCTATCTGAAGAACGAATATTAAAAAAAACTGTACAGCTTGGCCAAGTTAAATCTGCCCGGCACAACGGGAAGTGTGTGGTGTTAGTATCACCATTGATGTGTATGTTTAATATGGTTTGTCAGGTAATTTAGCAGTTTTTTCTCTTGTACACTATCGGCAGAATAGTTATTTTAGGAAGTTACAGGCAGTGTGACAGTGTATTTGTGAAAAGTAGCTATTTCGTTCCTCATTAGTAGGCCAGAAATTCCAAACATAATATTTGCTGTATATGTCCATCGCTATGGTCTAGAGGTAGCGTACTGCCTTGTCACGCAGCAGGCGTGGGTTCGATCCCCGGTCGGTACAAGTTTCCGAGATGATGATTTGTTTCTGAGTTTTTCCTCACCCGTAAGATAAATGTCAGGAAAAATTAAGACCAAACAGACACCTAACATCATTATCATAAGTAATGCCACGAGTGATTTCCAAATTATCGATAAATTCACGACTCACGAAGTGAGGAGTGAATTTATCTAGAGAATTTGGAAATCAAGAGTGGCATTTGTTAGGACTATTCAACGAATAAAATTAACCTGTTTACTCACAAATAATTATTTAAATATAGTCATTTTAAATTATTTATATATTTAATGTAAACGATGATGTTTGAAAACAAATGAGAAACGATTGGTACGCTTCATTTGCTTCTTTTGTACGTCACTGCAACCAGATCATATTATTTATTGCCAAAGGAACGCAATATTGTAAGAATGCACTCTAGTGTAGAAAAAATGAAACACATCAAACTATATATTAATCATTTCTGATGTCCTATGATGTAAATATGACAATTATATTTTTCTGGGGAATATTTTTTTAAGTATTGATAAAATATGTGCCAGCAGTCGCGGTTATACATGGAATGTAAGTAAATATACATTTAAGAAAGTGCAAATAGTGGTTTCTTTTTTTGGTGGTATAATCAATTGTGACAAATGTTTTTATATTAACTCCCACATGCGGTATGTGTTGACATTCATGCACTATATATACAATCTGGTAGTCGTATTTCTTATTGAGTCAGTGACTGCAACATAATGCTATGACCTATTCAGAATGTTAAAAAAGAGGTGTTTTCTTTATTATGATAAACTTTAGTTGGTAAATTCTAGGCGAAACACGACTGTGATTGGTTGTAAATCAAGAATCATTGAAACGTGATTGGTCATTGACTCCCATTTGGGGCATGAGTTAAATAGTCATAAAATTAACAAATTCATTAAGTTTAGAATTAAGACCTCTACTGGCGCATCATTATCATCGCCTATCATATATCATCGGTGCAGTTTTATTCCGCCTTCCAGTCGCCCAAAACCTCAGAAGTGGGTTACAATAGCGCTATGCTAGGAGAGAATACCAGCATGTCGAAATGACAGCATGGTGGCATTGAATAAAAAAATACTATACCTGGACTTCACTTGGACGAGCTGTAAATATATAAAAAAAACATTATGGGATTAAGGATATATTTGTTTCTTCTCTTGCTATCGGACTCTGATTTTCACTTACTAAATTCAAACTTATAAGTTTATATATTTGCTACGTAGATCTTCTTCTGTGTGAGAAGAGATTGGTGAGGACATGCCTTTTGCAAGATAACTCTGGGTAGATCTGTTTTTACCTCGTAAGTAAGTTGAATGTCAAGGAACTCTGTACATCATATCTCGAATGTTATTATAAAATGCAATACTTATTCTGTCCAACCATTCATTCCAGACTCTAATCTGAGAGTAATGATTGTGCTACCAATTCTTTTTCCATCATCTATTAAAATTGTATTAATAAAGTAAATTCCATATCGGTATAGCGTGAGGGGAAGCAAGTATTGTTCACTATTTATCTCCTAGACCGATAATTTTACCTCTTCCTGTTGACAAGGATATCGATTCAACAATGTACGATCGATAGGGTACAGCAAGAAATGCCAAAAGAAAAAAACTTAAAAAATTACAAAAAAAAGAGGTTAGTTCTGTTGCTATAAAATATTAAATGTTGTATATTGGATCTGCATTATGGTTAATAGTTATTTCTCATACAATCATCTGTTATTGATTTTTCCCAAGTCCAAAGAGATATAACAGTAAATATATTTTATTTATAACTATACAGCCGGCTTAAAAATCGCCCGGAAGTAAGATCGGAATAAATAACCTCACATTTGGTAAATATTAAACATTAAAATTATTTTTAGTTTCTGATGTTGTATTATTCGCTAAATAGTCACTCCAAATCCAACGCGAGGTTGAGTTTTTCATTTGACAAAATCACTATCACAGAGTCAGATGTCGCTAACTAGAATATGTAAGTCGGTTATTACGGTCTAGTGGTTGCCATGATCTGATTTTATCCTAAATTCGCGTGTTCAAACCCAGTATCAAACATTAATCAGGGCATATGAGGCGATTTGATGCAAATGAGTATAAGTTATTTTTTTCTCAAAAACTAGTTTAGTGTAAAATTACAATCTTTAAGCTGAATTTTATTTAATAGCAAAGGAATATAAGTGTATGTGTTAGTAGTAGATGGAATACAATTGCTATAATTTTTAATTACCTGTGATTTTCTTATATAACAACTACTTCAAACACGTTTTTCTCAATAATGCAAACTTGAACTTTCATCTTTTTGCTTCTAACCGCTTCATATGCATTATGCGTATGGCTTTCTACGTAAGATAAGGGAATCTGAGTCGTTTCTAGTAGATTTACTGTATGCAATGCTTATTTAGTGTAACGGTTAGCGTGTCGGACTGGGATTCCACGGCTCCCGGTTACGAATTCCGGCTAATCATAATTAATTTAATATAGATCGAGTTCCAACCAGTCTCGTTAGATAAATTGAATACCTACTTGATAGAAGTAGAAAAATTTCGGTTAAGAAAAATGAAACTATGTTGAGGGTTTGCGTCTCGTCAATTATGTTACTATTTGTACTGTTACGTATCAACTAGCATCAGTAACCATGTAAGGCGGCCTTGGCTCTTCAGAGCTCTTGTACAACACATTTATGTATTATTAAAATAATTTGAAGTCCCGCGCCATAGCCGAGTGGTTAAAGCAAGATGACTTGGCGCAGAGGTACGAAACTTGCGTTGGTTTGAGTCTCCATGGGGTAAGAAAATTTATCATGCAATTTCACCCAGTATGGGACCGGTGTCCACCCAGGATTGTGAGGAATTTGGGTAGCTGCAATAAGTAGTGGCTTCAGGTTGAGAAACGGCTGGGGGGCACGACATGTTGACCACATGTCAACGTTACACTGGCTGGATAATCGTCTACCTCTGTGATTAGCACTTATGGATGTGAGGCCAGTAGCCGGCTGGTAGGCCTAGGGCCTTCTAGGCCTGTTGCGCCATGGAGTTTAAATATAATTGTTTAAAAATCTGAAGCCTGATATAAGCGCCTGAGATTTTTTCCTTTTTTTGGAATTTTAACACTCGCGTTCGAATAAAGAAACTATCTACCGTAGGCATTAATAAAAAGCTAGGCCTACTAACACAGTTTTACTATAGGGCATTACTGAACGCCACATAAGTAACATCAATGTTATATTTTTAATAATTTAAGTATCTTTCTACTTTATTATTATATGCTCTTGTGAAATACGTAAATGAGTAAATTTTGTTGCTCAGGCATAGTTCAGCTGTTTATTGCAAATCCCGTTCTATCCGGTTTATTTCTTAATTTAGTTCTATGAGTATAAAAATACGACTCATGGACTTTAACTGATATTATATGAAACCAATTATAAGTGGTGTAAAGTGTATGATATTTTTAGAAAACTCACCGAGTTAACTAGATTTTTATTCACTGCGGAGATTAACCACTCAGGAAACTCTGAGTTTTATACATTCCCTAGATGATTGGGGAGAGGGAAATATAATGAAATATTTAAATGTATTATCTTCTAAAACAATAGAGAGAAAAAAATAAATCGTATCATTTAAAGAGAGAAAATGATGCTCTAGAGACATGCATGTTCCCTATATTACTCTATACTTGCCATATCTATTCACTAACTGGGTAAAAGCATACTATCCAAATCTGTCAAACAAAAATGACGAGAAGAATACTAGTAATCTCCATAAAGGACAATACACCTCACAAAATTTTGCGCCAATTATCTACCAGCAAAAATGTTATCGAACAAGATACTAAAATAAAATGAAAGTGAGGAGGGCATATGACGGGCTTCATTAAATGAGATGGATAAGCAATCACCATGTGGAATCCTACGTCGCGTCGGTAGAAGATACCACGGAAGACCGAGACACAGATGGGCGGATACGTTTATGAATGAAGCAGATAAAAACAGCGGCTAAGGAGAACAAGAGCAGGAAGGAATGAAGATATAAGAGAACTTGCAAAGCATCTGAGTAAGGCTGTGGAGTGAATCTCAGTATCAAACCAATTAACAAGTGTTTTAGTGTATGCAAACAAGTGCGATAGATAAGGACACTAAGAAACTAAAAAAAAAAAAGATCATTTGTGATTTTTGTACCTATGTGAATCGTACGTAATGTCTCTATAGTGTTTGCGCGTGAGCGCGTAAGTGCTTGCGCCTTGCATATGTGTGTGTGTGTGTGTGTGTGTGAGTGTGTATAACCTTTCATACATGGAGCCTGACCATTACTGCATACATATGTTAGATAAGATTAGACCATGGCAGTATGGAAAATTATGACTAGAATGTAGAATATGTGGAGAGTAGAGACTTAGTAATTTTTTAGAGACAATCATTTACTTGGAGTGGTTCGCCAAGCAAATAATCTAGAGTCTTATCTATCTAAGAAGGTCTTTGTCCTAAATGGAAAAATTGTGGTCATTCATTCACAGTTGATGCGGAATGGGAGAATATATTTTAACTAAGTTTTATGAGTGGTGACTAGAGGATATCACTTGTCGAAATATGTTACAAGTATCGAACTATCTATAAGATAAATTAGTTTAGGAGTAATTAAAAATATAAATATATGACGTTAATACAAATATCAATTTAAATGCATTTTATCGTTGGTGTGATGGATCACAAACTGTATATAAACATACTAAAGACCAATCTTCATACCTGTGCAGAGGAAATGGAGATTATACAAGATTTTGTATTTATTCAAGACTATTTAACCCATGCCCCAAATGGGAGTCAATGACCAATCACATTTCAATGATTTTTGATTTATAACCAATCACAGTCGTGTTTCGCCTCGAATTTATCAACTAAAGTTTATCGTATTAAATAGAGCACCTCCTTTTTAACATTCTGAATAGTTCATAGCATTATTTTGCAGTGACTGACTCTGTAAGAAATACGGCTACCAGATTGTATATATAGTGCATGAATGTCAACAGATAGAGCATGCGGGAGATAATATAAAAACATGTGTAGCAATTTATTATACCACAAAAAAAAACAACTGTTTGCACTTTCTTAAACGAATTATTTTCGAGGAAATGACGTTGCAGATAAATATAATTTACATATTTACATCATAGAACATCAGAAATTAATTAATACCTATATGTAGTAGTAGTATTCAAACGTTCTGAAGCTCTAGAATTGTCATCATTCATTTGTTAATACCTATAATGTTGGTTATACATTTCTCCACTAGGGTGCACTCTTACAATATTGCGATCACTTGACAATAAGTAATATGATCTGGTTGCAGTGATGAACAAAAGAAGCAAATGAAGCGTACCAATCGTTTCTCATTATTTTCAAACATCGCCGTTTACATTAAATGTATAAATATTTTAAAATAACTACAGTTAAATAATGATTTGTGAATAAACACTTAATTTTATTTGTTAAATAGTCCTAACAAATTCCACTCTTGATTTCCAAATACTCTGGATAAATTGGAAATCACTCGTGGCATTGCTTATGATAATGATCCCATCACACTGCTTTCAATACGCGTTTATGGATTTTATATAACACACTAAAGAACATGGAAATTCTTCCGCATTAAAAATTCATGGGAACATCTGAAAAAGAGAATTCATTCAAGGCGGATTTCTAACAAGCAAGATCTGAAAGACGCGTTGGAAGAAGAATGGTGAAATATACCTTCTTCAGTAATTTCAAATTTAGTCTAGTCGATGCCACGCCGTCTTCAAGCCATCTTGGTATCAAAAGGGCTTCCAACCAAGTATTGAACTCAAAAAGTAAAGACTGAAAAGAGCTATAATATGAGACTGTATCAATACTTCTTGTTTGTTAATTTTTGTTGCTCATGAATAATTTATCTTTTATTCGTTAATTGTTATGTTAAAACAGAGGAAACTTTATAGTTTGCATTGTATAGGTGTATAGTTTTATTTTTGTACACACTGAAGAAATATTTAAATTATTTATTTATCTTTGTAATATTTTTCAGTGTATCAACACTTTATACACTAACTGTTTTATATATGAAAATACGTGCGAGTCTGTTTGTTCTTTATGGATTCAGAAACTGCTTGATTTGAATGGGGTTTTACCACCATTAGATACTTTTTGTGAGAAAATTAACGTATATAACATATTACCGTAAGTATTATAGGGCCGAAGCTAAAGAAAAGGGCATCGCTACACTTAAAAAGTAGGCTTACACAGCCTAAACTATAACAAATACACCAAATTAATGTACAAAGAATTGAATATAGGCTACCAAAAAACTCTACGAAAAAGTCCGCAACAACATATATCTGTATTTACGTATAAATCTCAATAACAATTTTTTACTTTCAGCTCATTGATGCCAAGAAGATCCGGGCATCTAAAAATAATTACGATATAAATTTATAATTATTTTTTATACTTATTTATTCAACTAAACATAAAAACGCATTTAATTTATTTTGGCGTAGCAGCGCACGCCAGTTATTAGCTTGTTAAATTTAAAATTGATAATTGTAAAAATTGTAAAAATTGTAAAAATTGGTAATTGTAAAAAAATTGGTACGCGATAGGGAAAAAAATAATTGCAGTTTTTATATCAGTATATTTAAATTAGTAAATGAGATATATTTTGCAGCAAACTCCAGAATCATGCACATCATTTTAATCACTATTAAAATTGAATGAGTTAGAAACATAATTACACAATTAATATAATAGATGTACACACTTCAATGAGTAAGAATAAAAGTTGAACATGATATTAAATACTTGTATGATGTTAATATATCTCTAAATAAGAATGGAATAAAAGTGGATATCCATTATACAACAATACTTAGAAATCAGTCTTTTAGTGATGAATTTGCAGAAATAGTGAAATAAAGGGTTATTTGTAATGTTTTAGAAGTTTGGAAACATCTTTATTTCCTTATTTTTTCCTCATACAAAGGAGTTTCCGCTGAGTAAATTCATACTGTTTTGAGGAACTTGTATAATGTCTGGAGCAGAAACTGAATTGCTTGGAAATCTCTGCATTCGACGTTAGTTTCTTGTTCCTTTGACCGTGTCTGATGAGAGAGTGTGAGTACCCGTATAAATGGGATACCTTCACACAAAGATACATCACAGACATATCCCAACTAAGATATTTCACCTCAAATCACATCTCACTGAATAGATCCAGTTTCTTTTGAGATTTCGTTTCTATTCCACATTATTTGAAAGAGGTTCTTGTTAAACATGTAGGATTATCTTAATCATCCCAGTACTAAAAACCAACATTCATTATGTCCACTTACACAGTAATTGTAGATTCCATGTTACATGAAATGAAATTTGTTTAAAATATTACTTTTTTATTTAATTATCATTATACATAGACCATTTCATACCGCATCTAGAATATTTGGTTTCAATCAGTAGGCGTGTGCTAATGTGTCCGTAGTCATTTGTTTACCGTATGAGTTCACAGAAGTAAAGTCTTCTTCCCTTCAGTGTATTCAGAATATTAAATATCTCCCTTTTTTATCGTCACAACTTTATTTAAACTGCTAACATTGCACCTTTGTGTATTATGCGTCGCTTTTCATTGCCCACAAAACAACTAATAGAGCAGGGCCGAAGCATAGACCGTAGCATTTTTTACGTGGTGTAAATACGTCATAGTAATTGATACTCTATTTTTAAGATGTCGATTCCACTGGATTTTTTATAGTTTTCTTATTATATCCCTGTTTATTTTAAAACGTTATGCAGAGCTTAGTCCGCGCGAACATGAATATACGGGTTCGATAGTGCCACTGAATTAATAAGTTATAAAAATTTCGTAAGAAGCATCGATGCCCCTCTTTCATTCTCCATTCTAGCCACAATTACTGCCCATCGCAATCGACGAGATTTAACTTATTTTAGGCCTATCTGGTTTCCTATAAAGATTATGTAGCTCACTGTTATGTAGTCATCTCCATTCGCCTGTCCTGTTTTATAATAATTGTAGATTAACATTGTAAATTTCCATGTTACATGAAATGAATTTTGTTTGTAATACTACTTTTTTATTTAATTCTCATTAAGGCACTGCGCTACAAGCCGGAAGGTCGAGGGTTCAAGTCCCGGTGGGGTCAGGATTTTTAAAACTGACCCAAACCTTCTGGCGGCACTATGGCCCTGGGGTAGACTCAGCCTCTAACGAAATGAGTACCAGACACTTGTTCTGGGGGTAAAGGCGGCCGTCACACAGGGCTGACATCAAGTGTCGATTGTCCAGAAAAAGTGGGAGCCTTAATGTTCTACTACCCCAAGGGTCTCCCGAGGCCTGTAGAGGGATTTCTTTACTGTACTTTACTTTTATAAACTTTTCAGCTGACATACCGCGACTAGAATATTTAGTTACAGCAAGTTGGCGTTTAGTAATGTATCTGTAGTCATTTTTTTACAGTGTAAGTTCACTGATTTAATTACAATGAATTAGGAGATAGTGAAAATGGTGTCATGGAACATGGTAATACAATTACAACCAAACGTTGCCATGAAGACGGAGGTAAATTTAGAAAATCTCAGTCAGACAAACAAGCGTTGAGACTTAAATACTATTTTAAAATATTACCTTTGAAGGAATTTCAAGAGGGTGAAGTTGAATAAAAGATCTGGGATGGTTCTACTCAATCTCTTGAGAAAAAATTAGTAGCTACTTGAATGATAAAATAACGGAATCCGATTAATAAACATGCTATAGTTGAGGAACTGCATCCCCTAATTTGACTTCCTATTACAACATCTGATAGGCGGTAATATTAACGACTGCATTCGGCCATCACTCTTCACAACTTTTGTGACATGTATTTATTTTTTAAAATGTTATTTTAGAGTTAAGCTAGACATTGTAATATAATGCAATATATTGTATCTTAGTCCACGGCTGTGGTTCTCGAGGTAGCGTGCTGCCTTGTCACGCAGCGGGCCCGGGTTCGATCCCCGGTCGGGTCACTTTTTCTGGGTGAGGTTTTTATCGGGGTTTTTCCTCACCTATAAGACAAAGTCAGAAAACCTTCAAGGCCCAAACGTTCACCGAAATCATATGGCCGTCATCATCATCCTTATCATCGTCAGCATCCTTCACTGGTGTGGAAGACAACGGGAAGCTACCACGCCTACAATTCCGTAGTAAAGCTGCAAGCATAGCAAAAATGCTATGATTGCAGTGAAGGACCTGCCTTCGGACAGAATTACTATGGATGGATTGTATCTTAAGTTTTCAGATCTGAGATTCTCAAACTATGCTCCGGAAGCCCTCGTACAGCTCATTACGCTATGTTCAAGGGCTCCGCGGCCGTTCCTAGAAAATAAATATAAATAAGTAAAATTGAATGTTCGGAAACATAGATCCTGATGGACTAGTAAATACCATACTTGCCTTTGGTTCATGAGTTCAATCCAGCCGAGGTCGACAGATTAAGGGCGAAAAATTCTGAAGAGAAATAAAGATGCGTGTACCGTGTCGTAGATTTATGGCACATAAAATAACCTCAAGCCTGAAAAATCAGGCCTGAGGTCAATATTTGTTGGTCCTATCATGGCCATGTATTTTACGTGCTCGCTTGTGATCTGAGATGTTAAAGAGGACGTCGAATAAAATATTACTAGAAAACAAGCAGTAGAATCATAATAATAAATGTAGATATTACAAGTACCGTATATATTGACCTTTGTTCAAAATGAATTATGGTTTATAATATACAGGGCTATCAAAAAAGATGGAACAAACTTCAAACATTTATTTCTTCCAAACTAAAAAAAAAATATAAACACAATTCTAACGTTCCTGGAAAGATAAAAAAGTTCAAATTTCACTATTATATGCATTCAATATGAGCACCACGTGTTACCGACAAATGCCAAAACGGTGCCTCATTTCTTTCCACACACGAATGAGCTGGTCTCTAGTTATCGAATTCACAGCTTCAACAATTCGACGTCGCTGATTTTCAAGAGTGTCAGGTACAGGGAGGATAAAAACACAGCCTTTCACGTAAGCCTATAGATAAAAATCACACGGGGTCAGGTCTGGGAGTCCACCGGCGATGAAGTTGATCTTCTGCTCCTTCACTTCCAATCCAACAGCGCCAATGCGGTCATGATCGGAACTTCAAACTCTTCTCTTTCTAGGAACGTTAGAATTGTGTTTCTATTTTTTGTAGTTTGGAAGAAATAAATGTTTGAAGTCTGTTCCTCCTTTTTGAATAGCCTGTCCTGGTGGGTGGAGGAGAAGGCCACGTGGCCTTAACTCCACCAGGCTAAATAAATCTATTCTATTCTAAATATATTTCTTTATCTATGGGTCCCATTTGGCAATTTATTTGTGTTCAACAGTTAAAGGATATATATGTTATATTGCAGATTTTCGCGGGTCAGTGGCCAGAGACCGAACTTGAATCCATGACGCGGAAAACCCAAGAAAACGTTCTTAATCATATATATGATGTTCGGAAATGTCCATTACAAACTTCTAGGGCTTGTAGAGGGAACTGAGTAGAAAACGTTATTAATATGAATCTTCATCCAGAAACGTGCCGTTTTCGTGCTGCAGGTATAAGTTCACATTAAGCGCTTAAATCTCTAGTGTCTGCCGGGGATAAATCGATAGTAATTTAATTATTTATGACTCAATTGATTACATTTACACAACCCAACGTTCACTGCTTTCGGCAAGGAAAAACAAAGAAACTTCATTTTATCACCATAAGAATAACTGTTTGTTTGCAAACTAACCAAACTTCTCTACTGTACTTAACATTGCAGTTAGTACTTATTCATTGCAAGAACGGTTTGATGTAGTGGCCATCAACTCGTTGCATGAATTATACCTGCGAATCATGTTCTGGTGCACTTGCTCCATCTTATTCTTACAGTGACAAAGTGTATTTCTTTATTTTGTCCTTGACATTATCACAAAATCAGTGAATATTGGGATGTGTAAATATAATTAATTGAGTCTTAAATCACTATAGATTTATCGTCGATACAAACGAGAGATTTAAAAGTCCAATGCTATTTTCTTTTTAATCTGCAGCACGAAAATGATACGTTTACGAACCAAATATTCCTATTCCAAGCGTTATCTATTCAGACCTCTTTACAAGCCCAAGACATTTGTAATACGAATTTCTGAACACTCTGTATATATATATATATATATATATATATATAATAGGACCTATATATCCTGTAATTATGGAACATACGTACACACAAACAAATACAAAGTCATTTAAAAACACAGGGAATGGAATGATATAGGAGAGAGAGAGAGAAAGAGAGAGAGAGAGAAAGAAGAGAGAGAAAGAGCGGGAGAACGAGAGAGAGAAAAATAGAGAGAAAACGTCTCTCTCCACTCTCGCACCCCCCTCTCTCTCCTCTCTCTCTCTCTCTCTCTCTCTCTCTCTCTCTCTCCCCCTCTCTCACACATATTCTGCCAGTATATTTCTGACTGTGTCCGCACAAAAAAAATTCTCATTTTACATTTGACTGCTTGCTCCATATAATTAGAATATTAAACAAAACTAAAAATAGTACTCATGCACAAAAAGTAAATATATTTTATCCTAAATGATGGGCACCGTTGTAGAAATATTTTAGAAGATTACTCTACGAATAAAAAGTTTGGGAATCGCTGTCCTAGAGAGAATATGGTAAACCCAGACCTGTTTAAACAAATGCACAAGAGCAGGTTTGAAATGGAATTTTAAATTACATTTGTTTGCCAATAGTTACCAGACCACCACTTGATTTTACAAAGTGTCTGTAAGTTATGAGAATTGCTGCATGTTCAAGGTAGAGCACAAGTGTTCTGTAAATACATTTTTAAACCTTGACAGAACGTCAGTACAGTACATATACATACGAGTTTATAGAATGGATTTGTCTATGTATAGCTTGTTTAGAAACCCATGTCGAAGTATAAATTGAGAATTTAGCACTAGTGGTATGCAGACTCTATGTCAAACAGTTTATTTTGTATCGTAAATACCAAAAATTATTATATTGCGATATAAAATGACGTAAATGCACTATAATATATTCAAGAACAAGTTTTAAAACTGTAGATATAATCAGATTTTTCGAGACTGTTATACATTTAATGCAAATATATTGCATACTACTTTTCTTTTGGACGATTGTTTTTAATTTTGAATACTGTTTACATTTGTTAGATAAATTAAGGTTTCTCCTATAAGAATGACAATGCTTAGATTATTTTGATTCAATTCAAACAACCACTGCTGTTTCAGGTAACGAAATTTATATTAATATGATTAATGTATTAGTTTAATTCATCTTATTTTTCTTTTCACTAGGATTTCCGCTATTTCAGGGAATTAAATCTAATAACTACATGGCGCGACAGGCCTAGAAGGTCAGTCGTCTGCTGGGCCTCACATCCACATGTGTTCATCAGAGAGGTAGACGATCACCCAGCCAGTGTAGGGATGACATGTGATGAGCATATCGGGTCCCCCAGCCGTTATAAACTAGTTTTTCAATCTGGAGCTGCTACATATTGTGAACTATCCTAATGCCTCACGATGCTGGGTGAGCGCCGGTCCCATACTGGCCGAAATTCCATGAGAAATGTCTTCTCCCCACGGAGAACCGAACCAGCGCAAGTCCCATAACTCTGCGTCAAGGTATTTTGTCTCAACCACTCAGCTACGGCGCGGGACGAACTACATCTAATACAACTCCATTCTATCTTCTGCTAATCTACTCAGATGAGCAATTGTATGTCCTCTGTTTCCTGCAAACTGTTCTTTTCCTCCCACTTTTTCCTAGTCGTCCCATAGTTTTACCCCAATGACTTTACTTTTGTATATACAATCGCTTATCTTTAATTTTATTGTTATAGATGGTAACTGAAACTCTAATCTATGAGTTTTATTACTTGTTATTTCCATTATTTAATCACTATGACGAAAGATCTGTTGAGGATTTAATGATTGATTATATTATATTTTAAGTTTCTTTTTTTTTCTGTTCGATAATCTTATACCGTATGTTCATACTGTATAGGGGAGCGTGTGTTTTGTCTTATTTTATGTTTGTTTTGTAGGTTACATTTTTATATGTTACAGAGGGTGTGTTGCCACTGCAGACAGACAAACACACACACACACACACACACGCACACACACACACACGCACACACACACACACATACACACATACACACATACACACACACATGCACACATGCACACATGCACACATACACACATACACACATACACACATACACACATACACACATACACACATGCACACATGCACACATGCACCACATGCACACATGCACACATGCACACATGCACACATGCACACATGCACACATGCACACATGCACACATGCACACATACACACATACACACATACACACATACACACATACACACATACATACATACGCACACACACACACACACACATACACACATACACACACACACATGCACACATGCACACATACACACATACACACATACACACACATACACACATACACACATGCACACATACACACATGCACACATGCACACATGCACACATGCACACATGCACACATGCAACACATGCACACATGCACACATGCACACATGCACACATGCACACATGCACACATGCACACATGCACACATGCACACATGCCACATGCACACATGCACACATGCACACATGCACACATGCACACATGCACACATGCACACATGCACACATGCACACATGCACACATGCACACATGCACACATACACACATACACACATACACACATACACACATACACACAACACATACACACATACACACATACACACATACACACATACACACATACATACATACATACATACATACATACATACATACATACATATATATATATATATATATATATATATATATATATATTGTAATAGTCTCCTTGCTGCATTTCACAATAATTTGCTTGTATTAACATCTGTATTGAGTTTAATATATTTTTTAAATGTTCTAATATGAAAAAAAGTTGCTTATATCTTTTTCCAATTCGAGAACTATGTCTATAAAGTGTATATTCAAGTCAAACTTTATTTTTCTATAATGTATAGTTTTAAAGAAAAATATAACGAAAATTAAAAATAATATTTTTTTCATAACATTTACAAAATTAATAACTCATAAAAATATGTCTGCTGGTTTAACCATAGTGTCATTATGTTAATAAGGAAGGGTTGTTTAATTAGTGTCGTAGTTTCATTATCTTAACTAAAATAAGAGATGGTTATATTTGAATTTTACATTATGTGCAATTACTCTCCAATGACCTTAAAAAATCTGTGGTATGAGAATTACTCCATAAACGTGAGTCTCTAGCATTCTGGTCAGATAATATTTATAAGGATTAAAAAATAACCGAGGCTTGATCTTTGGGACTGCGAGCAATGTATAAGATACACCATGAAGTAGGTTGCTAGCCCATTTTCATGGCGGGTTTATTTTTCGGGGTTTCCTCCCTAGGCCGATTGCCTTCGCCCAGCTCCAGAGCTCAGCCTCCCCGTTTTATTTCGGAGTTGTCTCTCCTAGATGGGGTTGTCTTACAGGACTAACGAACCCCATTCGCCCGTTCGTCAATCTACAAGTCAGTAGATGTAAAATTGCCTCTTCTTCCGTCAGGTACACCGTGTCGAAGGACTCCTTCTCCCGCTGTATCTGCCGTTGAGATCTTCACCGTAGGGGCTCTCATAAGGTACTATGAGCTGGGCAAGCTGAACCAAGGTTTTTTGTACGAGGTGTTTATTCCTCCCCCTCACCCTTTTTCAACCTGGCTCGGGACAGGCTATGGCAAATAACTACAAAAAAGAGCTAAAGAATATTAGACCAATGGACGGGAGAAGAACAAAGAGAAAGAATAGCCAAGAGATGGATAGACAGTGAATGCACATCCAATACGTCTTTCTCCGAGGAGTGATTTTGGAAATAAACAGGATGAAAATCCTACAAATTATGATTAAGAAGAAGAAGAAGAAGAAATACCATAATCTTAATAAATATGTATATAATAAATTCAATTCTTTTTACACGGCGAAACCATCAACAATCCTATTACTAATTACTGTGCCATTTCCTTTAGAGCTCCCATTACAAATATCATCAGTTTTTCAGCAGAAGTAATATTCGTCCCTTGAGAAGATTTTCATTTTCATAAACAAATAGTTATCAGTTAGAGCAAGATCTACAGCATGTGGATGTTGAGAAGTGGTGGCTCATGCTGCTAAGAGAGGCATTTGTTAACAAGACAAGACAAGACACGACATAGGGTTGGAAGAGCAGTGCCACCCTTTATGTACCCATACTCATTGTCCCTTGGCTCGTCTGAGTTTACACTCAGTTTGCCAGGTGGAATCACAACGAGCAGGGCCCGAGGCCTGTCTCTTCGGCTGCTTTAGGAACTTAAATGTCCTCTTCAGCCCATTAATATTATTTCTAAGTTAAGGGTAGAGCGATGATCCAACAGCCGTTCGTAACCAGCCGCAGATCCGGAAGCAAAGATCCTGTCATTGAGCATTAACAAGCATATTTTCAGTTTTGCGTTAGTAGATGTTATTGTTGTTTGGTGCCAGAGGAAGACTTGCGACGCCTGAGTACATATACTGCGCGCCGTGGAGAGAAGGGAGAAGAGTTGCATCAATAGCACGGCAGGCGGAAAGAAAAGTTGCATTCATATTTTTACTCATTAATATACTATTCAGATAATAGTTCTTATCAATGTACTAAATACTAACACTAAAAAATTGGGACTGGAAGTCAACATCAAAAAAACTAAACATATGTTCACACATTGAAATACATTATATAATGGATATGGGTAGCTAATGACATGTGAGAGAAATGTTGATGAAGTGGCTGAATTCAAATACCTAGGAACAATACTTACAAATGGTAAGGAGATGAACAAAGAAATTATACATAGGATCAATTCTGGAAATGCGTGCTATTATGCATTTTGGACTCTTTCCGTCCTAACTCCTTTTTTTTAAAACGTTAAATTGAAAATATATTAAACTGTTATTTTCCCAGTTATATTATATGGATGCAAAACATCGACTCTTACTTTAAGGGAGGATAAAATATTACGAGTATTTGCGAATAAAGTTCTTCAAATATTTCTTGGACCAAAGAGAGATAAACATACAAGCGAATAGTTGAGGCTGCATAACAGTGAGCTACATCATCTACAAGGAAACCAGATATAATAAGAGTAAAGTCTCATAGACTGCGATGGATAGAATATGTTGCACAAATGAGGACACAAAGAGGGGCTTAGAAACTCCTTTTAGAAAGTCCAGATAGAAAGTCTCCATAAGGTAGGCCAACAAAGAGGTGGGAGAATAACATTAACCATGATTTGAGGGAAGCTGATTATAAAGGAATATTTGGGAAACATTAACTCAGGATAGGGATGCATGGAGAGTTTTTGTCCGCGCGTACATGAACCTACGGGTTCGATAGTTCCAGTGAGCTAGTTAGTCATTATATACTTTTTAATGTCAAACAATTTATTGTAATCCATTTCCTATTTTATGTTCCCTCTTTCCTCTTGTTATAATTCTAATTCGTTATAATACCATTTTAAATGTGCAAATGTCGGCCGCGGTGGACTAGTGGTTATGTTCCTTGCCTCTGATCCCAAGGGTCGTGGGATCAAACCCGGTCGGGGTCGATGGAATTTTTTAGGACGGAAAAATCCAAGGAGCAAGTCCGCCGGGAGGGACTTTAAGCCGTGGGTCCCGAGTCTGAAGATTTTCAGGCTCGTAAAAAATCCTTAAGCCCGAATGAAAAGGCCTCTAAGCAAAATTTACCGAATTTTCCCATCCTAGTACTACCTTGGTTTCCTAGATGTCAGTATGAGGCGGAACGCTGACCACGTACCACTCAAAATGACATCTATACGAAAACAAGTGTAACTAAATTAGTATGGTTAAAATTCTTCCCTGTAGGGGGAGAGCGCCTAAATCTCTGTAAAGGGAAAACATAGGCTTACAATACAAAAAAATGTGCAAATACTTAATTTATTGTAATCCATTTTCCTATTTATTATTCCCTTTCTCCTCTTGGTATAATTCTAATATAACTTCATATAAAGCTTGCTAATACGGATATATTGCTTTTAATATGAAAAAAATAATCTAAAAGATCAAACTACACTTATAGAGACTAGGTTGGCTTAAGCGTAATTTTAGAAGTCTGAAAATATTTCGCTAATATTAAAATGACAGTAGCGCCACTTATAGTAAAACAAGAAATTGCCTACATTTCACTTTTCATAAATTCTTCCATGAAATGCCATATAAACTGTAACAAACATTATTGTATTTATTTTATTAATGCGTAATATTTTCTAGCACATATAAATTTTGATAACTTTTTCAATCATTCGTTAGCTGGATATGAATTGTCTTCTTAAAATAATATTTTCACAGCCTTGATATTTATAGATGTTTCAGTGTTCAAGTCATATCTCATCTCATATTCAGTATAGAAGAAAGCATATTTATTCTCCGTTTGACAATTTTTCTGTAACATTTCACTGCCTTAATTTCAATGATACAACGATGTAATTATTGGATAACAAATGGCTCCTGGTATGAAATTCCTTAAAAATAATACTTATTTAATGTACTTAACACAGGCTTTCAAGAGTTCACCCTTCACTCTGCTTTCCAGAGATTCCTTTCTTCCCATTGTCCTTCTTCCATACCTCTCTTCATATATTCCGTCATAGCACGTTCTTCTCCTCCCCCCTCTTCCTTCTGCCTGGTACTATTCAATCTATTGCCCGTTTAGGCCACTGTTCTTCCAACATCCGTTGTACATGTCCATACCACTGCAAACCTCTCTTCGTTATCTTATCGATAAGCCTCTTCTGCATCCATTTCTTGTCTAATATATATCATCATCATCACTCCAGAGATTAGGCAATTGCCCGTTCCGACTTCATAATGCATCTTAGGTCTTCCAACATCACGTCTCCATCTTGCTTGATAATTTCTTGCTAACAATGGATATCTCTCCTTACTCATTCCATCCATGTGATCAATCCATTTCTGTCCGTATTCGTGACTTTATCCAATAAAGGCTGTACTTTCAATTCTTCTCTTATATCCTCATTTTCTAATATATATATATATTATATATATTTTTCTAATATATATATATATATTATATATATATTTCTAATATGTTGTAACCTGTATATTCTCACACTTCTCCGTAATCTATTCATTTCTGCCACCAAGACTCTTTTCTGCATATTTTCTTTCATTGCACAGCTTTCTGGCCCATATGTGAGTATACTTTCTATTATTGTATGTATAATATTTTTTTAGTTTTCTGGTTAGATTTCAATTTCATAAAAATAATAATAGTAATAATAATAATAATAATAATAATAATAATATTAATAATAATAATAATAACAACAAAAATATTTAAACTGACAGAATTAAGCCCATAAGACTCATCTCCACTCAATCAGTAATTAGTAGTAGTAAGTCCTGGTGACTCCACCGGGAAGCATAGGGCCTTGATAGAAGCTCGCTAAGGCACTCTGTTGTTTGCCAAGGTCTTAATTTCATTCAAACTCATCTCTGACTGTCCAGCTTCTTCCCCGATGATATTACTCCATGTTGCCCTATGTCTTCCTCTTCGTCTTCTCAATCCTTGGGGTTCCAATAAAATGCAATTTTGTGATATCATTCTCTCTCCTTAACACATGACCAACTCATTTCCATTTTCTAAATTTAATTTCTTTACAAATTTCATTTTGATTCGTTCTTCTCCAAAGTTCTTCATTTGTTATAATCTGTGGTCACCATATACCCAAGATATTTCTCAGGCAACGATTTACAAAGATTTGCAATTTCTTTCCAATTTGTTTTGTAGCCTTCCACGTTCCACAGCCGTATAATAAAATCGATTTCACATTTGAATTAAATAATCTTAGTTAAAATCTTAAGGAGATTTGTTTCGACCTCCAATTGCATATATATATATATATATATATATATATACCAAGTCCCGCGCCGTATACGAGCGGTTTAAAACATTCTACCTTGATGTAGAGCTACAGGGCTTGCATTGGTTCGAGTCATTATGGGGGAATAAATTTTCTCATGGAATATCAGTCAGTATGAAACCGGTTCCCATCCAGCATCGTGAGGAATATTGGTATGTATAATAATAACGGTTCCAAGTTGAGTAAACCAGCTATAACAGCTGGAAGACTCGAATGGCAGGTGGGTATGAGGGTCAGTAGCCGGATTTTAGGCCAAGAACCTTCTAGGCTTATCACGCCATGGAAATTTCTTTTATAAATTGTAATATAGTTTCCAAACTAATATTAAATACTAGTAACATAAAAATACACTTACACTATATTAGTTTTAAATAATGACCCTGTTAAAGATACATTGACTAATAATTTGTAATTTGTTAAATAACTCAAGATATTATAATAATAAGTGACAATATAATGGAATTCTGAAAAAATGGCAGTTCTTGCTTCAAATAATCAGTTCCTGATTTCAACAATAGTGAATTGCAATAGCCAAAAAAGTAAGTCGGTAAAAGGGGAAAAATAATGAGATGTTATATAATACGGTATATGTATTAATACATTGACCTGAGGTAAAAGGGGAAGAATAATGAGATGTTATGTAATACGGTATATGTATTATTACATTGACCTGAGGTAAAAGGGGAAGAATAATGAGATGTTATATAATACGGTATATGTATTATTACATTGACCTGTTAACTGATCATAGGATAAATAGTGAAAGCGATCTGATTATATTTGAGATTAGGGATGTAAACCAAAAAAATAACGCTAATAATTTCCGTGATATTTGTGTGTATCCATAATATAAATCTTAAATATTGCCGTCTGAGCCAACGAGTTAGATAAATATATTTTTGTTTTATTATCTCCTTTCCTCCTCTTTTCTTTGTTTAACCAACTTATTTTTAAGTACTTTTACATACCCGGCCTTACATGGACATGGTCTGTCAGGAGAGGATTTTTAAAAATCTGATCACATGCACATTGCTTTCACTATACATGAAAATGGAGGTTCCCCGCGATGAGCAATCAGCAGACCTCCGAGACAAATAGATTTTAAACAAAGTTAATATGTTGTCTTGGCTCCGTCCACTATTGAAAATTCGTCTTCTCGCCACAATTTTGAAAGTAGGTGTCTTATAATTTAGTAGTATGCTGATAATACCTCTTCACAAGATACCCTTTTGTTCTACTTGTTTCAATATATAACAGGGCTTGCCGCACACTTGATCTTTTGAAGACAATTTTATACAATTAAATGTTATTGAAAAATTAATTTTTCCCCTTCAAACAATTGTACAATATTTGTAATTTTAGTTTCATTTAAATTATGTAATTTTATCGTTTTAGCTTTTATTCGTTAAATTTAGACTAAACCAACACATATTTATATAGAAATTATTAATGTTCACTACCTATTACCCGATCCATTTGTATAAGGAAATATGGTCTGCCTTATGTGTAGGAGCAGTGGGCAGTAGAAAGCTTGATGTACTGGATTATGAGAGGTGGATATTACGGCATAGTAAACAGAAGGCCGGTTTACTTCATACAGTTTTAACAATGCAGGACAGAACTTGCATACACCGGTAATTACGAGTATATAGTAGGCCAGGCCTGCAGAATTGCAGCGCGACTTCAAGTTTACTTATTGAGATGAAGCCTCTCCTTCCAATGGCGCGAGGTTGGCTAAGCTTCAACCGTACAGCGGTCACATGTAAACAAGAGCAAGGTTCAGGCACAAAGTATACTTCGGTGGAATATATAAGTTGCGCACTGACTGTTCGGAACATTTGAAATGAAATATAACTAATCTAAAATGTTTATTCTAAACTGTTGCTGTATCCAGACGGTACAGAAAACTATTCTAACCCCCTTCCATTTGATGTTGGGTAAAATGGTCGCATCAACCACACGCTGATATCGTGTTTATGAAGGCATTTTTCCGTCTATATTAATGACTTAACTTGATTAGAGGCAGATGATAGTGTTCGAGGCAGCTGAACGTAAACAATAAACAGTCAGTGGCGTAGCTTATCAACATGAGTACGAGTCAACATTAATAAATTCATAGTAAAACTCCATTGAGGTCTTAGTCACAATATTGAAATTACAATATAAAATCGTGTGTCTTGTAACATCGTCTCCTAAACTTTTGAAACATTAATTAACTATACTGGTAGGCCTTTCGTGACTGGTCCAATCAACAAATATTTACAGTGGTCATTACGTTAAAGTTGTTTCAACTTCAGTCCCCAAATTGATGACATTGTAGAACATAATCATCAGAACCTCATAGAACACATAAGAGAAGAAATAAGAAATCTGGAAGAAAACGGCTGGACCATTCACTTCGCCTGGGCCGAGGCTCATGCTGGAAACCAAGGGAACGAGCTCGCCGACCATCTCGCGAAGGAAGCAGCTCATAGCAACGAGATAGATATTTGTTATTCCAAAATTCCCAAAAGTGCAGTGAAAAGTGTGTTACGAGAAAATAGTTTACAAATGTGGCAAAGGGAGTGGGAAACCTCAACCAAAGGCCAATTAACTGAACTCTTCCTTCCTTGTGTAAAAAGCAGGCTAACTAAAAAACAGTAAATGCATATAAACACGTCCACTATCATCACGGGAAAATACGATCGTACTTCCATAGATTTAAGATCACAGATAACCCAATGTGCCCTTGTCGTTAGATGTACAAACTGTTGACCATCTACTGTGGGAATGTCCTATATTAAAGAAAGAAAGACTCAAGCTAAGGAACTATATAACACGCTCTGGCGGACACTGGCCAATAAACTATAATGATTTAGTTAAAAAACACTTAAAACCGTTCCAGAATTTCATAAAAAGTATTAACTTTGACTATTTAATTCATGCCCCAAATGGTAGTCAGTGACCAATCACGTTTCAATGAATTCTGTTTTACAACCAATGACAGTCGTCTTTCACCTCGCTCTTTATCGATTTATCTTTATCAGCTCCTGCTTTTGTGGTAAAGAAAGCTCCTCCTTTTTAATATTCTGAACAGCTCAGAGCATTCATTTACTCCAACAAATACATTGAATATAGCAAATAATGAACAGATTTCTTGATTTTACTGAGTTGTTTACTAACAAAAATAATTTAATAACCTATAATGGTGATTATAATACACAGTTTGTTGTATTTCATTGTTTATCCGCTAGGTGCATTCTTACAATATTGCGATCCTATTTGGCAATACATAATATGATCAAGTTGCAGTGCATGTACATAACCTCACATTTCTGATTTGTTTTCAAACATCGCCGTTTACATTAAATATATAAATATTTTAAAATACCGGTAACTATATTTAAATAATGGCTTTTGAGTAAACAGCTTAATTTTATTCGTTAAGTCTTACAACTGAATGGCGTTAATAAGCTGTTAGTTTATGCTGATGATGTAGTATTATTGGCCGATAGCGAGGAGATACTAAAGGCCAACACGCACACACTATTGAGTAACACTAAGAAATTAGGACTGGAAGTAAATATCAGTAAAACTAAATATATGGTCACACGTAGAAATACATTATATAATGGAAATGGACAGCTAATGACAAATGAAGGAAATTTTGAGGAAGTGGCTGAATTCAAATACCTAGGAACAATAATCACAAATAGGAATGAGATGCACAAAGAAATTAAACATAGGCTCAATTCTGGAAATGCATGCTATTATGCATTGCAGAGACTTTTGATGTCCCCCAACTCCTTTCAAAAAACGTTAAGCTGAAAATATATAAACTATTATTCTACCAGTTATATTATATGGGTGCGAAACATGGACTCTTACTTTAAGGGAGGAAAGGAGATTACGAGTATTTGAGAATAAAGTTCTTAGGAAAATTGTTGGACCAAAGAGAGATGAACAGACAGGTGAATGGAGAAGACTACATAACAATGAACTACATGGTCTTTATAGGAAGCCAGATATAATAAGAACAGTTAAGTCTCGTAGACTGCGATGGGCAGGACATGTTGCACGTATGGGGAATGAAATACGTGCATGGAAACTTCTTGTAGGAAAGCCAGAAGGAAAACGCCCAGTTGGTAGACCAAGAATGAGGTGGGAGAACAACATTAAGTATGATTTGAGGGAAGTAGATTATACAGGGAATGATTGGAAAGCATTAGCTCAGGATAGGGATGTATGGAGAGCTTATGTCCGCCCGGCCATGAACCTACGGGTGCGATAGTGCCAGTGAGTAAGTAAGTAAGTAAATAATCCTAACAAATACCACTCCTGATTTCCAAATCCTCTAGATAAATTCACTCCTCACTTCGTGAGTCGTGAATTTATCGATAATTTGGAAATCACTAGTGGCATTACTTATGACAATTTGTAAATATTACCCAATCAACATAGAATAGACTCCCTTAATATTGTGTGTGTATATTCTATAAAAAAACACTTATAATAGAGTATTTTGAAACACATTAGCATGTAGTATTTCGATTTTGTGATAGAACATGCTGGTGAATAAAGTTGTATTTAAGAAAAGAGAAATATCAAAGGTCGACAGTGTTTACAATCAAAGAATAATAAGAAAACATACAGTAAAACCATTTATTAATAGGAATTATTACTTTGTTAATATGACCAATATCTTTCGAGATGGATTAATTTGCTTTGTTATATGATTATAAGTCGGATATCACACTATAGTTATTTCTATGTCAATACAAATATGTACGTTTACTTAGTAACATTAAAATGGAGTGACGGTGTCCACCATCGAATGTTTACATTCAGTACACATCATCTGAACAGGCAAGGAGTAACTGTGTCCCAGAATGCAATGACGGTCAAGCGCTAGGACCTAAGCGCACTTCTGCACCGCTGTTGTAGGCATACTGTGTAATAATTTATTTTTATTGTAACTTGGTTATACGTCTAATTAATTGTTGAAAATATGACCTAACTTGGTTGAGCAGAAGAGAATACCTTAAGGCCAGAACTATTTCAGGTAAAACATAACTATTATTTTTATTACTATTTTAAGGCTATTTTGATAACCAGATGATTTTCGGGGCTATTTGGACCTCAACGTTTCTATTTATTTGAGGAGGTTAAAAGCAAAGGGATGCAAGTGCAAGTTTTACAGTACTGAGGAAAACAAGTTTAAAGTTGAAGTAAGTAATAGAAAATAGAAATGACTTTTTAACTAATGCTCCAAATGGTAGTCAATGACCAATCACGTTTCAATTAATTTTGTTTTAAAACAATGACAGTCGTATTTCACCTCGCTCTTTATCGATTTTTCTTACCTGCTCCCGCTTTTGTGATAAAGAAAGCTCCTCCTTTTTAATATTCTATACAGGTCAGAGCATTATTTTGCAGTGACTGACTCTCGAAATATACATTGAATACAGCAAATAATGAACAGATTCCTTGATTTTACTGAGTTGTTTACTGAAAAAATAAATTAATAACCTATACGCTAATGTTGGTTATAATATACAGTTTGACGTGTTCCATTATTTCTCCACTAGGGTGCATTCTTACAATATTGTGATCCTATTTGGCAATAAATAATATGATCAAGTTACAGTGAATAAACATAACCTCACACTTCTAATTGTTTTCAAACATCGCCGTTTACATTAACAGTCTTAGTAATAAAAATTTCTTATACAGGCTTTCATCAGTTGTTTAGTTATACAATATATAAGCCTTATGTAGATCATGTATAATTTCCTTACTAATAAACGTTGTGCCAGAGCTATATAACAATACAACCGTTACACACAATACGTCACATATTCGTCATCATTATGCCGTCAGAACAATATTATGCGCAGTTTGTAAGAGAAATGAAACAACATGAACTAGTGATTCCCAAATTGGGGAGGTAAGGAAAAAATAGGTGTGTTTTAATTTATGTACATTTCCCTTTACGCTATGTCAAATATATCGTAGAATTAGTTTCACAGATAATCTGCTGTCATCTAACGTCAAGAATTTCAAACAATTCTTGGAAACTAATAAAAGTTTTTCCCATTACTTATGAATGATATGGAGTGTTTTAGGATGCGTTAGAAAACGTTCAAAATAGTAGGAAATGTTACCGACAACAGAATAACGCTTTAGGCGAAAAAAAATCATTACAGTTTGGTCGGGAATCGAACCTAGGACCCCACGGACTGCAGTCATAAGCTCTAACCACATGACTATCATGTTAACATCTGGTTTGCTGCGATAATAGTACCTCTATAATTAAATACATTTTTATATCGGTATGTGTGTTATGTATTAATAATGCAAGAGAGTTTTGTTAAAATAATATTATGAAGCATTTAAACTACATTCAGGTTAAATCTTGTCTACAGCAATTATTGTAGAACATATTCTTTTGTGAATAAATGTTCAATTTTTAAATATTATTAGGCCTAATCGAGAATGAGTGTAACAAAAGGCATTTGATTATGCCTTTATTTTCCTACACAGAGCTTTCTTAATATTATTTATGTCCTGTGCATCCATCAAACAGTCGTTAAAGTGTTGCATTTTGCGTTAAATTTAAGGAAACTTTCATCAATATCATAAGAAAACAATCAGTTGATCTTGAAGTCCGACATTTTGTCTAGTTATAGAATCCTTAAACAAGGCTGGAGGCATATATAATGATTCCCAAGTAAAGTTCTACACCTCTTATACACTGACCAGCTAATACAGTGTTTATTAGTAAGAAGTTTCAACTGAGATGTGTATAAACCTTGTATAAAAGTTATATATGGATTATTAGTAAGAGGGTATATGTATAAATATATTAAGATACCGGTAACTATATTTAAATAATGATTTTTGAGTAAACAGATTAATTTTATTCGATAAATATTCCTAACAAATGACACTCTTGATTTTCAAATCCTCTAGATAAATTCACTCGTAACTTCGTGACTCGGAAATTTATCGATGATTGGAAATCACTCGTGACATTACTTATGATAGATAACAAGCATTCTTTATCTTCTTCTAATGCAAACACTTATATCTCTTTGTACTAAATAAAATTATGATTGAAGAGTGTAATTATACACCAAACTTGTTTTTTTTAAGAAATCACTTACAACCCCTTAGTTTCTTACCGCATTTATCTTACAGTTGAACAAAACCACATAAAACTTGTCCCGATATGGGATCGAACCCGCGTCCGCTACATCTGAAACAACGTTATTATACGTAGGCAATAGCGATGACCTGTTTTATTGTATAATATAAAACATTTCGAAATTCGTAATTTTATTTCATATTTAGTGTGATGCGATTTCCAAGAGCTGTCTGAAAGAATTGTTTTATTTTTATTCTCCCTTGTCTATTTAGATTAAAACATTGTCTGCCGCACTTATTTATATTCATGTCACGATACGTTATCGCAGAATGCGGTTTATTATCCAATACATTCTATATTTAATAAATAAACATTAATATAGAAGTAAGCTTCCTATTTGTTATTCAGTTTATGTTTGTTTTTTAATCAATTAATAAAAAAACTGAAAGTATTTGGAAATGGTTCGTTCGCTGATGAAAAGCTGCATCATATTCCTTGGTTTATGTGCAATAAAATCCAACATTTATTCCACTTTCCAGACTGGAAATCATTTGTATGCCACACTGTATATTAAATTGACAAAGTGAATTGCTATTTATATTTTGTAATTGGATTCTAGCATTCGGTTAGTCTTTGTAACAGTGTGTAATTAATTGCTATATGTCGTTACTTTAATACAACTGCCTGGACAAGTGCAATAGGCTATGGCAGGTTATTAAAATTATAATCATTCCAATATCATGGAAACGCGTAGAAAATAATTTACACCAAACAATTTAGGCCTACTCTTAAACCTGCCCTGTATCAAATTGAAGAATAATAATTGAAACAAAAATATGCAGTAATGCAACTAGAGAGAAAAATATCTGCCTAAACCGGGATTAGAACCCAAGATTTCCAGCTTTACGTAGTGGCGCACTAACCAATTGTGCTACTTAGGAACAGGTAAAAATATTTCTTTATTTTAAATCCTCGTGCAACTCTATTAGTGAACTTCTATTCACTTTGCAACAAGGTCGTTTCTACTAACATTATGACGGGATTTATTCCGTGACATGTCAGCTAAATACAACCGTAAAATTCAGATTAATATATTCAGGCTTGATGTTACAGAGTGTGATAGTTAATACAAATAAAGAGATTCGAAGAGAGCGAACTAGCTCCAACGAGGGATACCTCAACGGCTTCAGAAGTGGATGAAGAAAATTGTTCTCAACGGTAAAGAAGGCGGAAGAGGAAACCTGCAAGCCAAGGGGTAGATGGGACTCCAAAGCTTTGGTTAACAACCCGTCTAGGAGAAGGTAACTCCGAAATAAATCCTCCTATCCACTAGGAAGGTGGTTGTGCGTCTGGGCTGGTAATCCGACCATGTAAAAAATTTCCAAACTCATCTCTCTCACAGACAGAACAACTGTGAGGCGGAACAGGCAATTTGCCTAGCCCGTGAAGTGAAGAAGAAGAAGAAGAAGAAGAAGAGAAACGTTGTTGTCTAAGCCGATATTTGAACCCAAGATATCCAGTTTTATACGCTGGCGCACTAACCAGTATTTTTTTTTCTATTATTAACTATTAGATGCGAACACAAGAGTGAGTACATTCATTTCAAAATTACGCATACAAATAGTACCTAATTAACTACCACGGTAGATTCAGGTTTGATTTCCTTGTTGAGGTTTTGCTAGGGTTCGTCGCTGTGGGCTCGGGGTACCATCGTTTCCTCGGACGCAATGAGTCCGGGTTCGATCCCTGGTCGATACGAGTTTGTCGTCTCCTTATTCTTCTTCTTCACTTGAACCGGGCTAGGCAAATTTACTGTTTCTTCTCGCAGTTGTTCTGTCCACCTTTTCACTGGCCTTCCTACATTCCTTGATCCTCTTGGCTTGTAGTTAAATGCTGCTTTTGGAAATCTTGTTACATTCATTGTTTCTACATGTCTAAACAAAATATCTCTATTTGATTTTTTCATTTAGTGGATATATATTTAACTCTTTTCTTATAACGAGTTTATTCCTGAGACTTTTATCACCTTTTTCTCGCCTGTAAGAAAAATTTGCTAAAATTTAAGGCCAAAATATTCTATGAATACTATTTGACCATCCTAATCACCTTATGATATTCACCTTGTTTAATATGAATGTACGAATGAATGGTATGTCCTCTCTGTATGTTAGTGTTGTCTCTTAGGTAGTCGTGGCATTGAGCTGACCTCTATGGCCTTGTGGACTAAAAAAGGTATTATATGATCCAGAGATAAAAATTATCTTCTGACAGCTTGTGTTCCTGTAAGGCTCCGGAGAGGTGGGGCACGCAAAATTACCTACGAAGGGAGAAAAGTTTCTCAAAGTTTTTCTCCATTGAAAAGCAAAAACCAGGGAATTAGTAGAACTTCATTAAAAAATCAGAGACCGATCAGCAATCACATTAATATAAAATTAAAAATAAGAAGGAAGAGGGACCTTCTTGTTGACAACAATAGAAACAGATCTTAACAGGTCCAAAAGATCCATTAAGATCCACGAATTAGGTGTCAGTTGAGAATTGAAATGTCCTATCCAAAGAAAGAGTTTCAATGTCTAATTGCCGTAATATTAGGTTGAGCGCTGAATGCCATGACAGTGTTCCGATCAGAATAATGGATGTCTGTGGATTAAGAGAGAATGACGAACTTCACAGATCAAATATAACCAACTTACAAGGGAACTGTCAACCATTGCATGCCGAAACCTACCTTGAAATTACTCCCAGAGAAGCGTTGTGATGTATCAAAACCGTGTCCAAAAATTATCTGCCGTTTTAAAGTGCAAGGCACAGAAATCGAAGCCAGAATTCAGAAATGGCAGTCCACCGTACGGAGCAGATGTACAGAGTGGAGTGAGGCGGGTTTTCCAGTCTGCCAGTATAGGAGTTGTATAACTTCTCCATAGTTTTAATGAGATATTTGGTGTTGGATTTTAGGTCTTGCAGTTAAAAACGGCAGATATTATTTTGGACACGGCCTTTGTATATCACTACGCTTCTCTGGGAGATATCTTAAGGTAAATATCGATATGCAAACTCTGACAGTTCCCTTGTTAGAAACATTTTTCGGACTAATGTGATGAAAGTTTTGGCTAGAATAGAAAGATGTGCCTAAGTAGTTCAATAGTAGGGGGCAGCATGTAAAGCTGGAGATCTTGAGTTCATATCTCAGCTAAGATGAAATTGTTTCTCTCTACTTATGATAATTAAAATGTCCGCCTAATTTACAATATATTGATAAGTAAATAAAAACATTAGGACTTGTCTGGTTTTTGCATGATGTATTCCAATTTAACGAATAAATTTGAAATGACTGTCAGTGCGCAGATGAATTGAACCCTTAGGTGTTTGTGGTTATGACAACCAATATTCAATTTCAACTATAAACTGGATGGTCTGGTTTTAATTCTGCGGCGAGTAATCGTTCTGGGGTCCATATAACATCATATTATTAAAACATTGACTTCTTTCTTACATTATTATCTCGATTCTGGATTTTTTATATTTTATAACTCTATAATAATAAAGATAATACCATAGAAGAAGGCATTAAAGAAATAATTATTCTTAGCAATTTAGCATATTGTGGTAATTGAAATATTTAAAAAATGAATTATGTCTAACTAACTAACTCGCTGGCATTATCGAACTCATAGGTTCATGGCCGAGCGGACATAAGATCTCCATGCATCCCTATTTTGAGGTAATGTTTTCCAATCATCCCCTGTATAATCTTCTTCTCTCAAATCAAGGAAAATGTAATTCTCCCACCTCGTTCTTGGTCTACCAATGGGACGTTTACCTTCTGTTTTTCTTACCAGAAGCATCCATGCACATATTTCATCCCCATATGTGCCACATGACCTGCCCATCGCAGCCTACGAGACTTAACTGTTCTTCCTATACATATTATGTAGCTCACTATTAAGTACTATTCTCCATTCACCTGTCTGTTCATCTCTTTTTGGCCTAACAATTTTCCTATGACTGGGAGAATAACTGTTTTATATATACCATTTTCAGTTTAACGTTTTTTCAAAGGAGTTGGGACTACGAGAGTCCCTGTAATGCGTAATAGCATGCTATACAAAAAAAAATATTATAACATCACTAAAGTTAAGTCAGAATAAATAAGGAAATCATTCGATAGAAGGAAATTGGACAGACCGATATGCAGATGGGTATACGATAATTTTAAATTAATTAAAATTGATTATAGTAAACAACTAAATGGGTTAAATAAAACATAAATGTTTCATAATCTTTGATAAAAACAAGTACCTCGTTTGACTTTTAAAGAAAAAATATAATTTTATGAAAGTTCATTTATGCATTACTTTATAATTACGATATGTTCCTAATATTCTAAATGTACATGGGAGATATGACATGGAATTACCGACTACTATATTGTTTTCCAGGCCAGTAGTTCGTTGGGAGCGGCGTAACGTAATTGGTTAAGGCAATATGCTCAAGGATTCGATTCCCGGTAGGGTCAGCATTTTTATACTGACCCAAACATTCTGGCGGTATCACGGCCCAGGGGTCGACCCAGCCTCTAACGGAAATGAGTACCGGATGCTTCTTCTGGATGTAAATGTGGCCGTCACGCAGAGCAAACTACCCGACTGGTATCAAGTGCCGATTGTCTAGAAAAGTAAGAACTTTAACCTCCAAATACCTCAAGGGTCTCCTAAGATCATTAGTGGGATCACTTTACCTTTTACCAGTAGTTCGTTTTAGCGCAAGTTAAATCACAAACAAAAATATAATAAGCACTTTTTTTATTAATGGCGTAAATAAGGACTATCAACATTATAGCCGCATACATAAGTTATTTTACTGAAAAAAAATGTTGATTCTGCGTCCGCAATGTATATTTTGAAAGCAGGTCAGCACTCACTATCATGTTAGAGTAGACCACGATTAAATGCTTGTAGATTGTTTTCTGAGAGAATTGTCTTTTTTTTTATTTTAAGCCTACAATATATTTTTATTGTGTTTACAAGATATATTGTTTCTTAAAGTCTCCGCACTTGTACTTCTTCCATTATGTATAAAACTGACAATCACGAGTAAAACTAGAAGTTGTGTGTACTAGAGTGTATAGAATTCTCTACACACTCGAGTGGAATGCATGATTTACTAGCAGGGTGTATATTCTTAGTTCATTGAGTGCACGTGTTATTCTTATTCTATATATAAACCGTTTATTGAATAGATTAGTGTGTTTACATACAAAGTACATTATATTTATTTTTTATTGAGATTTGTACCAGGCGTGTTCTCATTCTCTCTCTTTCAGATTATTTTTCTGGGGCTTTTTCAATCAAAATGTTCATCATCTCTCAACGTATGTTACTAATTTTAAACATAGAAAACTATATATTTTAATAATAATAATAATAATAATAATAATAATTGATTCAAAATTACAAAAATATAATAAAATGAATGGGGTAATACGAAGACATTTTGGTAAACAGATGAGGACAGAGACAAAACTAAGATTACACAACATCACATCAAAAGCTGCTCTAAAATACGGAAGTGAAATTTGGATTTTAAATAAAAGACACTCTCATAAACTTCAAGTAAGCCAAATGCGCTTCTTACGATCATTGTTACGAGTTAATAGACTGGATCACCAAAGGAACACTATTATCAGAGGAAAACTTGGAGTAACAAGTTTAAATGAAGATATACAAAGATACCAACAAGAATGGAAAAATCATCTGAGGAGAATGGCAAAATTGGCATTCCAATATACCCCAACTGGACATAGGGACCAAGGAAGACCAAAACATCGGTGCAAAGATCAAGACCATCTTCGCTAGGTTTACCGTAAAGGCCACATGGTCTAAAATGAATTTGTCCATGATGATGCTGATTATAATAATAATAATAATAATAATAATAATAATAATAATAATAATGATAGTATGGAAATCAATTTTACGGGGGACTCTGAGATTAAAAGAGAAAGCAAGTTAAGTTGGATATATTGAGTTCAAATATAGGCTCTCTAATTGTAGCCTCATGGGCTACTGGTCAGCATTTCTGACTACAGTTCATGCTCTCCCGGGTTCGATTCCCGGTCAGATCATAGGATTTTTTAAAGGAAATTATTAATGTCCATGATCTTGAATTTATAACCCATCACATTATCATAAGTAATGCCACTCTTGATTTCCAATTTACCTAGAGAATTTTGAAATCAAGAGTGGCATTAGTTAGGACTATGTTACGGATAAAATTAAGCTGTTTACTCACAAATTATTATTTAAATATAGTTATTTTACAATATTTATATATTTAATGTAAACGGCGATGTATGAAAACAAATGAGAAATATTTGTTATGCTTCAGTTGTTCATCGCTGCAACCGGATCATATTATTTATTACCGAAAGATCGCAATATTGTAAGAATGCACCCTAGTGGAGAAAGTTATAACCAACATTATAGGTATTAATTAATTTCTGATGTCCTATGATGTAAATTATATTTTTCTGGAACGTAAATTCCTGGGAAATAATATGTTTAAGAAAGTGCAAACAGTGTTTTTATTATTGTGGTATAAACAATTACTACGGCTGTGTTTCTATTATATCCCGCAAGCAGTATTTGTTTGCATTCGTGCACTATATATACAATCTGGTAGCCGTATTTCTTATAGTCAGTCACTGCAAAATAATGCTCTGGCCCTTTCAGAATGTTAAGAAGGAGGAGCTTTCTTTAATATGATAAACCTATTTGATAAATTCCAGGTGAAACACGACTGTGATTGATTGTAAATCAAAATTCATTGAAACGCGATTGGTCATTGACTCCCATTTGGGGCTTGAGTTAAATAGTCATAAGTAATGCCACGAGTGATTTCCAAATTATCGATAAATTCACGACTCACGAAGTGAGGAGTGAATTTATTTAGAGAATTTGGAAATCAAGAATGGCATTTGTTAGGACTTTTTAACGAATAAAATTAAGCTGTTTACTCACAAATCATTATTTAAATATAGTTATTTTAAAATATTTATATATTTAATGTAAACGGCGATGTTTGAAAACAAACGAGAAACGATTGGTACACTTCATTTGGTTCTTTTGTTCGTCACCACATCCAGATCATATTATTTATTGCCAAAGGAACGCAATATTGTAAGAATGCACTCTAGTGGAGAAAAAATGAAACACATCAAACTGTATATTAATTCATTTCGGATGTCCTATGATGTAAATATGACAATTATATTTTTCTGGGGAAAAATACGTTTAAGAAAGTGCAAACAGTGTTTTTTTGTGGTATAATCAATTGCTACAAATGTTTTTATATTAACTCCCGCATGCGCTATGTGTTGACATTCATGCACTATATTTACAATCTGGTAGCCGTATTTCTTAGTGAGTCAGTTACTGAAATATAATGCTATGACCTATTCAGAATGTTAAAAAGGAGGTGCTTTCTTTATGACTATTAAACTCATGCCCCAAATGGGAGTCAATGACCAATCACGTTGCAATGATTTCTGTTTTACAACCAATCAGAGTCGTGTTTCACGAAATATTTATCAGTGTTATAATTACCATATTAAACAAAGCTCCTCCTTTTTAATATTCTGAACAGGTCTGACCGTTATTTTGCAGTGACTGAGCCTATAACAAATACGGCTACCAGATTGTATATATAGTGCATACATGTCAACATTTGTAGCAATTGATTATTCCACCAAAAAAAGAAACCACTGTTTGCACTTTCTTAAATGTATTTTTTCCCAGGTAATAATCCCGAAAAATATAATTGTCATATTTACATCATACGACATCAGAAATGAATTAATATACAGATTGATGTGTTTCATTTTTTCTCCACTAGAGAGCATTCTTACAATATTGCGTTCCTTTGGCAATAAATAGTATGATCTGGTTGCAGTGATAAACAAAAGAAGCAGTAGAAGCGTACCTATCGTTTCTCATTTGTTTTCAAACATCGCCGTTTGCATTAAATATATAAATATTTTGAAATAACTACAGTTAAATAATGATTTGTGAGTAAACAGCTTAATTTTATTCGTTAAATAGTCCTAACAAATGCCACTCTTGATTTCCAAATTCTCTAGATAAATTCACTCCTCACTTCGTGAGTCGTGAATTTATCGATAATTTGGAAATCACTCGTGGCATTACTTATGATAAACTTTTGTTGGTAAATTCTAGGCGAAACACGACTGTGATTGGTTGTAAATAAAAATCATCATTGTAACGCGATTGGTCATTGAGTCCCATTTGGGGTTTGAGTTAAATAGTAGGGGTATCGTAACTCAGCCTTCCAAGTGCCCCAACTTAAGAAATGGATTATAATTCCGCCAATACTTGGGGAGAATGCCAGAAGTGTCATGAAATACATCTGGTGGTATTGGACAAAAAAAAATGTTAATCGTAATAATAATGATCATAATAATATTAATATTGATCATAGCGATCTTGATCATAATCATAATAACCTAATCATATATTAGTGGTTATATTATAGACATCTTCATCATGCTGACTTCAACGTTTAGGCGATTAACCTGTTTCGAATTCACAATGATTCCTTCCATGTCTTCCTAAATTCTTTAATCCCTTTGGTTTATGATATCTTGGGCAATCGTGTTTATTCCATCCTCTGAACATGCTCTTCCCAGCCGATGCGGTGTTCTTGAATTCTATCATTTATTGAACATATTTCTAATTCACTTTTTATTTGTTCGGCTCTTATTTGGTCCAATTTTGTGCATCCTTTGATCCTCCTTAGATAAGTCACTTCTGTCCTTTGTATTCTATTCGAACTCCTCTAATTTGTTACCCAGGACTCACTACCGCAATTGTTTTGTAGAACTTTCAATCTTACATCCTTCATTGTTTTATGTTTTAGTCATCTATAAATGGTCCCACATATCATTTGGAATTTTGATAATTTATTGTCTATATCATTTCTGATTCCATATCCAGAAGACAATTCACAATCTACGTAATTAAAATTTGACACTTGTGATAGAGGTTTATTTGAAATTGTTATTTTCGACCTTATGGGCTATTTTCCTAAAAAGGTCATTATTTGTGTCTTCTCTATAGATATTTTAAAATCGTACAAATCTATAGAGAAGACAAAAATAATGATCTTGTTTTAGGAAAATCGCCCATAAGGTTGAAAATAATAATAGAAAACAAAACGACTATTAATATTATTAATTAGTAGCCATAATATTACAGGAACGTTTTTAATTGGAAAAACGCTATAGTACGTTACAACAGATCAAACATAAACAAATCGATAAATGTCACAAAAAATGGTACTTGATTTGAAATAACTACACGTATCGCGTCATAATTCACATAAAACACACAAGGAACACAGAAAATACACATATCTTGCCATGAAACTAATTACTCAATGGAAAATGTGCTTCATTAAGTATTTAAAACAACAATAGTTGTATTTGTGATGGCAAACGACTTCGACAAATTAAAAAGTAATTGAAATATTCAGCTACGCGTCCACCGCTGTTGTCACGCAGCGGGCCCGGGTTCGATCCCCGGTCGGGACAGTTTTTCTGGGTGAGGTTTTTATCGGGGTTTTTCCTCATCTGTAAGACAAATGTCAGGAAAACTTTAAGGCCCAAACGGTCCCCGTAATCATATGGACATTGCAATCATCATTATTCATATTCATCTTAAATTAAGCTTAGGATTAAGAACTCTCCTGGCGCACCACTATCATCATCATCATCACCCATCATATCATCGGGGCAACGTAACCCCGCCTTCCAGGCGCCCCAACCTCAGAAATGGGTTACAAGTATGCTATGCCAGGAGAGAACACCAGGAATGTCGCAGGACAACCTGGGGCATTTGAAAAAAAAAATATTCAGCTAGGCCTTTCGGAACTAGAGTAGTTCCATTTTCAAAGCTATTCTATTGGATACCCAATAAAACAGGTTTGAAAATTGAACTACATCCGAAAGGCCTAGGTGATTAATTTAACTAATTAACTAACTAACTCATTGGCACTATCGAACCCGTAAGTTCATGGCCGCGCGGACGTAAGAACTCCATACATCCCTATCCTGAGCTAATATTTTCCAATCAGCATCATCATCATCATCTTCAAGGTATGGGCCTGTTTGCCCGTTCCGTTCCCCGGTGCACTATATGCTGCAGGTGCAGATCGTCTTTCCAACGACGCTTTGGTCTTCCTACATTTCTTCGGCCTAGAGGCCTATAATGAAGCAACTGTTTTCATAAACAATTAGTTGACATTCTTTGTATATGTTCAAATCAATTACGTTTATTATTTTCCAATCATCCCCTGTATAATCTACTTCCCTCAAATCATAGTTAATGTATTCTCTCACCTCATTCTTGGTCTACCAACTGGGCGTTTTCCCTCTGGTTTTCCTACAAGAAACTTCCATGCACGTCTTTCATTCCCCATTCGTGCCACATGTCCTGCCCATCGCAGTCTACGAGACTTAACTATTCTTATTATGTCTGGCTTCCTATAAAGACTATGTAATTCACAGATATGTAGACTTCTCTCCATTCGCTTGTCTGTTCATCTCTCTTTGGTCCAAACATTTTCCTAATAACTTTATTCTCAAAAACTCTAAACAATTTCTATTCCATTTAATTAAATACAAATAATAATTAAAGTTTTATATGGTTTTCATATGTATTATGATATAAATTCGTAACAGCTGTTTCGGTACTTTGTACCTTCTTCAGATACGATTACAATTGTTGAGGACGACTGCTATCACAGGTACAATTTTTATTGTTTTAAATATTTATGTTTTTTTTAAGTATTGTGCATAATTAGTGCTCAGATCCACTAGTGTTAATATTATCATTCCTTTACATAATGAACTTATTAACACGTCTTGTTATATGGCGAGGAAATGTTTGAGCACTTGATAATCCACAACACTAGCTCAGTGACACAAGCTGAAGGTTTATTTGATCGTGTTGAATTAGAGTCGACGAGGTGCTACTTGTGTTTTATCCGTGCAACTTGGTTCTCTTTCAGAGTTTACTCGACATACAATATTTAAAAAATCTGAAATCAACAGCTTTGTGGCGTTGGCAGATTTGTAAATTATATCGCTTGTTTATTCAAGTTTTGAACTCGATCCAAAGCCAGTTGGCTCTAACAAATTCAAAACAAGATTTAATTGGCGTCTCTAAGATCATTTTTGAAGTATTTTCTAATCCTAAGACGCGACAGAGTAATTCATTATCCCAGGAATTTAAACAAACTTGTAAATATCACCTGTGCGAGTATAGCAAGTTTCGCCTTCATGTATTGTTTTTAACAATATTTTAATTTTTAAAATGGTCATTCATATGGATATAATAAACTTGTCATCAATTCATGTAATTAATAATACGAATATTTTACAATTTAGTACAAGTTTCAGATAAGGGGGTAGATTTGAATTGGAATATATCGGAATTTCAGTTTGATCTAATTGCATTAGGGTTTGAAAATTTATATGGGGGGGGTCAGAACTCGATACCAGGCGGGGTAGGAAATTGGAATTGTAGCATTTTCAATCTCGGGCTAGGAGGATTGGTGATGTATAATTTCTGATATCTAACAATTATATTGATTTAACGAAAATGTAAGATCAGTTTATTATACGGATGTGAAACATGGAGAGAAGCGAGAAGATGAAACGCATATCGGAACAAACCTACTCCTGTCGAGAAGAACCAAAGTCTCAACGTCTCCACCAGATGGACAAATCGCTGAGTGAGCACCTCATGCCCTCCCAACATTTGTGTACATTGGAGGAGTTTTGAATGCAAATAAGTAATATTATGATTAATAATGTAGTTCATCATCATCATCATCATCATTTCCTTTCGCTCCTACTGGAACATAGGGCCGTAATGAATGTTCTTCTATTTAGCTCTATTATCTGCCAACCTCTTCACCTCCAACCATTTTTTTCTCAATTTTACGTATTTCTCCTTCAATAGTTTTCTTTTAAGTTACTTTTAGTCTTCCTCTCCTCCTTGAATCTTGAAAGATTTCAGTCCAGTGCTCATCTTTCTATTGCAGTTTGAGGTTTACATGAAGTAGGTCTAAACCAATGCCATTTTCTTTCCTTTATTTGTTTTTTGCTCAGTGTTACGCCACAGCTCTTGGTTTAAGATTATATAGGCCATCTCACATTTAATATCCGACGTAAACACCTCGTCACAAACGCCTAGAGCATCTTGATATAATCTCAAATCAAGATCATGGCGTTAAACTGAGTAAGCACCTATCGAAATACAAATGAAGGAAAGAAAATGGCGTTGCATTGGACATACTTCGCGTAAACCACAAACTGCAATAAAAAATGCGCACCGGACTGGAATCTTCAAGATTCAAGGAGAGGAAGAAAGTGATCTATTGAAGGATTATGAAGGAGAAATGCGCGAAACTTACAAAAAAAAGTGGTTGGAGGTGAAGAGGTTGGCAGATAGAGCTAAATGGAAACATTTCATTACGGCCCTATGTTCTAGCTAGGAGCGAAAGGAAATGATGAAGATTAACAATTATATTATTAATATGTCTTATTTGCATTAAAAACTCCTCCACTGTACATAAATGTTGGGAGGATATAAGGTATTGTTGACAGCGATTTGTCCATCTGGTAGGAACGTTGGAGCCTGATTCTTCTCCACAGGAGTAGGCTATATTCTGGCATGGGTTTTCATCTTCTTGCTTCTCTCCACCATTATCCTTCATGCGTCACACTTACACTACACACAAACATTAAAAATACACTCATTCTATGCTCCTCTCTGTATATACAATTCAAGTACGCATCACTTACGAAAGTGGTCTGCCGAAGTAGTGCTTAAATTGAAAATAACGTCATCTATCTGTCTAGCGTAGAACACAAAGCACTAAAAGTGCGGTATGTGACAATATTATACACAGATATATTTCACTATAATTAGAATTTGTCTCTGACCGAATCAAAATCTTCGATAAAATGGATGCTTAACCCTTGTGCTGAGATTTGATGAAATATGGAGGACTTCAGCTTGTCAAATCCACTCCAAGCATCTATAAGTTTGCCTCCTGGTACCATAACGATACGAAAGAAAAAGTGGTATGCGGAAAGTAACGGAAGCCAACACATTTACACATACGATTAAAAAAACTGTGAATGATTGATATATCACTAAGGATAATCGTCTAGTCTCCTGTTATAAACAGTAGGATATCAACTGAAGAGGTATGTTGCTTTGTCCCACGTTGTGGCGACGTTTTGAAGTAGTAATTATCTTCATGCACGATGTTGTAGTAACATTTTGAAGAAGGATTGGTGTCCCAAAAAGAATTACTGGTTCAGGTTGGGTTTAGTTTTCGGTAGAGTCGGATTCTCTTCTTAGGGTCGAGTCGGTACACTGGATAGGAAACTACTTCAAAATTACTAAAAAATGTTTCTTGTAGAAATAATTTCACATTTATTCACTCCTAAAAGTTCCCAGCAGATTAAGTAAATGTAGGTAGTATTATTCGTCACCGTCAATTAAAATTAAATTATTTTCTTTTACATTTTATGAGGAGATCTCTTCTTGCTTCTATCTTTGTTGAAAGTTGTATGCAGAATGACTAGTGTAATTCTTTTATAATTTTAAGACTATTATTACATCACATGAAGTTATATTTAAATTCCATTGGTTAACAGTTCTTTAAATATAAGGTTTAAATTGATTTGTTAAATAAGAAAGTTAATTGTTTTTAACATCCAATCAGAGTTTAGTTTACTTTCATTTAAGAATATGAAGTTAGGCAGGTGTTCTTATTACAGTTATAATAGAAGGTTTTACAATTTTGACAATGACTAGAAACATTTTAAAAGCATTATTTACAAAACTGTTATGTAGTACAATGTCTTTAATTGTTACTGATACATTTTTATTCAACAATAACCAACAATGAATTATTTATATGTTTTTATTTATTTAAGTTATACTTAAATATTAAAAGAATTTTGAAATACAAAATTATTAACTTTAACTTTCATATTTATTATAATATTAAAATTCTGCTTTACAACTAATACACAATAGAGCTTGTTGTGTCTTTAGATACGTGCATATTAAGTTGTGAAATTATATATTTATCTGTATAAATAAAAATGTAAATGTTCGTTTGTTCAAAATCTTAAATTTCCGAACTTTCCTCGCCGATCGTTTGAATTTTTTTAACAACGTTGCATTCGAATAAGCGCGTGTTTGATATATCATTACATAGATATCGCCTGTGACAGGTAAAACATAGCATTGTTGAAAAGTGTAAAACAGCGTCATTTGTTGGACTTAAAAACAACACAGGCTTTATTATATGTTGCACGTTCTAGAGTCGGCAAACGAGACAATCTCTTTATCTGCACAGGCAATGAAATAAAAATATTTTATACCCACAAGCAGTGTGAAATTAAACATAAAACAAAACGTGTGATTTCTCTTTTTAAATTATTTTCCATTTAATCGGACTGAGCCACAGCATCGCGTGGTCTGGTACAGCTAGTTGAAATAACAAAATATCATAAAGTTATTATGAAAAGAAAAAAAACTTCGTACACTGCTCATGGCTAGAAGAATATTATTTGTTCATGATAAATTATCAACGTTCAGTAATCTAACAAGAGGCTGGGGTTTTCTGAAAAAAAAACACGAGCGACAAAGTCGCTTTTGTCTAAGTGATTTTGTCTAACGAAAAACTCAACCTCGCGTTGGATTTGGAGTGACTATTTAGTGAATAATATATCAGAAGATAAAAATAATTATAATGTTTAATATTTGCCAAATGTGAAGTTATGTATTCCGATCTTACTTCCGCGCGATTTATAACCCGACTGTACAGTTTTAAATAACATATCTTTACTGTTAAATCTCTTTTGGGCTTGGGAAAAGTCAATAGCAGATGATATTGTGAGATATAACTATCAACAGTAATGCAGATTCATTATCATCATCATGATCAACAACAAGGATTAAGCCCAATAGCCTGTTCCGATCTCATTATAGGTCGAATTGGTCCTTCCGTCTCTTCAATGGTCTTCCCAACAAACTTCTCCCTTTTTGTTTATAATCATACATTCTTCTTGGTATGCGCTGTTCATTCATTCGTAATACGTGCCGAAGGTAAGCATTTTGATAGCATTTTATTCTTTCACTGAGAATAAATATATTAAGTACTATTCTTATATCTTCGTTTTTCTTTTTATCGGTCCTTTGGTATCCTGCTATTGCTATCAACATCTTCATTTCTGCAGCCTCTATTTGTTAACCATCTGCCTTTGTTAATGTCCAGGTTTCACAGCCATTATACAACATTTAATATTTTTAGAGCATAGAACTAATCTTTTTTTTTTTTTTGTAATTTTTAAAGTTTTTTTTTGGCATTCCTTGGTGTATAATATCGATCGTACATTGTTGAATCGATATCCTTGTCAAAAAGTTAATTTGCGCAGATATCTCTCATTTCGAACAGAAAGAGTTAAAATTATCAACAGGAAGAGGCAAAATTATCTTCAAGGAAGAGACAAAATTATCGGTCTACGAGTTAAATAGTTATAAGTAATGCCACGAGTGATTTCCAAATTATCGATAAATTCACGACTCACGAAGTGAAGAGTGAATTTATCTAGAGAATTTGGAAATCAATAGTGTCATTTGTTAGGACTATTTAACGAATAAAATTAAGCTGTTTACTCGAAAATCATTATTTAAATATAGTTATTTTAAAATATTTATTTACTTAATGTAAACGGCGATGTTTGAAAACAAATGAGAAGCGATGTTTGAAAATAAATGACAAACGATTGTTACGCTTGTTCATCACTGCAACCAGATTATATTATTTATTGCCAAATGATCACAATATTGTAAGAATGCACCCTAGTGGAGAAATTTATAATCAACATTATAGGTATTAATTAAGTTCTGATGTCCTATGATGTAAATATGTCAATTATATTTTTCTGCAACGTTATTTCCTGGGAGATAATTCGTTTAAGAAAATGCAAACAGTGGTTTCTTTTCTTTGTGGTATAACTAATTGCTACAAATGTTTTTATTCGTGCACTATATATACAATCTGGTAGCTGCATTTCTTATAAAGTCAGTCACTGTAAAATAATGCTACGACCTATTCAGAATGTTAAAAAGGAGGAGCTTTCTTTAATATAATGAACTTCTTTGATAAATTCGAGGTGAAGCACGACTGTGATGTTGTAATTAAAAAATCATTGAAATATGATTGGTCATTGTATCCCATTTGGGGCATGAGTTAAATAGTCATTATAAGTAATGCCAGGAGCGATTTCCAAATTATCGATAAATTCACGACTCACGAAGTGAGGAGTGAATTTATCTAGAGAATTTGGAAATCAAGAGTAGCATTTGCTAGGACTATTTAACGAATACAATTAAGCTGTTTACTCATAAATCATTCTTTAACTATAGTTATTTTAAAATATTTATATATTTAATGTAAACGGTGATGTTTGAAAACAAATCAGAAATGTGAGGTTATGTTCATTCACTGATGCTTGATCATATTATTATTTATTGCCAAATAAGATCGCAATATTGTAAGAGTGCACCCAAGTGGAGAAACAATGAAACACATCAAACTATATATCATAATCAACATTACGGGTTATTCATTTATTTTTTTAGTAAAGAACTCGGTAAAATCAAGGAATATTTTCATTATTTGCTATATTCAATGTATTTGTTGGAGAAAAATAATGCTTTGACCTGTTCAGAACATTAAAAAGGAGGAGCTTTCTTTATCACAAAAGCAGGAACTGATAAAGAGAAATCGATAAAGAGCGAGGTGAAACACGACTGTCATTGGTTGTAAAACAACATTCATTGAAACGTGATTGGTCATTGACTAGTATTTGCGGTATGAGTTAAATAGTCATAATAATTATTTCTTTTCGCTGTCCTATCTAGAGAATAGGGCCTTAATGACATTTCTCCATCCAGCTGTATCGTCTGCCTACCAATGAGAAATTATAGCACTCACAAATGATTTACATAGAGCGTGTAATATAAAAATATTTAGCTCGGAGGTAATTATGCAATTAAATATTTTCATATTTTAGTTTAATTTATCTTTATAAGGCGTTTAACGTATGCTAGAAATGTTGCTTGTATTCTTACGAGAATTTTCATTTACATGCAGTGTTCTGCAATTGGATGGCGTTATGTATCAACTGGCTAAGCGCCTTTAATAAAATATATATTTTGAAGTCACTGTTGCACTGGCTCATGAAGTAAGTGTATGCACACTTTTAGGGTCAAATCTTTAAATTTAGCCTCACTATTATTATTATTATTATTATTATTATAATTTATTATTATTATTATTATTATTATTATAATATCGGTCGCGGTGGACTAGTGGTTATGCTCATTGACTCTGGTCCCGAGGGTCGCGGGTTCAAACCCGGTCGGAATCGATGGGTTTTTTTAGGATGGAAAAATTCAAGGAGCAAGTCCTCCGGGAGGGACTTTAAGTCGTGGGTCCCGAGTGTGAAGATTTTCACACTCGTAAAAGATCGTTTAGTCTGAATAAAATGCCTCTAAGCAAAATTTACCGAATTTTCCCGTCCTAGTACTACCTTGGTTTCCTGTATGTCAGTATGACGCGGAACGCTGACCACGGGCCATTCCAATGACATCTGTACGAAAACAAGTGTAACTAAATTAGTATGGTTCAAATTCTTCCCTGTAGGGGGAGAGCGCCTAAATCCCTGTTAAGGGAAACATGGGCTTACAAAATACAATATTATTATTATTATTATTATTATTATTATTATTATTATTATTATTATTATCATCATCATCATCATCATCACCATCATGATTAATGAAAAATATAAACGCCATTCAGAGATTCTGTGTTTTGCAACAAACTGCTAGAAACTGGATCTTCATAAATACTAATCTAAATTAAGCTTAGCGCCAAATTTTCCTGCTCTTATATTGTTGATTTGGCGCCACAATATATAGTGATAATTTTCAAGTCAGTGTGATTTTTTAATGTTAAATGACATCCTGAGCTCAGAAAATTTTAGATATGGTTTATAAGAACTGTCCTGAAAATGGAAAGGAAGGAACCTTCTGTCTCACTGCAGGTATGTTTGAATTTTATTTATGTGAATCATAAATATATTTTTCGTACATGAAGTCCGTCTTACTTCATAAGCATAAAGTTAAAACACTCAAGCGCTTGTTAATTCAGAGGCAATTGTAACAGACGATGGAGTTAGGAGATTCACTGTTCATCAATGAGTAAAATACGTTGTTCCTATTTTTTTCTTTTTGAAATGAAAAGTGTATATTTTTTTCTAAATTTGTTGTATGACAATTTTAATATATATAAATTTCCAATGTGATTAATTCATATTAAAATATTAAATAAATGATTTGTTTTATTTGCTGTAGTTCCATTTGTTTTAAATATTGTTTACAGTTACATAAGCATATTATTAGTCATGTGTATGCCTTTTAAAAACGTATTATAGTTCAAAATAAAAATTTAGTGTGCACGTTGATGGATGTCTATCGATACTTTTTACTCTGAGGAATAAAAAAGTAATTTCTCAAAATTGTTACAACATGCTTGTTGTTTTGTGTGTTTTTCTTCGTACGTATTGTAATTGCATGAATAAGTTGGATTTATGTGGAAAACATCATTCATTTAACACGCACGTTTCATAATGTAATATGTATGAAGTATTACAAAACAATATAATATATAAACACATAAATAATAAATATACTGTGCATGCAGTCACTAATAATATTATGATATAATATTTTGCATCAACAGTGTGTATGCATTACCTTGGCGCTTGGCCGAGTGACACACAATAAAATATCCAGTACTAATACACATCGACAGTGTAAGTGCCCTCTTGCGGCGCTTAACTGATTGATGCATAACGATGACATTCTCATTACGTCCAAGTGCAGTATTGAAATATTGATCGTTAAAATAAACATGAATTGTTTTTACTCATACAGTGTATACAATATTATCATGTAAGTGCTTATGACGTCAGAAATAATTTAATAGTTGTTGCTAGACTTTAAAACGCAAAAAAAAAATTTACGTATTTTTAACGGAACTTATATAATGGTGCATAACTGGTTGATGCATAACACCGTCCAATTATTCTTTTGCGAAGTTTGCAGGACGCTGAAATATATAAAAATAAACCTTTTACTCGTATTATGTCAGCAAGTTGGAAGGTTAGAATATACTCCTACATAATTAATTAGCTAAATGCCCTTAAAAATAGGTGCTTCACGTCTGTCATATCACTAAACATTCATTATTTTACACGGAAATCAGTTGTGTATTTAATTGAAACGGAGACAGTTTAAAGAATGTCTCGTAAAAACATTTATTCAAATCACATACAATATGCATTCAGTAAACGAATGTCGCAACACCAATTCTTAACAACACTAACGGATACGTAACGGTGAATTGACAAGTGTAAGAGTTTTTGTCACATACGTTGAAACAGGCATTAGTTTTATCTTCTATCATCCATGAAACGATGTTAACGAACTTTTAAAACACGGCAGAACGACCTACTCTTTAAGGCTAAACAGGGTAGAAATGTTGAATCTGTCAGAATTTGACACATAAAAAGGGGCTCGTTTTTTTAACTCTTCTATCTTCCCTGAAACTTTGTAAACAAACAATTTTGACACCTTGTATTTTATGAATGTAATGCAATATTTTGCCTCCCTTCTCATTCCATTAGATGCCATCTAATGTTGGAGACAAAATCTGATACAAAGATATTAATCATGATGCGTCATCCATCCTCATTATAATAATATGCTCATCATTTGTACTAAAATTGTTCCAAACTTGCATCGTTTCCGAAATGTTTCATAGAATAATATATTGCAATGGAATTTAATGATTTATACATCTAACGATCTTGTCATTAGCGTTTCTAATACAATTCCCTCAGTCTTAACTATGGTACCTGTAGAGAGCATTGAAATTTTTCACCATACATTTGTTAGAATTCCAAAACGTTTATCCTGTACTTTGCTTTTGTCGTTATCCGTTAGACAGTCCGGCTATCTCTTTGGAGCTTGAAAGTATTTTTAAATGTCCCCTGAGTACGGTACTAACGTTCTGCAAAGTTAGTCCTTTGGAGAGGCTGCCTCCTTGCAGCCTTTAGACTTACTTACTTGTGAATTATTAATGTACAGAATGAGACTTTTTAAATTTATTTATACACATGGTCTTTTCATGGATGAGTGTAGATGTGTATTGTTGTGATGTAGTGTAGATATCGATTTTATATATATATATATATATATATATTCATTGTTTTGATACAGGTATATAGCCATGTAGGTATTTATGTTATGAATATTTTTATATATTTTTTAATTCGTGGAAAAATAATGCACGTACGGCCAAGCAAGCCCGTGCGCTATATAAATGCATATATGTATTTTCTTTCTTTTGAAAAAAGATAATAAATTACACTATCATATCATACTTCCTTGTGTTTTATCCCCACAAGGAGGACTTAAAAAAACACAACACAGAAATAAGACTGCAAATAAAAGTGAAATACAGAACATCAGTTTCTTAAGCATTCTGTATTTACTGTACGCTGAGCCTCTCTCAGCGACAATGAGCGGGATGCTGCCACACATCCAGGGAAAGGGTCTCAAGACTAATAACGCTTCATAGAGAGATTTCTAAACTGGAAAGAATACTTAGCAAGGATGACTGGGAACAGAATACCAAAAGCAGCATACAACTATTTACCAAGAAGAAGAAGAAGAAGAAGTTTGGGAAGACCAAGGAAAGATTGAAAGAGCAGCAATTTGGAGCCGGAACAGGCTATCAAAAAGCCTAAACTGTGACGAAGAAGAAGAAGAAGGAGAAGAAATTTGTTAGATTTAAAGAGTGGAGTATTTATTATTATTATTATTATTATTATTATTATTTTAATATTTTGACACTTAACATGTTATCAATCTCCGTGTTGTTAAGTTTGTACCACTATCACTTAGCTTTACACACTTCACTAAATGTTCTTTGCTCTGAACACTTTCTTCACACACCAGACCTAATCGGATGGAGATTTGGTGTACAGGGAGAATCATAAATATGGCTGTGATGCAAATATTACCATTACAGGAAATATGAAATTACCGTTGGAAAGGCAATTATTCAATTACAACAATGGAATAAAACAAAACAGTGTAGAACTTACGTCATTAGTCAAAATGGCGTTGAACATGCAACCGCAAATTACAATTGCTGCATGGGCAATAACGTATGCTAATGATTGTGAGGCCGCAAGACGGGCAAGACGGGAGTTTAAAGTAGCATTGCAGCCGTCGACTGTGGGGAAGTGGAGAAAACGACTGCTGGAAACGGGAAGGATGCAGAAAATCAAACCTCCTGGAAGGCCTCGCATTAGCACGAATGCAGAAACACGAAGCGAATTGTGGAGGCGTTCGAAGCTAGCCCACAAAAATCAACCCGCCAAGCTGCACGTGAGCTTCATATCAGTCAATCGAGTGTTTTGAGCGTGAGAAGTGTCCACGATGACTAAATGACGACGACCCTGACAGGCGGACTGGGATTTTGTGAATTTGTTGTAAGGGGATCAGCAAACGGCGAACATTGGTACAGAAAATTGCATTTTTATGATGAAGCTGTTTTCCATGTGAACGGACGTGTTAATCGACACAACAATTGTTACTATTATGGTAAAGAGAATCCTAATGTTATTGAAGAGTCACGTTTAAGATGCGGCAAAGTCACTGTTTGGGCTATGATCGGATGGGAAGGACTGTTAGGAATGCGAATTATAAATTGTTCTGCCGGTAATGCAAAGTACTGAACATGAACAATGTTTTTTTTTCAGCAGGATGGTGCGCCTCCTCACTATGCAATTGCGGTGAGGGATATTTTTGATGATCGTTTGCAAAACAGGTGGGTGGGAAGAAGAGGCTCCATTGAATGGCCAGCCCGTTCCCATGACCTAACAGCATGTGACTACTGGTTGTGGGGTTATTTGAAGGAGAAGGTTTATGCCCGGAAACCTCAAGACGTCGACATGCTAAAATTAGTGATTGAGGAAGAAATTAGAGCTATTCCTCTAAACATGTATCATAACTAAATGAATTACTTCCCAAAGCGTTGCCAATGGATGTAAACGGCGAACAGTTTGAAGCAATAAAGTGTTTTGCTTAGTGTTGTAAGTGATTTGTTTTTTGTTTTGTTCTATTGTTGTAATTTGAAGGATTCCCTTTCCAATGTTAACAACATATTTCCTTTAATAATAATATTTTCGTCACAAAATGCGATCAAACGTACAGCCATATTTCTGAATCACACTGTATATGACTAATCAAATAGTCGTGCCTCTAGTCTCCCGAAAGGTTGCCAATTGCCACAGCATATCTTCTTGGTTTATCGGGCACTGATTAATGTCTTCCAATAAGCTTTTCTACATTTTTTCGTCACATTAAATTTTCAAAAGTAGCTAAGTAATATAAGTGTTCATGTTTTAAGTTTGAATGTCTTAGGGTACATATAATCAACATATCTATAATTTGTATCTTAACTTTTAGAATATTAGGGCCTAAATGTATTTCCATTTTATTTATTTTTGAGAGAATATCAATCCCTACATTGTTTTTAATTTTTAAGAACTCTAATTAAAAGTTCAAGAAAATGTTTGTTCCTTTCAACATAAAAAAACGTGCCGATATTTGTAATGATTATATTATAATATAGTGCATTACGAGGATAAAATGGGACTTTTGCCTTTAATACTTTTAGATAAAGTAATTCGCGGTTTCGGTATTGTCAATTTTCTTTGTATAACAGTAACGCATGTTTTTTTTTTTTTTTTTTAATTTCTTCGATTTTAGTGGTAATTGTCCATCGCTGTGGTCTCGAGGTAGCGTGCTGCCTTATCACGCAGCGGGCCCGAGTTCGATCCCCGGTCGGGGCAGTTTTTCTGGGTAAGGTTTTTATCGGGGTTTTTCCTCACCTGTAAGACAAATGTCAGGAAAACTTTAAGGCCCAAACGGTCCCCGAAATCATATGGCCATCATCATCATCATCCTTATCATTACCATCATTATCACAATCATCCTTCACCGGTGTGGAAAGCAACGGGAAGCTACCACACCTACACAATTCCCTAGTAAAGCTGCAAGCATAGCATGAGGATGCTAAGATTGCAGTGAAGGACCTGCCTTCGGGCAGAATTACTATGGCTAGATAGTGGTAATTGTATGCCTACAGTTTTCTCTAAAAACAATTTTTATTCAGAAGTTAATTCGTACAATACTTTACAATAATAGTACAGACCCAATTCTCATATAGAACGTAGTGGACATGAAATGAAAGAACAGTTTTCTTTCTTACTTTTTTTTGATTAAATAAGTAATACGCGGCTTCATTAGTATCTATACTCTTTTGGGTTAAGATTAATATTAGGAACTTCATTCAATTTGTATATTTAATTCAGTTTGTGTCAAAAACAATCACGGGGTTGAAAAAACACCACAGAAATAAGTCACTCCATTTCATTTGCACTGTTTACTGAAAATCAAATACTTTCCAATATTATAAATTAATGCATGAATAAACTTCTGTAAGTTTTTCTAGAGGGAAATCATACATTCACGACCTAAACTCTACGAGACATTTTGATTATATTTAACAGAAGGAATTCGAACTAAAAATATGTGAACTTATATTACTTCCATGATATATACCTATTCAGTAATTTTCTAATACTTCTTCTTCTTCCTTCCAAGTATTAGGCCAAGGCCTGTTACGATCCTATAGAAAATTTTCCCTCCAGCGTTTCATAGGACGGCCCAGTGATCTTCGTCCTCTTGGTATATAATTATAAACAGCTTTGGGGATCCGATTTGAACTCATTCTTTCAAGATGGTGTTTCCAATTTAGTTGGTATTTTCTAATACTGTTAATTCAAACGTCAAGACGAACATGATAGTTTCGTTTATTTTGTGGATGTTTGTGTTGGTAATGCTACGAATTACCAAATTGTCACGTTTGCCAATATAGACTAACAATTCACGAATTACAACCTAAAATAGTCTAAATTAATTTTTTGAGGTTATGTACAATATTGCATTCATTGTGTGTGTTTATAATATATATTATCCTAGTTTTGTGTTATCCTTCCAGTTATGTGGATTCTATACAAGGACTCTTACTTTAAGGGAGGAAATATTATGATTATTTGAGAAAAGTTTGAACCAAACAGAAAGGAACAGACAAGTGAATATAAAAGACTAGATATCAATACGTGATCTTTATGGGAAAAGAGATGTAATAAAAAAATGTAAGTCTCTTTGACTGCGATGAGCAGGACATGTGGGACGAATGAGGCATTAAAGAGGGACATGGAAACTTTATTTTAGGAAAATCAGAGGGAGATCATCCAGTAGGTAGGCCAAGTATGAGATAGGAGAATAATTTTAACTATGGTTTGATTGATGTTAATTGTACAGAGAATGATTGAAAAACTAAGTCCAGGACAGAGATGGATTGAGAACTTATTTGCGCGCGACAATGGACTAGTCTCAAGTGCCACTGAGTTAGTTTCTTGTGTGTATGGTAGTACTTTTAATGTTATAAATATAGTATTTTTATGAAAATTTTAAAAGGCTGATGTTAAGTAATTATTCAGTTAAATAAACTTATAATTTATAAAATAGCGGTTGAATATGGTACTTTAACGTTATTTTTATTCTCCCTCCTTTTATAGAACCTACATCCTCATGGGATTTAAAAGCTTATACTGAGTTGATAAGTAGCAGGAGTTCTGAACTATAGATCAGACAGGTACATGTGACACCTTGCCTTGTCTACGCACTATGACAGGAATACAACTGAAGACTACGGAAAAACAAGACAATGGATACATGACCAGAACAATGATGAATATTTATAGTTTTTATCCTTCCGGGAAGAGAACCTGAGCCTCCGGTTGAGACTATCGAAAATTCCAACGCTGCAGACGTATGATATAATAGATTTAAATAGGAATGCAATGATATATTGTTTTAGATTAATTTCGTATTGTCTTTTCTTCATGTGGATTATAATAGGAGAATCTTGTTTTATGTGGAAGGCCTTGAAAGAACGGAACACAAAAGTTGTGGTTTTAAATTAAAATAAGCCTGGATGTGACCATGGTATAATAAATGATGAGAGCATTGTAAGGTGGTATTTTCGTACCTCTCAACCTGTCAAGACGAACAAATATGGAGTGCAATGGATATTAATTTTAAAAAGCTCACCAACTCTCTATAGAAGCTTTGGTTCAGCATTCACCGACAGAATTCTGTGAACACCGACTGCAAATCCCTTTCTGATAGTAATGACAGGAAAAGAGGAGTTTTTAAATAAATCATTATTAGATTACCATTTACAGTCTCAGTTTTATTTACAAAATGTTTCATGTTAGTTGAAATGTAAAAGGTTTTGATTGGATGTAAGATAAAGAAACAATATTAACAACCAATTTACTTACAGTGATTAAACAAAGAATACGTTTTCATATTAATTTGTTGGATACCAAAACGAGAAAACCCAAGCAACGATGAACCAACTAATAGTTATTTAGACGGCTAGTTACTAAACCTAATTTTGTAACGTGTTGTCTACAATGTTTTATCTACATTCACACTATTTTAGTATATGTTGTATATTTAGTATATTTAATGAAATTTATTTATTGCGAAAACGATATGTTTATAAAAAGAGTAATGTAGACATTGTAGAAAAAAACAATTCATCAACAAACGTTGTTATATTGTGCAATTTGGGTGCTAGTTTCATATGTGAATTTAAAGTAAAAATGAGCGGAGAAGGTGATTTCCAGGGTTCATCAGGAAAAATTTTAAAAGCAGTCCAAGATGCAATATTAATATACTTCCACAAAAGTTAAGGAAAGTTTATTTATCCAGTTATACGAGATCATCATTAAAGTGTATTTTAGGTTTTGTTACACATGTATTTTATGTTTTCATTACGTGTTTTGTTAGAATATGAAGTATAGATTTTGTTGCCTAATAACTACGAACTAAAGCATCACTGATTGTTAGAAAAATGGAAAATGCATTTTGAAAATTAAGAATAGATTCACGTAGAACCCATGTCGACGTTCATGGTTGTTATGGTGATATTGTGACGGCGGTGGTTTTCTTATTGAAATAAGGATTATCTATTAAAATTAATTTTCATTTACGTAACATCATTCAAAAAATACATGTGTACATAAAATAAGCAATATATATATATATATATATATATATCCATCCATCCATAGTAATTCTGCCCGAAGGCAGGTCCTTCACTGCAATCATAGCATTTTCATGCTATGCTTACAGCTTTACTAGGGAATTGTGTAGGTGTGTTCCCGTGCTTTCCATATATATATATATGTATATATATATATATATATATATATAATTTTTCTTCACACGCTTAAATGTTTTTAGATATTCAAGTATCGCATCTGAGTCTATATGTAAGGAGGCTGGTATGTCTATGTCGTCTGTATTCATATGTTATTTGTAGCACGGCACTTTTTATCATCACAAGACATTAGTGTCACAATTCAAAAGCCGACAAATTCTGCTCACAGATCTCTTAGATCAGGCTTGAGGTTCATTTAGATACCGTAAATCTGCAATACGAACCCACGGCTTTACTTTTCTTCTGAAGAAAGCCTTTTACTCCCTTAAAAATCATTCGATCCCTATCGGGTTTAAACTCGCGAACTTAGGACTAGATATGAAATGTTAAACATCCACCGAAACGGACTATATTCACATGTTTCAGGCAAATTCAAATAGTATTAAATTTAATGAATTATGAAAGTATGAAATTAAGATATAAAATTAAATAGTCTGACCAACGGATCTGTGTCCCCGTAAGATATGCGTACTAAACTATTAATAGTTAAGATTATCATAGAATTGAAATTCTAATCCACCATTTACCTTGACTAGCTGGAGTAAACCATGAAAAAAAAAGTAGTGTAAGTTGATGGGCACCGGGATTTGAAAATTTCGAATCTTAAGCAAAGTTATGAAAAATCTGTGCCAATTTATTAACTCGCCATAATTTATTTATTATATTTACATTTATTTATTTTCCGTACACTTAATATAATCTGAATGTATATACAGTACATAATACAGTTATACATCATCCTGTATCTTTACCAAGAGGTGAAATCATGATAAGTTAAGGCAATGTATAAACAATGCATGCACATTTCTCAAGAAATTGGAATATATTAATTATTAGTGCTATGTATTCCATGCATATAAGAAAGCCTCGAGTCTGAAATAAGAGCCCTGTGTAAATAATATTTAAATTGCAAAGCTAATAACATGACATGTTTAATACAGTCGTTAAATAATGTAATATGTACCTACAGCAAGCAAGAAAAATTCGAGAGAGAAACAAGAGGCGTTGAACAAATTAAATAGTGATACTAATGACCAAAAACTAACAGGTTAAAAATGCATTAAATAATATTCTGCATACCTATAACTAAATCACTGGCACTACCGAATTAGTAGTCTCATGGGCGCTCAGACATAATCTCTCCATTCATCCCTATTCTGAGTAAATTTTCCAATCATCCCCTGTGTTATATACCTCCCTCAAATCACGGTTAATGCAATTTTTGCATCTCACTCTAGGCCTATTTACTGGGGGCTATCCATCTGGTTTTTCTATAAGGACTTTCCAAGTCCTCCTTTGATTTCTCATTCGTGGGAACCAACTGATGAGACTGCATTATAAGGTATCATAATTTTATATTACAATTTTGTTATTGTAGGTGACTAATATCTCAATGGAATTTTTCCATGAAATGTAATGGATACTCTAGTTTAAAATTGAATAATAGTGTAGATAGTGCATCTCGTTGCTGTGACCCATTGTGATTTAAAAGGTGTCTTACAATATTTGGTGATAGTAAGCAAAATATTTACTATCACCTTATTCTTTAATTAATCAAATGGTTTGGTGTTTACTTAATGAAAATCCATGATGTATCTAATAAATAAAACGATCAAAGTTTCATATGATATTCATAAATATCTATTTTATTTAACATTCATAACAGCTGTTTCAATACACTGTATCTTCAGACGAATGTCATAAATATAAATAAATATAAATTTTATTTGTATTTATGATATTCGTGTGAAGAAGATACAGTGTATTGAAACAGCTGTTACGGATGTTATATAAAATAAATATTTATGAAAATCATATAAATCTTTGATCGTTTTATTTATTAAATACTCTTTGTGCCATTTAGACACATTGGATATAATATAACTATCTTTTCAGGTATTTTTAACTCCGCAGGATATGTTAAAACTTTTCTCTCTAATTGAATCGTATGCTTTTTTCAAGTCTACATACAGTTTATGTGCGGAGCAGTCATATAATACGCACCGGTACTATATTTATTTTCGAAAATCTGTCTACACGTAAACGTTTTGTCGTCAGTCTTGCATGATTCAAATAACCTGACAAAAAAAAATCGTGCGGCTAGATTATTTAAACTTTTCCTCACTCTTGTACACAAAGCTCCAGTCCACCAGTCTTTTGCGATGTTGATTCAGTTCATGTAAAACATGCAATTTACCGTACACACACAACGTTTTGTTTGACAAACTTGGCATGATCATGCAAGACTGACGACTTACACTAAAAAAATCGGATGTATTATACACACATTTCTTCGATATCCGCATTACTGTTATTATTATTATTATTATTATTATTATTACTATTGAGTTTCCAAATAATGCGAATCCTATTTCAACTTTCTGTATACTAGGATTTAAGTTACATTAAAATTGTGTATTTTAGTCTCACTATGATGGTTGTCCAGCGGCTCGCTTTGTTTCCCCGCAATTGTTATAAATAATTGAATACAAATATGCCGACTACCGCCACTATAATAATCCTGCATGTAAATCATTGTCAAGCATTGTCGCGCGCCACCCGCTTTTATATAAACGGACAACCATCATAGTGAGGCGATAATACATTCATTCACATTATGTTTAATTTCTAGAGTTACATATCAATATTACTGTAATTTAATATAAATAAATAAACAATAGATATCTACATTTATGCTTGCTTATTACATATTCATTATAGGGATGAAGTCTCGATGCTAATATAAGATCATTTGTTAGAATTTTTTTTACAAAGTTGAAAGAAGTAAGGTGCCCCTGTTGTTGTTGCTTCACTTTTATCTCTTTTTTTATAGATTGGTACGATAATCGATTCTTTCCATTCATTAGGAAGAGCCTCTTTTTCCCAAATTATACCAAGTAATCCATGTGTCTTTCCCATTAGTTTTTCTCCCCTTGATATCAGTTCTGCTGGGATCCCACCTGAATCTGATGCTTTATACATATTTAATTTTCTGTCGCCATTTAAACCTCTAATGTGCTTGGCTCACGAATATTACTGCTATCTGTAATTCTTCCTCTTCTATATTCTGTTCCGCATGTAGCCTACCTACATTTAATAGTTGATTAAATTCGTTTTTCAATATGTTTAATATATTCCTGGAATCTGCAGTCATATTCTCATTTTCATTCTTTATTATTTTCCTTATAGCCCGAAATAGTTTCCTTTCTATCCTAATTGCCTGATATAATTCTCTAATGTTCCTACTCGATTACATTTATTCCATATAATTAATCTCTCCTCATATATTTTCTCTTTTTACTCTTTAAAACCATTTCTTGTCTCGTCTCTTTTTTAAATAACGTACGCTTTCTAATGCTGTCAATATTTAATAGTAAATCTTATAGTCTCCCATTCTCTATTTAGGCGTATATCAGTTTCCACTACGGTTACAACATTTTCAACTGAACATTCCAGTAGTTCATATCTATTAGCAATTTTGATTTGGTATTCTTTTAGCAGTTCATTATTTCTCAAATTTCTTAATACTTTTTATTTTCAGAATCACCGTTTACCATATAACGGTAAAATAACCTCTTTACTGAAATAAGAGGTATCAGAGCAAAATTTATCTGCCACTTCACGCCATTCTTTGAACCATAACGCTAATAACATGATATATCAAAGAGCGTCGTTAAATAATATTCCCTACTACCCGCAGTATCTCGCTACATACCTAAAGCATGAAAAAAAAACTTGTGTATGAAAGAAGAGGAAATTGGGCACTGCTTACATGAATCATATTACTAATGAAGTAAGTTATTAAAGAGCGTCGTTAACCATTGTCTACATGATACGAGACAATTATTGGATTGTGATAAAGCTGATTTGTATTCATTGAGAACACCTAGTAAAACCAGAGTCAGCCTTTATTTCGGAATGTGTTAAATTACCAAGATTGTGTTTGTATGTGTGTTTGTAAGTTTTCATTTCCCGCGGAAGCATTAAGCTCGCTTAAAGCTAATAGAGTAACAGAAGGGAAATACGTTGGAATGTTAGCTTTGCATTTTAAAGTTGATAAACGTTTTTACCTTCCCCGGTCTAGCTGCTTTAATTCGCTCTCATTCACCTTGTTAAATACAACACAATTCTGTGTTCATAATAAAGCATATTGGATCGCTTACTGTACGGCGCTTATCTATCTCATTTACTGAATTAACCCTTAAATTCGTAATATATCCTTTTAGATATACCAGTTGGTTTAGTTAACTTAATATTTTTGATAAATCAGAAGAAAACGAACAAAAATAAACCAGTTAAATGTGTGTCTAATTGTAGCCTACAATATACCTAATAATAACAGTTATACAAGATTTTGTTTTCACTGCGGTCCGCCACATTCAAATATCTAAGAGAAGAAATTTGTGTTTTGCCAATTTAAGGGTTAAGGCAAATTAATCTAGTAACAAAACTTGCAGGTGACCACCGCTACGGTCTACGGGTATTATTAGTAACAAAACTTGCAGGTGACCACCGCTACGGTCTACGGGTTTTATCATTTAAAGCAACAGATTTACGATATTTAAATCTTGAATTAGAAAGGAATACTATTTATTTCTTTAAAATATTTAATACAAGTTTTTAATTTTGTAACGAATATGAATATTTTTTTATAAATCCCTTTGCTGCATAAAAATAGTGTTTCAATAATTAAAAATATTTCTCAAAAAATTTCTTAGATAAAAATCTAAATAATTACGTATAAAATTTATTTTGAACATTGTTGAATAAACTTATGAAAATATTGTGTTTATTGAACTGTTAGTAATTGTTACATAGTATGTAATTGTTTAAATAGATAGACTAATATATATTTTAAAGTCCACCGCTGTGGTCTCAAGGTGGCGTGCTGCCTTGTCACGTAGCGATCCTTGTCGATCCTCGGTCGGGACAGTTTCCTGGCTCAGATTTTTATCGGGGGTTTTCCTCAACTGTAAGATCAATGTCAGGAAAGGTTAAGGCCCAAACGGTCCCCGAATATCATATGGCCTTCGCAATCATCATCATTCATTTTCATCTTAGATTAAGCTTACGATTAGGGACTCTCCTTGCGCACCACCCATAATATCATCGGGGCAACGTAACCCCGCCTTCCATGCGCCTCATCCTCAGAAGTTGGTTACAATTACGCCAATACCAGGAGAGAACTTCAGAAATGTCCAAAAGGACAAACTGGGTATTAAAAACTATTTATTTTAATTGGGCTAAGATAGTAATTAAATCCTTAATATGACCAATTAGAATAGATCTTGTTTAATAATTAGACATCCATAAATATAATTATAGCATTTGGTAATGTAGTTAATGTCTGAAAAAATTATATATGGCAAATTACACTGAGCAACAAAAAAAAACTTTTTTTTTGTCTCGGAAAGAAAAATATATATGATTCTGATAGTATATTTTCTCTTGAATTCAAATATGATATCGGGTTTTCTCCATCATGCAAGGTTTCCGAGAGACAGGAATTTATAATTTCAAACACTTTACTATTTTCTACATTCGTAACTACATAATATTTGAACATTCGGACTCACCTAGAAAGTAAAAAATTAAGATTTTCTGCTATATTTCGCCAGTGCAGCATCCCTCTTGATGGTCCAACAATAATCGGCCAGCATATTAGGATTCCATTTGCCATGATATCTCTTTTCCATAGCTGAAACCATTTGTGTTAGCTCATTTGGTTTTATTTTACAATGGACAAATGTACGAAAAAAGTTTATTAAAAAAATAATTATTTAAATCCATTAATTGAAATTGAAATAAAACAAACTGTGGGCGAAGGAGAAATTCCGAATACATATTTGAAAACACGATAAAAAAAATTGCATTAATTACAACTGTTGGTACTCATGAGACAAAAATAATGTTGCTCAGTGTTATCCATTACATCAACGAAGCTTGATCATGATGGAGGCAAAGGCTCATCGGTGAAGGTCACAAATAACTTAAGTATCCAGGATCGGGTTAATTAATTAAACGTTAATAACTAATAATTATAATAAATTGAAGAATAGTCAAAATATTTTTTAACAATGATACATTCTTATTAAAAATATAATTATTTAGTGCGGTAAAGGGAAATATCCCGATAAGAAAACATTTAAGAAAAAGAGCGCCAACGAATTAATAAAATGTTGAATACTAATAAAACATACGTTTTATTTTCTTCTTGTTCTTCTTCTTCTTCATCAAATGATTAAGCCGTTTGCTCGTTCAGGTTTTATGAAAGATAGAATTATTATAATTGTTCTGACCATCTTCTGTGTGGGCGTCTAACATTTCTCCTTCCGTATGGTTTATAATTCAGCAATAATTTTGGAAATCTTTCTTCTGGCATTCTATCAAAAGTTCTTTCCAGGCGTTCCGATATTATTTAACTATTCGATCAGTAATCTTTGTAAATATTTAGTTCATTTCTTATATCTTCATTTCGTTTTTTACCCCGCAGAATATATCCTGCTACATTTCTTAAAAATCTCACCTCGATAAATTGCTTCCAATCTTTGTTCTTGTCTTTTAGTGATCGTCCAACATTCTGATCCATTTTATTTTCGACTAGTAAATTATCTTAGAAATACCTCTCATTCTCCTTATAGGGAATCTTAATGCAAAACAAAAACCTAACTAACCAGCACTAAATCCAAACCAGCTGATCCTATAAATTCTATCATCTCAACCGATCCTTCAGTTAATATGTTTCCTATTAACCTGAAGAGTAAAGAGTCTATCAATGAAGCAGAGGTAAATATATGTGAAGAAATCAAAAACATCAAGAAGCTGCAGTAAACTGGTGGGTATCCCAGCCCTTTAATAGCCAAGTGTAGCCAGAAAATATCGCTCACCCTTCAGTCGGAACTGAAACTTTCGTGGGGAAGGGAGAAGTATATTCACTCTTTAGTTGGGAATGATAGAAGTACTATTGCATGGTTTCATTTGGGAGGATGGATGGCCCGTAATTTAACAAGTGAAGAAGGCATTAAAATGTGCCCGCTATGCGATGACCGCGAAACGTGGCAACATATTAAGGGCATTCTGTAGAGAGACACAGCAACTTAGATTACAGTTGCTGCCGGAGAGATTTCTCAGGTCGGATCTTGGGAGAGTGGCGTGCAGGGATCTTTTAGGACGGATCGGGAGTGAAGTGAAAACATGCAAACTTTTGGGTACAGTAAGGAAATTGAGGTATAGCAAAATTGGATATCAATAAGGATATATGTATTATCAATAATAATAATCTCAATGTGGTCTTTGTTTTCGATCTTCAATTATATTATACTAGCTAATACCTGGCGTGCGCTGCTACGCCTAAATAAATGAAAATTAATGTGCTTTTATGTTTAGTTGAATAAGTAGAAGGGAAAATAATTATAAATTTATATTTTTTTAGATATTCCGTGCTGATTACCCGGCGTTGCCTGCGAATTGTTATCTTAAAGTTACCGAAGATGCGCGTGAAGCAATGGACAGTGGCCACATGACAATATTTACACTCTTGGACTTCAGCAAAGCTTTCGACACTGTTGACGCTGACATATTAATAACAAAATTACACACTCTGAATCTTTCGGACAATGCTGTTAACTGGCTTGGATCCTATCTTCATGGTCGCCAGCAATGTGTATCCAATGCAGAACTTTCCTCATCCTGGCTATCACTGAAAGGTGGCGTCCAACAAGGTACAGTGTTAGGACCACTTCTGTTCTCTATCTATATTAACTATATATCCACTAGACTTACCTATTGTCGACATCACCTATACGCTGACGATTTGCAAATTTACATTCACTCCCATCCTGACGATATACATGACACACTAGACAAATTAAATAGTGACCTAGACTCAATTTCCCAATGGTCGAAGAAACATGGACTCAATCTAAATACTGACAAGACACAGTGCATAATTATAGGACATCGGCGAATCCAAAGCATTATAAATTACGAAAATATCCCTACCACTCTCCTAATTGACGAAAATAGCCCCTACAGCTCAGTAGTAAAAAATCTGGGTATCTATATGGACCAACACCTAGACTGGAAAATCCAGGTGAATAATACCTGCAAGAAAGTGTTCTCAATTCTTCACTCCCTAAATAGTTTTAAAAACTTCCTTCCTACAAAATTAAAACAAATACTTGTACAGACTCTTATAATGCCACACTTCGACTACTGCGACATATTACTGACTAATCTGACAACTGATCTATCTCACAGACTACAGCGTGCTCATAATGCGTGCATTCGATTTATATTCAATCTCCGTCGTTATGACCACGTGTCTCCTTCATTTCAGGCCTTATCATGGCTACGCCTAAAAGACAGAAGAACTTTACATTCACATAGCTTACTATTCCAAATTCTGCACACATATTTACCAACTTATTTAACAACACGTTTTCAACATTTATCGGCTCATCACAATTTAGGAACAAGATCACAAGACTCTTCTTTACTTTTGATACTACAACACAGGACCTGTCTGTACTCTGAATCTTACACAATATCTATGGCTAGAGCATGGAACTCACTTCCCAGTCATGTCAGGGACTGTCAATCGCTATCATTATTTAAATCTAAATTAACTGATATCTTAAGTTCGATACAATGAAAACATTAACTGCATAACAACTACATAGAGCATTCCATTAATAATCATGTAGGAAGCTACTTACTTTATTTTATATCATCTTAATTTTATTATATTCTATGTTGTTGTTAGTATTAGCTAGTATTAGATAACATCATCATTGTATTTTGTTTAGTCTGTATTTTAATATATTAAAATTGTAATATGTACGTAATTTTTGTATAATTTTACTATTCGCTGGTTGAGTGGAAGAGAAGGCCTTATGGCCTTAACTCTGCCAGCTAAAATAAATAATAATAATAATAATAATTATTATTATTATTAATCTACTTATCCCGATCTTCTTGACATAAATGAGCTGAAATACGAAAATTAATGTGGTTTATGTTTAGATAATTAAGTAAACGGAATAATTTATATCGTAATTATTTTTAGATACCCGTGCTGTTTACCCGGCGTTGTCCGGGAATCTTCTCATCCCGAACTTCTTGGCATAAATGAGCCGAAAGACGAAAATGAATGTACTTCTTATGATTAGTTGAATAAGTAAAATAAAAAATAATTATAAATATAGGCCTATATTGTAATTATTTTAATATTCCCCGTGCTGATTACCCGGTATTACCCGGAATCTACTTATCTCGAACTTCTTAGCATAAATGAGCTAAAAGACAAAATTCGTTATTGTGAGTTATCCGTAGAAGAATACCCGTCATGTGCTGCTATGCTTGCACAAAAATCTACATACTTGTCTCGATCTTCTTAGCATCAATGAAAGACAAAAAATGGTTATTGTGAGTTATCCGTAAGAGATAAATATATATTCTGTCGTGGACGTTTTTGTAGAGCTTTTTGAGATATTCAATTCTGTGTACATTAATGTTGTGTATTTATTAGGATTTAGGCAGCGTAAGCCATTTAAGCGTCCAAAGAGCTACTTTTTCACGTTTTCCAGTACAAAGGATTTTTAAGGGTGTAGGAGTTGAGTATCACAACTCTCTTACAGCCTATGTTCATCCCGGGAATCTTCTGAACATTTTACAAAAAGCCCCATAACAATCGGATCAACGGTATGGCCGCGCATAAAGTACGAACAAACAAACATTCATTTTTATATATTAGATAATAAGTAGTCTTAATAAGTTGAATAGCCTCATAGTGCATTTGAAGTCTGCAGGGTTGGGAGGTGGTATGAGCACATGTGTGTAAGGTTGTGTATGTGTTTTTCTCTCTTTTTTAATTTTTGTAGCATTTTTTTTAATTATTAATATACAAAATAAGACTTTTTTCTATATCTGTACACATAGTCTTTTCATGGACGAGCGTAGATGTGTATTATTTTGTATGTAGTGTAGACATAGATTATATATATATATATATATATATATATATTTATTTATTTATTTGTTTATTTATTTATTGTTTTGATACTTTTTATGCAGGTGTGTAGCCATATTCGTTTATATTACGGCTATTTTTATTTTTTTTATTCATGGAAAAATAATGTAAGTACGGCCAAACAGGCCCGTGCGCAATGTAAATGCAAATATATTTTCTTTCTTTTGAAAAAAGGCAATAAATTCCATTCTATTATGTTGGAATCACAAGTTCCCAGCTTTGTATGTCGCCTACATCTTGGCGCGATAAAATTGCACCTTTACTTTATATTTCACGCAGCGGCTACTGGTATGTTACCTGGTTGGTTGAATTCCCTTTTTTTTCAGAATCATCTTTCTTCAATTATAAGGAGAAAAATAAGGCAATGCCCCTGAAAAATCAGCCATCTCAAAATTATCAATTATAGGCCTAACCATATATAATAAATTATGCGTATAGAGAACACAGCTGTAAATTTAGTAATAGCCTATGAACATCGCAATTCCGTCAAAGACCGCGAATTGGTGTCTTATAAATGAAAGTTAAAGTTCCCAACACAGAAATACAATGTGATATTTCAGACGAGTTTAAGAGCCCAGGTGTTGTGATATGGTGGAGTACAATAGAGTAAAATATATTGATTTATTAATTTACCTATATGATTAATGCTTTTAGAGTTTCTCTTCCCATCCAGAGAGTTAAAAGATACAAAAAGTATATAATGTATAATTGAAAATATCAATCTAACTTTTATAACGGCGTAGCCTATTGTTGAGCCATAGCCTCTTCTTTGTAAGGAGTTACTAGACCAAGTTAATTTTAGTTAACTTATTTCCTCATAGATGTCATGCGGTCAACACATCGATCCAGTGTGACATCTAACAGACAACTAAGGTATTACTAGGATGTTGATGTCGGTAAATTTTTTGCTTAGAGGCCTCTTTATTCAGGCTTAAGGATATTTTATGAGCCTGAAAATCTTCAGACTCAGGATCCACGGCTCAAAGTCACTCCCGGAGGTCTTGTTCCTTGGAGTTTACCGTCCTAAAAACAGCTATGATACTTGGAGCTGGAACGAACCAACAAGGCTTAACCTTGCAAGAAGAAGAAATCATCGACCTCGGTCATGTTTAAACCCACCACCCTCTGAACTAGAGGCAAGGAGGATGACCAGTAGTCCACCACGGTAGACTAATTGAGATACAAAGTTATTTAATTAAGATCTAATACTAAATGTCCTTAAGCAGCCATAGGTTAATAAAATTGCAATTAATCGTGATTAAGATAATAACTAGGATAAGCTATTTAACTCCTGTATTAAAACAAATAAAAATAAATAAACAAAATCTAAACAATAAATAAGAATATTAAAATAACCAATGAATACAATACGTATTAGTCAACCAAGCTCGGAGTAGCATGAAAGGGTGGTCTTGCTGTAGCGCGCCCCATATTGAAAACAACTCAGTAACGCGTTAGCTTTTAGTATCGCTATTTCTATTTCGACTTTTGATGATTAACAATTATATTCAGACACAATAAAATATATATTGGTAATATAAACAGTAACCGTGATTTGTATTATTCTATAAAGGATAGGATAGGGTGTCACTAGTATAGCGTGCGGGAAAACATAAGATTGGCTTAGAGCATAAAGTCCGTAAAGCATGAAAAGTGGCGAACGATACATGAAATGAATTTATCACCCTTACTTTATAATATTTAATCACGTTGTATATAATCTATCTAGCTTGACTATGCAGTTCTTCCCTCATCACTCGCAGCACGATAATCGAACCAAACTAATACATGATTGTATTATATATATTTTTTAAAAAAGTACTTACGACGTAGATTGATGTACAGGCCGTTGTTCCGATACACGGGGATCCTATTTCGTCACTTTATAGACTAGAAATACGTAGGTAATATCCTAATTAGAATTTATGCTTTTGTCTAGCTCTAAACTACTTTCCGACATAGTTACTGACTTGTATTTGCATTGAACTCCGGAGAAGACATGAAACAATTGGCGACCAATGTTGCATATAAACGTAAAATAATAAATAAATTGACTATTTGCTGTATGGCAACGGCATTCGTAATGCACGTATGCCATTTTTGCATTACTTGATTCATAGTTTATGCTGAACTAAATAACACTGACCAAATCAGTGCTGGGTAACAAGCGTTTTAGAGCGCAAACAAATGTACCCCTACAATACCCATTCTCTGTACCTGAATATATGTATTCAAGATGAATGACAACGCAAAGCGGGCAGTCATTGAGGTTCCATTATGACTGTAACGTAGTGCTAGTTATATATTTTGATGAGAAATGGTAAATTTATTATTTCTGCATCCAGAGTGAAAAAAGTGTCTATTGTGTTCTAAACAGTTCTGCTACGAGAGACATTATAACATCTGATGATATTTCATATCTTCACGTGCTGTTGAGCATGGAAAAGATACAGATTTCCAGCTATGATCAGAAATAGGCATTTTAACAATAATATGTTAATGTATGATTTTACATGAGTGAATTAAATATAATTAAATTGTACACTATTACGTATATTATTATTATTATTATTATTATTATTATTATTATTATTATTATTATTATTATTATATTATTTTACGTTGGGAATGATAGAAAAACACTATATTGTTGTAATATTTAGTTCAACATAATAACATGTTGAACTAAACATTGCAACAATATAGCCTGTAAAATTTCTCAAGTGCTTTCCAATCATTCCCCTTGTAAAATAATAATAATAATAGTAATAGTAATAATAGTAATAGTAGTAATAGTAGTAATAGTAGTAATAGTAGTAATAGTAGTAATAGTAGTAATAGTAGTAATAGTAGTAATAGTAGTAATAGTAGTAATAGTAGTAATAGTAGTAATAGTAGTAATAGTAGTAATAGTAGTAATAGTAGTAATAGTAGTAATAGTAGTAATAGTAGTAATAGTAGTAATAGTAGTAATAGTAGTAATAGTAGTAATAGTAGTATAGTAATAATAATAATAATAATAATAATAATAATATTTATTTATTCTGGCAGAGTTAAGGCCATAAGGCCCTCTCTTCCACTCAACCAGCACAAATACAAATAAATATTTGACAAATATAGACACTATACTAATTATAAACAGTTAAAGATACAATAATGTAGCAATGTAAATTTCATGTACAAACAACATTATATAGGGTAACAACAATAATGATACGATAATAATAATAATAATAATAATAATAATAATAATAATAATAATAATAATAATAATAATAATAACTTAATATAAATATGATAAATTATACGAGACACACCAATTAATATATATACCTTACACTGGGTAATAATGAAGTCGAGTTTAGAGCAAATATAAATTTAGATTTCTTTTAAAAGATGCCAATGTCCGGCAGCCCCTTATTTCTTGTGGTAGGGAATTCCAGTTGCGAGAAGTGGAGATGGTATATGACATGGAGTGATGTGATGTCCTATGTTGCGGTATATTAAGTAAGAGACTATGTTGTGATCTTGTGTTTAAGTTATGGTTTGAGGATAGATATTGGAAACGGGATGATAAATAATTGGGAATCGAGGTATGTAGGATCTTAAATAGGAGAATTAGACAGTGCGATTTTCTTCTCTCTTTTAGATGAAGCCATGACAATTCGTGGAATAATGGAGAAATGTGATCGTATTTTCGAACATTAAATATGAATCTGATACACATATTATGGACACGCTGCAGTTTGTCCGACAATCCGTCACTTATGTCAGTTAGTAGAACGTCACAGTAGTCAAAATGCGGCATCACTAAAGTTTGGATTAAAATTCTTTTAAGAGTGTAGGAAGAACATTTTTCAGTCGCTTTAGGGAATGCATTATGGAGAAGATCCTTTTAGATGTTTGTTTTACTTGCTCATGCCATTTTAAATTAGAATCTAAGTAAAATCCCAAGTTTTTAACGACGTCGGTATAAGGAATTTGTTCATTATCTAATATGACAGCCGGCATATTGCCATTGTTTATGAGGTGTAATAGCCTTGGATGTCCGTTAATTATTGCTTGCGTTTTGTTTACATTTAGTTTCAGCCCATATTGTCTGGACCATAAAGATATATGCCTGAGGTCAGTGTTTACTTTGTCAATATATTCATTAATTTCGTCAGGCCTAAAGTGTGTGTAAATCTGTAGGTCGTCGGCGTAAAGATGATGCTTGCAGTTTTGTAGTTTCTTAATATAAATCGAGAAGAGAAGAGGAGCGAGGACGCCGCCTTGAGGTACCCCTTTCCTCACCAAGCGCCAGGAAGAAATGCGATTATTAACAGAAACTGATTGCTGACGATTAGTGAGGTAAGATGCAAACCAATCAAGGCAGTTTTCCGACAGATGTAGTGTCTTTAGTCTCGCTAGCATTAAGTCTATATCTACTGCGTCAAAGGCTTTGCTGTAGTCGAGTAGGACTATTGCGGTGAGTTTGCTTTTGTCCGTTGAGTCTCTTATGTCCTCTACAATGTCAAGTAGTGCAGTACTTGTGTGATGTCCTGTTCTAAAACCAGACTGATGTTCATCAAGTAAGTCGTGTGTGGTGAGGTAGTCTGTTAACTGTGAGTGTATTATGTGTTCCAGTGCTTTAGATAAACAGGGAAGAATACTAATTGGTCTATAATCATCGAGTGTTGTGGGAGTGTTTGATTTCGGTGTAGGACGAACTAGAGCCATTTTCCAGAGTCTGGGATAAGTCCCGGTCATTATAGAGACATTAAAAATGTGGGTTATTGTTGGGAGAATAATGTCTATTATTTTTTGCAAGAGAGTTATTGTTATATTGTCTATTCCTTGTGCTTTAGATTTAATACGTAATACTGCTCTTTTGGCGTCATCAGGTGAGATATAGGAAAAAAGAAGTAGAATAGTAGTAATAGTAGTAATAGTAGTAATAGTAGTAATAGTAGTAATAGTAATAATAGTAATAATCTCACATGTGTATTATACACGTGGGCAACTATTTTCGAAATCGAACTTAAGAGTGATATTCGGGACAATTTGAATGAGATACCTTACCCATTCTCAATATTACGTCTGTTTCTGTATCTATAATTAAGCACGTCATTGATAAATTTGTGTAAAAAATAATTAATGTAACTATACGCCAGAATAAATGTTTGAAAAACTAAACATAAGAAGGAAAGGCTGCAAGAAATAGCATTCGGATACTCGTACTTTACATTTTTAGGTTGAAGGGTTCAATCTCTGCTGTGATTTGGATACCGAGAGACAACTTGGTTGCAACTGCATATTAAATGGGTAAACAGTCCTACCTCTATAAATGCCCCCATATTTCTTTCTGCGGTCATGCTAGATCTAATAATTTTTAGTGTCTCTCAATATTCAGTACAAATGCAAAATAAGTATAAATAGAGAAAATCTCTGATAATTCATCATACGTGATGTGTCACTGAGAGAGTACATTGATCGGTACGCGAGATGGTCCATAATACCGAACATGAAGACTAAACACATCAGCTATGTTCCCCCTCCCCAAAAAAAGTCGCGATATGGAATTTGTGTTTGAAGCTGTAATACAAATGATAAAATGTAATAAGCTAACAGAAAGGTTACAGTAGATGTGGCTATAATTCGCAATCACTCTCCCAGTTAGCTGAAGCTTTTGAGGGGTTTTCCTTCACCTGTAAGACAAATTTCAGGAAACTTTATGGCCCAAATGTTCCCCGAACATCATCTGGCCAAATATAATCGTCGTTATTATATTCGTTGTGTTTAGTATGAGTGTATGTATATAGGGTACTCTAAAATTCCCCTTACAAACTTCTAGGATTTGAAGAGGGGGCTGAGTTGGTAATATCTATAATTGGAAACCATGTCCGGAAACGTACCGTTTCCGTGCTACAGCCGTTTGAAAATATGTTTTTAACGCGACCACTTTTACAAGTAATTTGTTATGAGGTGCGACACAGTACGTGACTTGTTTTACGATTCAACTCATTAATAAACAAAGAAACAAGAAGGAAACTGAATCATGAGTTGCATTAATAATCCCGGATACATCCTCCAGTATCAATTATTACAGTTTTGAAAATTTCCAAAAAAAATTGACTTTTTAAAAAAAAACACCAAGTATTGGAATATTCGATAGGGAAATTTTCGATTTAGAAGAATCGCTAAGCTATTATTTGTTGAGACACGTGATGTACGTTCAGGCAATGTTTGTTTTCAAACGGCTGTAGCACGGAAACGGTAAGTTTCCGGACATGGTTTCCTATTCTAAATAGTTTCAACTCAGTCCCCTCTACAAGTCCTAGAAGTTTGTGAGGTGAATTTTAGAGCAGCCTGTATGTGTGTGCCCTAATTTTGAGCTCATTCATTGGAGGAGGCTCTCCATGTCTCTATGGAGTAAAAAAATGTGAGTGATCCATAGTGTAAAATGCCTCTCCCAGTAGATTATGCCACTGTAAGGCTCAGGTGGCGAGTGGAACGTAAGAAGTACCTATAAAGTGATACGTTAAACTGAGATAAAGAAAAATAAAAGTAATAAGTTAGTTAATGTAATAATAAATTCACATAGACGAAGCAACTTTACTAAATATTATTAATATGAGTTTTACTTTATACTGGAAACTCTGAGATTAAACAGAGATTAATGTATTTATACTTTAGTTTTGAAATTTCAAACCTTGAACTTCTGATGAAAATCAGGTAAAAACCACAGTCCGGTCCCGATATTTAACCTCATTGATTTAATTATTACATTGTTAAATATTTTTCCCCGCTTACTTTAATAAAAGTGAAATACATGATAGGTCGGCCAAAGCCCTATCTGTAATTTTCTATAACGTCTATAACGTTACGTATTGCTTGATTTACTGTGAACAGTAAATCTTGGTGTAATTTTGCGCTGTTACTTTTTCACTCTCAGATGTTATCTGGCTTCTTAACGAGATTTCGATCGGGTTGGATGAAGGGACTCGGTGAACACGTGGTAAATTTGCAACGAACATTGTTTCTCGATAAAAAGAAAACAATGTTTATTTTACAGTTACAATTCACTGTTTTTTTTTAAATCATGGAATAATGTTTCCATCGAAGTTCGCAGGTTCAAAACCGGTCGGGGCCGAAAGATTTTTTTAGGGCCTGAAAATACTGAATAAACCTCTGCTTTTCTTCAGAAGGAAAATAAATCGTTGGACCCAGTATCATAAATTTACGCCATATTCAAATTAACGGAAACCTGAAATAACAAGTATCTAAGCATAATTTGTCGGTCTTTTAATAATAATAATAATAATAATAATAATAATAATAATAATAATAATAATAATAATAATAATAATAATAACAATAATAATAATGCTTTATTTTAGCTGATAGAGTTAAGGCCATAAGGCCTCCTTCTCCATTAAACGCTTAGATAAGTCTTGAAATGTTAAAGGGCGCCGTTAAAAACAAACAGTTCCCATTATGGATTAATGAAAATTTGGTCAAGGGTTTTTCACGGAAAACAGATTTGGATATTGTATCAAAATAATTTTTTATTGAGAATTACAAAATGGTTGACTCAACTATTAATGTTTGAGACTCTTATTCGGTAGATCTCGTGTTCAAATTCCGTAGACGACAAACCTGACAGAGGTTCTTCCTCGAATCAAAACAATACTGGTTAAAATTGCATTAACAGGATCTATTTCATCATAAATCATCATTCCGTAATTAATCAAACTGTAAACAGTGAACTTCATTTGAAAAGATGATTACACAATATACACACAAGGTCTACTGGTTGCAAGATATCAAACGCCATGTGATCTTAGATATTTTAGTGTTTAAAATATGAGTAGGAATAAACATATAACAATGGTGGGAACATGTTCTTAAGATGCTCCCTTCAAGACATCTTTACAGTACAGTAAAAGCTCCTTTTCGCGGGGGATATGTTCCGCAAAAATGCCGCGAATATGGAATGGTAATTTGGGTATATAGGTGATACGTTCCAAGCTTCTAAAATAAAATACAAATTATGAAAATAAAATCAGTTAATGAGAGATTTTGAACAATTTCTATTAACTATTACTGTCATACTTAGGCAAGGGCTTAAAGCACTAATTAATTTTTCCCTGTTTTGCCGCATTTAAAAGATATTTCAATTCAGATTAATATTCAGCTGTGATTTCAGCGATAGAATTCCTTATTTTGTCTTCGGATTTTCTTGATGAAACGTACAGTCGATTGATTATAATTGAACCGCGTGATAGGTACACAAAAGACTCGTAAACGGCCAAGCATTTATATTTTACTTTAAGCGGTAACACTACTTGTTTTCCGCTTCGGAACTAATTTTCTTTTACTCGACTTCATAAACTGGGAACAAAGCATAAGATAAACGTGTTATTCAATCAAAACTATTGCAACGAAAGACAAATTGAAATAATAAAACCCCGATTGTGGCGAGGGCCGCATTTATCAACGGATATCCCATAGCGGATGCTTTTAACAACGAACTTTGGGCTTAGTGACAATAAGGTTTGTTTTCCTTTAATATTAATTTGTCCATTTGGTTTGAATCGCTCTTTGTAAAAGCCGCCTTGACACGTGCCTGCAGTAAAAAAGTTGCCGATGCGTTATAAAGGATACCAATCCTTCTAATATACCGACTGAATCCGCGAATAAAGAATTTTTTGGCCGTGAATACAGGAACTATGTCGCAATTTTTTAACGCACGAATAAGGGAACCGCGAATAAGGAGCATTAGCTGTACATTTTTTTGTGTGAATTCTCAGTAATTTGTAAGAGAGTGGTGCCGATTTGTTGTGGGGAAGTGAATTTCAGTCCGTGCAGGGAGAAATCAGGTTCCATCTCGCGTGAGGGAGGATTGTATACTGGTACTACAAAAAATTCACCGGATACACTTTTTCACAACCGCGGCAAGAAGTGTAACTGTTCCGATACCCCTATGAACAAACAACATTGTCATTTAACCTCGTCCAACTCTATTTGTATCCAAGTAGGCACTGCCATTTGGAAAGAAAATGTTAAATAAATAGATAAATAAATCTCTCTGTGCAGACGTACGAGGGAATGTCTCCCATGGTAAAATGGGATCACTTTCAAACATTCACAGAGCATTCTTCGTGTGGTGTGACGCATGCTGGTGTTATGTTGCATTTCGGACGATTTCGAGACATAAGTTTTGGAGCTTAAAATATTGCGAAATTCGTTTATGACCGTCTGGAATTTATAAATGTAGTCAGGTCCTTAATGAAATGTTCATGCCAAACATGTTAACGTAGTTCTGGAACACTTCGTATTCAATTAAAGTTAGTCTTATCGAACTCACCTCCCTAGATGTGAAAATACTCCATCGCAATTAGGTTCGAGGGTAGCAGTTAGTTGATATGTATCTTACTGTAATGCTCGGTGTGTGTAGTGTAGTTTTTATATCAATTGTGCGGGAGTGGAGGTACACTTTCTACCTCCACTGGGAAACCCTCTTCATGTGTGGTATGGTTGTTTACATTGTATTTCATTTGCAGGAAAAAAGTTAAGTATATAAATATGTACAATCTATATGCAGTTATAATACTTTTAAGAAAACAATGCAATTTTTAATGGGATTAGAGGCAAACCTTCTACAGTGCTGGCATGAAAAACTTGCTGACGAAATATTATATTTCATCAATTGTAAATGTTCTGAAAACTCGATAGGTGTTGATGTTACTATATGGTTTGATAACAGAGATCCGAAGTGAAAATGAGCGTAGAATTCATGACGCATTATACAAATATCTGTAGACATGGTCTACATTAAATGAAGAACTACTAATGTACTATTTATGATGCAGTAACTTACAATGAGAGAGCAGCACTAGGAGGGTATGTATGACTGGAGAGTTGGATATGTGTCATTTTCAAGAAAATTCTTGAAATTTTGAATTAACATTACTCGCGTACCAAAACACTCCAAAATACTAAATTGCACCGGTGTTTGTTCCGAAAGACAAATAATGCAATTGGAACTTTAAAGGTGGTGACCCCATTTTTCCATGAGAGGCAGTTCCCTTGAAAGAGGATGGAGAGGCATAGGACGGCCTTGCAGGAGATTAATGATTAGTTAAGCTTCGAATCAAGTCTACGACCGAATCGTTGATGGGCGAAAAATAAACATGTATACATATAACAGAATATCAGTTCTATGTAAAGTTTGCAGATAAATATTTCATACCCTTCAAGACCGTGATATTAAATCGTTTGTACATATAATATATATATATATATATATATATATATATATATATAATAAGGAAATACAAAAACACTAAATTCTGTTTTTTTTTCAATACAACTGTTTTATTTTCCTTATGTCTATTTATTTAAGAATAAATTAAGAATTATTCGCTGTCGTATATTTCTTTTGAATTAAGAGCGCATATAAAATAAAAGTCCTTCACGCAGAAACTTCATAAACTATCCAAACTCAGCAAGTCGAATTAATGGTCCCATTTTGCTGGTTTACGGAAAATGCATTTCTTTTGTTAACTTGGAGAAATTCAATTTCTGATGTCAACTTATTTAAAAGTATTGGACTGAAGTAAAAACAAATAATGCAAACCGTAGCCTATTTGTATATTGACACCAATTTAAATAATATCCTTAAAAATTTTCTATTACTTTATAAAAAATTGAAATAATTAAACTAATGCATCTTACAGGATACATGTAAAATTAAGTATTATTTAAATTATGTGGTATACGTTGCGACGAAAAAAAGATGGGGGTTGTTGGAATGAATTTTTAAATTTAATATACCCCCCCCCAATTCAAATTGTCGGACTTAGCTGATTTTTTTGGACCATACCTTCCTAATTTTATTTTAATACCGAATACTGAGTCTCGTTGTCAAACATAAAAAAGTGCGACCGCTAGAGTAATTTTCAATTTTTCGTTTAAGGTGAATTCCTACACCTAAAGGTCCGATTTTTCTGGTTAGCGAACTGGATCTTACGTTTTAATTACTTGCTGTATGCCAAGTTTGATTCCGATGAAACAAAAACTACGGGCACTATAGCGTTAATATATATAATTAAATGTTGGTATAATACATTTAATTAATTTAATAATTAAATTTTGACATTTTGCAATGAAGGCCGAATATATATATATATATATATATATATATATATATATATATGTGTGTGTGTGTGTGTGTGTGTTTGTGTGTGAGCCATAGCCTCTCCTTTGTAAGGAGTTATTAGACCAAGTTAATTTTTAGTTATCTTATTTGTTCATAGATGTCATGCGGTCAACACATCGGCCCAATGAGACATCTACCAGGCAACTAAGGTATTAATAGAACGTTAATGTTGGTAAATTTTGCTTCGAGGCCTCTTTAGTCAGACTTGAGGATCTTTTACGAGTATGAAAATCTTCAGACTCGGGACCCACGATTTGAAGTCACTCCCGGAGGATTTGCTCCTCGGGTTTCTCCGTCTTAAAAAAAATTCATCGATCCCGGCCCGGTTTGAACCCGCGACCCTTGGAACTAGAGGCAAGAAGCATAACCACTAGTCCACCGCAGCCGAATGTATAAATATTATTAATTCTGGTCATGATCATTTTCGATCTCTACAGAACTTCATAAGATCGGTGAAGATCTGTAATCATTTTTCAAAAATATTTTCACGATTTTCATGAGAAATACCCTCATTAGCTTCATTCCTTAGGAATTCGCTAAAATTGTCATACTGTATATTCAGGTGGTATTTTGGATTTGAAGGTCGCGGTTCATTGTTACTGAATTTTTCGGCTCTTTGAACTGAAATCACCTCCTGCAGCGTTGAATCTTCAATTGGACGCATTATGCTTTAACCGGCTATGCGCCATTATGTAAGTTTCGAGGAAAATACGATTCAAGTTTAAGTCAATCTTTACAATTTATTGTACCGCCGAACTAACAATACTGGATATTTCCAAATTATTTTCCTTGTTTGACAGTTATGCAGTTCAGTCTATAACTGAAATGAGTACCAGATGTATGTTATGGAGCTAAAGGCACCCGTCACACGATTGAGAATCCGGCTGACATTCCCTGCCCGATTGTCTAGAATGGTGGATGTTTAACTTCTTACTGTACCAAGAGCCGCCTACGGTTTTCTTTGAATCACTTTGCCACTTTATATTCTCATATACAAAGACATACCTTGCGTCTGCTGCATCCAGATCTTTCTACGAGAGTCTCAATTAAAGATTCTCCATGTGATTCAGATGTTGAGCAGCTTCACCGTTTTTTTTTTTTTTTTTTTTTTTTTTCGTTTTACTGTTTTGGCGTTGCTTAACTTTTTAACCTCATTCCCTTTTTCACATAAGCAGAGGACATGCATCTAGACACAAGATGGAGAATTAAAATCTCCTACCACGCCGGGAATCGAAAGGTCATCAGAATAGATTCCATTTAAAATCCTTAGTCAGGATTTTCGCCACTGAGATTTAAATCGTGTCCACTCGAATAAAGTTTCAAACGCTTCTGCATGAGTCAACTCGTTTGTTACGTTTCTACGTTGTTGGGGAACTGATATATTCACTCATCTTCCACCATATCTTCTTCATTAACCATTGAATGACAAGTGAAATGGAATTCGAAGCAGCAAACAAATGACATGACACAAAAAGTGAATTAACTAACTCATTAACTCACTGGCATTATATTACGCATAGAATCATGGCCGCGTGGACATAAACTGTTCATACATCCCTATCCTGAGCTAATGTTTTCCAATCATCCCCTGTATATTCTACTTCCCTCAGATCATGGTTAATGTTATTCTCCCACCTCATTCTTGGTCTACCAACTGGCTATTTTTCCTCTGATTTTCCTATAAGAAGTTTATCATTCACCTCCTTTCGCATGGATTCCCTGAAGTAGTCCCCATCCGCTAAACCGAATGGGGGATTATTTTAGCTCCGGAAAGATTACCCCAGTGGGACGCATGTTCGCGTTTCTTGACTGCTCTATTTTTACGGTGAAAGATCGCTCCTTCGATCAAGTTACTTTTTCTCAGGCTTGTCGCCTTCGACCTGTCGGCATGGGTAATCTTTCGGCAGCAATGCTACCGCCGGTATGGCTCCCGGCGTTAAAAAAAGTGAATTACAGAAACGAAGTCTGAACCACGAGCACGGTGTTAAAAAACCTTGTTTCCACAACAATCGCAAAAATCTGCGGCTGTCATTTGCAAAACAAAAGTATTTAACATAACCATGGTTTTATAATCATTTCTGTGTCGTGTCCATCGCCGTGGCGTAGTCGGTAGAGTCCCTACCTTTCACTCCGGCGACCCGGGTTCGATTCCCGGCGGGGTGGGGATTTTAAAAAATATCCACTTTGGGTCTGGGTGCGTGTGTGCTGTCCCTTATGCTCAGCTGGGTGCACATTTCCTAATAAAAAATCATTTCTGTGGGTTTTCAGTTATTTTTATAATTGTAATGGAAAGAATAAAAATTTGTGAGACTGGTATCCTGATTATTTAGTTTCTGAAATTCATTGAAAATTACTTAAGACGTCGGTTTGTGTAAATCTATATTACCTGTATTGAAATTGACTCAAAACCGTCTTCATTGCAGAGTTCAAGCAGTGAGCTTCCAAACATAGATTTCTCATCAGAACTGTATTAAGTCCCTTCCAAAAGATGCAGACGCGTATAAAATGAATTGTGAAACATCCTGTATTATTTAGGTGTATTGTTTCCTAGAATTTCCACCATATCTCATAGAGATTATTTATTTTGATTTTTAATGTCACATTACATCGTTTTAAAAGCAAATAATTAGGTAGCCTTTTTGTAAATTATCTTTAAAAACATGAAATATCAGATTCACCATTATAATGTGATAAAAGAGAAATAAAGCCTGCAATTAAACGTTGTTTATATTCTACCGAAATTTCCCATTAACATACCGCTCGTCTGGTTTACGTGACAAGTTAACATTTTGTGGACATGTTGTTTGGTGTGTTTAAAATACGTTATGGTTAAACATCATTAACTCTTTATGAGGAACAAAAACAACCGTAATTCCTTACATTTAACTATCTAACTACCTCATTGGAATTATCGAACTACGTAGATCATAGCCATAGTATTTTAAAACCTGTTTTCTTGCAGCCTATTACCAGCACTCTGTGTGTGTACGTCTGTCCAATTTTTTATTTATATACTGTTTATTTCATTTTTGTTTATACAGCTCACCTCTTTTTTTTATTACTTTTTAGGCATAAGCACTAGACGTATAACTAGATCCAAGATGGAGATTTAAAATTCATTACTCCTCGGATAGTGGACCAGGTCACTGGAGTGGAAGATAGGAACTATTGACCAATCCAGGGCGACGACTTTATTGGTGATACCTGTTTTTAGGCTGATTGTGGAACTTTAATGTGTTCTAATTGGATTCATGAGGATTTTATAAAAATAACTTGGTTATTCATTTTAACCCCTTATATAACTTAAACTACGGTAACTAACTAACTCACTGGCTGTATCGAACCCGTAGGTCCATGGCCGCGCGGACATAAGCTCTCCATACATCCCTATCTTCAGCTAATGTTTTCCTATCATCCCTTCTATAATATACTTACTTTAAATTATGGTTAATATTATTCTCCCACCTCATTGTTTGTCTAATAACTGTTCTTTTTCCTTCTGGTTTTCCTACTAAAGCTTCCATGCACCTCTTTCATCTCCCATACGTGTCACATGTCCTGATCATCGCAGCCTATGAGACTTAACTGTTCTTATTATATTTGGCTTCCTATGCATATAATGTACCTCACTATTATGTAGTTTTCTCCATTCACCTGTCTGTTCATCTCTTTTTGGCCCAAACATTTTCCTAAGAACTTTTTTTTCAGATACTCGTGATCTTATTTTCTTCCTTAAATAAGATCTATGTTTCGTATCCATATAACTGGGAGAAAAACAGTTATATACATTTTCAGTTTAACGTTTTTTTGAAAGGAGTTGGGACGACAAGAATCCTTGTAATGCTTAATAGCATGGATTTCCAGAATTGAGCCTATGTTTAATTTCCTTGTGTATCTCATTCTTGTTTGTAATTATTATTCCTAGATTCTTGAAATCAGCCAATTCTTCAAAATTTCTTTCATTAGTCGTCCATTTGCATTATATAACGTATTTCTATGTGTGAACCTATAACTTAAACGCATAAGTTATTTGCAGTGTAAGCGATACTTCATTAGTTCATGGCAATCAGAATAGTGCTTTTTGTCAGTATTGAGATGGAGACAATTCGAGCACTTACAGAAAACATATCATTAGTATAATTGAATCTCTGATTGTGAATATATATGTAAGATCCCGATTGAGTATTTTAGAAAATTAGTTGTTTCAAGTATTTTTCAAGAATTATCTGTTATATTGACAAAAAGTATATTGTACAACAAGAAGTCTCGGCTTTTTCGTACTTGTGTCACAGATTTATGTTCTTTAAGCTACTATCGAAGATTATATAGTAAATATATCGTGATTAGAACATACAGTATTTTATATTATATTAGCCAATTATATGTGTATTACGTATGGTAATTTGTATTTTCGTGAGTCACTAATAGTCTACTATTGTATACGTTTTTGTGCTGATCTGCACTTTGCATATTTGTGCTGATTAATGGAAGGAAAATATATGATGAACTTATAAGCTAATCCATATCCGCCAGAATATATTTTTTTCTGAAATAGTTCAAGACTAAAAGTGTATAAAACACTGGCTCTTCCAACTCTTTTGTATGGTAGCGAAGTATGGACATTGAAACAGAAAGATATACAGAGACTTAGATCTGCTGAAATGAGATACCTTCGGAGGACTGCAGGATACACACTTCTAAATCACAAAAAATGAAGATATTTTAGAAGAATTACACATGGAACTTTTAGAAAACTAAATTTCTGATTACAAGTCAAGATGGATGTAACATGTTCATCAAATGGAATATTACAGGATACTCAAACAAATCTTAAGCTATCAACCTGCAGGAAGAAGAAGACCAGGACGTCCACTCAAAAGACTTTTGGATGGTGTTTCTCTTGAGGCCGAAACAGGTCAATAAATGGCCTAAATTTGTGAATGGACTATGATGATGATGACTTTGCATTATGTGACGCCAAAAATGTTTCTAAGTTCCAAACATACACCATACGCATGCGCCAACAGACAGCGGTTTACACTATCGAATCACGGGATGCAGCCAACATATACACTTATTTTAACTCGCATTGTCAACGCACCTAAAATCTAACCTAATTTAATTTAAGTACTCTTACTTGTGAAAGACCAATCTAAAGATTAGCCTAACGCAATTTAAATACTCTAACCTGTGAAAGAATGCACACTGATTTTATTTAACGTGCGTTAATTAGAACAGGCTCTATATTGGCTCTATTGGAACACAGAATATTCGTTCAAATCAATTGCTAGTAAAGATACCAATATTATCCGATCATTTGTGACCATCTCACACTACCAGAGAATTGTGCAAAGAGAAGCACTAAATACAACTGTGTGGCATGGATTCACATAGACTACAGTGTATGGACCCTTCATGTTCGCAAAAGCAACGTTTATTTTAACATGCTCAAGCTATTCCTCGAACCACAGCTACACCAGGATTGCATTGTTGACTCTGTTGTGTCCCAACAGAATGAAGGGCATTTTCATTTTGTGCTGAATTTACAGAATTACCTCAATCGAACATTTTCCAAACAGATGGATAGGCAGAGGTTCAGCAAGACTATGATCATCGTGTTCTCCTAATTTGACGCCCCTGGATTTCTTTACGTGAGGATTCATAAAGGGAAGGGTGTATTAAACAAAGATATGGGATCTCCAGAATCTTAAGATACGGATCCGCAATGCAGTGAGGTCTATTATACCAGCTGTGCTTCAGAACGTCTTTCGGACTATCCTTGAACGATGGAAACAAAGCTTCGAAATTGACGGAGACAATATGTTGAAATGCGATGAACATGTGTACATAACATGAAAATAAACATACATGCAAATTTATCAAAACGAGTTCATTATTTCTTGCAAATGGATCGGGACTTTGTGACCACCTGTATTATCCCAGGGCCACAATCGAGGTCAGCATAAAACAAGAGACACTCTTCCAATATTAAAGTGGAGATTTAAAACATCGCACCCAGCCGTAAATCGAACCAGGATCGTCAGAGTTAAAAGTTAGTAACTCTACTGATAGGGGAATGACAACGGACACATTTATATAAGGAATTATTATTTGTCGGAGATTTACAGTAATTTTACAGAGAAAGCATAGATGAAATTAGTTTTCGTGTTTATTTTGAGGTCACCATTTATGATAGAAAGGCGTGTGAACCAACAATATATACAGAAAACGTCCGTTACGCAGAAACTGAGTAAACAAGCAAATTCCTCAAAAAATCGATTGTATAGACCCATTTTGTGTTATTTACGGAATATAATTTATTGTATTATATTGAAGAAACTCAATTTCGTCCACCGCTGTGGTGTTGAGGTAGCTATGATGTCAAGCAGCGGGCCTGGGTTGGATCCCCAGTCGATCACGTTTCCTGAATAATGGTCTTTTCCCGGGTTTTTCCTCACCTGTAAGACAAATTTCAGAAAACGTTAAGGCCCAAACGGTTCGAGAACATCATCCGACTACCATTATCGCATTCTCCTCATTAGATTAAGTTCATGATTAAGGCCTCTCCTGGCGAATCTTTACCATATCATCATCACATATCATATATCAACAGGACAGCAACTCCTCAACTCTGCCTTCCAAGCGCTGCAGCCTCAGAAGTGGGTTACAATAACGCCAAGAGAGAATATCAGAATGTCGAAATGATATCTGGTGGCATGAAAAATATGAGTTTCTGATGCAAGCTTATTTAAAGTGTCAGAGCACAGTGTAAACAAATCATGCATTACCTAAGTAACTATAATTAAAACTGACCATGGAATTGGAAAAAGTAGTGTGTACTAACTTAATTTATGGTCGCGTAAAGATTATTATAATTCTAGGTGGGTCCCGGTCTTAAAAAGTTTGAGAATTACTTGTATACACTAATATCGAATGCGCGCGAGGGAATGGGTTGGGGAGTATCACATACACGCATAACTATCGGGCTATGAAGAGAGCCCTGCCATGTACAAAGACAGGCACAGTAAACAATTTCATTTGATAAAGAAGTGAAGTTATTGTAGAGTACGTAAGTAGTTGATATTGGGCGTACCTGATCTTAAGTGTGGTGAAACGAAAACAAATGTATATGCGATAGGGCAATGTTTGTTTTAAAACGTTTCATTACCTTATAAGCAAAGCATAACTTAAGTATATTTTATTGTATTATGCACCTTATATTATTTCCTGATGTTTATAATACAGAAGAATCGCCCGATAGGTAAGCAGACTGTGATATACCCCCTCCCATCCCCTCCCATCCCCTCCCCTACCGCTCCAGTATAGTCAATACCAGTACAAATCAGTCATCGGCATCGGGAAACATGTTCCGCTCTCTAGTTATTGTAATCCAATCCAAAAATGTGAGCATACTAGCCCGTATAAGGAAAGCAAGAACTGGACTTTCGTCTGGGAATATACCCTGTGACAAGTGGTTCCCATTTTGGATATTTGTAAATCTTTGTAATGCAAGTATACTTTGAGATATCTTCATTTTATAGAGCTACATAGAGTCTTAATAACATAGTCGCAAACCATTTTCATTCATGCGTGCTTACCTTATATTATGAACTGTAACTTTTAATGGTCTAACTGTCGGTCCTGGTTACCTAATGATAGTAATTATGCTAGACTCTAGTTCTAAGATTTGAGGGTTCAAATCCAGCTAGGATCGATGTTTTTTAAGGATGTAAAAATTCTGAGTTATCAGTTCTTTCGGAAGTAAACCAAAGCTATGGGTTCCATGTGGTGGATTTAAGGCACGTAAATGAGCATAGGCTGAAGAAAGAGATCTCTGAGTACAATTTGTCATCCCTTTCATGCTCAAATATGTTAGTTGTTAAAGAGGGTCCTTAAATAAAATAATAATCTTATAAACAGCTGTTCTTGAATCGGATTCTGATAGTTTAAACTAATTCCTAGTGCTTTCACTTTAGTTTATAGCTGCATGAAATAATACATTTTCAGTATATTCACAGCTGTAATCGGAATGTACTATTACACATTCAGTACTGTTATTGTTCCAAGTACTTACATCCACATGGGCTCATTTCCCTGTGGTGTCATTCCAACAACTACACATTCAATATATTTTCGGTCACTGTTGTCATTCTAGCATAAAGTTGGGGTTACTGTAAATTGTCTCCCAGATTTCCATTTCAATTGTAAGCACGTTTTGATGATTTAAATAATGATTTTTTTCAAAATTCATGTTTCTACTTTTTAATTGTTTCTCCTACATTTCACGTTATCAGCCTTTTTAACATTTTCTTCGCTTTTTCACACAAACGCAGAGAGACCAAAGTGAACATTTAAAATCTCCTTCCTACTCAGCCGGAATCGAACCCAGGTCTTCGGAGTGGAAGATAGAGGCTCTACACAAGGACGAACACATTAAAAGCAATATAAAGAAAAACTCCATATTTTTATAAAATTTATTGTAAGACTTGTCTCCTTATTATGATGCATAGGACCTACATATTCTCTCAAAAAATGGAACCATTTTTTGAAAACTATAAATTTAAGAGATGCTTAAAGGAGCTATTTTCCTTAATTTCATCGATCCCACCCTCTATCAAAGTGTTATTCCATTCCTCAGATCATGTGTATAAATTTATGATAAAATAAGTTAAGACATTTTTGTGGTATATTGAACTATTCTTCAACACACTCTTTATAAATGAATGTTAAAACATTTTTATACAGCAGAACGTTTTCCCCTTATTATCTTACCTTCTCTCTAGACATTTAAGTTTTCTTTTTCAGAACATCGTTAAAATTTGTAACAAAATCTATTTATAGGATTTCATATATGTATATAAAATAAGTGTTTGAATTGGATTCACCGGATATCACGCTGAGGTACAGACTCAGAGATCCGGGTTCGAATCCCGTCCAGGCATTTATTTTCCTTATCATTCCATATTAAGCTTGCATTGCTGAATGTTAAATATTTAATTATAACATCTATAAAGCGTCACTGCTATAAGGTAAAAATATTATCTTTAATTTGCTTACTTGTTATAGTCAGCTACTAGATGACGGTGAAGACCGAGTTCTCGCGACATCTAGTAATAATGGAGAATATAATACACATATAAGAAAAATAAGTGTTTGAATTGGATTCGCCTGGTAGTGTAATGGATATCACGCTGAGGTACAGACTCAGAGATCCGGGTTCGAATCCCGTCCAGGCATTTATTTTTCTTATCATTCCATATTAAGCTTGCATTGCTCAATGTTAAATATTTAATTATAACATCTATAAAGCGTCACTGCTATAAAGTAAAAAATGTTCTCTTTAATTTGCTTACTTGTTATAGTCAGCTACTAGATGGCGGTGAAGACCGAGTTCTCGCGACATCTAGTAATAATGGAGAATATAATACATATATAAGAAAAATAAGTGTTTGAATTGGATTCGCCTGGTAGTGTAATGGATATCACGCTGAGGTACAGACTCAGAGATCCGGGTTCGAATCCCGTCCAGGCATTTATTTTTCTTATCATTCCATATTAAGCTTGCATTGCTGAATGTTAAATATTTAATTATAACATCTATAAAGCGTCACTGCTATAAGGTAAAAATATTATCTTTAATTTGCTTACTTGTTATAGTCAGCTACTAGATGACGGTGAAGACCGAGTTCTCGCGACATCTAGTAATAATGGAGAGTATAATACATATATAAGAAAAATAAGTGTTTGAATTGGATTCGCCTGGTAGTGTAATGGATATCACGCTGAGGCACAGACTCAGAGATCCGGGTTCGAATCCCGTCCAGGCATTTATTTTTCTTATCATTCCATATATATACTTACTTACTTACTTACTTACTCACTGGCACTATCGAACCCGAAGGTTCATGGCCGCGCGGACATAAGCTCTCCATACATCCCTATCCTGAGCTAATGCTTTCCAATCATTCCCTGTATAATCTACTTCCCTCAAATCATAGTTAATGTTGTTCTCCCACCTCATTCTTGGTCTACCAACTGGGCGTTTTCCCTCTGGCTTTCCTACAAGAAGCTTCCATGCACGTCTTTCATTCCCCATACGTGCAACATGTCCTGCCCATCGCAGTCTACGAGACTTAACTGTTCTTATTATATCTGGCTTCCTATAAAGACCATGTAGTTCATTGTTATGTAGTCTTCTCCATTCACCTGTCTGTTCATCTCTCTTTGGTCCAAAAATTTTCCTAAGTACTTTATTCTCAAATACTCGTAATCTCCTTTCCTCCCTTAAAGTAAGAGTCCATGTTTCGCACCCATATAATATAACTGGTAGAATAATAGTTTTATATATTTTCAGCTTAACGTTTTTTGAAAGGAGTTGGGACATCAAAAGTCTCTGCAATGCATAATAGCATGCATTTCCAGAATTGAGCCTATGTTTAATTTCTTTGTGCATCTCATTCCTATTTGTGATTATTGTTCCTAGGTATTTGAATTCAGCCACTTCCTCAAAATTTCCCTCATTTGTCATTAGCTGTCCATTTCCATTATATAATGAATTTCTACGTGTGACCATATATTTAGTTTTACTGATATTTACTTCCAGTCCTAATTTCTTAGTGTTACTCAATAGTGTGTGCGTGTTGGCCTTTAGTATCTCCTCGCTATCGGCCAGTAATACTACATCATCAGCATAAACTAACAGCTTATTAATACCATTGAGTTGTAAGCCTTCCTCATTCTCTAAAGATTTAATGGCATGCTCTAGTACAAAATTAAATAGTAGAGGAGATAGTGCATCTCCTTGCTTCAACCCATTCTGGATTTCAAAAGTGTCTGAAAACTGTTTGCCTACACGCACCCTACTCTTTGTGCCATTTAGACACATTCGTATAAGTCTAACTAACTTTTTAGGAATTCCGAACTCCAGCAGGATACTATATAACTTCTCCCTCTTAATTGAATCATATGCTTTTTTGAAGTCTACATATAGTTGATGTACAGTACCATTATATTCCCATTTCTTTTCTAAAATCTGTCTTATACTGAAAATCTGATCTGTTGTAGACCTGTTTCTTCTAAATGCACATTGATGATCTCCTAGAATGTCATCAATATAGGGAGTAAGTCTGCTTACTAATATATTTGTTAGAATTTTGTACGAAGTTGAAAGTAATGAGATGCCCCTGTAGTTGTTGCAATCAGTTTTATCTCCTTTCTTATAAATTGGTACGATAATTGATTCCTTCCATTCATCTGGAAGAGCTTCTTTTTCCCAAATCATACTAAGCAACCAGCGTATCTTGTCCATCAATTTTTCTCCCCCTGATTTTATCAGTTCTGCTGGGATCTCATCTGAACCTGATGCTTTATACATCTTCAATTTTTCAATCGCCATTTCAACCTCTAATGCACTTGGCTCTGCGACTAGCATTTCTGCTGTCTGTAACTTATCCTCCTCAATGTCCTGTTCTGTATGTACATTTAATAGCTGATTAAAGTAACTTTTCCATCTATTTAATATACTCCTGGAATCTGCAATCATATCCCCATTTTCATTCCGAATTATGTTTGTTCTAGCCTGAAACCCTTTCTTCTCTATACTAATTCCCTGATATAATTCTCTAATGTTCCTATTTTTTGCATTCATTTCAAGATCATTAATCTTCTCTCTCAAATATTCCCTCTTTTTACTCTTTAGTAACTTGGTGGTTTCCCGTCTAACACTACCCAATTGCTCTAAATTTACCTCATTTGGCTCGTGTAACCATTTCATTTTTGCTAGCTTTCTTTTCTTTACAATGTCGGCACATTCCTCATCAAACCATTTCTTGTTTTGCCTCTTTTTTAAACAACCAATGCTTTCTGATGCTGACAATTTAATAGTATCTCTTATAGCCTCCCATTCTTTATTTATATCAGTTTCTTCTTCGTTTGCCACATTGTCATCGGAAGATTCCAGTACTTCAAATCTATTAGCAATTTTGATTTGGTATTCTTGCCGCATTTCATCATTTTTCAAGTTTTTTAATTCAAATTTTACAGAATCATCTTTAGCATTTGTTCCTCTCATAAGCGATAGCCGTTGTCTGATTTTCACTCTGACCAGATGATGATCCGAATTGCAGTCTGTCCCTCTAACTGATTTAACATCAATGATGCTACTGTGCCAGCGTTTATCCACTAATACATGATCTATCTGGTTCCGAGTTTCTCCATCTGGGGACGTCCAGGTGTATTTATGAATATCCTTATGCTGAAATGTTGTGCTCTTAACAATGAGATTCTTTGATGTGGCAAATGTGACTAATCTAACCCCGTTGTCGTTACTATCTTCATGAAGACTGAATTTGCCTATTGTTGGTTTGAATATATCTTCCCGCCCCACTTTTGCATTAAAATCTCCTAACACAATTTTCATATGATATCGTGAAAGGCTATCAAATAAGCATTCTAATTCTTCATAGAACTCATCCTTGATCTTGTCATCTTTATCTTCTGTGGGGGCATGTACATTTACAATTATAAAATCATGTCGTTTACCCTTTAGAATTATGTATGATATCCTATCACTAACAAACTTAATATCTCGGATAGCGGATAGGATCCTCCTTCTGACTAAAAAACCCGTTCCAAATGCAGGTCTTTCTGCACCCCCGTAGTATAATGCAAAGCTTCCTGATTCCTGACTACCTTCTCCTGGCCACCTAACTTCCTGTAAAGCGACTATATCCAAGGGCGATTTATCTAGTTCCCGCGTTAATATCTCTAGTGCCCCGCTATTGTATAAAGTCCTAACATTCCATGTTCCTAGGAACATGTCCCTGTGTTTGAGCCTTTGGCATGGGTTCCCTGAAGTAGTCCCCGCCCGGAGAACCGAATGGGGGACTATTTGACCTCCGGAAAATTTTACCCCAGATGAACCCATGTCCGCATTTCTTGACTGTTGTATTTTTACGGTGAAAGATCGTCAGTCTTTCGCCCAAGGTACTTTTTTTCATCTGGCTTATCACCTTCGACCAGTCCGGCATGGGTAACCCTATCGGCAGCAATGCTACCGCCGGCATAGCTCTCAGGATCATTTAAGCACGCAAGCCACTCCACCACGACAAGGTAAAGATACCATGGAGGGTTCCATATATATATATAATCATATCATATATGCCTTCATTGCCAAATGTCAAAATATAATTATAACATACATATATATACATATTTAAATTGAATCACAACACCTCTTCTTATTCTACTTCTTTCACAGTAGCCTCTGTCCGTTCCTGAAATTCCCCACATCAAGATATCAGGTATTGCCGCATGCTTGACACCTTTAAGTTACGCTTGTACAATTACTTGTTAAATAATTTATTTCTCTCCATAATTAAATTTATTCTATGTCATTAGTGCCATTTTTAATTATATATATCTATGTAATTTATTCGTTAAATCTAGAGTAAATCGACATAATTAGGCTATATTGTAATTAATAGTCATCTGCAGTGGTCTCGAGGTAGCGTGCTGCCTTGTCACGCAGCGGGCCCGAGTACGATCTCCGGTCGGGACAAGTTTCCTGAATGAGTTTTTTCGGGGTTTTTCCTCATTTGTAAGACAAATGTCAGGAAACTTTAAGGTCCAAACAGTCCCCGATCATCATATGACCATCATAATTATCATAATTCATATTCGCCTTTTATTAAGTTTAGGATTAAGGACTCTCCTGGCGCATCACCACTATCATCATCACCCATCATATCATCGGGACAGCCGTAACCCCGCGTTCCAGGCGCCCTAACCTCAGAAGTGGGTTACACAATTACTCCAATGCCAAGAGAGAACACCACAAATGTCGAAATGACAACCAGTGTCATTGAATAAAAAAAATATTGTAGTTAATAATTATATTATAGATATACATAATGAATTAAATCGATATGAAATGATGTGTGGCACCATAACAAGAGAAATTCATCTCAGGTTTTATAAAATTATAGCTGTTCCTGTTCTTTAATATGGATCTGAATCTTGGATACTTATAAAAAAGATATCTCACACATTCAAGCTACTGAAATTAAATTTTTAAGATTCGTAAAAGGATGGTACACGCATAGATAGATTGCATAATGAACTGGAGATATTTTCAATACTCGACAAACTAGAAGAGCACAAACACCGATGGAATGAACATTTAGACAGAATGGACAATACAAGATTACCCAAAACGATCAACACCTACAAACCGCATGAAAAAAAATCTTTCGGACGGCCAAGGAAGCGATGAAATTGAGACCGGAACAGAACACATTGGCCTAATCCTGGAAAGGAAGAAAGAGAAGAAGAAGAAGAAGTTATACCATATAATCACTTGTGTTGATTATAATTTAGATATATGTTTATTTTTTTTATTTTTTCTAACCTGGTTGAGTGGTAAAAAAGGTTTTAAGGGTTTAACTCTGCCAGGTAAAAATAAATAAATATATTATTACGATTTAATATTTAATATATTGTGTATAAATACGTGAGATAATCTGTGTACTATTTACATTACCCTCCAAATATGTGTATCGTAAATAAATTAGATAAATGAGAACCTAGATATGTGAACAGTACGTATCTGTTATTAGTAAAATATGTTGTTGATTTATTCAATATAAATTATATATTTATTATTTTTATTACAACAGAGCAATCCGTTCTCGAATGTGAAAATATAATTAAATTTGACAAGAGAATTTTATTGAGTGGTTTTGTATGAAGCGGGCGTTATTTCAGATGGAATTCAGACATTAAAAAAGCTAGAAGCGAAATAGCAGCAGTTTGTGGTTGTGTTGAGGAGACAAAAGTTACTAATCCATTTTAATTAAAATTTCAGTTAAAACGTTCACGCATTATTTTTATATGTATTTTCACATGAAGTTATCTTTCAAGTCTTAAGATAAAGAGCGTAATCTTACCCACTTAATTTAAATGATATTACCACATTCACACTTAATTACATCAAAGACGTTTATTAGAAAAAGAACGCAGGATATTGCAAATAACGTATAATTAAGTATTTATTACTTTTCATTTTCCATAACGAAATTGACTCCCTCCTTATTCTAGAGATAACATTATTCAATGTACATTAAATAATTATTTAGTAGTAGTAATTATGGATGTAGCTGCTAGTAGTAGTGCGATAGTGGTAATGATTGTTGTAATGATAGCGGTAGTGCTAGTGGTAGTAATTAATCAATCAATACTCCAAAGGCCCCCCATAGAGACATGGGTTCTCCCATATCGGGTAGTTTCTTATCCAAGCTAATTAAATTACGCCTATTTCCCTACATATGTCAGTGAGTGATGTGTGGTCAGAATATCGCCTCAATGAGACATTGAGTAGTTAACTAAGATATTATTTAGATGGAGAAATGTAGGTTAAATTTTGCTCAGATGTCTGTTTTCAGGCTTTAGGTTCTTTTATGGGCCCAAAAATCTTCATACTAGTGACCAAATCCTAGTCACTCCCGGAGGACTTGTCTCGTAGATTCTTCCATCCTAAAATATCAATCGATACCGTCCGGGCTTGGACCCGCGATACTCAGATAAGAGGTAACGATGATAACCAAGTGTTGTAGTAGTAGTGGTGGTGGTGGTGGTGGCGGCGGCAGCAGCGGCAGGGACGCTATTTATCAACTCAAGGCTTTAGCTTCGTAATTCAAATCTGGATATTAAATTGCCAATACATTTTGCTAACGAGAACTATCAATGTTTGCATATCGAAACCTACGTTTAAATTTCTCTCAGAGAAGTCTTGTGAATTACCAAGATACTGTTAAAAATTATCTGCCCCTTTTAACTGCAAGGCACAGAAATCAAAGGCATAATGCAGCAATGTCAACCCACTGTGTGAAGTATTGGGCTCCCTGCTTGAATAGAGCGGAGTGGAGTGAGACGGGGCACTGCGCGAACGGCAGCTTGTTAGGGTTATCCAATCCACCATGCCATCAGTTGTATTACTTCCCTATAGTTTAAATGAGAGATTTGGCGCTGCATTTTAGTGCCTTCCAGTTAAAAACTTCCCCATTAGTACATCAAAACGCTTATCTGGGAGAAATTTCAAGGTAAATTTCAGCCATGCAATTTTTTATATTTCCCTTGTAAGGTGACTTACTTTAGGCTTGAATTTTTTTTACGTGCCCTAAATCTACGACACCGAACCTATATTTTTACTTCTCTCCTAAACGAAAGAGTCATAATGATGATTGGCCTGGAACGAGTTTGATACACGAACTTCGGAACAATAGTCCGTCGAGATCGTCTAAGTTGAATATTTTAATAAAAACATCCTCTCTGATACAATTTATTTAGTTATTATCAATGCTTTATTTAGCTTCCTTTTCATTAATACGAATGTTAAATTGTTAATCATCATCATCTGCATTCATGGATTAGGTCTGTTGACCCGTTCCGACTTCAGCCCATCTCTTTCCAGGTCTGCCCACATCTCGGGTGCCTTTAGGTTTGTATTTTGTTATTTGTTTTTTATATCTATCTTCATTCATTCTATATGTTGCTTCCATTTTTGTCTATATGTATCCATTTTATCAGATATTGCAAATATTTAAAGTTCCTGTCTTATTTCTGTGTTCTTGATTCTATCTTCCTAAATTGTTAATATTTTGTATTATTTTTTTTATTCAATACCACCACGTCATTTCGACATTCTGGTATTCTCTTCTGGCAAGGCGTTATTGTAACCCACTTCTGAGGTTGGTACGCCTGGAAGGCGGAGTTACGCTACCCCGATGATGATGATGATAATGATGCTCCAGGAGAGGCCTTAATCCTAAATTTAATTTATATGTTAATGATGAAAATGTTCGCCAAATGACATTCGGGAACGTTTGGACCTTAAAGTTTCCTGACATTTTAGATTTAGATTCATTTAGCCTGGTGGAGTTAAGGCCATGTGGCCTTCTATTCCACTCACCAGGACAAACATACGAGTATATTACATCCGAATAATAACAATCATTAATTAACTCTCATAATAAATACTAAGTAACTATTTGATCAAAAAGATAATATCTAATATATTACGATCTATACTCACAACCATGTTACTGTTAGTTGAAATTAAAAAGACAATTAATAATAAATGTATATCCGCACGACATATTAAATTGTCCTTGTCTAGTGTATATAAAAAACAAAGGAAAATAATGATATATAGAAAACTAATTTTACGATTATAAAATATTTAAAACAAAACAAATAAAAAATATTTGTTATTCTTAATATCATTTACATAAATAATTACATTTATTAATTGTTAAAAGAATATTATCAGTGAGGTATATAAGTTAGTTTGTTATTAAAAAACTTCTTAATTTGTTTTGAACGATGTTATAGTTTGACAGTCTCTGACATAGGGCGGAAGGGAATTCCAAGTTTTGGTAAGTGAGACCGTAAAAGATAATGAATAATATACAGCGTGATGAGGAGGGATATAAAGGACAATGTGCTGATGGGATCGAGTATTGTCTTACAAGTGAGGAAAACCCCCGAAAAAACCCATTACCCAGTAAATTTATCCCCACCGCGGATCGAACCCGGTCCCGCTGCGTGACAAGACAATACGCTACCTCGAGATCATAGTGGTGGACTATATTTTGTGTTGTAAGCTATATAAAAATCCACCGATGTAGTCTCAAGATAGCGTGCTGCGTTGTCACGCAGCGGGCCCGGATTCGATCCTCGGTCGGGACAGTTTTTCTAGGTGAGGTTTTTATCGGGGTTTTTCTTCACTTGTAAGACAAATGTCAGGAAAACGTTAAGGCCCAAACGGTCCCTGAAATCATATGACCATCATCCTTATCATTATCATCATCATTATTTCACCGGTGTGGAAAGCAACAGGAAGCTACCACACCTATAATTCCCTAGCAAAGCTGCAAAGCATAGCATGAAAATGCTATGATTGCAGTGAAAGACCTACCCTCGGGCAGAATGACTATGAATGGAGCTATATAAATTTGTGATCACGTTTTTACTGTAACGACATGTCTGCCTTGAATTTCGGAAGTACCGGGCTCGATTTGCGGCTTTAGAAAGGTTTCTTTAAGTATTGGGTCTGAAACAGGATACTCTCAGCTCGCGAGGGCAAATGATCAGCAAATTCATATTAGAATCAATGAAAACCGATTAAAAACTAAAGTTGAGTTTCAGGAAATGCGTCACCGTAATTACGTGATTTCTTTTGCCGTCTTCTTATCAGTAGCATAATAACAACAAAATTAGGCAGTCTTGGCTTTTCTATGCTGTTGTGCCACAAAGGCCATAGCCGGCTAAGTTAGGGGTGAACGGCCTCCACACGCATTCGTTCCACACTTTGGCCAAACGTTGCGTCTGATGGGTTACAAACTCTCACCAAATTTCAACCCTGTAGCTCACTAGAAACAAAGATAAAAATACAATTAGTATTTTTTTTATGAAGATTTTTTTCTCAGGATCTACTATACCGATTTTTATAAAAAAATATATGTTGTAAATATGTTCCAAGTGATTCACAGCAAAAATCGAGAATTTAAAACCACGAACGTAACTACCCGAAAAAATATAGTTTTCGCTCACGAGATACAATTACCAGTTTTTTTTCTATTAGAAAATCTGACCTCTTTCTACAATATTTAATGTTTCCAAGTCGATCGAAGAAGTGGAGCATAGTTAAAAAAATTAAAATACAATTTTTTTGTACATTTTATCTAAATTTTATTACGATTTCTTACTATATAATTATACTTTCGATCAATTTTTGGTGCTGTGTCATTTACGCTACTGGCCGATGAAGATTTTCAGTGCCTCCCTTAATCATCGTCGCTATCATCATTGATGATGGCAGTTGTATTCTTCTTTGCGAAAAATTTACTCATAATCGCAGCTGGTCGTAAAATCTTTGACAAATATCTTCCATTTGCCAGGTAATATATGATTGTAGCTACATGAGAGCAGCAACCGACAGTTTTCCTCCCATTGGCGCATTCACAATAATGTTGGTACATATCTGTTCATGGTATAATCAAATAGAGATATCAACTCCTTGATAAAAAAAGTAGATAATAAAATGCATCATTTCTGCATAATAAGTTTTGAAAGCGTTTCACATCCGATGCAGAATGTGCAGATGAAGTCTTAGAGAGAATGAAAATTCAGAACAGTGTAGAAAATACGTTAGCGATTGAGGTCAAAGAGAAAGGATTGCTTCGTAAGAAAGGACCTTTTCAAAGTATTTCATCGGAGAATCTACTAGATTTTCCGGAAATGACTGTGAGAGAGCTAAAATTCTGTTCACCGGGTCATACCAGTTTTCACAAGCCATATCATATCTTGCAGAAATGATTGACGAAGCTGGGAACGTAAATATACAATTCGTCAAAGATAAATCCCTCGTTTTGAAGCTTCAAGTTCAGTCTCGCCACATATCCAGGAAGGTTTATCGCTGCTTCGTTGAATGTACCCCTCACAATATTGGCACAAAAGGAATCACAAGACATTATTGTGAATGCGCCAATGGGAGGAGGACTGTCGGTTGCTGTTCTCACTTAGCTACAATCATATATTATCTGGTAAATGGAAGGTATTTGTCGAAGATTTTACGACCAGTTGCGATTCTGAGTAAATTTTTCGCAAAGAAGTATATAACTGTCATCATCAATGATGATAGCGACGATGATTAAGGGAGGCAGTGAAACTCTTCATCGGCCAGTAACGTAAATGACACAGCACCAAAAATTGTTCGAAAGTATAATTATGTTGTATGGAATCTTAATAAAATTTAGATAAAATGTGCAAAAAAATTGTATTTTATGTTTTTAACTAGCCTATGCTCCACCTCCTTCGATCGACTTGGAAATATATGTTGTAGAAAGAGATCCGATTGTCTAATAGAAAAAAAAAACTGGTAATTGTAATTCGTGAGCGAGTGACCGAAAAAAATCACGGAAACTAATTTTTTTCGGCTAGTTACGTTCGTGGTTTTGAGTTCTCGATTTTTGTTGTGAATCGCCTTGAACATATTTACAACATATATTTTTTTTCATAAAAATCGGGCTAGTAGATCCTGAGAAAAAAAAAATCTTCACCAAAAAGTACTAGTTGTATTTTTATCTTTGTTTCTAGTGCAGCTACAGCGTTGAAATTTGGTGCGAGTTTGTAACCCATCAGACGCAACTTTTGGCCAAAATTTGGAACGAATACGTGTGGGGGCCGCTCACCCCTAACTTAGCCGGCTATGACCTTTTTTACAAGTATAACGCATTATTTCTTTTATTTTTTCTACTCTTCTCCCTCCTCCTCAGTCTCTGTTTAAGCTTATAGGTACTATTACATGCCACACACAAATAGCGGTACGAGAGATATTTTAAACTTTGGATCACACACATACCTTTTTTTATCACACAAGGACATGGAGGGCCTCCCAGAATGAGTGATCGCTCATTCCGAGACCCTTGAGCCAATACAATACTATGACGAAACACACAATCACTCACATTTTCATACCAAACATGGAGAATATGGTAAAGGTTAAATGTGGGCAGATTTCTATACAAGAAATGTTCAGGGATCATTTGGGCCTTAACGTTTCCTGACATTTATTTCACAGGTGAAGAAAAGCCCCGAAAAATATATCATCCAGGAAAATTGTCCTGATCGGGGACCAATGCGTACGAGACCACAGCGATAGACATTTTTCACTTAGATTTGTAAAAATCTATTAATCTATATTAATTACAGGCTTTCAATGTTTAATTGCATTTTCGTGTTATTATATTATTATTATTATCATCATTATTATCATTATCATCATTATTATTATCATTATCATTATTATTATTATTATCATTATTATTATCATTATCCGTACAGGACACATGGCCTAAAACGAATTTGTTCATGATGATGATGATACTATTATCATTATCATTATTATTATTGTTATCGTTATTATTGTTATTATTATTATATTTATTATTATTATCATTATCATTATCATTCACATTACCATTATTATTATCATTATTATCATCATTATCATTATAGTTATCATTATTATTATCATTATTATTATTATTATTATTATTATTATTATTATTATTATTATTATTATTATTATTATTATTATTATTATTATTATTAACTCACCGGCACTTTCGAACTCTATATATCCCTATCCTGAGCGAATGATTTCCAGTTATCTCCTGTATAATCTACTTCCTTCAAATCATGGTTGATATTATTCTCCCAAGTCATTCTTGGTCTACGAACTGGGTATTTTCTCTCTGGGTTTCTTACAAGAAGTTTCCATGCTCCTTTTTCAATCCTCATTCGTACTACATGTTCTGCCCATCGAAGTATACGAGACTTAACTGTTCTTATTATATCCGGTTTCTTATAAATAATAATAATAATAATAATACATTTATATTTATATACATATTTTCAATGTTTACACACATTTCTGTGTCTAAAGATTTATTTTCCCTCTCCACTCGTCTCTATCCATCAACCCCATGTCTTCCAGTCCTCTTTTTCTCGTTCCAGTTCTTATTTCTTGCATTCACGAGTTTCCAGGTCTTCAATAATAATAATAATAATAATAATAATAATAGTAATAATAGTAATAATAGTAATAATAATAATAATAATTATTATTATTATTATTAATAATAGTAGTAGAAGTTTAACCAAATTTTGATATTGTTGCGACATGTAAAATTCTCTCTTTTATTTATCATTATCTCTCATATAACTCACTTAGGCCTACATTAGACAAATACTTAACTATACACTCATTCTACACTTGTCTCGATACGCAGTACAAGTACACATTATCTCGTGTGTAAAAATCGAATGTAAATCATATTGGTGTCATATATGAACCTAGAGTGATACCTAAACATTAAGAGTGCAGTGACGTTATTAAAGGTTATGTAAAGTATAAACGTATTATAAAATTCTAGAGGTTATAAAGGAGATATCTTAGATAAAGTTTTGATGATGAGCCCTAGCCAGGAAACTTCTCGTTTACTCTACAGTGTAACTTGTCGAACATTGACTATAGTATTAAATGATTGGCTTGTTCAACTATCTTAATATAGATAGCCTATATTATAATAAGAACTTGTAATTTTCATATTTCCATAAATATCATGATTTTGGTTTATTTATCGATTTATTTAATTGTCTATTCATATATTCCGCTTCACGGTTGTCAACGCTCATTGAGATATAGCGATCATGTGACTTCTGTTTACAATCATATGATTTCCTGGTACTTATCTGTGAGAAGTATATACATTTCTAAGATGGCGAAATGACCGACAATACTTTATATTTCTCCATAGCATCACATATAGCCGATACACCTTCTGAAATCTAACATTTGTCTTCAATTATATTTATTAATATTTTAGCTAATATCTTAATTACTGAAATGAATACACATAGTACAAAAAATAGTATGCAATACTCACGTGGTAAACACAACGGAATCTCGGAAATTAAAAAAAAAAAAAAAAACTAGGCGCAAGCGTCTCGTTTTTTTAAACTTTTCCTTGATCCGTATCAAATTATTTACCACACTCGTATCGCAATATACTATAATTTGTAATGTAACTGTAATATTATTTATTGTTTAATTTTTATGGTATTACTAGACATTAATGTATTGATACGAACTATCATCAGCACGTATGGGTAGCTACCTGTATGATCAATGTTTGTAAATAACGTTGAATATGCATACACACACACACACACACACACACACACACACACATATATATATATATATATATAATCTAATAAAATCATACTACTACTACTGCTACTACTACTACTACTACTACTACTAATAATAATAATAATAATAACAATAATAATGACAATAATAACAATAATAGTAGTTTGTCGGTCTATAACACGCGTCCCCTTACGGGAGTTAATTAACTAAGCTAATTATTTCCCTACATATGTCAGCGCGTGACAAGTGGTTAGCTCATCATCTCAAAGAGAAAACTGGGAGAAAACTAATATATTGCTTAGTCAGGAACGACCTATTTTTTTCTGGGGGGTTCTAATTTATAAGACCGAAAATCTTCAGACTCCGAACCCAGGGTTTAAAGTCCCTTCAGCAGGATATTTCCCTTAGATTTTCCATTCTAAAAGTCCATCGATCCCAACCGGATTTGAACCCCAACTTTCGGAACAAGAGGCTGTGAACTTAATCTTTAGACTACCGAGGCCGAATTTACGTAAATTGTACCAGTTGAATTAAAATACTATAATTGTAGCTACTTGTATATAGGCGATCGGTAAGTGGGTCATCTGTTAATGACTTTGCGACACACCGAATCTGTCTCAGAGCACTTCATGTTCGCACCGCAACTACAATTTGAAATTTGTCACAATGCCTGGTACATTTCCATCCTATGCCACTATCTCAGGCAAACTATACGCGTACACTTTATACGACATTAGTTTCATTTAACTTGTGTCTTGTCACACAAGTGCACAGTCGTCGAGAATTCAAACCTAGCGGGGGAGGAGGGGAAAGGTGAAAAACAAATTTCCATTCATTTATGTTTCATCCCACTCGACATATTAATATAAAAAAACTTTATCTTTATTCTTTTATATAATATAAAAACCAGTGTTCATGAATTTGAAGTATATAGGGACGAAGCACAAGGAACTGTGGCTATAAATAACACCCTTATCTACTCTTTCTTAAAGAAGCCTAGTTTTTCACTGATACTGTTCTGGCAGTCAACTTTGTTAGTTGTTAATTTGATGTCATGAAACTAAATTGTGAACTACTGAATGTGAAAAATTAGGTTCCAAATATGCTCTTCCTAATTAACATAATTTAAACTTACATAATTTATTTTTCGTTGAAGATATCAACTGGTGCAAAATAGCGCATAAAATTTCAGCTTTCCTTAAAAATTAAGTAGGTTTATTAAAATGTATACGTATGTATCTATCTTGTTACTTATATCAGAATCTAGAGAAATGCATTATGATTAGGGGTCAATTTTCATCAAGAGCACAATCTTGCTTCTCCTTATGTATTTTATTTCCCGAGGAGCCCGGTCTTAACGTACTGTAAACTATGCGAGTGGTTACTCGGAAGTGAAGTGTACTCTGATTCTTTTAAAACATTTGCGTATAAGTTTTACTGTTTTAATAATAACTCATGTACTTTTTCTTTCATCCTAAGGAATAACATGTTGTAACAGTAATGATGTATTTTTCACTTGTCAACGACATTTGGAGAAAGGTGAATAGGTCGTGTTGTGCTAATTGCTGATTGGTGAATAACTGTAGGTAAACAGAGAATTTTAACCATTTTTGAAGGTGCAAAACGATACATTTCGGAGATAGATTTCACATAAATACATTGTATGTTTCTAGTAAGCCCCATGTACAATCCTAAAGTAGGAATTTTGAATTACATACAAACCTGAAGTTGAATTTAACAGATGGCAGTTATACATTGGAAGAACTCAAGCAGTCGATATCTATGCTGTAAACTACATTATAAAACAGTGGGGTAGATAATATAAATAAGCTCTTTGGTTTACAGTATTAATTATTTGACGTAATATTACGTTCTGCTTGACATCTAACCTCAGCGTGACGTCAGTAGAATTAATTAGACATACAAACACATGAAAGTATTCTCTTTACTTCCTACTATCTTTGCACGTATGAACTTTGGATTCCTCTGATCTTTAGTTATTTGATAATCTTACGTACGATTTGTTTATTTAATTTATGTATAGTCCCTACACTAACTGATTATCCTTAGTTGCTCGGGTATTTTGTTTTATTTCCAATATATGAAAACCCTTTCTTTTTTTACCTTACGGTGTATAAGGGTTATAATTGTGTAACATTATTAAGTAAATAAATATAAAACGGTAGAACAAAATACAATTACATAACAATATTATAACAAAGATGAACAGAGTAAAATTAAATTATAATTGTGAATAAACACTATTTACAAAAGAAATGAAATAATTATAATATTTTTCGTTAAGAATATGGTAAAGAGGACTGGAGTAATCTTTTTCATTAAAATCCAAATATAATTCAAGTTTGTAACGTTCAAACCACAACATTGGACAATTAAATAAAACATGTTTGACTATTTGAATATCTTCTCCACATTTACAAGATGCATTTGATGATATTTTTAAGTTATGTAAATATGCCTGAAATATTCCTTAAAAATTGAGTTATTGTGAGACTGGGAACTATATATTTGGACATTTATTTTTTATCCAAATATTCTAGTTATCAATAAGCTTAATGACCCAGGAAACTATGGATTTCATATTAATCTCGATTATTTTGGACCATTTTATTATTCATCTCTTCTCACCCTCATGGCAGTGGAGACTGAACGGCATAGGCGCTGTTACAAGTCATGTCAGTGATCTCGAAAACTATTAATTCGACACAAAAATCTTTGTTTTTGATTGTTTTTACATCAGCTCCTCTCATCCCCTCCTAGGAGTAATATGGGTCTCCTATCTCTCCAAAAAACATTTTTCCAGAGTGTAAATTATATGCGTACCGGGTTTGGTTGAAATATTAATATTAAGTTTGCATTGCTCAATGTTAAATATTTAATTATAACATCGATAAAGCGTCACTGCTATAAAGTAAAAATGTTCTCTTTAATTTGCTTACTTGTTATAGTCAGCTACTAGATGGCAGTGAAGACTGAGTTCTCGCGACATCTAGTAATAATGGGGAATATAATACATATATAAGAAAAATAAGTGTTTGAATTGAATTCGCCTGGTGGTGTAATGGATATCACACTGAGGTACAGACTCAGAGATCCGGGTTCGAATCCCGTCCAGGCATTTATTTTTCTTATCATATACATCCATACACCATTCAATTATATATATAAGTTATATATATATATATATATATATATATATATATATATGTGTGTTATTCGTCTCTTTTATTTAAAGTTCTTTTCTGATAATTGGGTGAAATTTGTTATATCCGAGCTTTCAGCCTTCTCTCTTAGGTTATCTTCCTTGTTAGTCCGAGGATATATTTTATTTAATTAATTTCGGGAAAGTCTGAAATTTTATTTTTTTACTTGTGTACTGTATTTACTTGTGCTTTGTATTTATTTATTGTTTGCATTCAAAAATAGGATCCAGATTTTTTTATTTAAGAATAATTTTGGCATTCCTGGTAAAAATACCTATATTTTTCTGTGGCAGAACAGAGGAGTGTAAATACCACGATCAAGTACGGTACTAGGCAATGTGAAACGTTTCGAATACCTTGGCATGGCGTTCAAAATGAATTGAAAGTGTAACATTATGACGTAGCGTTTTCAAAGGGAGGGGGCGCGACTAACATTGTGCTCGGTAATTTGGGTCGAGTGCCTGATATTCCAGTTAATATGTTTGAAAAATATGTCCTATGGAGCGAAGGTGAGGCCAGTATTGCATTATGGTTGTGAGATTTGGAGTTTTCAAAGAACGGAAATACTAAACAAATTATATGCGCATTTTCGTAAATATATTTCAGAACTTAATAAGACCGTTTCTAACTGTGGAATTTTATGTGCGTTTGGGTCCTTTCAGGAGGACATAAATTGCAAAATTCGTGTTCTCGAATATTGTTGCGGCTAATTCAAGAAGAACAAACAATGCCAAAACCAATTTGCTATGCTAAATTAGGAACACAGGTAAGAAATTCTGGACAGACAAAGTTTGGAGTGCACTCGAAAGATTGAGATGATTTGGATATGGGAAACGGAGAGCGAAAAGCCAAAGAATGCCTGGAGAAAAATCAAGAGGAGGTACTTTGATATAAACCCAAAAAATATCCTCCCAATTTTTACAGGAAGGTTCAATGTGCTTACAAAGAGACCTAAAACAGATTTGTGGAAATATATAATTTATTATATAGTCTAGGATTGAAAAGAGACCTGGACTAGCATGGTTTATTTTAGGCCCAAGTAAATTAGAAAAAGAAATAACGACAATTACGATATGTGATTACGACCAATGTGCAGGAGTTCTGAAGACGAAATATGTAAACTAGGAAATTGTAAAACTATTTTGAATGTTGAAGGCGTCAGTTGTTGCCGGATAAGTTTCTAAGTTCAAATCGTGATGGATTGGCATGGTAGGAGTTAATGGAAAATCCAGAAAATTGAATAAACGTGGATAGATTTTAGGACAATATGCGGAAAATTAGAACAACATTCATTTATAAATAAGTAAAATGTAAACAATGTATAATAATTATTAAGTAAATAATTATACATAACTAAGTGCTCAATTTGTAATGTAATTGTAATATTGTACATTGTTTAGGTTTTATTTTGTATTATTACTAGATATTAATTTATTGATGCTGACTGTCAAACGTATGTACAGTTTGCTGCCCATGCTATTCATTTAGAAACAACATTGTACATATCTTTACTTTTATGAAGTCCTACTTATACTACTGCTATTTATTTTTATAAAATACATTCTTATTCAACCAAAATAATTTAAAATGACTATTTAACTCATGTCCTTAATGGGAGTCAATGACCAATCACGTTTCAATGATTTCTGTTTTACAACCAATCAGAGCTGTGTTTCACGAAAATATTTATCAGTGTTATATTTACCATATTAAAGAAAGCTCCTTCTTTTTCAATATTCTGAACAGGTCTGACCATTATTTTGCAGTGACTGAGCGTATAAGAAGTACGGCTACCAGATTGTATATATAGTGCATAGATGTCAATACATAGCGCTTGCAGGAGTTAATATAAAAACATTTGTAGAAATTTATTATAGCACCAAAAAAAGAAACCACTGTTTGCACTTTCTTAAATTATTTTTTCCCAGGCAATAATCCAGAAAAATATAATTGTCATATTTACATCATACGACATCAGAAATGAATTAATATACATTTTGATGTGTTTCATTTTTTCTCCACTAGAGAGCATTCTTACAATATTGCGTTCCTTTGGCAATAAATAGTATGATCTGGTTGCAGTGATAAATGAAAGAAGCAGATGAAGCGTACCAATCGTTTCTCATTTGTTTTCAAACATCGCCGTTTAAATTAAATATTTTAAAATAACTATATTGAAATAATGATTTGTGAGTAAACAGCTTAATTTTATTCGTTAAATAGTCCTAACAAATGCCAGTCTTGATTTCCAAATTATCGATAAATTCACGACTCACGAAGTGAGGATAACTTATGATAAATTAAGACATTATACGAATTTCGGACCATATTTTAAAATATTGTATTAGGAATACATTTTTTGTGTTCTTGATGAAAAATGTAATATCAAAAAGTTCGAAGATTATAGATCGATTCAAGTGGATGGATTTTTACCATCAAATGAGAATTCAGAAAGGTTTGGTATAAATAATAATATACTAAATGCATGAGCTGTTATAATAGCATTATTAATTTGATCATCTCAAGAGTTTTGTGAACATTATTCCAAAGAGTAAAAAGTCTTCCGGATAGAAAGTAAAACAGTGGGTCTTAATATCTATCCTGAAGTAAGTGGCTTCGGAGAAAAAAATGTTAACTCTTAAACGCCCAAGAATAAATCATGCTCTAATTGATGTTAAAAAATCGCCATTAAATTAAATGCTATTTACCTAAACATTCATCTTAACTGTACTTGCTTCAAACGCCAGATATTTTTATTTTTTATGTTCGTTTCTCCAAATTAAGATAAGGTTTTTAATATTGAGAGATTAACTTATTTAAAATAAAATATTCAGTCTTGGAGCAAGAAATCTATTAAATTTATGAAAACATAATTTTGTAGCTTGATGTTATTTTTACTCGCTCTGACACGCAACAAAGCACTAACCGTTCCATTTTTAGACACAGAAAGAAACAAGAAATGCCACTATATTAATTCTTCTACAGATTTCCAAGGCTTTTCATACAAATATAGTGAAAAACTGCATTTGTGCCATTGTTACACTCAGCATAAGCACATTAATCCATAAGGTGATTCAGAATATTTATTACACATTTCTAGGTATGTGTTTTGATGAAAAGCCCATGTCCGAAAATATACTGTTTTAGTGTTACAACGAAGACACAGTAAATCGATTGTCCTTTATTAACCTAAGACAATAAGTAAAGCAGTTGTCCACCTTGATTACTCCAATATTCCTCAAGTATTGAGTAAAATTTTATAAAAAGTCTAGTGATTCAACTACATTTACTTAAAAACGCTCAGTGACACATTTAGAAAGTAACAAATATTTATTTTACATAATAGTTCTATAGGGTGTGTCTTCTTTCCTCTGCATAGACTGTTAGATTAGTGTAACATATTTAGAATGGAAGAACGGGTTGCCATTGTTTATGCACAGGTACGCGGATTGTCAAATGAAGATCGCAGAGCTGAATTTACCCGTAAACCAGCTCCAACAAAGGCATTCATTCGTCTGCTTGTAAACAAATTTAAGCGTACCGGTAGTGTGTGTGATGAGGTAGGCCTACGTCATGGATGACCACGCATATTAGCAGAAACAGTGCAGCAGGTTCAAATTGCCAGTTATAGTCCGAATGCATCAACTCGACACCTCAGTAGAGAATTGAATGCCCCTCGCACCTCAGTGGAAAATTCTACGTTTCACTCTACGAAAACGTCCTTACTACGCCTGCTTCATTTACGTAATCATATCACCAAAGCAGCTGCTTATTTTACGGTATAAATGTTAAGATCTACATTTCGTTTCACAGCTGAAAGATGGGATATGTGTTTTTACCAAGTTGGCGGTCATGTAAAAGGCAGTAGAATATGTGTAAAACTTGATTGATTTTTCAATAATTGCCTTCCTCCATTGAAGTAGATAGTGACTTTATAGACTTATAGTAATATATTTATATTATTATTGTTGAGGTTATATCTTCGACCCTGTATTATTCATGTAGGCATATGTACATTGTTTTTGTCTTTATTATCATGTACAATTTAGCCTCAATTAACATGAATGTAAATAATTATAATTATACCAGTATTTCCTACAATAAAATCAAGTAGCCTACTTAGGGATTAGTTAGTTTTATTAACATGACATCGGGTGATTTTAGACATCCTCCTTTGCCAGTTAAGGATTATATCTAATGTGAAAAGTAGAGATATGAAATCTTGATTTTTGCCATCATTACATCAACGTATGACAGAATCAGATTGCCTGCTTTTTCACGGTGTCTTTGTAATTTAAAAGAAGCTCTTGAATCCATAACCTTTTGACTCGGAGAATTTTTATTGCTCTCAGCGTACTTATTGTAGCTTAATTTATCGTTATGATGGACAATAATAAACTGTAATTAATCAAATGATCATGTGGACATCTATCATTTCAACTATAGCTTTTTTGTTATGATGTCATGTCCTGGAGCGGTAACCATTCATTTCGCGATATTTTTTTTATTTGAGTTCGTAATTGAGTTAAGTGTTTACTTACAATATCTACCATCTACATTGGCGTAACAGCCCAGTGTTGACCTTTAGTCTTTTCTTTATTAGGAGTTAATAGACCAAGTCAATTTAGTTACACTTATTTGTCCACATGTCATGAATGGTTTTACGGTCAACATACCGAAACAATGAGACAGCTAGCAAGCCAATAAGTTATTGTTAGGACGAAAGAGATCGTTAAACTTTACTTAGAGGCCTCTTTATTCAGCCTTAAGGATCTTTTAAGAGCCTGAAAATCTTCAGACTCGGAACCTACGGCTTAAAGTCCCGGCCGGGTTTGAACCCGCGACCCTAGGGACCAGATGCAAGGTATGTAACCACTAGTTCACCGCGGACGACTGTTTACTTACAATAAGCAATCGCTTATTACTTAATCGAACACTCATTTTATAAGAGACGACTAAGAATTCCGCCCTTAGTATATTGAATTCAAATAATGTATTAATATTCGCATTGGGGAGTATCTGAATTGAAATCTCGGTGTCGGCCTGCCTGATTCTGGTTTCTTCTTCTGGGTGTACTCAGTAACCAAAAAAAATGTGGATTGGAATTCATTACGAGGACCCATTTCATCATAATCGATAGCTCAATAATATATTTAAAATCAAATCAGTCAACATCTTCAGAAACAAATGATAAACATAATGTATAGACAGCCTACCGAAAAGATCTAAAGAACTAGACGCATACGACCTAAGATGCTAAAGTGTTTATAAATATCGCTTATATAAAAAATAAATTTAAATGCATTTAATTATTTAATCCACCGCACTGATCATAGAGTAATGTCGTTGGCTCGGATGAAGCGGATTCAAGTCCGTTTCCCGGTCGGGACTAGTTTCCAGTATACACCGAGGATAATCAACTAAATTTTTAATTCCAGTAGAAACAGCAATAATTATTATTGTTGCTGATGTAAAATACGTTAGGAGATTTTCCCTCGTCTATCGGCCGCGGTGGAGTAGTGGTTATGAACCTTGCCTCTGATCCCGAGGGTCGCGGGTTTAAACCCTGCCGGGGTCGATGAATTTCTTAGGATGGAGAAATCCAAGGATTAAAACCTCCGGGAGGAACTTTAAGCCGTGGATCCAGAGTCTGAAAATTTTCAGGCTCTTAAAAGATCCTTAAACCTAAATAAAAAGGTCTCTAAGCAAAATTTACCTAATTTTCCAGTCCTAGTGCTAACTCGGTTTCCTAGATGTCAGTATGAGGCGGAACGCTGACAATGGAGAAGTACTGAAGGCACAATTATTATGGTTCAATTTCTTCCCAGTAGGGGGAGAGCGCCTAAACCTTGTTGAGGGAAACAAGGGCTTACAAGTTACAAATAAGACAAATTTTATTAAACTTCGACACCCAAATAGTTGCCAAACACCACTTGGCTATCATACCACTTGCATGTTCACCTTGTTTTGATGAATGTGTGTCTTATCTTAAATGTTCCTACTGACTCGGAGATGACCCCTACATCGAGTTAATGATTCATCCGGGAGGTCCTCCAAATTGTTCTGTGATCCGAAAGTATGTATATGATCCAGAGTTAAAAATCATCCTGACGGGCCATATGTCTGTAAGGCCCCGGAAGTCGCGGGACATGTAAAAATGCCTGTACACGGCGAGGTAAGGGAGGGAGAAAGAATTAAGTGCCAAATGAGAATACAGAGCTGTGAATGAAAATTATTAGGTTATTGGAACAATTATTTTTAATTTAAGAATAACTATTTTCTGCAACATTTTATTGGCATGAATGGAGGAGTATTGAAGGCACAACCCCATCGTAATAGTAGTATATTTTAACGTGGAATTATTAAGGTTCGCTAATTTTTTGTTTTTATTTTTCCAGAAATCTGGTTTGGCTGCTAATAAATACACAATTGATGAAGAAAAGTAGTAAGTTAACATGTTTTACATTAGTTCTATATATCGCATCTTGGGAAGAAAACGGCCACGAGTGCAAAAAGTTTAGTTCCGAATTATTCGCAAATAGTTTTAAAAAAGTATAGTAAATTCAATTTTTTATAAGGACACAATTTTATCCTGTGTTCATTTCCTTGCACATGGCTTGCGGCCATAAATAAATAACTTATTTTTTGCACGTTGTGCGCATTTTATATTTTATTATAAAAAAATAAATTTGGAGTCATTTTCTTTTCTAACAAGTAGTATCTTAACTCAATTTATGACATTTTTACACTTGTGGCACTCTTCTTCCCAAAGTGCGAAATGATTTTTCAAGAAGATAATAAATAAATAAATCCATGGTACATCACAACACCAAATGATCAAAACCAACTGAAGTAATTTAAACTACTCAATAGCTGAATAATATTACAGTATATGAAGTTGTATTTAGTGTGATGCAATCCTTCAACTTTACTTTCTTAACTAGATTATATTTTTCATATCAAATAGCTATATTCTTATCCTCAAAAGGATAACCCTATTCGTAACTTGAATTTTAAAATAAATATAGATGAGAATTGAATCCTGACCCTTCGAATCCAAAGTAGACCGCTAACTGTTACGTTATAGAACCAGACTTCAACACGCAGTGATATATGTAAATTGTATGCGTATAAAATATATTCTCTGTAGATAAAATAGTGGAATGAATGAAATAAAAAAATAGAAGATCGATCATCCAAGAGAGAATGGAAAGTTGCCGAAGTAATAATATGGAAACGAAACCCGCTCGAAGTTTTAACTTTGGTTGTTAGACACTTCCCGATGTTTAAGAATTGTTAAGACAGATTTAAAATACTCTTCAAGCCAGTTGTTTGAACGGACAGTTGTCTGAATTTCATCCATTTTCTTTTCATCTTGAGAACGTGAGTTTTAGAAATGCTGCTAAACAACTAAACTATAAACTTGAAAACTTGATCACATTTTCCGCAAAAAAAAAAATGCTTACAGATACATTATCATGACGAAATTGATAGACCTCGGGTAATAGCATATTTACAGTATGCACCTTACGTTTGTGCGTTTGTCTTTGTCTTGTGCTGTCTTGGGCGGTGGCACTGACATCCTGCTAATCACAGACGCAGGGAAATTCTTCACTGTGACAAAGTATTGTAATAGCTTCTGCTCGCTCCCTACAGGCGACTCGCCGAAAGTATTGACTTCCCATGGAAGGTGAAGTCTTAACAAAAGAGGGAGCATGAAAAAGAAGAAAAAAGAGAAAAAAGTATTATATTAGTAGAGAATCTGCTTCCGACATATCAAAAAAGCTTTTGTATTCTTGAAGTCCTAGGTTCAAATTTCAAGAATGATCAAATAGACTTTCTTTTTTAATTCTCTCGATCGGCAAGACAAATGCTAAATTTTAATTCCATATCATCGGTCCCGGCGGATTAGTACACGCCTCTTGTTCTGCAGTTCGCGTGTTCAACCCAGGCTGGGGTAGATCGATCTTTAATGACGTAAAAATCCTGATAATGGCTTTTTCGGAAGGGGATTAAAGTCGCGAGTATCGGGTCGTAGATTTACGGAAGTAAAAGAATCTGAAGTTTGATATGGTCAGCCCTTTCACGTCTAGATTTTAATTTCCTTATTAAAGAGCGTTGATAAATAAAAATAATGCCTCATAACTTCTAATTTCATTGTCAGGATTCATTTAATAACTTCATACCATACAAATTAATCAGTGAACAACGAAAAACATTTCTCTAAACCAATTAGTAGATTGATTAAGAATACCTATATATAATCTTCTTCAAGATAAGAAAAACTACTGTATTATTATTAGTTATATTTATTTTCATTAAAATCCCAAACACCAAACAAAAATTTAAAATCGTTAACGCGTTTTAATAGTATAATTATCAACACCAAGAGACACATGAATATTAATATTATTATTAGATACTAATTAAATATTCTAAGTAGAATAATTATAAATTTTGGTAAATACAGAAATATAGGTTTCTATGATGCGATATTTCATACAATATAGAAAAAAAATTACAAAATAAATTAATCAAATTCCGACATATACGCGGAACAATTAGACGAACCTTGAAAAATAGAACAAGGAAAGACATCCAATTCAAGTTCTATAAAACGATAGACATTCCAATATTAATATATGGCTGTGAGACGTGGGCACTGATATTTTTGAGAAAAGAAAAATCGAAACTCAGATATTAAATTTTTGAGACCAGTTGCTGAATACACTATAAACAATGAAATCAGGACTCTACAATTCAAAACCAACTACAAATTTATAAATTAAACGAACTTTTATCCGAGAAGAAAACTAATTGGCAAGAGTAGATTCTCAGGATGAATGGAACAAGAATCACCCGACAATCGATTTTCAACTAGCTCACTGGAAGGAGAGATGTTGGGCGACCAAGAAGAAGATGGTGAGTTAAATTAATTTCCTGATTGAGCGGAATGAAAATTATTATAAGCGCTATGTGATCTATTAGAACGTATATAAATAGCAGTTAAAAGAAAACACTAACACTTAATTGCAAAAATAAACTAGTTAAGAAGATGGTCTGCAGAAATCGCTTTTTCAGTTAAATAACATTATACAGAAAAAATATAAATTCAAAATATCAATAAGTAAAACGAAAATCCTAGCTTTTAAGAGATCAGATAGCGTAAGAGCTAAAATAATTCTGGAGGGGAAACCCATTGAACAAGTGAACCATTTGAAATACCTGGGTTATGAAATCTCCTATTTTAAAAATGAAGATCTATTTAACAAACTTAATAAATTTAATTATATATGTGGAACAATCAAAAGGATATTTAAAAGCACAAGAAAAGAAACAAAACTAAAATTTTATAAAGTAATGGCAGTCCCCTTACTATTGTATGGTAGTGAATTTTGGGTTTTAACTAAAAGAGAAGAGAATATCATACAAACAACTTAAATAAGATTTCTGAGAAGTGTGGCTGGTTGCAAACTTCTAGATAAGAGAAGAAGTGAAGATATTAGAAATGAGCTACATATCTTTAAACTCTTAGATAGAATAAAAGAGTCTAGGAAAAAATGGAAAGAACATGTTCAAAGAATGGAAGATGATCGCATTCCCAAAATTATACTTAAATACAAACCAAAAGGACGCAGGAATGTTGGTAGACCGAAGAAGAGATGGATACAACTTTTGAATGAGAATCTATAAGACCGGAACAAGCCACATGGGCTTAATCCGTGATTGTTGATGATGATGATGATGAATTCTTGAATCACGTTCGAGATTTTATATTTTATTGTTTCCATAACTATTATGTTAGACTGAAAATCCACAGTGTCTACTGCAAAAAACCAAGTTTGTTCATGTCCAAACGTTTTATTGGTTTTTTTATTGTTTCCTTGACAATTTTTAATAAATTGACAATCGTATCATTTCATAACTGAACATGACAATTACAAAATAAAACCATGGGCGACAGAACTAACTAACTAACTAACTAACTAACTCACTGGCACTATTGAACCCATAGTTCATGGCCGCGCGGACATAAGCTCTCCACACATCCTGTCCTGAGCTATTTTTTCCCCAATCATTCCCTGTATAATCTACTTCCCTCAAATCATGCTAATGTTATTCTCCCACCTCATTCTTGGTCTTACAACTCGGCGTTTTCTCTCTAGTTTTCCTATAAGAAGCTTCCATGTCCCTCTTTCATTTCCCATTCGTGTCACATGCCCTGCCCATCGCAATCTACGAGACTTAACTGTTCTTATTATATCTGGTTTCATGTAATGGTCATGTAGATTCTTGGGCGATAGAGAAATTCTTATTCTATATTATAATTCGGGATGAAAAATGAACTAGAGTACGGTTCAATGTGCTTGTATAAGAAATTAAGTAATCAGTGGTGTTAAGTTATGCTTATTCCAGGGAAGAACAAATGTACCGAACAACTTAGTAATTATCCTTGTTTTTAAAGCTCATAAAATAGAGATTTGTTTTGCTGGCTTCAAATCAGAATAGCTTATTTTACGATCCGTTTTCAACTTTATTATGTTCTACAACAACTAAAAACGTCAATTTCCTCTCGTAAAATTCAATTCCAACAAGAGCAAAGTATAACCAATTAGAATTAACATAAGCTACATCTATTCTGCTACTACATTTCACACATGTGACTTGGTATCTATATTCATATAAAACTAATACTTTCCTTTATGAAAAAACATATCTACAATTCTATGCTTTACTCTCATGTTACAAAAACCACATCTGAAAAACAAGCAATGTCACATAATTGCAATGTCATCATCATCATGATCTGCATTCATGGATTAGGTCTGTTGACCCGTTCCGACTTCAGCCCATCTCTTTCTAGGTCTGCCCACATCTCGGGTGCCTTTAGGTTTGTATTTTGTTATTTGTTTTGGATATCTATCTTCATTCATTCTGTCTATGTGTTGCTTTCATTTTTGTCTATATGTATCTATTTTATCAGTTGAAAATATTTCAAGTCCCTGTCTTATTTCTGTGTTCTTGATTCTGTCTTCCTTAGTGCACCCTTTAACAGATCTCAAACATTTCATTTCTGCCGCCGTTATCCTACTTAGATCTCGTTTTTTATGTATCCAGGCTTCTGAACCATAGAACAGTGCTGGTACTGCCTACGTTTTATAAAATTTCAATTGGATCTCTCTTGTTGTTTTGTTATTTACTGATCTATTCCCACATATTCCCTGGAATTTTGCTATTTTATTAGTTATATCATTATCATAATTAAATGAAATGCAATGTAATCTAGTTATATGCTGTGGTAATTTTATGTACGTACATTAGAATCATTTGGGGGGAAAAAAGCATAAAATGATTTATTCTGTAATTTGAAATAAGTTATTTCCACATATATCTATGTATATGATGTGCATGGATACTTGGTTTAAAAAAAGTTTTGTGAATCACAATCTAAGGTTTAAAAGCTCAGAAAAAAATGTACTGATATAAACTAAATAGCACATGATTACCTCAAATTCGACATAATCACGAACAACTCTTCGAGTAATAGATATTTTCTTACAATATGACAACTGCTAAAATTAATTATGTTATTTAACTGATCGTAAGGGTCCATTTTATAAGTTGTGTCTGTAGTTTGAAGTAATATCTTAGTTATAGCACCTTAAATCTGAGAGGCATAGTTACAACTTTAATATGTTTCCATTGAGCAAATAATTACATGATTAAAATCTGCGGTGTTTTGTGTATATTATGTGTGTTTAAAGGTACCTATATAAATCAAGAAAACACTTTTGTAACATTTATCAATTTGTGTTATACCTTATTTGGCTAATGTACCTTTTGTCGTTGAAAAATGTTCTGCCCCTGTATAGCTACTGTGTTGTGTTTTCTAAAACAGTTCATGCTGCATATTTTTGGTAAGACATAGAGGTTTCTTCGCTCTGTCAATTGTTCATGTATGATCTTTGTTTCTTGGCAATGTCTAGGACTGTATTTTTACTGTAGAAAATGAGGCAGGAGGTATATGTATTTTGAATCTTTGAACCTTTCTGATAACTAACCATATTGTCTTCAGAAACTGTTGTAAGAGTACTCATCTTGAATACGTATTTCCCCTATTTCATATTTATATTTTAACTATACACATTTATGAAATATTGCAATTACCTTCTTGAATGAATATTTCTGTGGTGATACATTTTTATCAATCAACAGATGATGTTTTCTTTTTTAGATCTAGGCATTTCTCGCCTGATATATTTCTTCTTTGCTTTGGCTTGTTGATTTCCTCCGTCCACATGAGATAATAGTCTTTTTCCGTTTCTTTTTCCGTCTGGTTTTCAAATTATTAGATCTTCTTGTAACATTCCATACCACCGCAGTTTCGTTTATTTTATTACTGGAACGGTACATTTAAAATCTTAAATATTCTTCTCATGTTTCAGTGTTTTTCATTTTTTTATATTTCTTGATTTTTATTTCTTCTGACCTACTGTCTAAGATAATTCATTTCTGCTAACAATATATTTTTTTTTTTGCTTTTATCTGAGTGGCAAGGTATCGGTCCATACAATAAAATTATCTCTGTTCTTTTTCTAGATTAATTATTTTCGATTATGTTTCAACTCCGTAGGATTGTATTGAATATGTTAATTACTTTATTTAACTAACTGACTCACTGGCGCTATCGAACACGGAGGTTCATGGCCACGCGGACATAAATCCTGAGGTAATGTTTTCCAATCATTCCCTGTATAATCAACTTTCCTCAAATCATAGTTAATATTATCCTCCCACCTCATTCTTGGTCTACCAACTGGGCGTTTTCCCTCTGGTTTTCCTACAGGAAGCTTAAATGCACCTCTTTCATTCTCCATTCATGCCACATGTCCTGCCCATCGTAGTCTACGAGACTTAACTGTTCTCATTATATCTGGCTTCCTATAAAGACCATGTAGCTCACTGTTATGTAGTTTTCTTCATTCAGCCGTATGTTCATCTCTCTTTGGTCCAAAAATTTTCCTAAGAACTTTATTCTCAAATACTCGTAATCTCCTTTCCTCCCTTGAAGTAAGAGTCCATGTTTCGCATCCATATAACATAACTGGTAGAACAATAGTTTTATATATTTTCAGTTTAACTTTTTTTGATAGGAGTTGGGACGTCAAGCTAACTTCCTGTAAAGCGACTATATCCAAAGGTTATTTATCTAATTCACGTGTTAATACCTCTAGCGCCGCGCTATTGTATAAAGTCCTAATATTCTTTGTTCCTAGGAACATGTCCCTGTGATTGAGCCTTTGACATGGGTCCCCCGCCCGGAGAACCGAATGGGGGACTATTTGACCTCCGGAAAATTTTACCCCAGTTGAACCCATGTCCGCATTTGTTGACGGTGGTATTTTTACGGTGAAAGATCGTCACTCTTTCGACCAAGGTATTTTTTTTCGTCTGGCTTATCACCTTCGACCAGTCTGGCATGGGTAACCCTATCGGCAGCAATGCTACCTGCATAGCTCTCGGGATCATTTAAGCACGCAAGCCACTCCACCACGACAAGTTTAAGATACCATGGATGGAACCACTTACTTTCTTTAGTACAATTAATCTTATTTCCATATCCAAGTCAGATTATATATTTGCTTGAAAAATTTACCCTAAGTATTCTACACTGCTCTAATTTTCTAACTATTTATTTCCATATCATCGGAGTTGTCCAGGCTTAAGTGTTCTGTTGAACGATTATTGTTAATTATTATTATATATTATTTTTATCTATTATTTTCCATCATTATCTCTTATTATTATATATTACACATTACAAGACTCTGGTTATCTCAACTCTGATTAAACATTTATAAAACGATGATTCTTCCAGTTAAATGGAAAATAAACTTGCCCTCTTAGATTAAGAGAAAATAAAAGGTTAAGTGCATTTAAGAATAAAATATTTAAGAAAATTACTGAACCCAAGAGCGATGAATTAAATGTGAATGGCGAAAACTACATAATAGAGAGCTACAATATTTTGTATGAGAAAACCATACAATAAGAACAATTAAGTCTGCGATGGACACGGTATGTAGCACGAATGGTGAATGAAAGTGGGGCATCGATACTTACTGTAGGAAAACCAGAGAGATAGCTCGTAGAAGGTAAGATGAGAGAATAACATTAACCATTATTTGAAGGAGGTTAATTATACAGGATATGTTTATGGGAAAATATCAGCTATGAAGCGCGACCATATTCCTCCGGGTTACATAGAGCTATTGATTATTATTATTATTATTATTATTATTATTATTATTATTATTATTATTATTATTATTATTATTATTATTATTATTATTATTATTATTATTATTATTATTATTATTATTATTATTATTATTATTGTTACCACCACCACCACCACCAATATTATTGATCAAATGATCACCAAATTGTTATATCTACTATATCTACTATTATATTAGTACAGATATTTTACTATATTATTCTATTGAAGGACCACATTAAATTAGTTACACCATCATCATCAATATTGTGCAGAGAAATATGAATTGAATTTTCTCAAAACTTTTTTCCGTTCAATTGTATTTCAAGCTACCTTTATCACTCTTAATATCCATTCATCCATCATCGACATATTTTTCTTCATCCTTTTCGTCTCTTAATTTTCAATTTTACATTCAAAATTGTGTCTTATCTGCTCTTGTCCATTATTACAACAAGACACGGTAATCTTACCTCAGAACTGAATACAACTAGTATCTCAAGATCAAGTTTTGTTAGGATCACATCTGTGATCTTGGCTCTCAGTTTCAATCTCTGATCTAGAGTTCTCTGATCTATTATTCACAGTTTTCCTCAACATGACGCAAATGTTCGGATATTAAAGACGCGATTTTCTCGAAAAATTATTTTTTTTTAATTATATTTAGATAACAGAGGCGAACAGTTTAGAACAATAGAACGAACTCATAATACCATCAAAGACATAGTGTTATTATCTTTAGATATCGATACTAGTAAAATTCATGGTACGTTTCCATTGATGTATTATTTCTCAGTTTTTAAAATAACTTGAGTTGAGGAGACGGACTACAACGTAACTATTTTATAGTTTCTAACCGTACATTATATTACTATTGTCTTTAGGCTGATAGAGAGCGCATCGAACACACAGAAATTATCTACAGAAAAGTCATGCTGTGACTATCGTAGTTAAAAGGATAAAAGCTCTTTAAAAAATAATATTTTCCACATTATACTACACTTTATTATGTGATTGAATATCATTGATATTTATGGGATTTGTATTTTTATCTTTTATTTAATAAAGAAGAAAAATATTCACAACAAAAGACGTTTAAAGATACGGAATGACTAAATAGAGGAGGCTGTGGGAAACTAACAACTAGCTTATTTAGAGTACTTACAAAAGAAAACTGAAGAATCTAAAACTATATATAAACAAAAAAATAATAAATCGAGCGAAACAAGTAACTCGAATAGCTCATAAAGATTTCTGGGAAAGATTTGTTTTCCAAAATAGAGCACGATGTACACGGCACACAATCTTTAGCATTAAAAGTAATTAAACAATATTAAATACAAAAGAAAAAATACTGCAAAATTAAATACCATTGATCTGAAGACGTGGGAAAATCACTACACATAATTATGGTGTAATGAAGGAGAATTAGTTATGAAAGCCCTTCTCAAAGTGAAAATATATCAGAAATAGACAGAATTACTGTAAGCGAAATGAGGAAGGCATTGAAATAAATGAAAAACAGAAAAGCGCCAGGTATAGATGGTAAAAGTAATGAACTGATAATGTATGCAGTTTATTTGCAGAAATAAGATTATTAAACTTAATAAACGAATGTTGGAAGACATGTAAAATACCTGAAAATTGGAAGACAGGTGAAGGCATATCCCTCTTCAAAAAAGGAAATACATTAAATAGTAAAAATTATAGAGGTATCAGCTTATTGAACTCCACTTATTAATTATATGCGAAAATAATAAATAATAGATAGAAGAAGATATCTGACACACTCTTAGATGAAGAACAAGCAGGATTTAGAAAAGGAAAATCCTGTAGTGATAATGTGTTTATTATAAAGAGACTAATTGAAAGGAGAAGAGATTTTAACCTGCCAATATATTTGTTGTTCGTTGATTTTGAAAAGGCCTTTGACAGAGTAGATAGATCTAAACTATGGGAAATAATGAAAGAACGAGGATATCCACACCATAAAATCAGTCCACGGCTTGTATGAAGAACCTAAAGTAGTGACAAAAACAGATGAAAAATAGGTCAGAAGAAATTTTAATAAATCGAGGAGTTAGGGAAGGGTGTAGTCTATCACCCACTCTTTTTAATATATATATATTGACGACTTTAACAAATAATGGAAAATTATAATTTATAACTGACAAAGGCCTCAGATTGAACAACAACACAAGTATTAATAACTTGATTTTTGCCGATGATTTAGTCTTACTACACCATGATGAAGATCTGTTACAATTGGCTGATTATAAACTAAATACAATATGTAGCGATTATAATTTTAAAATTTCAGTAAGTAAAACAAAAGTAATGGCATTTGTGGAAGAAACACTCTGCGTGCAAAAATAATAATTAGAGTCGAAATTATTGAACAAGTAATCCCATTTTAAATATTTAGGATGTGATATCAGCTATGGATATGATAAAGGTATTTAACATAAAACTCATCAGTTTCAAGCTATTTGTGGCACAATAAATAGAACATTGAATAATAAAGCCCATAAACAAACAAAATTAAAATTTTATGAAACAGGTCCCTGTCCTTTTGTATGGGAGCGAATCTTGGATTATCACTACGAAACAAGAAAGTAAAATCCAAGCAGCCGAGATGAAATTTTTAAGATGAGTAAAAGGATGCAGTAGTATGGACCAGATAAGAAACGAGGATATCCGTGAAGAACTGCAGATTTACTCCATAAAAGAAAAGATATTTAACAACAAAATTCTGTGGAAAGAACATGTAGAAAGAATGAAAGAAAGTAGATTACCAAATAAAATCGTTATTTTCCGAGAGGAAGAGATAGCCTTAGATCTATTAGTGAAGACGGAACAGGCAATTAATGCCTAAACCAGGAAGTGAAGAAGACGAAGGAGAAGAATTAGTTAGTTAGTTAGTTAGTCAATTTATAAAATGTGTAGTGCATTTGAATTGCATTTATAAAGTTTTATTTTTAAGGTGCGTAGAATTTGAATTGGAATATATATGTATCTAAATTGTAATCTTAATTGATTGCATTTTTTGGATTCTGTACCCTATTTTTTTATTATATACAACTTTCCTCATTAGAGGATTGCCTCAAGGACAAAGTGATACAGAAAATTAATTTTCGAAATTGATGAAATACATTTTGTAAATACATTAAAAAATTTTCAAATTGTTATTGAAGTTTACATACTATAAAATAGATATTTTGTAAAGATGGCTTCTTAAAATTGAAATTAATCCTCTAATGGCAGCTTTGGCAATTTTAGAAAGATACCATGGATCTGTCCAAATCTAAGAAATTCCAAAATTTAGCTAAGAATCCAGGTATAGTACCTCTAGCCCCGATCATCAATCCTGTAACAATTATACTGTCTAATTGGTATTTATCTTTGTAATAGTCAATGAGGCGGAACGCTGACCACGGACCACTCAAATGACATCTAGTGTAACTAAATTAGTATGGTTCGAATTCTTCCCTGTAGGAGAAGAGCGCCTAAATCTCTGTTAAGGGAAACATGGGCTTACAAGAATAATAGTCAATTGTTGGCTCATATATGACTTTATTTTCAGAGTCAATTTCCTCAGGTTGGCCACTATGAGTCTCAAAACGGATTGTGGATCTAATATCATACCAATTTTAGAAGATGGTATAAATGCAATAATATATATTCGTATAATTAGTGGCCACACCATGAACTTCCTCATAAACTGTCTATCCAAAATCTCGCAAGACTTCTGCCATAATTTCGAATAGTGTGGTGCCGAATGTTTGTCAGTGATTCTCCAAACGGACAAGCCCCAAGGAGAGTGCAAAGGGTTTCGTGCTCTCTGCGACAACGTCTACAGAGAGTATCGTCCATAGACCTGCCCGGCAAAGAACGCACCGCCGATACATTGGCTTGCATTTTAATTGCTTCTCTCCATTCGGAACAAGACAATCCCTGATCATCACCAATCCATTGATTTGCTGGTGTATATTCATTGTAGAGAACAACGCCTTTTCCTTTATGAGGAAGTTGACTCCAGAGAACTGCTTCTTTGTCTCTTAGTTGTTTCCTGAGTTTTCTTGCACCTGATAGAAGACTTCGAGTTTTAATATTGATGACAGTAGGTTCAATGTTAAGGACTCTCAAAAATTTAACCTTTCCTCTTTTAGGTTTCGGACAGTAGTAATATATGTATTATTGTCTTGGTAAAGAATATGGCAAATATTATATACTGCAATTTTGTTTCTCATGATGCACAAAATAAACCAAGTCCTTTATTCCGACGTTCAGTATATAACATGTGATCAGGGACATATATCGGAGACGTAGAATTTGTCCACTTCTCAAAAGTTTATCACAATTCACTAAAATTTTTTTTGGTATTTGATTTGGTGGAACTGTTTGAAACGGGTAAATTAGAGTTGGAGATATGGAACAATTTAAAACTGTAAATTTCTGATGAGGCTGTAACAGCGGTGAAGCAATGAGAGTTTCAATATTATTCCGTAATTTAGTAAGGGTTTGCTTAGAATCAAAAGTTATATGATCTGAAAAGTTGACACCTAAGTAACGAATAGTGTGAGTGATTTTATGGGCACGGATTGCATGTACATCAAATTGGAGATATTTTTCACATAGTTTACCTTTCTCGATGTGTTGAATTGCATTCATAAAGTTTTATTTTTAAGGTGCGTACAATTTGAATTGGAATATACATGTATGTAAATTGTTATAACCAAACGAGTTAGTTTAAATGCTAGCATTAACATGTCTCAGTTTAAAAGAACCCTAAGTGTAGCCAGTCTGATTTAGTCAACTCTGATGAATAGTTGGTTACCATGGTCGCCTATGGATCCTACATCCACGAAATAAAACCCGGCTAGGATCGATCGATGGATTTTTAAGGGAATGAATATTCTGACTGTGATTCCCTTCATAAGAGAATATTACTGTAGTATCATATATTCGATTTAAGGAATATAAAATAATATCTAGCCTGAAATAAGAGACTTCTGAGCAATACTTGCCGAACGTTTCTTGCCGAAAATTGAATAGCGATGTTAATTACCATAAGTTGTTAAGACGGTCATTAAGTTAAATACTAAGTAACCATTCAAGCAACCCGTCTGACCTCAGCCTTCAAGGACAAAGCTAATTTGGAATTTATTTACTTTCATAATCGCAATTATATATCTTTAAAATTAACTGTGGTTTCGTGGTAGCGTGCTACTTTTCACATAGCGGGCCCGGGTTCGATCCCCGGTTGGGATCGGGGTTTTTCCTCATTTGTAAGATACATGTCAGTAAACTTTAAGGCCCAAACAGCCCCCGAACATCATATGGCCATCATAATTATCATCATTCAAATTCGCCTTAGATTAAGTTTAGGATTAAGGACTCTCCTGGCACACCACTATCAACATCATCATTACCCATTATATCATTGGGGCAGTGTAACCCCGCCTTCCAGGCGTTCCAACCTCAGATATGGGTTATAATTACGCCAGTACCAGGAGAGAACACCAGAATGTCGAAATGACAATCTGGGACATTGAATAAAATAAATAATAGTTTTTAAAAAACTAAAACAACACGCTTTATTAGAAAATCGAACTAAAAAATGAAAAATAATTTTAATTTCGAACACGCTTGGGATAAAATTAAAGTGGTCAACAAAAAAAATAATCTCCAACACATATAGAACAAAACTAGAGTTATCAACAAAAAGAAAATAATTTACCATCAAAAGCGTGGGGTGCTCTATATCAATTAATATATTTGATAATAAACAGATATTGGTAAAAGTAGTCTCTAAGAAGAAAATGTAAAAATCATAAAAAGCACTCCACGCTTTTGATGGTAAAATTATTTTCTTTTTGTTGATAACTCTAGTTTTATTCTATATGTGTTGGAGATAATTTTTTGTTGTTGACCACTTTAATTTTATTCCAAGCGTGTTGGAAATTAAAATTATTTTTCAGTTTTTAGTTCGGTTTTCTAATAAAGCGTGTTGTTTTAGTTTTTTAAAACTATTATTTATTTTTTATTTTTTAGTTTTAATATTTTACAGTATTAGATAAGAATGTAAATATCTTTAAATTCCTTACTATTGTAGTATGAGCTAAGAGTATTACTCTTCTATAAAAAAATCCTCCCAGCCGGATTTGAACCAGCGACGTATGGATTACTGAAATTATATACCACTAAGAGTTCACCGCTCTACCAACTGAGCTCTTACAACGATTGAAAAACGTCAAGTCCGCAACCTGTTATACCAGTTTTCATTATTTTTATTTTCTGATGATTCTGGCCAGGATTTTAGAACAAATTATGAAATTATCGTATTGTCACGGGCCCTTTACAAGTATGCAAAGTTTCAAGTCGATCCAATGTTTCTAAGTGGGTGAAAATCGTGTTCAAAGATTCCGTTACATAGATACAAAGACACTTTTTTTGATTTTCTGATGATTCTGGCCAGGATTTTAGAAACAAAATATGAAATTATTGCATTGTCACGGCTTCTTTACAGGTATACAAAGTTTCAAATCGATCCAATGATTTTAAGTAGGTGAAAATCGCGTTGAAAGATTCCGTTACTTAGATAGATGGATAGATAGATAGATAGATAGGTAGGTAGATACAGGTCAAGCTAATATAAAGCGTGAAAAAATAAATACATGCATAAAACAAATAACTCAACAATAGGTATATACGATATGCTGAATACAACTACGAATATATAACTCAATATGAACACATATTTTAAAGTGTCTATAAATAAGTATGAATAATTTTTGTTAGAAGAAAATAATTTTTGTTAGAAGCTCGTGGTTTTAAATAAAACCTTTATTTACTTATCCAATTGAAAAATATATATTTCTTTGTCCAATTGTAACAAAGCAAACTACTCCCCAAGTAGAAGAAGTTGAATAATTTCCTTCTTGAAATTGTATATTATTGTAATTTAAAACTCATGTAACATGATCTTCGTAACAGGATCGGTTCGTAAAACAATATTCTAATTCTAGGCATTCACTGGAGTTACAACAATAGTTTTATCTCTCGCCAAACACACTCTTCACTCTTATACAATTATTAATTTCCTCTCAAACTTGCAAACTGCCTTGTCACGCAGCGGGTCCGGGCTCGATTCCCGGTCGGGACAGGCTCCTGGGTGAGGTTCTTTCGGGGTTTTTCCTCACCTGTAAGATAAATGTCAGGAAGCTTAGGACCCAACGGTCCCCGAAAATCATCCGGCCATCATCCTTATCATTATCATCATTTCACCGGTGTGGAAAGCAACGGGAAGCTACCACACCTACAATTCCCTAGTACAGCTGCAAAGCATAGCGTGCAAATTCTATGATTGCAGTGAAAGACCTGCCTTCGGGCAGAATTACTATGGAATGGAAACTAGCAAAATAAGATATATGCTTTAAAATGTCTCATTTTAAGCTGCTAACAATTATTCTGATTTTTTTATTATGTGAATTGCTATTTACGTTTTCCTAATTGCTTGTAGGCTACAGGAATGAAGCCGACATTCATGAGCTTTGCTTTAATATTTAATTAAATCAATACATCGTAAATCTAAAAAAGGTTTTTTGATTAAACATGTAGATAACAAGTTCGTTATTCAAAATTGTTTGCCTGAGCAGAAATCCTTGAATCCTAGAAAAAAGTGCAACAAATATAACATCTTGAAGAGTTTTGATTATGAAAACATCAAAGGTAGCGTCTGATTTGTTAATAAAATTTAACAACCGTGAGACTGACATGGTTTTGGTAGCACTTGAAACTGTTTCAAATAATACCAATCTTACATTATACCCACAGATAACTATTGTTAAAATGGTCCAAAGTTTAAAGAAATAGGCCCTAAGGCTGAATAAAGACTTGTAAGAGCCCATTACATCATAAAACATTATAAACTACATTTCTGTCACTTGTAACAAAGGAAAAAGCTTTGCTGTATACATAATTTCCCTTTGACGATTCTCAAATAAAACTATCATTCTTTCATTCCACATTCAATATTTTTTTGGGAGAAAAGTGATAAAATACCATCGAATATCCTTGTCTAACATTATTTGGAACAAAGTTGGCCAACTATAATGGGATAAGGATTCCCTGCCCCACAGTAACTGAATTTATGGGTTATGATCCTACCTACATTTCTGATCAAATAATGTTTTTATGGGGAATGAAAGAGGGGCATAGAAACTCCTTATAGGAAAACCAGACAGAAAGTGTCCAATGTATAGGCCAAAATTGAGGTGGGATAATAATAATTACCAGGATTGAGGGGATGATTGCGAAATTTTAACTCAAGACAGGTATATGTGGAGAGAGCTTATGTCCGCGCTGCAATGAAACCCCAAGTCCGATAGTACCCATGAGCTAGTTTGTGTATTATTATGTCATTAACATGGACCCTGAAAATAATAAACAATGAAATAGGTGGGGGGTCTTGCAAAACCGAAGGGGAATGTATAGATTGGTTACAGAATCTTGAAATGTGCAAAGCAAAATGTCGAAGACTATTTTTCTTCTTATTCTTCCTTCCAAGTATTAGGCCAAGGGCTGTTATGATCCTATAGAAAATTTGCCTTCCAATGTTTCTTAGGACGGTTCAGATATCTCCGTCTTCTTGGTATACAATTATAAACAGCTTTGGAGATCCGATTTGAAATCATAATTTCAAGATGGTGTTTCCAATTTAGTTGGTACTTGCTTTGGTCGTCATAAGTTTGATCCTTCCAGCAAATACTCGTATAAGACTTGAAAGCATAATAATAGTCCCTTCGATTGGTTGCTGGCCAAAGGAAGGCAAGACCAACCTCGGGTCAGGCTTTTCTGGAGAAGAAAAGAAAATAAAGAACATAAAGGAAAAAAGAAATGGAAGAAAGGAAAGACTCCCTAGCCCACGGATGCCCTAATAGCGTCGGGGTCGAAAAAAACAAGAGTTAACCAAGAGATGTTAGATAGTAAAGTTAAAAGAGTGCAAAACACAAGTAAGTGGAAGAAATATTTTGCTCAGCTTGGGCACCTTGTGGTCGCCATCCACATATCCCCTAGATGAGGGCCCCTGAGGTATCAAAGACTATTTAAAAACTGAAAATAGAAATTAATAATAATAGCAATAATAATAAATAATAATAATAAATAATAAATAATTAATAATAACCATTATTGTTAATAATATTAATTAAATAAAAATAAAACTTAGTTTTATTTGATTTTCATATTTATTATGATATAATTCAGTGACAGCTCTTTCGGTACACTGTACCTTCTTCAGACATGTTAACAAATCATGTTTCGGTACACTGTACCTTCTTCAGACATGTTAACTAATCATGTTTCGGTAGACTGTACCTTCTTCAGACATGTTAACAAATTATGATTTAACATGTCTGAAGAAGGTACAGTGTACCAAAATAGCTGTCACTGAATTATATCTTAATAAATATGAAAATCAAATAAAACTAAGTTGTATTTTTATTTAATTAATAAATATGGATTTTCATCAAGTAAACACCAAATCAATTGATGATGATGATTATTATTATTATTATTATTAGTATTATTATTAAACTAATTATAATATATATATATATATATATATATATATATATATATATATATATATATATATATATAGTTTTGATAGAAATACTTCAGATTCTGTTCCACATAGAAAACATAAAGCCAGATGCCATTTATTTATATATAAAATCAAATCACTTCATTACCATAAATTACAACAGTTATTAACTTATTGAGTAATAAAATCCACTACATACGGGTAGATCAATCTTGTAAGTTTAGCTATAAAGAGGGTAGGTAACATAGAAAATTTGACTTTCTTAGATTCTTTAATTTTTAGTGATTTTTTAAATTTTAAGTTGCATTTGATAACACAAAACAAAACACATTATTTCCCAACTCTAAACATACTGTAAACTATATGACCTAAATTAAAATATAAAAAATTATGGAATATGCACCTGAAAGATCCGTGACCTCAACTTTATTAATTATTTAATTGTAGCGTTTTCGGGACTTGTACCATCGTCGGCAGGATTCAAAACTGGTGTTTCATTGAAGATCTGGTAGAGGGGGTTACATGTACCGGGTTCGTTTTCGTTTATCAGATGGTCGTTGTTGTGAACTGCTTTCACTGTATTTACATGCTGATAGCTTTCATCTAATGTCACAATTAAGAGCAAGGTATCAATCGATAAATATTTAGTTCAGATAAATTCAAATTAAAGAATTTTAAAATGGCGAAAAAAGCAAGCCCAGTATATGTGACCCTTTCTACCAGATCTTCAGTGAAACACCAGTTTTGAATGTTTTTCATAATGGGACTAGTCCCGAAAGCGCTACAGATAAATAAGTTGAGGAGATGGACCTATCTGGTGAATATTCCATAATTTTATATTTTAATTTTGAATAATACCTCAATGGAACATATCATTAATCTTATAAAAGTTTTATATGACCTAACTATTAGCAACAATCCGGCTTGTTTTTTTTTCTCGCCATTTTAAAATTATTTAATTTGAATTTATCTGAACTAAATATTTATCTATTGATACCTTGCTCTTAATTGTGACATTAGATAAAAGCTATCAGCATGTAAATACAGTGTATGTGTGGTAAACATTTTAATTGTATTTCTTCTTTTTTGTTCATAAATATTATATTATATTTCGACATTCATACAAGTATCTGAAAAGTTAACTACTAAAGATTGAGATAATGTATTATTATCAAACCTTTTGTCACTTTTTAATATTAAGGATATTATTATCATAATTCAATTGTGGCATACATACATCGGCCTGTGACTCATCTAGGCCCTTCCCCCACCCCTTGGGATACCTCGGTCATCATGACCATACTCCCAAGTCCTAGAGTTCTTGTCCTCCCTATCCTATGTTCACGTCCACGTTCAAGTTCACGGTCTTAAAACCAACACCCCTAGGGAGAGGGTGTTGGGAGTTGCAACTTCTGGGAATTGCTGAGCTTCGTAGTCGCCAGGTCGCTCATTCCTGACGACCCCACAGTTGGTCCACGGGCTCCATGAGCCTAGCCGGGAGGACTGCTGTCGCAGATCCACCGACCGTTCCCCTGTTCTGCCTCCAGGGACGTGTCCTGCAGCCGTTGTGAGACCGGCTAGGGCTACAAGCCCCACAGTGTGAGACTTTAGTACATCCAGGTGCTCATCTCCTGGCGACCCCACAGTTTGTCGACGAGCCCGTAGGCTGAGCCAGGAACCAGTACAGTTGCTACCCTCTGCACTGGTCCGAGCCGAGCCCTGGTATGCCTCCAGGGACGCCTTCTGCTGCTGTTGTGGGCCAGTACGGAGCTCGCAAGCTTCAACAGATGAGCAAATAGTACGACAAGGCGCTCAACTCCTGCCGACCCCACTAATGGTTCACGAGTCCCTTGGACTTGACCGGGAGGACTGTCAAGCAGATCCACCGACCTTTCCCCCAGTGCACCAGCTGGGGACGTGTTTGGTTGCTGAAGTGGGTCCAGCCTGAGCATTAGTACGTCAGGTCGCTCAACTCCTGACGACCTCACAGATTGTCCTTGGGTCACTCGGTTCCAGAGTCGACGCTAAGTCCCCGACCCAAAAGACCGCGCTTCCTCCTTTCCCGAGCTTATTGACCTGGTGGTAATTCACAGCATTACGCCCGGTATTGTCCCAACCAGCCCGTTCGCAAGACTAAGCCTAGTCGTGCCGCTGCTGTGAGACAGCCCACTGAGCAATGTGGGCATCCAGGGTGCTCATATCCCATGGTGCCTGCACAGATGGTCTCGGATTCAATTGAACCAAGAGAAAGGAACTTCTGATCTCCAGTCTCCCACCGCTCCACCAACAGCGGCCCATGATCCCACTTGTGGGCCGGGATGCACAGGTTTGACAGCAGGGCTCTCTTTTAATTTTCCTGCCGACCCCACTCATGATCTGCGAGTCCATCGGACTTGGAAGGGAGGACTGACTAGCAGATCCACCGACCTTTTCCCCACTACGCCACCGAGGGGACATGTGGCAGGAATGGAGAATTAAAGAGGAACATGGAGGCTTCTTGTAGGGAAACGCCCAGTTGATAGACCAAGGAATAGGTGAGAGAATAACATTAATTATGATTTGAGGGAAGTAGATTATACCGAGTTATGATTCGAATACAGGATAGGGATGTGTGGAGAGCTTATGTCCGCATGGCCATGAACCTACGGGTTTGATAGTGCCAATGAATGTGTGAGTGATTAATTAAGTAATGTTCCATTTGTCGGTAATAATACTATAATGCCTTAATACCGAGTGAGTTGGTTCAACTGATACCATTTGAGGTTCATATTTCGGACTCTGGGTCGTTCAAACACCAATTTGTCGGAAGGTTTTTTTTTCCTGCTTTTCTTCAGTCTTTAAGGGAAATGCTGGTTATTAATGTTATTACTAGAACCATGACATTCAAATTAACACAGTAGAATCATTTAAATACCTAGGTACCAAAGTAAATGGACATAATGTATCAGAAGAAGATATTAAGGAAAGATTGATAAATGGGAATAAGGCTTATTTTGCAAATAGAACCTTACTTGAAAGCAAATTAATATAAAAAACTGCCAAAATAAAGTTATACAAAACACTCATTAGACCAGTAGTCACATATGTAGTAAAACTTGGGTCCTAAAAGAAACAATAAAACAGAAATTATCAATTTTTGAAAGAAACATTTTAAGAAGAATATTTGGACCAAATAGAGGAACTGATAACAGTTGGAGAATCAAAACAAATAACGAATTAAACAAATTAATCAAAAATCAGAATGTAGTAAACCATATAAGATCTCTCGGAATTGGTTAGCTTGGGCATTTGATATGAAAGGATGATCAGAGACTGGTCAAGAAACTCTGTAAATGGAAACCTATAGGAGGCAGAGCTATTGGAAGACCGAATAGCAGATGGGAGGATGACACAATGAACGATCTAAAGAAAATGAAAATGACTAATTTGAATATGGTAAGAGACAGATTGACATGGAGGAGGATTGTTGAGAAGGCCAAAACTTTCACTTTTGAAGTTGTCGCGCCTTAGGATGATGATCACTAGAACCATATCATTATATTCTCCATTTCATATAAATAATGAGAATAAAATATCATAAATGATTCAAAGTGACATAGTATGACAAAAATTATTTTGATTCCATAATTACGAAGATACAGATTAATTTGGCTTATGTTCGAGATGTTCCGATTTTAAAGGACTGAGATTTACCACGAATTTTTTCTCAGACTCATGAACGAATTCTGATTTAGATTTCCATTTTTCCCTAATGGGTAATAAGCCATTAAAAATCAAAATCAATGAATTTTTGGAAAACATATTATGAACACACTTAGCAATAGATAAGCACAGCCTATGGTTACATACAAGAAAACGTCAGACATTATATGATAAAAATGACTAAATATCTGAAATAGCTCATTGGAACTATCAAACCAGGAGGTTTATTGCCGCGCAGACAAATGCTCTCCCGATCCTTAGCAAATGTTTTCCAATCATGCCACTTATAATTTGCTTCCCTCAAATGACCGATGATATCATTATGTCACCTCATTTCTTGCCGTTTCCTACTGAGCATTTTCCTTCCAGATTTCCTGTAAAAAGTTTCTATATCTCTTTCTTGCGTTCCACATTCGTGCCAAATAACCTGCGCATTGCAGTCTATGAGACTTAACTGTTCTCATTATATCTGATTTCCCATAGAGATAATGTAATTCACTTTTAAGTAGTATTCTCCGCTCATCTGTCTGCTCTTGTTCTAAAAGTTATCTTAAGTGTTTTCATTCTCAAGTGATCTTAATATTTTCTCCTTTCTTAATGTAGGCATAAGAGACGATGTTTAGCTTCTCTATAATATAACTGGAAGAATAGCAGTTTTACATATTTTTAATTTAACAAATTTTAGGGCAGTTGGGATAAAAAGAGTCCCTGTTCTACACAATAGTAGGCCTACTTGTGTTTATAGTATGTTTAGTTTCTTTCTGCAGCTAATTCCTATTCGTTATCATCGTTCTTTGAATTCTGCCACTTCTTCAGCATTTCTCTCATTTGTTAACTGCCCGTACACATACAATAATGCATTTCTACGTGTAACCATACATACTTGCGTTTATAGATTTGAGTCTATGTTTAGTTTCTTTTTGCAGCTAATTCTTATTTGTTATCATCGTTCTTTGAATTCTGCCACTTCTTCAAAATTTCTCATTTCTCAACTGTCCATACACATAGGCCTATAATACTGTATTTCTATCTGTAACCATATATAGGCCCTACTCGCGTTTATAGATTTGAGTCTATGTTTAATTTCTTTTTGCAGCTAATTCCAATTTGTTATCATCGTCTTTGAATTCTGCCACTTCTTTAAAATTTCTCTCATATGTCCATACACATTCGATAGTGCAGTGAGATAATTAGTTAGTTAACTCACTGCACTATCGAACCAGTAGGTTCATGCCCGCGCGACATAAGCTGTCGATATATTCCTATCCTGAGCTAATGTTTTCCAATCATCCCTTGTATAATCTACTTCCCTCAAATAATAGTTAATGCTATTCTGCCACCTCATTCTTGGTCTGCCAACTGGATGTTTTCCCTCTGGTTTTCGTACAAGAAGCTTCCATGCATGTCCTTCATTTCCCATTCGTGCTACATGTCCTGTCCAACGCAGTCTCGAGACTTAACTATTCTTATTACATGTGGCTTTCTATAAAGACCATGTAGCTCACAGATATGTAGTCTTCTCTCTTTGGTTCAAAAATTTTCCTAAGAACTTTATTCTCAAATATTCGTAATCTCCTTTCCTCCCTTAAAGTAAAGAGTCCATGTTTCACATCCATATGATATAACTGGTAGAATAATAGTTATATATTTTTTCAGTTTAACGTTTTTTGAAAGGAGTTCGGACGTCAAGAGTCTCTGCAATGCATAATAGCACGCATTTCCACAATTGAGCCTATGTCTAATTTCTTTGTGCATCTCATTCCTATTTCTGATTATTGTTCCAAGATATTTGAATTCAGCTACTTCCTCAAAATTTCATTTGTCATTAGCTGTCCACTTCCATTATATAATGTATTTCTATGTGTGAATAAAGTCCTAACATCCCATGTTCCTAGGAAAAGTCCCTGTGTTTGAGCCTTTGGCATGGGTTCCCTAAAGTAGTCCCCGCCCGGAGAACCGAAAGGGGGGCTATATAACCTCCGGAAAATGTTACCTAGTGGAACTCATGTCACCATTTCTTGACGATTGTATTTTTACGGTGAAAGATCGTCACTCTTTCGACCAATGTACTTTTTTCGTCTAGCTTATCACCTTCGACCCGTCCGGCATGGGTAACCCTATCAGCAGCAATGCTACCGCCGGCATAGCTATGTAAATATATGAGCAAGTAATCACCAATGATTTTAAAGTCTTTCTAAGAAAATACGGGTTAAAACTGCTGTATTGGCTCCAGTGGTTTTGCTAAACATAGGGTGCTATTTTCATTTTTTTGTAAATGTAAAATTATACCTAAAATGTGTTGCATTTGTATATAAAAGAACATTTTCATGTAATGTGAGGAAATGTTACATCACAAAAATACATCTATAGAAACGTTGGTTCACATTGTAGCGTTTAAGACACATAATTACTAACTGATATCCGGATTTCAGATTTCATGTCCGGTTAATTTCACAGAGGAGTTCATGATTTTTCTCAGTTATCCAGGAAAATTATTATTTTGTTTTCATTATAATCATCCATTTCATTTAACAAGCAAACTGTCAACCATTGCATGCCGAAATCTAACTTCAAATTCTCTCAGAGAAGCGTTGTGATGATGCAAGTCTGTGTCCAAAAAATTATCCGCCGTTTTTAACTAGAAGGCACAGAAATTGAAGCCAGAATTCAGCAATAGCAGCCTACTATACGAAACAGATGTACATCCCTTCTTGAGTTAAGAGCGGCGTGAAGTGAAGCGGGACGCGGCTCGGACGGTAGGAGTTGTATTACTTTCCTATAATTTAAATGAGAGATTTGGCGCTAGATTTTAGTGCCTTGCAGTTAAAAAAGACAGATAATTTTTTGGACACGGCCTTTGAACATCACAACGCTTCTTTGGAAGAAATTTCAAGATAGGTTTCTCCAAGCAATGGTTGTAGTTTCCTTTGGAAGAATTAATGTTAAATTAATTTCAAAGGAGACATACACATACTAAGATACTAGACGCGATATAACGAAATACGTCGAAGTAAAAAAGAAGCTGAATTATACAATTTTAGTTATAACATTATTCGTTTACCTACCTCGCATACACATGAACATATTTGGGTGAAGTAGATAGCAAATAAAATTATTAATTTTAATAAAATCATGGGAATAATACATTTAGTAATGAAACCTTCGCTAGTCCAGAGAAATACCAGAGTACAGTTATACAAAACCTTAGCAAGACCTGCACTTTGCTACGTCAGTGAGGCATGGACTTTGAGGAAATGACAAGAGAGCAGGATAACTTCTAGTGAAATGAGATTCATGAGATATCTAACAGAATATACCAAATGGGATCACAAACGCAATGATGATAGGAACTACGTTTAGAATCGGTCATTGAATACATATATAGATACCAGGACAACTGGATGAATCATTTGCGTCGAATGAGTTCAGATAGAGGTCCCAAGGCCATGCTTCGTTATTGTCCAACAGGGAAGAGATATCTGGGCCGTCCAAGGAAACGCTGGATACTAATTTCATCAGTGAGATTGTAATAGGCCTATGGTTGGATGAAGAAGAAGACATTCGTGTTATTTAGTTCTCTTAGTTCTTAAATTCAAAGAATGCGTTTAATATTTGGTAACTATATCAATAAAACATTTTAAAAATTGTTTTTATTACAGCGCACCAGATATCACTAATCATGACATATGTAATGTGGTTATAGAATATGGTATAAAAACCTAATAGGGTAAAGAAAAGCTGGGTATTAATTTATTTCAACAGATTTTGTATACATAAACGTGACATATTATGGTAATAATCTCCTTTCATTTACTGCAACCAGCTGTTCACCTAGAATTCACAATCCCGTTTTAATTCAATAAAATGGCGATTTAAAGTTATTAATGTATATTTGTGTGGATGCCACTTGCTAATTTTGTAACGTATTATTGTAAATCATAAAATTAATGTTTTCGTTGAAAGAGGCGAGTTTGATCCGAAAGTCATTTTTAACGCAAAATATATGTTTGGGAAAGTGAAAAGAGTTAAATAGTTGCTGAATGTGATCAATTAGCTTAAAACATAAAGTGATAATAAAAATAAATAATAGTTAAAAAACCAAAACAACACGCTTTATTAGAAAACCGAACTAAAACATGAAAAATAATTTTAATTTCCAACACGCTTGGGATAAAATTAAAGTGGCCAACAAAAACATCGTCTCCAACACATCTAGGATAAAACTATAGTTATCTACAAAAAAAATTACCATCAAAAGCGTGGGGTGCTCTATATCAATTAATATATTTGATAATAAACAGATATTGGTAAAAGTAAAGTCTCTAAGAAGAAAACGTAAAAACCATAGAAAGCACTCCACGCTTTTGATGGTAAAATCATGTTTTTTGTAGATAACTCTAGTTTCATTCTATATGTATTGGAGATAATTTTTTTGTTGACCACTTTAATTTTATCCCAAGCGTGTTGGAAATTAAAATTATTTTTCATTTTTTAGTTCGGTTTTCTAATTAAGCGGGTTGTTTTAGTTTTTTTTAAACTATTATTTATTTTTTACTTTTTAGTTTGATTTTCTAATAAAACGTGATGTTTCAGATTTTTAAACTATTTTTTTTTTTCATTTTTAGTTTAATTGATGTCATAAACCGGAATCCCACGAAAATTTAATTGCTTAATTCTCTTCTAAAAAAAATCCTCCGGCCCGGATTTGAACCAGGGACGTAAGGATTACTGAAATTATATACCAATCAGTCCACCGCTCTACCAATTGAGCGCTTACAACGATTGACTAAAAAGTCGATAAGTCCGCAACCTATTACACCGGTTTTTATTTATTTTTTTATTTTCTGATGATTCTGGCCAGGATTTTAGAAAACAATTATGACATTATTGTATTGTCATGGGTCCTTTACAGGTATACAAAGTTTCAAGTCGATCCAATGTTTTAAGTGGGTGAAAATCGTGTTACAAATTCCGTTACATAGATACATAGACAGATACAGGTCAAGATAATATAAAGCTTGTAATAAAAGAAGCTTAACAATAAGTTGTGTTATATATCACTAAAGTCATTTTCTGTCAAAATGTTGTTAATAATAATCAGTAACTAACTCACTGGCTCTATCGAATCCTTAGATTCATGGCCCGCGGACATAAGCTTTCCACACATTCCTATTCTGAGATTTTTCTAATCATCCCCTCTATAATCTACTTCCCTTAAATAATTTTAATATTATTCTCTCACCTCATTCTTAATGTATCAACTGGACGTTCTCCCTCTGGTTTTCCTACTAGAAGCTTCCATGCATCTCTTTCATTCCCCATTCGTGCCACGTGTCCTACCCATCGTAGTCTATGAGATTTAATGTTCTTATTATATCTGGTTTCTTATAAAGACCATGTAGCTCACTGTTATGTAGTTTTCTCTATTCATCTCTCTTTGGTACAAACATTTTCCTAAGAACTTTATTCTCAAATTCTCGTAATTTCCTTTCCTCCTTTAAAGTAAGAATCAATGTTTCTCATCCATATAATATATAACAAGGAGAATAAATAATAAATAAAAATAATATTAAGTGGTCCTTAACAACGTTATCACGTTCCACGAATGTTATAAGAAAATGTCAAAACAAAGTTTTAATTCATGTATCCTACGTCAGGACAATATTCACCATCGTTATAAACTAATGCACTATTGTATTTTAACATCCAAGATCGTATCGCATCCAGAATATTTGCTTGTATTCAGTAGACTGTAAATTTATATTGCTGTGTTTTAATGGGTTTTCTGTTGAAATTTGCTTATGTTGTGGAACTGGTGATTTGTGATTAAATATATACTGGTAATTAAATTGCATCCCAACATTTTCTTCGGCAACTAAGGCAATTGAAGAAAAAATATGAACCGGATTAATCGGCACTAGAATTTAAACCTGAAATCTCTTGAATATAAGTATAAACTGCTATCATCTGAAAAAAATTCGCTCGGTTTTGTACAAATGGTTTTTCTTAGGGAACTACAGATTTGCCACTAGAATCTAAAAGACATTTGCAATAGATTATCTAAGGAATTCGTACTTAATTCGCACTTAAAACATTTTCTTAAAGTTAACATGTTATTTTGTGTTCTAGCTTTTAGAAAAGAGGGGAGTTCGTTACATTCATGAATATCTTATCGTGTAGAAATAACGTCTTGCCCTGAACTTGAAATGAAAGTGACAGGATCTATTTAGCGCATAATTGTCTTAACTATCTCCTGAAATATCTTTCAATTACCAAGAGGAATTGTACCATGTAATTTAAACCTAGCCTCTCCAGTCGGGTGACATAATGGAATTAATACATAAACAATTGTATAGATCCTTAACCATTTAAGGCCATAGTTTTAATTAATGAGTTGTGGATTTTAATTATTGTGTTCGTCATGAATGTGTTTTGGGTGCTCTATATTTTAATAACATTGTGAAAGGATTATAGCGATGAAAAATGTTTTGGTAATGAAATCCTAGAATTTTTCCCATCGATTGAGGAAAATCAGGAAAAATTGTGAGCTATGTTGGTTAGCAATAAGAGTTGATCACGGAACCTTCGGAATATGAGTCTCAAGCTCTATCGTCTAAGACACCTCGTTTCGTAAAACATGATCTTATTTCAAAGCTGAAGATCAGTGTATACATTTAGTTATTCGGTGGCAAATAGCATTTTACTTGATAACGACCTTTAACAGCTTAGGTCAGGCGTGTCTAACCTTTTTTAGAACAGGGCCGCTGTGATTAAGATGGAATTGCTTTGCGGGCCACATTATCCGATTTTTTACAGTATGAAATAGGATCGAAGATAAAGCAATTAATTTAAATATAAAATAACTAACATATTGTTATGTAATTTCTATTAATATATTAATCATATATTAGTTAAATTATTTTTAAAATTAAATTAAATATATATTTTTTCGAGTATAATCTAATTATAAAATCTGAATTGAACACAATATAAATAAAGTATTAATAACCCTTGTATGTTTAATATAAATTTTAGTTTAAAATTTAAATAAAATTGTTATATAAAAATAATTAGTTTTTTACCTGTCAGTACGACACCTGGCACTGCTTTTCACGAACAAGGCATCCAATGTCTGGTTTGATAGATGTTGTAGCAACTCGAAGCGAACTCTCCAGATGACTGTCGGTGATCCACGTACGTTGCACACTTAGCATGTTTCATCCTGGAGAACACTTGTTCGCATATGTATGTGCTACCGAAAAGTGTTGCGAAACGAAATGCGTGTCTATTAATGACCGGGTAATTTTTTTCTGGGAAAGTAGTCGCGATAGAATTGTAGTAAGTGGACATTGTTAAACTTATTCTTTACGTCTGACACACATTGATAATCAACGTACTCGATTGCAGATCCTCGTGGGCCTCGTCTATTTCAATGGAGAAATGGGAAGAAAACATTAAAACTTATAACATTCTCCTTAAAGTCTTGAAATCTAACGCAGAATTCGTTTCATAATTCTTAATTCTGTTGTTGTAATATTAGTTGTTTGTCTTAGTCAAATCTAGTGGACTAGTGGTTACTATGACCGCTCCTGGTTCAGAGATTCGCGGGTCCAAACCCGGCCGGGATCAATTGAATTAAACGGGCTTATTTCGGAGAGAAAATAGGACCTAGGGTCCCGTGTCATACATGTAGGCCTGGGGCAGAGAAATAATTTGAAGGGGCACGTGAATAAAAATTGTCGACCTTTTCAAGCCCAAATTTGTATTACGACTCTGATGACCAGATGTGTTAAAGTGCCTTTTCAAATAAGTTAGCAAGCAGCTAACTTTATTATCCTCCTTTTTTTTATTTTATTTTAATCCATTCATTCACGCCACTAATTAGATGACGAGGTTGTATTCAAGGATTTTGAAATAAACCGGGTTGGATTACAATTTTTGAAACGAATTCTTAGAATAAGGAAATATTTTGAAAAAAAAAATAAAGTTGATACAAGGGTATTTCAAATAATAAACTTTAGGCGAGCTTCTCGTTTTAAAAATTTAAATAATAAAAAAGTTTACATTACTTAACGTTTATGCGCTGATTCTAAGAGATATTTATAAAACATTGAATTGTAGAAGTCGTTTAGCTTTTAGTCCATGTATAGTTATTGAAAAATATGTATATTAATTTAATATAATTAAAATAAGTAAGTTTTAACTGTTTTAAAAGATCTGAGTTTAATTTTCTGATAAAATACTTTCTTTAGTGTATTTGTTTTTCAATTTAAAGGCAACTTTATTGTACAGTTTTAGTACACGGAGTTTTGACGATGTAATAAAAATAAGATAAAATCTTTAAAATATGTACCTTTCGGTAGGTGCCGTCGTCCTCAACTATGTTAAAATATTGTATTTAAAATTTATCGGGAGGCCTTTCGGAAGTTAACTTCCAGCAGCAACTGCTACAGACACTTTGAGTCTACATTGGCGTAAAAAACAACAACAACTAGTAGCAGACACTCATTCTGCTGATGATTGAAGTTAACTTCCGAAAGGCCTCCAGATAACTTTTAAATACAATATTTTAACATAGTTGAGGACGACAGCACCTGCCAAAAGACACATATTTTAAAGTTTTTATCTTAAGACTATTCATCTCAACGGAATTTGATATGAATTTTATTAGTGTCGATTGTAATAAAAATATTTAAAAGAAGTAAATGACACTAGTTCTTAGTTATAGCCCACTGGTAACCCAAGAATATAATATTTAAGAATGGAAATTACAATAGTACAAGATTAGAACAGTAAACTTGAGTCTTAATAATGCTGATTATTTATTTTTAGTCTTCTGTTGGTTAAATCTGATGGTGGAATATTGACCATTTCTCGAAGTAATGTACTTGTGTTATGATATACATGCGTAACATGTTTTTATAAAGAATCTAACATAGTGTTCCCAATTTAAAGAACTCATGAGAAAATGTTACTATAAATCAATTCTACAATCTATGTTTTGGATGATGTGTGTTTGGATCTTTTGCGTTATAATGGGGTACAGGTAAAGCTATATTAGGATTTTGGATCATGTCCTTGTTCCTTATATCCCTTCCGGCACTTTCTATCTCTACTTATTGTATCTCCATTCTTTTTTTCTCTCTCCATGGCGCGACAGGTCTAGAAGGGTGTTGGTATACGAGCGAACTACTGGCTTCACGTCTACCAAGTGCCAATCACAGATGTGGACGGTCACCCAGCCAGTATAGGGGTAGCATGTGGTGAGCACAATTCCCCAGCCGTTATAATAGGTTTTCTTAAAATGGAGCAGCTACTCATCGTAGCTACCCAAATTCATAACACGACATTAGGTGGGATCCTGTAACATGCCAACTACAGTCCACCGCTCTACCAACTGAGCTACCAGAGATCCTGTCCTATGCACTGACCGAAATTCCGTGAGAAATTTTTCCCCCATCGGACATTGTAATACTTCGCGGGGCACGTTAATATACCACATTAGAATAGGGAAGACTTTCCAGATGAGTGATTAGCTGAGACAACACGGACATTTAAGACAAGACACATAATTAAGTCATGCATTCATATCAAATAAGGAGACAGCAATTTAGGTGATTATGGAAGTTTTAAAAAAATTAGAAATCTTGCCGTGATCGGGGACCAAATGTGGTGCTAACTATATTATCATATTATCCCTAGACGACAACGGTGGGCGCCATGTACATGACTTTGTGTTTTATATTGTAAATATTCTGACTTCAAAAATAAGAATATATGTTGTAGTTTTTATGTAGTGGACCGCTCTATGTCGAAGATTGATAGATATAATCGCTCTCCATCTCTCGGTCACTCCATGTACAGTTTGTGGTAAACAAATGTAAGCTAGGGAAAGTTTTCCTCAGGGTTTTCCCCGTTTTCCCATACCTAAAACTTGATTCAACCGCTTCTTCATACTCTTGTCATCCAGTTTCATTTCAATTAAACTCGTCTGCTCATGTAATGGAGGGAAGACATGGTCAGCTGGCAGCCTAGTATATTACATACCTTTAAAAATAGGGGCTTCATTTTATATTTACTTTCTAATTTGTTTCATTGCGATTATTTGAAGTAAAATCGCTCTCAAATTATAGTCCTCTCATTATAATGCAAAATAAATTTTGGAAAATCACATTTTCAAACGAACATTATATTTTGGTAAAATGAAAGAAAAAAGGTGACCCAAATTTAGTATTTCTTACTTTTCCTAACCTCTAAATAATTAGCCTATTTTTTCGTTCCCACCGTAGTATGTTAATGATCTGTTTGATCACATTAAAGTTGAAAAAGCAATAATGTATTTAATTGTATTCAAATTAGCACCAAATGCAACTATAAAAATATAGTTAAATCAGAAATAACTAAAATAATTTAATAAAAAATAGAATGGTTATTAGTGTTACATTAATTTTTTTATATTGGTTTTCAATAATTCAAAATCTACATAAAAATCTATAAGCCTATTTCTGTAATGTTACACTCGACAAGATTTCGTGAATAATTTTAACGAATTGGAGAAGATAATTGATGAATTTCATACTGATGAGGAAATTTATAAATTGAATTTTAGTGAAAGTATGTGATAAAATACTATATTTTTCTAATAAAAATTAATAAAATGTTTTAAAATCGGTTTCAAAAAACTGTCCTCGCTTTTATAATTTTAACAGACATTTATTTTTTATGTTTCTTATCTTATTACTTTATTAAACCTATTTCATGTTTTGCAAATATACTTAATCAGATAAGACAATTTAAATCTTGAAAAGAATTTTAACAAAATGGATACAATACAGTATTGTTTTTATAATGAAAATGCATTCATTAATTATTAGATTGTTATTTTATTATTTTCTAAGTGTGGATGCTTTCTTGTCATTTTAATATTTTTTTTCGCAAATTTGCTTAATTCCAAAAAAATAAATTACACTTCAAATTAAATAATGAAGATGTTTTATTTGTTTAATAAAAATTGATAGGTTGAATTATCTTTGCTTTGTTGTCAGTTGAACATTTTTTTTATTTTTCGCAAACATACTTATTTACAAATAAGAAAATATTAATATTTAATAAAATTCTGTAAAAAGACTATAATATAGTAATAATTATTTCCCAATGAAAATTAAATAAAATACATTTTATTTAAATAACTTGCAAAAAATAAATGCGCCTACTTTGTTGTAATTTTAGTTGTTAACTTTTCGCAAATTGCTTAATTCCAAGTAGTAAAGTAGAAAACTTGGATGGGTGTTCTGTTTCTTGAAATAAATTTTAAAACAATTTATAGGAAAATAATTAAACTTATAATGTTGTTATAGTCACTATGTGAAAATGTTATATAAACGGTGAAAGTAGTATAAAATAAGGTGACTTACCTTAGAACTCTAGTTAGCGGCTGTTGATGGACGGTGATGGGTGAAATGGAAGCGCTCCATGGCGCTCCTTCATGTTTTGGGCCTCCGATGAAGTGTTGAAGTGGCAGAGCGAGGGAACGACACAATGCGCAGATGAAGTAGCACTGTTGCTCCTGCATGAATTTCACACAACAAACTTTAGTTTAGGGAAAGTCAGTTTTGCGCCCGCGCGCCATCTCTTTACGCTAGTCGATTCGAGTCAAAACCACGTGTTGTTACCTAACTCTGTACACCTTACGTCAGTGGCGGTACCACACTTTTTAATTTACTTCTTTAATTTAGAGTAACTTTAACCATTAAACATTTTCATTATTTTTAGTTGATTTATACCCAATCCATGATACCTAACAAAGCATTACATTGAGCAGATCTTTCGTAGGAGGGAGCACAATGGTGGTTGGCGGGCCTCTCTAGATCCTTACTAGCAGTAAGCCTATGCCAGAAGGAGAACAGCACAAACCATGGGAAACAAACTCAAATCCAAGAACCATCCATTCATAGTAATTCTGCCCCAAAGCAGGTCTTTCACTGCAATCATAGCATTTTCATGCTTTACTAGGGAATTATAGGTGTGGTAGCTTCCCGTTGCTTTCCATACCGGTAAAGGAAGGTGATGATAATGATAAGGATGATGATGGCCGGATGATTTTCGGGGACCATTGGGCCCTAAGCATCCTGACATGTATCTTACAAGTGAGGAAAAACCCCGATAAAAACCTCACCCAGGAGCCTGTCCCGACCGGGAATCGAACCCGGGACCGCTGCGTGACAAAGCAGCACGCTACCTCGAGACCACAGCGGTGGAATAGATTTTTAAATTTCCTTTCTCCGTCCCGAGTTACCCACGAAACAACGAAGGACCTTAAATTGTACAGTTTAACCGTACGGAATTTTAACCTACCATAAACATATTGTAATGGGTTTGTTACCACAGCAGGAGTCCCCTTGATTATTGTGACCTTGATATTGTGCTGCAGATGATATCGATATTTAACTCTGTTAAATCACAGAGTTCTCCAATTCTATTGTTGCGAACTAAATGGCTGTGTTATTAAAGTTAATTTCTTATATATAGTATTCAACCGGAAAGGAATTTGATTCCGAGCCCTCTGTATGAGACACAACCATGTTATGCCCACCCCTATACTCCCACAGTATATCTGGTAGATTGGAGGAAAAAAAATATATTTTTGCGCGCTACTGCATTTTGTCATACTTACTGCAATGGCGATCATGATTCAAAGTTCAACATCCTATATTTCGGGATTGCCAACCTAAGTAACTATACTGTAATATTACATTTACACGCACGTGTGGGAAGTAAAACCACTGCCCTCTGTGTATACTATGTACAATATATATACAAAAAAAAATATCCAAAATATAGTGTTAATAATCATTAATCGAAAAAAATCACTGCATTTTAAATGAACTGAACTTTATTTGAAACAATATAAAACAATACATACGTACTTGCGGCCATGATATCAGTAATTGGTCTCAATGCCTTCTGTTGTCCACACTGGTAACGTTAGTCAATTGTTTATAATGAACGCAAATGTTTCAAACAAAGATGTTTATTATTTTAATATTATTATTATTATTATTATTATTATTATTATTATTATTATTATTATTATTAATTATTATTATTATTATTATTATTATTTTGAAAACACCATCGCGCAAAAAATAATGTACAACGCACGTTAGTGAAGTGTTTTACAGAATCTCGGAAATTAAAAACCTTGTTATCGTCCGGTTTTTTAAAATTTTCCTCTATTCTGTAAAAACCACTTCCCAACCTCGCATCGTAATATAATATAATATGGTGTTTAAAAAAACAGACAAAGTACAGTATGTGATAAATAAAATTAAATGTAATGATTGAAGATGAATCTCATCGCCGAATATGAGTGATTTGCCTGATATTGAGAGCCAAAGTGTTGCTACGCTTCGGACATTGAACGTAAAATTAATTGGAATTAATTATATAATTAATCAGTAAAACAAAACCTTCATTACCTCATGACTGAAATACTCCTACATATAATGACACTTCTGATAATGTGCACCGATCTCTAAATAACCTTTGTCTATTTTGTAATTAAGTTATAAATAGATAGTTCGAATCCATTGGTAATTGATAAATGATTTATGTGGACTGGAAGTAAATATCAATTAAACTAAATATGTGGTCACACGTAAAAATACATTATATAATGGAAATGGACAGCTAATGACAAATGAGGGAAATTTTGAGGAAGTGGCTGAATTCAAATACCTAGGAACAATGATCACAAATAGGAATGAGATGCACAAAGAAATTAAACATAGGCTCAATTCTGGAAATGCGTGCTATTATGCATTGCAGAGTCTCTTGATGTCCCAACTCCTTTCAAAAAACGTTAAACTGAAAATATATAAAACTATCATTCTACCAGTTATATTATATGGGTGCGAAACATGGACTCTTACTTTAAGGGAGGAAAGGAGATTACAAGTATTTGAGAATAAAGTACTTAGGAAAATTTTTGGACCAAAGAGAGATGAACAAACAGGTGAATGGAGAAGACTACATAACAATGAACTACATGGTCTTTATAGGAAGCCACATATAATAAGAACAGTTAAGTCTCGTAGACTGCGATGGGCAGGACATGTTACACGTATGGGGAATGAAAGACTTGCATGGAAGCTTCTTGTAGGAAAGCCAGAGGGAAAACACCCAGTTCGTAGACCAAGAATGAGGTGGGAGAATAACATTAACCATGATTTGAGGGAAGTAGATTATACAGGGAATGATTGGAAAGCATTAGCTCAGGATAGGGATGTATGGAGAGCTTATGTCCGCGCGGTCATGAACCTACGGGTTCGATAGTGCCTGTGAGTAAGAAGTAAGGGTGGTCCAGGACAGAACTTTATAGAAGTGGGGTTTTCGTGCTGAAATTGGTAATCTGTTTCGTCTTACTTAGTGTCCCTTAAAATAATACGGATTATGTAGTAGAACCAAAGTCAGACCAAACCACCTAGTGTGAACTTTGTGTTGATTCTTTATTACGTTAAAATATGTGATAACTGGGTGAACGTTTCATTTGTCACGTTACTGATATTTTGTTGTTCTTGCTTTACCGCTCCTATAATTTACATATCATGTGATGAATAATGTTCTTAATTACATTAAATTATTATATATACTGTAGAAAGCAACGGGAAGCTACCACACCTATAATTCACTAGTAAAACTGCAAAGCATAGCATGAAATTGATTGCAGTGAAGGACCTACCCTATGGCTGAACACTATAGAAGAGAATTGTATATCTTAGCTAGATTAAGATTATATAATACACAGTGTTCTGCCCAAGAACAGGTCTTTCACTGTAAACTCAGCATTACCCACTCTTTCCTTAACTCAGCTTTCCTTCTTGCATTCGCATACAAACCATTAATTTTAATATTGTCTATCATCTGATGTATTTTTCTGCCTCTAACTTTCTTTCCGTTAACCATTCCTTCTGTGGCATCCGTCAGCAGCCAGTGGCCAATCCAATTTCTTTTCAACCTCTTTATGAGTTCCATCTTTGTTCTTCTTTTACCCACTCTGTCTAGCACATCTTTATTTTATCTGTCCATTTGATATGTTCGATCCTTCTCCATATCCATATCTCAAAAGCTTTCAGTCGCTTTTCCTCATTCCGTCATAATGTCCAAGTCTCTGTACCATGCAATGCTACACTCCACACAAAGCACTTCACTGGCTTCTTCCGTAATTATTTTGCCAAAGGTCCGCAGAAAATGTTCTTCTTGTTAAAAACTTATTTTGCCCTTGCTGTCCTCTACTTTACTTCTTGGCCGCAGTTCATGTTACTAATTATGTAATATTAATTGCTCCATATTTTTAATATCTAGGCATTTTTTTCATCTAAACGTTGGACACCGGGATATGTATTTACATTGTTAAACAAGTCTTTTCCCTCCATGGTATCTTTACCTTGTCGTGGTGGAGTGGCTTGTGTGCTTAAATGATCCTGAGAGCTATGCCGGCGGTAGCATTGCTGCCGATAGGGTTACCCATGCCGGACTGGTCGAAGGTGATAAGCCAGACGAAATAAGTACCTTGGTCGAAAGAGTGACGATCTTTCACCGTAAAAATACAACCGTCAAGAAATGCGGACATGGGTTCTACTGGGGTAAAATTTTCCGGAGGTCAAATAGTCCCCCATTCGGTTCTCCGGGCGGGGACTACTTCAGGGAACCCATGCCAAAGGCTCAAACACAGGGACATGTTCCTAGGAACATGGAATGTTAGGACTTTATACAATAGCGGGGCACTAGAGATATTAACGCGGGAATTGGATAAATCGCCCTTGGATATAGTCGCTTTACAGGAAGTTAGGTGGCCAGGAGAAGGTAGTCAGGAATCAGGAAGCTTTGCATTATACTATGGGGGTGCAGAAAGACCTGCATTTGGAACAGGTTTTTTAGTCAGAAGGAGGATCCTATCCGCTATCCGAGATATTAAGTTTGTTAGTGATAGGATATCATACATAATTCTAAAGGGTAAACGACATGATTTTATAATTGTAAATGTACATGCCCCCACAGAAGATAAAGATGACAAGATCAAGGATGAGTTCTATGAAGAATTAGAATGCTTACTTGATAGCCTTTCACGATATCATATGAAAATTGTCTTAGGAGATTTTAATGCAAAAGTGGGGCGGGAAGATATATTCAAACCAACAATAGGCAAATTCAGTCTTCATGAAGATAGTAACGACAACGGGGTTAGATTAGTCACATTTGCCACATCAAAGAATCTCATTGTTAAGAGCACAACATTTCAGCATAAGGATATTCATAAATACACCTGGACGTCCCCAGATGGAGAAACTCGGAACCAGATAGATCATGTATTAGTGGATAAACGCTGGCACAGTAGCATCATTGATATTAGATCAGTTAGAGGGACAGACTGCAATTCAGATCATCATCTGGTCAAGGTGAAAATCAGACAACGGCTATCGCTTATGAGAGGAACAAACGCTAAAGATGATTCTGTAAAATATGAATTAAAAAACTTGAAAAATGATGAAATGCGGCAAGTATACCAAATCAAAATTGCTAATAGATTTGAAGTACTGGAATCTTCAGATGACAATGTGGCAAACGAAGAAGAAACTGATATAAATAAAGAATGGGAGGCTATAAGAGATACTATTAAATTGTCAGCATCAGAAAGCATTGGTTGTTTAAAAAAGAGGCAAAACAAGAAATGGTTTGATGAGGAATGTGCCGACATTGTAAAGAAAAGAAAGCTAGCAAAAATGAAATGGTTACACGAGCCAAATGAGGTAAATTTAGAGCAATTGGGTAGTGTTAGACGGGAAACCACCAAGTTACTAAAGAGTAAGAAGAGGGAATATTTGAGAGAGAAGATTAATGATCTTGAAATGAATGCAAAAAATAGGAACATTAGAGAATTATATCAGGGAATTAGTATAGAGAAGAAAGGGTTTCAGGCTAGAACAAACATAATTCGGAATGAAAATGGGGATATGATTGCAGATTCCAAGAGTATATTAAATAGATGGAAAAGTTATTTTAATCAGCTATTAAATGTACATACAGAACAGGACATTGAGGAGGATAAGTTACAGACAGCAGAAATGCTAGTCACAGAGCCAAGTGCATTAGAGGTTGAAATGGCAATTGAAAAATTGAAGATGTATAAAGCATCAGGTTCAGATGAGATCCCAGCAGAACTGATAAAATCAGGGGGAGAAAAATTGATGGACAAGATACGCTGGTTGCTTAGTATGATTTGGGAAAAAGAAGCTCTTCCAGATGAATGGAAGGAATCAATTATCGTACCAATTTATAAGAAAGGAGATAAAACTGATTGCAACAACTATAGGGGCATCTCATTACTTTCAACTTCGTACAAAATTCTAACAAATATATTAGTAAGCAGACTTACTCCCTATATTGATGACATTCTAGGAGATCATCAATGCGCATTTAGAAGAAACAGGTCTACAACAGATCAGATTTTTAGTATAAGACAGATTTTAGAAAAGAAATGGGAATATAATGGTACTGTACATCAACTATATGTAGACTTCAAAAAAGCATATGATTCAATTAAGAGGGAGAAGTTATATAGTATCCTGCTGGAGTTCGGAATTCCTAAAAAGTTAGTTAGACTTATACGAATGTGTCTAAATGGCTCAACGAGTAGGGTGCGTGTAGGCAAACAGTTTTCAGACACTTTTGAAATCCAGAATGGGTTGAAGCAAGGAGATGCACTATCTCCTCTACTATTTAATTTTGTACTAGAGCATGCCATTAAATCTTTAGAGAATGAGGAAGGCTTACAACTGAATGGTATTAATAAGCTGTTAGTTTATGCTGATAATGTAGTACTACTGGCTGATAGCGAGGAGATACTGAAGGCCAACACGCACACACTATTGAGTAACACTAAGAAATTAGGACTGGAAGTAAATATCAATAAAACTAAATATATGGTCACACGTAGAAATTCATTATATAATGGAAATGGACAGCTAATGACAAATGAGGGAAATTTTGAGGAATTGGCTGAATTCAAATACCTAGGAACAATAATCACAAATAGGAATGAGATGCACAAAGAAATTAAACATAGGCTCAATTCTGGAAATGCATGCTATTATGCATTGCAGAGACTTTTGATGTCCCAACTCCTTTCAAAAAACGTTAAGCTGAAAATATATAAAACTATTATTCTACCAGTTATATTATATGGGTGCGAAACATGGACTCTTACTTTAAGGGAGGAAAGGAGATTACGAGTATTTGAGAATAAAGTTCTTAGGAAAATTTTTGGACCAAAGAGAGATGAACAGACAGGTGAATGGAGAAGACTACATAACAATGAACTACATGGTCTTTATAGGAAGCCAGATATAATAAGAACAGTTAAGTCCCGTAGACTGCGATGGGCAGGACATGTTGCGCGTATGGGGAATGAAAGACGTGCATGGAAACTTCTTGTAGGAAAGCCAGAAGGAAAACGCCCAGTTGGTAGACCAAGAATGAGGTGGGAGAACAACATTAACTATGATTTGAGGGAAGTAGATTATACAGGGAATGATTGGAAAGCATTAGCTCAGGATAGGGATGTATGGAGAGCTTATGTCCGTGCGGCCATGAACCTACGGGTTTGATAGTGCCAGTGAGTAAGTAAGTAAGTAAACAAGTTTTTAGATAAATGCTCTTATATTTTGACATGGGTTATACTTTTGTAACTTTAGATTTGTATTTTTTTTTAATTCAGTTCCACCACGTTGTCATTTCGACATTCTGGTATTCTCTCCTGGCATGGCGTTATTGTAACGCACTACTGAGGTTGGTGCGCCTGGAGGTCGGAGTTACGCTGCCCCGATGATATATGATACGTGATGATGATGGTAATGAGGCGCCAGGAGAGGCCTTAATCCTAAACGTAATGCATATGTTAATGATGCCCTGATGATGTTCAGGAACCGTTTGGTCCTTAAAGTTTCCTTACAGGCGAGGAAAACCCCCAAAAAAACTACCTCCCAGAAAACTTGCTCCGACCGGGATCGAACCCGGGCCCGCTGCGTGACAAGGCAGCACGCTACATCGAGATATTAAGGATTTGTTAGTTCTGAATGAGTGGAACAAAATACCTAAAAGTATTTTCTTATTATTACAATAAATGCCAGTAAATAAGCTTTAAAATATAACTTTATATTTTATTCCATTACCGTAGTGCTAAAGTTTATTTACTCTTACTTTTTTCCCCGAATTAATCAAATTTAATTGTATAAAATCTAAAACTGGAATTTTTCATACACCCTATGCTAGATCTCATATTTCTGTGTAAATTAAAGTCTGTTGTGTTAAAGTAGTTTCCTAAAAATAACATTTATTTTTAAGACTGATGTTAAATATTGTTCCAAAGGCAACTGGATTATAATAACTGTGTATTATTAAATATTTACTAAGGCTTCAGCGTGAGTTTGCTGTTTGACGGATCTCTGGGAACTGGTTATAAGAGGAATCAACTGGATCCAGTTGGCTAAGAATAGGGACCAATGGAAGACCTTAGTGAATGCGGCATTGAACTTAGGTTCCGGAAATCATAGAGTTGTTTCGTTTTATCATAAAATATTCAAAAGTATTCTAAATTTACACACTTTTTAATAACTCTTCGATTTTGATTGTTTGATACAATTAAATTGTATTTTCATACAGGAACACTAACTCTCATTAAACAACAAATTGAATTGCACATCACTCATAAAATTAATTAATACGATAATTAAGATATTGTAAATAAAAGTAATTTGAAATACCGTACAAGTCCGAAAGTAAGGAAATAAATTAGGTACTAGTATCATCTACATTATGTTAACAATTTTTTTCATGATAGCACAAAAAATAAATATGCACTTTTGTTTTTTTTAATAGTTTTCATTATTGCATTTGTTATTTGCTCCCTCGATCTTTTTAGGTGATTTGTTTTAAACCAATGCTATACAACAAAATTGGTAATAATTAATAAAGGTATAAACTGTTCTATAAAGACACACTGAACTACGACTAAATAAAACTTACGGTGTTTTGTTTATGTATATGTAAAATCTTAAAAAGATTCAACACGATCCCGGGTCTAGTGGTTGCCATGCTCGGGTTTGGATCCAACCGGACGGGTTGATTTTTTTTTCAAAAACATCAAATACTGAATATACCCTCCTTCGGAAGTGAAATACATCTGTGAGTTCTGTGACATAGATTCACAGCACATATTATAAGGCTTAGGTAAATTCCTTTCACATTTAGATTTGAGTTATGTAGCTGATGGCTTGAGTTCTTAAAAGTGTCGTTAAATAAAATATTTCTTACGAAAGATAATTGTCCTACTAGATCTTACGTTGTTCACAATATAAATAATTATTAGTACAATTCCACACATACAGGGTGCAAATGAATTACACTACACACTTTTATCTCTATAGAATGAGCTTGCTTAAGCTATGTAAGGTAAAATTAAAATATAAAATTATGGAATATTCACCTGAAAAGTCCGTCTCCTCAACTTAATTAATTATTTAACTGTAGCGCTTTCGGGACTTGTCCCATCATCGGCAGGATTCAAAACGGTGTTTCACTGAAGATCTGGTAGAGGGGGTTACATGTATTGGGTTCGTTTTCATCATGAAAGCAGCTCACAACAACGACAATCCGATAAACGAAAACGAACCCAATACATGTAACCCCTCTGCCAGATCTTCAGTAAAACACCAGTTTTGAATCCTGCCGATGATGGGACAAGTCCCGAAAGCGCTACAGTTAAATAATTAAATTAAGTTGAGGAGACGGACCTTTCAGGTGAATATTCCATAATTTTATATTTTAATTTTGAATAATACCTCAACGGAACACATCATGAATCTTATAAAAGTTGACTATATAATGTAGGGAACCAGTTATCAAATAAATTGAAATGACCGAGTTATAAGGAATGTAATAAGTAAATCGTGGTAGAGATGAAACTGCAGCGAAATATGTCCTGACAAACTTCTCTCTTTCTTCCGCTTCTCTCACTGTCAGCGTCAATCATAATCTCATGTCTATAGTTCCATTTTTTTCGCGTCCCCACTCACGGTACTTCCCTTCACTTCGCCCAATTTTCAGCTGAACTTAAACGTCACTAAACCACTCCTGTTCGCGCACATCGTGGCAATTTATTTGGCTCTACCCCTACTAATAAATCCATATGAAATTATAAAATAGTTAATGTAATTTGTATTAGATTAATTGAACCACATTCTGAAAAAAAAATTAACCTTCAAATTTGAAATATAAGAGTTAATGCCATACTACTATTCCTCAAGTATCGCTCCATGTCTTGCAAAAAAGATCCAACCCACAACCTGCAGTCTTAACCCATCTACAAACCTAGCAAGAAAACACTAATCTAGTAAATAAAAATGAGTGTTTGTTTGTTTGTTTGTTCGTACTTTATGCGCGGTCACACCGTTGATCCGATTGTGATGGGGTTTCTTGAACAATGTTCAAGAGATTCCTGGGATGAACATAGGCTATAAGAGAGTTGTGATATTCAACTCCTACATCCCTAAAAGTCGCCCTTTGTAGTGGAAAACGTGAAAAAAAGTAGCGCTTTGGACGCTTAAATGGCTTACGCTGCCTAAACCATAACAAATACACGAAATTAAATTACACAGAATTGAATATCTTAAAAAGGTCTACAAAAAGGTAGGATTTAAAAATAAGTATAGTCCAAACCCTCGTGATGCCATACTTTAACTACTGTGAGATACTATTGACTAACCACGCTGACAACCTCTCCGATAAGTTACAGCTGCCCATAGTATGTGCGTCAGACGCATTATGTAGTACAAGGAACTATGAATACATTTCTTGATCCTTCAAAGATCTATCCCGGCTCAGACAAACCATCAAATCTTACAATTTCTTGATCTGTTTTTAAAATTCTACTAAATTCTATCCCTGACTAATTATCCTCTCGCTTTGATGTATTGTACTCAAATCATGATTTAAGTACTAAGTAGATTCCAGAGTAACTTAATATCCCCTTGCACAGAACATCTCGCTAATTCTATGTTTTATACATTGTTTTGTATACTACTCTTACTCTTACTCGCGCTTCACAATTACAGACGTGAACCCGTTATACAATGTACACGCCAATATCAGTACCAAATGACATGCTGAAGATGGAACATGTTCTGAAAGGCCTACATGGTTTTAACTAATTCATAAAGTTTTAAAAAAATCAATTTTAATTGAGGAAGACTGATATATCAGGTACTTACAACAATATTTAAAAAATTACTCCATAACCTCAAATATGATTACAATGAATTTTATAAGTATTGATTTATTCATCCCTATTTTTTTATCCTCTCAGACTAACCTTCAGATAATATATTTTGTTGATCTGTTTTCAAAATTCTACTAAATTCTATCCCTGACTAATTAGGCTCTCGGTTTATTTTTGTCATCAAATCATGGTTTACGTACCAGATCCCAGAGTAATTGAACATCCCCTTTGCACGTAACATAGCCTATCGCTATACCATATCTCACACAGTATTGTAGGCTACTCATGATCTTAGATTTCCCTCCCTCCTGGAATTAGGGTCTGCCTGACTATAGACAAAGTTAATAATTATCTGTGTAGGCCTGATGTTCTTAATATCTAGGTTATCCGATTTTCATTACTCTATTATTCAACTTTTATATACGTCCTTCCATAGCTGTGGTCTCGAGGTAGCGTGTTGCCTTGTCACGCAGCGGGCCCGGGTTCGATTCCCGGTCGGGACAGGCTCCTGAGTGAGGTTTTTTCGGTGTTTTTCCTCACCTGTAAGACAAATGTCAGGAAGTTTAGGGCACAACGGTCCCCGAAAATCAATTGGCCATCATCATCATCCTTATCATTATCGTCATCATCCTTCACCGGTCTGGAAAGCAACGGGAAGGTTAAGAGGCTCACTCAAGAGACCCTTGATTTCATTCATGAAATAGGTCAATAAGTAGAATTGTCATTTATTAATTTACTTCACTAGAGTATAAAGTTCTAAGAACTGCAAATACATATGATCAGCAACAGCTGTTTCCAGAACACCACACCTATAATTCCCTAGTAAAGCTGCAAAGAATAGCATGAAAATGCTATGATTGCAGTGAAAGACCTGCCCTCGGGCAGAATTACTATGGATGGATGGATATACATCATATTTTCTCACGCAGTATATTGGGGATTTCCTCTAAAATTAATATGTTATTCGAATAATTATCTTTATACATTTTTTGTAAATGCTTCAATATTGTCATCGTTCATTAAGAATAATCTGTAACCTTAATTATATATACAACACAGTAGCATTTATTGTGCACTTTTAATTGGACGGGTCAAAGTTACATTGGTGTTATTAAGTTGTTTTCATCAGCAATAAAATTGTAATCATTACAATTAACTAAGTGACGCGACAAGCTTAAAAGGCATTTGACGTACCAACCAGCTGCTGATATCTCATACACTTATGTTAATCACAGAGGTGGATTATCATCCAGCCAGTGTAGGAGTGATATGTGGTAAATAGGTCGCATCCTACAGCCTTACATCTACTTTTTTGCTCAACTTATTGCCGCTATTTATTGTAGCTATGCAAATTTCACACAATGATGGATAGGTACCGGTCCTAAACTGACCAAAATTCTATGTGAAAATTTGTTCATCCGTGGGGACTCGAAAACAGCATATGTCCCATAAATCTGAACAAAGGAATGTTGTTTCTTTCCTTCTATGTTAAATTTGGATTCAGCCGAAACCCCTAAAATTATAACATTACAATATTTTTGTTATATTTACAGTATTTTTTCGTTATGTTAATTTCTGTAAACAGTGAACATGACACACACATGCTTAATTGTTACTGGTTGAGTGAAAGAGAAGACCTCATGGCCTGAAGTGCGGCAGTATAAATAAAACTGTATTATTATTATTATTATTATTATTATTATTGTAGTTAACTGTGAACACGGGTATCGGAAAACTGTATATTCATTGTAAAAGCTGGAATAATAAAAAAATATTATTATTATTATTATTATTATTATTATTTATCCCAGTTGTATTGTATGAATGCGAAACATGGACTCTTATTTTAGGGGAGGAAGGAAGATTACAAGTATTTGAGAATACAGTTCTTTGGAAAATGTTTGGGCCAAAAAAAGAGATGAACAGGCAGGTGAATGGAAAAAAACTACATAATAGTGAGCTACATGGTATGCATAGGAAACCAGATATAATAAGAACGTTAAGTCTCGTAGACTGCGATGGACAGGGCATGTGGTACGAATGGGAAATGAAAGAGGTGCATGGAAGCTTCTTGTAGGAAAACTATAGGGAAAACGCACAGTTGGTAGACCAAGAATGAGGTGGCAGAATAACATTATCCATTATATTTGAGGGAGGTAGATTATGCAGGGAATGATTGGAAAACATTAGCTTAAGATAGCGATGTATGGAGAGCTTATGTCCGCGCGGCCATGGACCTACGGGTATTATTATTATTATTATTATTATTATTATTATTGTTATTATTATTATTATTATTATTATTATTATTATTTGTGATGCGGTTGTGGCTGGGTCTCTACTTCTTATTGTTTGTGCAGGAAGCCCTGTAAACAGTTAATATGTGATATGCATAATTTTCACTCTGTATATCCACATACATAATACCGAAAGTCATGCTTTCTCTACCGTCCACGTGAAAATATATCTTAAATCATCTGAACAAAACCTGGATTGAAAGTCTAGTTTTTAGATCTAACGGATCATTAGACCTTAAATTGATTAAGGATTTCGACTTTCTTTTTTATATTCTACCCTTTTCCGGGTATTATATTTAAAATTCTCATAACTTTTATATCCGATTACAAAGGACTCATTCCGAGAATGGGAAACAATTCCATTACAGAGTGTGATGTTCGTTTAGAAGGCACATAAAAATCCACGAACTGTCTTCTACCTAATTTAACACGTTAAATCTGCATTCTCAGAACCCCGGACTCCTCTCTGTGTCCCAGAAGTGAAAAGAAATAAATAATTTCTAAGAAAATTAATTATACTATCTCTACATTTCTTTTTGAAATAATTCTTATTTTATTTTTATTCTTTAATTCTCTCTCTCTTTTACGCTATCCGTATCTTTATTTATTTCTCCTTTTTGCTATAATTCACATTATTTCTCTGAATAGTGAAGTGGATAGTTCGATTCTAACCTATGGAATGGAATTATTTTTTTTTACAATGACTGAATGAAATAAAAAAAACATCTTAAATATTTTTTCTAAAATATAAAATAATTTCTTATAATTTATTTATCTTATATACACATGTCTAATATATATATATATATATATATATATATATATATATATGGTATGATAAGAAAAATAAATGCCTGGACGGGATTCGAACCCGGATCTCTGAGTCTGTACCTCAGCGTGATATCCATTACACTACCAGGCGAATCCAATTCAAACACTTATTTTTCTTATATATGTATTATACTCTCCATTATTACTAGATGTCGCGAGAACTCGGTCTCCACCGCCATATAGCAGCTGACTATATCAAGTAAGCAAATTAAAGAGAATATTTATTTTACTTTATAGCAGTGACGCTTTATCGATGTTATAATTAAATCTTTAACATTATTTTTCTTATCATACCATATTAAGCTTGCATTGCTCAATGTTAAAGATTTAATTATAACATCGATAAAGCGTCACTGCTATAAAGTAAAATAAATATTATCTTTAATTTGCTTACTTGATATAGTCAGCTACTAGATGGCAGTGAAGACAGTGTTCTCGCGACATCTAGTAATAATGGAGAGTATAATACATATATAAGAAAAATAAGTGTTTGAATTGGATTCGTCTGGTAGTGTAATGGATATCACGCTGAGGTACAGACTCAGAGATCCGGGTTCGAATCCCGTCCAGGCATTTATTTTTCTTATCATTCCATATTAAGCTTGCATTGCTCAATGTTAAACATTTAATTATAACATATATATATATATATATATATAGACAATCCGTTGAATTCGAAGTGTTTTGCTTTTCATATAGGCCTATTTGGAATATGTCATCACGTGGTAAATATAAATATACTTAACTAACTTACAGGCAGAATGAAACCCATAGGTTTATGACCGTGAGGACTTAAGTTCATCCATATCCTGAACAAATATTTTCCAATCATCTCTTGTATAATTTACCTCCCCTCAAAATATTGTTAATGTTATTCTCCCACCTCATTCTTAGCATACTTAATGGGCACTTTCTCTTTGATTTTCCTATTAGAAGTTGCCATGCCATCTTTCATTACACATTAGTGCTACATTTCCTATTCATCGCAGTCTGCGATACTTTATTGTTATTACATCTGGGGCTTCCCATGAAGATCATTAGTGCGCTTTCCAGTTTTTAATTATTATGAAGATCATGTAGTTTACTCGTATTATGTAGTCTTTTCCATTCATCTCTCCGTTTCTCTCTCTTTGCCAAAAGTTCTCCTAAGAACTTTATTCTCAAACACTTGTAATATTTTCTCCTCTCTTAAAATAAGAATCCACATTTCGAGAATAACAGTTTTATATATTTTCAGTTTAACGTTTTTGAAAGAAGTTGGGATGACAAAATTTACACTAATGCGTAATAGCACGCATTTTCAGAATTGAGTCTATGTTTAATTTCTTTATACACTTCATTTATGTTTGTAATTATTGTTCCTAAATATTTTAATTCAAAATTTCCCTCATTTCTCATTAACTGTCTAGCCCTTATTTCCATTATGTAATGAAATTTAAATATATTTACAAAAAAAAGTACGGTAGTCGTAATTTCAATTTTTATTTTCCTTAATTTCACTTTAGTCCGATTACATACAAATCTAGTTGACGCTAAACACACTTAAGGCCTCAATAAAATGAAATCTGCTTTAATTTAAATCATTTTCGATATTTACATCTAGAATCTTAAAATCGTGTTCCGGTCTGAATGATTGTAGTCCAGTGTTAATAAAGACTTTATTAACTCGATGTTTCGTCTACTGCTGCAGTATACATTCTGAAGAGACCGTGTTTGCCCTTTGTAAACTCCTCAGCTGACAACTACAGAGTTTTTTTTTAAGAATCAAGACACCGGCCGTGAAAGCCTACAAATGTATATAAATATAATTTCATTAACCAATCTGGAAACACGTAAAATTGAATCCATGGCACAACAGTACTATCAGGTAACATTGCAGGATATCACTTTAGCGCGACGCATACTCTCAACTATTTCACGATCAAAGCAACTATTTAATTTGCACCTACCAGGATGATTATAGCTCCTATAATTTCTATAGTTTCAATGGTTTAGCGGAGAATTGAAACCGGTGCATGTATACCAGTAGGTTTGTGTATGCCTGTTCTCGTATTCGTGTCTTATTCATATTGAAATTATATTAACTTTAATTTATTATGAAATCCTGTTTATTGGGTCAGTATTTACAAGTTTAGGTACCTGTGAGAGAGATGTACAGACTAAAATTGCAATGGCAAAAAATGCAACTAAGACATTGCATTGAATAATTTGGAATAAAAATATTACAAAAGAAACTAAAATGAAAATTTATAAGAGCATAATACAGAATGTTTTGTCATATGGAAGTGAAACTTGGTCTTTGACGGAATTGCAAAAGAATAAAATTAGAACAGTTGAATTTGATTATTTTAGAAGAAGCCTCCAAAAAACAAGACAGGATAAAATAAGAAATTAATTCCTTTAGAGAGAAATGAATGTCACCACATCTGTTGTTAAGAGGATTGAAAATTTAACGTTTAAATGAATGGAAAATGAAACATGGCCAAAAAATATATACCAGTGGTCACCCCCTGGAAGAAATAAACGTAGCAGACCAAGATGGAAATGGAAAACCTACGTCAGAACCATAATGAATGATAGGAATTTGGAAGAGGGAGATTGGAATGAGTCCCGCGCCGTAGCCGAGCGGTTAAGGTAGGAAGCCTTGGCGCAGAGCTACGGGACTTTCGCTGGTTCGAGTCTCCATCGGGGAAGAAATTTTCTCATGGTATTTCGGCCAGTATGGGACCGGTGCCCACCCAGCATCGTGAGGCAATTGGGTAGCTACAATAAGTAGCGGCTCCAGGTTGAGGAACCAGCTATAACGGCTGGGGGACTCGACATGCTAACCACATTTCACCCCTACACTAGCTGATCATATACCTCTGTGATTGACACATGTGGATGTGAAGGGCCAGCAGCCGGCTGGTAAAAGGGCAACCGCTGAAAAGTGGAAAGACCCTCAATCGGAATCGGAGATTTGAATGATAGAGATAAATGGAAACTGAAGACGGCAAACCTATAAGTGGGGAAAGCCGAAGAAGAAGAAGAAGAAGAAATCCTATTTAGTGAAGATAACGTGTTAATAAAATTTCAGCTTTGATTTTAATCTGACGACTGAGGAAAGTAATAAAAATTAGGGTCTCCCAAATATGAGTCTCAAAAGGGAATTATTTTCAAGAATTTATAAATGTGAACTTTATAAATTAAAATAAGATAGTTTAAATATATCAATTTTATAGACCTAAATTTGTAGTTTGATCCTGATTGATCCTTATTTCGCTCTGATTTTATCGAGATATCACGATTCATCTGTATTGTATGCATTTATACAGATTGGGAAAACGAAAGTTACCAAACAACCCAGTGAATGAAATATCTATAATACCACCGCTGTGGTCTCGAGGTAGCGTGCTGCCTTATCACGCAGCGGGCCGGCTTCGATCCCCGGTAGGGACAAGTTTCCTGGATGAAGTTGTTTCGGTGTTTTTCCTCACCTGTAAGACAGATGTCAGCAAACTTCAAGGCCCAAATGGTCTTTACAATTTCGCCAATGTCAGGAGAGAACACCAGGAAATATCGAAATGACAAAGTTGGCGCATTGAATAAAAAAAATACGTTTATATATCGTATTATTTGTATTACACGTTGTCCTTTTTTTATTTATACCAGAGAAATTTCCCCGATATAATAAACCAGTAGAATAATGAACATCATAATTAAAACTTCTCTGAAATACAAGTTTGCGCCTATGAAGTAGGTTCTAAAGACAAGTACTACTTTGTGATGAATGTGGATGAAACCGGATATGCAGCAGATTATACCAAATGAGATCATAAACACAACGAGGATATAATTAAAGTAGCACAATATAAACATCAAATTATCAGATCAACTGAATAAATCATATGCATCTGGAGTGGGAACTCATAAATGGAGGGGACGCGTGACGTCATCCCCATTCTACATGCATTACAATCAAGACTGACTCACGGCATGCAGAGTACAACAGAGGCGAAACCTTCAATCTAAAGAATGAGTATCCCAGTACCATTTCCTTGAAGCCTTTATTCCTTATATCTCAATTTTTCAAATCTTTCTTCAGCGCATAACTGAGAGGTTATTGAGGTTATTAGAATAAAGGAGATACATGGTCTTTATAGGGAGCCAGATATAATAACAGGTAAGTCTCGTAAACTGCGATGGTAACGACATGTGGCACGAATGGAGAATGAAAGACGTGCATGCAAGCTTCTTGTAGGAAAACCAGAGGGAAAACGTCCAGTTGGTAGACCGAGAATGAGGTGGGAGAAAAACATTAACTATGATTTGAGGGAAGTAAATTATACAGGGGATGATTGGAAAATGTTAGCTCAGGATAGGAATGTATGGAGAGCTTATGTTCGCGCGGCCATGAACCTACGGGTTCGATAGTGTCAGTGAGTTAGTTTTAGAATAAAGGGATGTAAGTGCAAGTTTTACAGTATTGAGAAAAATATTTAAAAGTTGAAGTTGTATAATAAAATCATGGGTAATTGAAAATTATAACAATCATATTGCATCTACTCCTAACGCATGTATTTATATCCCTTTACCATTAAAAATGAAACATTTCACTAATATTTTTTGTCAATAATTTATTTTTCCTTAATTCAATGAAATAGTATTAAAATTTATCAATATTTTTACCTAACGTTTTATATATATATAAACGATAGATTAATTCATTACAGTTTATTACTTCTATGTATTTATTTTTCTTTTATAGTAGATTCGAGCTGTTATTCCTTTGTGTATATTTCTTTCATTAGTTTTGTTTTTAATTGTCTTTAATTTTACTGTATTGTTAGACATTATTTTTATTATCGTTCAGTTTAATCAGATAATTTATTGTTTAGTATGTAATATTATTGTAATCAAATGTCATATGTTTTTCTTTGTGAGTGGAAGAGAAGGTCCACATGGCCTTATCTCCACCAGGCTAAATAAATATCATCACCATCATCATCAGGTTTTAGACCTGCTGGTTTCTTCCGATCTGATGTTAAGAATTAGTCTGTCCATTTTTTATTGGGTCTTCCAACATTTCTTCGTCCTAGTGGTTTGTAATGAAGAATGTTTCCGAATTATATTGTTATCCATTCTATTGACGTGGTCCATCCATTCATCTCTGTATTGTGTAATTCTATCTAATTGTTTGAATATATTTAGTTCTCTTCGTATAATTTTACTTCCTTTTTGATCTGTTATTGTATAGCCAGCTACACTACTCAGAACTCTCATTTCTGACGTTTCTATTCTTCGTTCTTAGTTAGGACCCAGTGTTCCGATCTATATAGCAGTGTTGGAATCGGCATTGTTTTAAATAAATATAATAATAAATAAACAAATAAATAAATAAGATAAATACATAAATAAAATTATGCTTCAAGAATGTAATTAAGCTTCAAGCTTGTTTTTTGCGAGAAAAAATAAATCACTTGTACTCTTTTGCTTCTAATCGCTTCAATTTTTTTCACACTAATTTATAAATGACAGGCTTAATTGTAAATAATGAAAAACACAATATGAAGAGTATGATATCATTTAAGTTGGACCAAATATTACTCTTAGTAAGTTTAATTTCGAAAAGTAGGCCTAGTTACTCATATTGCAACAAAACGGCCTGCAAAATCACTCAATTGCTTTCATTTTCCATGTAAAATAATAATAATAATAATAATGATAATAATAATAATAATATTACACGTAATATACTATTAATTATTTAATTCATGGCCCATAAAACACATTAACCTATTACTGCAAAACATACCTATTTTAATCATACCTAAAAGTTTGTCTTTCCCATGCTCTTTAGCATGTGAAGAACTAAAATCTCGTCTCACGTTATAATGTATCACGTAGCAGAACTGTTTAAAAAGCAATAAAAAAAATTCTGCTTTCTTTCCTATTCTGAATGCGGAAATAATTCATTCCTCATTCTTCACGAAATGTAGGTCTATATCTAGCTGTTACTCTTAGCTATGAAGGAGCGCGACTGACTGTCCGCTTTGTGTTGTCATTCATCTCGTAAACAATTATGCAGGAGTAAGGAGTGGGTATTTTAGGTGTGCAGTTGTTTGTGCAGCACAAGCTCCCCATCCCTGATCTGCATCATAATATAATAATAATAATAATAATAATAATAATAATAATAATAATAATAATAATAATAATAGCTTTATTTTACCTGGCAGAGTTAAGGCCTTAAGGCCTTGTCTACCACTCAACCAGGTTATATATGCGTCCACATTGAATTTAAAGCCATGTTTCACTATCGTCCGCAAGGAAAAATACTCTGGACTATCCTATTTAGTAAGATTGTAGCAGACAGAAAATGCCCAAAAGTTAATGGGCGAAAGAAAATTAGATTGGAAGTCTTAGAAACAATTAGAACATAACATTTCTACATGTTTCTAGCGTTGCACATATCCAGATCAGTTCTAAAATGTCTGTGCTAGATCCCATTCCAATTGCTAATTTATAATAATTATTTTTTTTATTATTCCGGCTTTTACAATGGATATACGTTTTTCCGGTACCCATGTTCACAGTTAACTACACATTTGTTTCAACACATTTTTCCATTCTTGTCTGTTCATCCATATATCTTCTTCTATTTCCCATTTCCTCTTAATTTCATTAATTCCCTGAATCCACGTAATATTTGGTCTACCCTTCTTTTTCCTTCCCTGTGGTTCCCAATCCATGATTATCTTAGGTAGTCTTCCTTCTTCCATCCTTCTAATGTGTCCGTTCCAATTTAATTGTTTCTTCTTTATAAACTCTAATATTGAATATTGTACCTGCATTTTTTTCTTTTATATATGCATTTCTGTTTTTATCCTTCCTGGATATTCTTGCAGCACGTCTCCGGTATAATTTATAATTATACCAGATATAAAAGAATTAATAAAGATCACACAATTGAATATAAATAAGGGTGGGTTCAGCAAATCTAATAGACCTATATAAAAATGAATGTTTGTTTGTTCGTACTTTATGCGCGGCCAAACCGTTGATCCGATGTGATGGGGTTTTTTACAAAATGTTCAGGAAATTCCCGGGATGAACATAGACTATAAGAGAGTTGTGATACTCACTTCCTACACCCTTAAAAATTGCCCTTTGTAGTGGAAAATGTGAAAAATGTAGCTCTTTGGACGCTTAAATGGCTTACGCTGCCTAAACCATAACAAATACACAAAATTAATGTACACAGAATTGAATATCTCAAAAAGCTCTACAAAAACGTCCACGACAGCATATGTTCATATCTTACGGATAACTCAAAATAACCATTTTTGTCTTTCATTGATACCAAGAAGATCGAGACAAGTACGTAGGTTCCGGTGCAAGCACAGCAGCACATGGCGGGTATTCGTTTACGGATAATTCACAATAACGAATTTTGTATTTTAACTCATTTATGTCAAGAAGATCGAGATAAGTAGATTCCGTGCTACACCGGTTAATCAGGACGGGAGATCTTAAAATAATTACGATATCTATTTATATATTTTTTCATTTTACTTATTCAACTAATCATATGAAGTAGGCCTACATTAGTTTTTTCTTTCAGTTCATTTATGCCAAGAAGATCGGGACGAGTAGATTCCCGGACAACACCGGGTAAACAGCACGAGGTATTAAAAAATAATGACGATATAAATTATTCCACTCACTTATTTAACTAAACATAAAACACATTCGTTTTCGTATTTCAGCTCATTTATATAAAGAAGATCGGAATAGTTAGATTCCCGGGCAACGCCGGGTAATCAGCATGAGATATCTAAAAATATAAATTTATAATTATTTTCCCTTCTACTTATTCAACTAAACATAAAGACACATTAATTTTCATTTATTTAGGCGTAGCGGTGCACGCCGCGCCAAGTGTTAGCTAGTAAATAATAAGAATAAATGTATGTAACCTTAATCCGCCGATTTAAATTATATCATCTATGTTAAAAGTTTTATAAATCCAGCTGAAATGTTATCATAGGACTGGCCGTCTCGGTAAAAGCGAGGATAGCGCGCGCCGCTACCCCGACTGGGATCCCAGGTTCGAATCCTGGCGTTTCCAGAGGGGTATTGGTGGTGGGCCATACCGGGATTTTTCGGGTATTGCTCGAGCTTCTCTCGTTTCCAGAATTCCATCCCACCATCACTCTCCATTTCACCTTCCCATCCCTTGATGACATTTAATTTCTTATTCATTCATTCCATATCACCCTTCATCTCATTTCATATTAGGAAAAAATTATGTGGTTGGTAATCCCCAGATGTTGAAAGTATATGGTTGCGGGGCAGGCACCGTGGTATTGCTCATCACTCCCCGAGGCTAAACAATAAAAAGAGCAGAAATGGTCAAGGCGAGGGTTGAAGTCTCCCTCGCGGCTAAGGATCCAACCCAAAAACTACGTAATGGTTCATGAGAGAAGAACCTGGCATGTCGGACCTAGAACACGACCTACTGTACATCTTACATAACACTGTAGAGTAGTATTTTATTTCATTCATCTCCATAATACTGGGATAGCGCAATAGATCTTTGAGTCTGCCTCCCAATCTGAATGAAGAACAAAAAAAAAATCAATGGTAGGACTATAATTTGTCCCTGACCTAGAACTTGTAAGTTATAGCAGTAATGGATACAAATAGATTATTTTATTTTTGTTGCGTCTAATGGCCGATGTTTTTTACTAAATGAAATCTGTGCTAATAACACATTTCTTACTTTTGTAGTTGATTAATGCTGCAATTAGTAATATTACAATTTCGTGTTGGATACTGGCCTAATTAATATCACAGTAAAATGGAAATACATTAAATGGGACTAATCTGTTTATATTTATAATAGTAGCGTGACAGTGATTCCTGCTACACTTGTAAACTATATTATAAAGGTGTTTCAAATATTCCATTCCTATTAGAAAGAACAGATAGTAGCTTACTTAAAGGCGCACTTCAAAGTCAGTAATTCTTTTAAGAACAATTTTTCTCAGTTGAGGTTATTGTTAAATATTTTCTTTCTTAATTTTTTCCTCATTACGTGTATCCAATCGCAGCTGATGACTAGAGACCGGACGTTACGGAAAATGCCTATAGTTATTTATTATATGTATCGTAAAAGCGTCTTCATGTAAGTGTATACCAACGACCCTAGAGTTGTTTTCCACGAAGTTAATTTTGCCTATGAATGCCTATTTTACCTTATAATGCCTATAAATGCCTCTTTGCAATTTTCGAAATTAACTCAGCATTTAAATGAAATCAATTGAAATGGACAAATTTCATTGCACAAATCATTTCATAGAAGTTTTCACATGTTCTTTTTATAAATTTCCTTAGAATATTTTAGGATGAGAGTGGCAATATCCCAATAACTTAGCAGGTAGATGGTTTCCCCCTCAATGCACACCCGTTAGGTAAATATTGTATTTTTGTACCTCATGCATTCCCGTTAAGCGAATTAGCACTATGCTATGTATTATGCTCCGTCTCTAAGGCTTGGAGAAAAGTTATTTGCTTCTTTTCAATACAAACATTGCTGAGTGACAAAGAGGGTAGATGGCTCAAGCTTTCTTTCTCTGTCTCACATCTGGTACCGAAACCTTTAGGTGACTGGCAATATTATTTTTGATCTTGGTAACGCTGAATTCAGTCTGCAGTTCTCATTCATAGACAAGTGCTTCAAAGACAAAGTGGTGCAGCAAGTGTATGTGGCTTTTTTTTTTACCATTACAATAGTTTGTTTAACATACCTAAAGAGCGGACAACAGTAAAAGACAAACTGGCCAATTTCGTGAAAGAATTTGGCACGGAAATATTCTCATGTGACGGTTCTGCTCTTTGTAAAAAGGCAAAATAAATTCCAAAAGCATATCTGATATCTTCGCATGCTGTAGATAGCCTATTTTCAAATTTTTTAAGTGCCTAAACATCCGGACTCTACTGATGACACGTATCCATTGTATACTCATGGTAAGCTGCAATGTGGCTGTATATACATGCAGTTTATGTGGGCGTTGGATGCCCACGAGATGAAAAGAAAGTGAGTTAGGAAAGACAGAAATGAACCCTTTGGCCTCGAATACTTTAATACCATCAGGATCGAAGAAAACAAGAGGTCAGTCAAGGGCGGCTGGATAGGAAAGCAACAAGAGCGATCTGGTACTAGAAAAAGGAATAAATACTAGATCGGTCTATAGCCACCAAGTTGACCAGTGCTAATTGGTGGGTAGCCCATCCCTTTAGTTCATATTGCATAAACAATATGTTAACAGCTGCACCACGAGAAGGTAGGGATTGGACGCTGGGTTTATTGTCCAGGTTGGTTCCTGTAAGCTTTCAATCTAAAAAGAATTAGAGGGTCTCCTTCCTGTTTAAAACAATAACCCTTTGCAGCCATTGTTAAATATTTAAAACAATAAAAGTACCTGTTATGGTAGTCGTCCTCAACAAATTAAATTTGTTTAAATTATTCAGCTAGGCCTTTCCGAACCGGTTCCATTTTCAAAGCTGTTCATTGGAGGTTATTGTTAAATCAATAGCTTTGAAAATGGAACCGTTTCTGATCCACACTTATATTTGATACCACCTCAAATGTAAAAAATCTTTTGAAACCAAATCCCAATCAACACATTTGGCAAACACGCAAAACATCACACACCCAGATATCACCTTATCAGAACAATTAAATATTCCTTTATGTAAATATTTATTTCTCTAATTCAACATTGGTGTAAAGTGAAAATGTGTCACAATTCTCGTGAAAGTCATGACATGACGCGAGACAATTTTCGAAATATAGGGATGTTCCTGACAAAATACGCACGGTGGCAACTCTAGGATCAACCCATATGCGCTCGGAGCTTAAACTAAGAGGTCTTGTTTCTTTCATTTAAGGAAATGGATGTATTATTTGTATATTATGCATTGGTTTGTCAAATATCCTGTACTAAACTGTTTTTGATATGAACGTTGTTCCGAAAAAATTCTGAATTTAGGAAAACATGTTAAAAAGGATTTTTTACCAACGGCTGTCTTCGGTCTACAAAGAAGACGTCCATGCCTCACTAAACAACAACCTCCATGGCAGATTTCCTGTGTGTCTGAGTCATACACAGCCCTCACAATACGATGAGGTTAGCTCGCGTTTACCATGGCAAAAACACACGCTTAACGCTTTTATAGACGCGAGTATGCAGATCTGAGTTCTGATTACCCTCCAAAGTACCTGAACAGGTCACCGCACTGATTGTCTTTAACCCCGATATAATGTAATATGATTCACCAGTATTAACAAATACATTACGACTACAAATAATAATTAAAAATATTGTTGACAAATAAATTTATTTTTTCTTAATACAGGCTTTCCACTTTACAGCAGTTCACCAGTCATTCCTGCTTTCCAGAGATTCCTATCTTCCCATTGTCCTTCTTCCATACCCCTCTTCATTATCACATTATATATTCTCTCATCAGGTTGAGGAACCAGCTATAACGGCTGGGGGACTCGACATGCTAACCACATGTCACCCCTACACTGGCTGTTGATCATCTATCTCTGTGATTGACACATGTGGATGTGAAGGGCCAGCAGCCGGCTGGTAAAAGGGCAACCGCTGAAAAGTGGAAAGACCCTCAATCGGCAATCGGAACATATATTCTCTCATACCATGTTCTTCTACTTTTCCCCCTCTTCCTTCTGCCTGATACCATCCAATTGAACACCTGTTTAGGCCCACTGTTCTTCCGACACCCGTCGTATGTACATGTCCATACCACTGTAAATCTCTCTTTGTTATCCTATTGATATTCCCCACACTTCTCCGTAATCCATCCATTTCTGTCCCCAGGATTATTTTCTGCATCCTTTCATTTATTGTCCAGCTTTCTGATCCATATGTAAGCATACTTTCTATTATTGTCTGTATAATCTCTTTTTTTTTGTTTTTGTTTTTCTGGTCAAATTTCTATTCCATAGAAGTAAATTCAGGGATCAAATCGCCTTCCTTGCACAATTTACTCACAAATTAATTAATCCAGCAAATATGATTGCTAGGTGGGGAGGCGGCGCAATAAAAGGACGTGAAAGGAATAGAGACTACTTTATAACTTCCACCCTTAAGTTTTCAGTTGCTCAAAGAATTGGTATTATTGAGACAGCATTTAGTTGCATTACAACTCAATTATATCCAGTACTGTTTTATAATTCTTTTCTAGAGGTCATACATAAGTTCTGGTGCTAGTAATGACAAGATCGAATCAAATTCCCCTCTTCACTTAGGTCAAGTAGCCACCAAGACTATCCTCGCTTTAAGTGAAAAGTGTGCTATCACAGGGTGAACGGTAATTACACCGACTATTTAACTCATGCCACAAATGCTAGTTAATGACCAATCACGTTTCAATGAATGTTGTTTTACAACCAATGACAGTCGTGTTTCACCTCGCTCTTTATCGATTTATCTTTATCAGCTCCTGCTTTTGTGATAAAGAAAGCTCCTCCTTTTTAATGTTCTGAACAGGTCAAATCATTATTTTTCTCCAACAAATACATTGAATACAGCAAATAATGAAAAGATTCCTTGATTTTACTGAGTTGTTTACTAAAAAAAATAAATGAATAACCTGTAATGTTGATTATGATATATAGTTTGATGTGTTTCATTATTTCTCCACTTGGGTGCACTCTTACAATATTGCTATCTTATTTGGCAATAAATAATATGATCAAGCAGCAGTGAATGAACATAACCTCACATTTCTGATTTGTTTTCAAACATCACCGTTTACATTAAATATATAAATATTTTAAATTAACTATAGTTAAACAATGATTTGTGAGTAAACAGCTTAATTTTATTCGTTAAATAGTCCTAACAAATGCTACTCTTGATTTCCAAATTCTCTAGATCATTTGGAAATCACTCGTGGCATTACTTACGACAAACTTCTGGGACTGATTCCTGACTGGAAATGAAGGAAAATAGGTCCTATAAACATGTGTCGAGAAATGAACGATGTGCGTGCAATGACAACAAATCTTCCCGGCTCACAGTATGTTCAACGTGGCCTCCATGCGTTGCAATGCACGCGTTCACATATCGTATCATGGATTGCTTCACTCTTTCACATGTTCCGGCCTCTCTCCGAATAGTGTCACAGGCGACGTGGACACGCTGTTGAAGGGTATGTACATCAGGAACTGGTTCAGCATACACAATACTTTTCAGATGCACACAGAGGTAAAAATCCAGGAGGTTTAAGTCCGGTTATCTAGCAGGCGATGCAACAGAGTCGAGAGAATAATGCCATTCGTCAGTGCCATCTATCGAGGCAACGATACATTTATGGACATTTGTTCATATGACTTTTTTTTTTCTCCATTTACAGTCAGGAATCAGTAGCTGCAGTTTGTCGGTGTAATTAAAACTCACCCTGTATATTAAAACCAATTCCCAAACTCCCATCTGCCATAATAGGAAATTCAAGCACAAAGACTCTTTATGTGGTATGTCTGATGGTTAATTAAAAATACGTGAGAAATCAGGTGGTTGATGTGTTGCCCATATCTCTCCTCCTAATCAGTGGTCATTTTGACAGCATATAGGGCAGTGTATTGTGAGGCATCCTTAAGAGACAGTAGTAACATATGATGCAAATATATGTTGATTTTGTAATTGTTCTAAATTCAGAATCTGTATCTTCAAAAATATAAAATATTTGCATTTTGTATAGTCATGGCGAATAATAAATCATCCTGTATAAATTTGCGTGACAGCAGGCTACATTTTTCACCATTGACTGATGCATGAAATTATGTCAGGAGGTAATTACTTGCGACTTTGCGTGAATGAATTAATGTGTGCCATGAAAACATAGAAACAGAATTAAAATAATAATGGTTGCATTTATCAAAAATCACGGTAATCTTTTACAAAAGTCGAAAGCAACATTCAAATCTGTACTTCAGTCATCAATACAAATCCAGGATCTACAGCCCTGGATGGTTCCTGGACTTACCAGAGTAATTCTCCGTCCTTCTATATTTATTGTCACTTTTTTTTATTTCCTTTTAAGCATGATTTTTCATTCCACCCTCACATCTTAATTTTGACTTATTTAATTATGAGTTCCTATACAATTTCCTTGTTGGAGATTTCTCATTTCAGGATTTAGGCTATTTTATATGTCATAAATGTATGACTTTTCCCCTCTACTTAAATAATCTATGTACATACCCCATACGTCCCTCTTGGGGATACGGGTGCTCCCTACCGGAGTTTCTTATCAGGCTAATTATTTACGCTTATTTACCTACAGATGTCAACGAGTGATATATGGTTTACACACCGTCTCAACAGACATCTGAAATAAACTATAGCCTATTCAAAATTTTTCGCTCTGAAATAAAAAAAAAATACAGATCGATAGGTTTAAACTTATGAAAATCTCGGATCGAGAGGCAGCGTGATAATGTTACTATAATTATGATTAAACTAAATTCGATAATTGCGAAAATGGATTATCTATAACATTTAAAAGTAAATATTTATATATTATAATATGCATTGTTTATTTTAATGTATATAATAATAATAATAATAATAATAATAATAATAATAATAATAATAATAATAATAATAATAATAATAATAATAATAATAATAATAATAATAAAGGAAGTAGAAGATACAGTTTATTCATTGCTACTTGTTGATGATCAGTTATTGATGACAGAAGATTGCAATGATTTATCTATCATAAGAAAACTGAAGGAGGAATACGAAAAATGTTGATAAAAGATGCATTTGTGTAAAAATAAGTATATGGTAATAAGAGATAATCAAATGATCTGAATTCAGAATAAGAACATGGAAAAGTAATAGCATGTGACATATATACGTGTATAAATTTGATGATAAAAATTAATTTAGGTAGAAGGCATAATGATGAACTTAATGAGAGGATAAATGAGCGTAAATCTGCAATTTAAATAATGAATAGTATTTTATGAGATTAGAATTTCATTTCTAAAAGAAAAAAAGAACAATATAATACAATAATACTTAATAAAATGACATGCGAGTCAAAGGCGGCTCGTAGCTTTGAAGTTAGGTAAAAGAGCTAGTAAGAAAAATTATTTGCACATACGCTTATCTTAATTGTTATTAAACTCGCCTATTTCTTGTATATCAAGTCAGTCCTTCGGTCCTTTAAGGCTGCAGATTTGTCGGTGATATCTTCATGGAATGAACGCGTCTTCGTTAACTTCAGTAAAAATTAGTTCTGAATTGTAATATTCCCCAAAGAAGAAAGTCTCTCTCCTGAAATTGCATTCGTGAGATATTTTCATATGCTTTAACTTATTTTCTACCACATATTGTAGATTATAGTTATTTCCAGTTCAGAAGATGACCTACAAAGAGCTATTTTTAATTTGTGAAAAAATAACTGTCAAATATAATTTTAAAATTTCCAAAAATATAACTAAAATTGTAGAATTTAAAGGACATGATATCTTAACAGCAAAAATACTAATTTGGAGCAAGTGAATAGTTTTTAATATCTAGGTTTAAATTTATCATATGTTAAAATTGAAGATATTAATGATAAAATAAATTTAATCTGATGTGTGGCACTATTAAAAGAACCGTTAAAACAAAAGAAATAGAACAAAAATGAAATATTATAAATTAATGGCTGCTCCTATATTGAAGTATGGATCGGAATGTTGGACGATCACTAAAAGACAAGAACAAAAATTGGAAGCAATTAAGATGAGATTTTTAAGAAATACAGTAGAATATACTCTGCTGGATAAGAAAAGAAATGAAGATATAAGAAAGGAACTAAATATTTTCAAACTTAGAGATAGAATAATTAAGTATAAGAACGCCTGGAAGAAAATGTTGATACAATGCAAGAAGAAAGATTTCCAAAATTATTGCTAAATTATATAAATAGGATTTTGTAACGCTAGAACTCAGTGGGTGATTTCACGGTTGTCGTGGCGACTAGCGAAGTAAGCTCTGTCCCCAGTGGTAAGAGCGAAAATACTTCACTTCAGCGCTGGCCTAGGCCAGAATGACACCAGATGGCGCGGACGCTCTTTATCACAATGATGATTCCCGCCTCGTACAATAATACATAGGCTAAATATGTTTCTACTAAAACCAACATTCGTGATAAGGAAAATAAAATTTTAAAAATAATTCTAGTAAAAATTAGGGTAAAAATAAGACAAAGTGGCATTTCACCTACTTCCCCTGAATAGCTGCCGCTGATGGGAATTAAAATCAGGAACAATAAGTAAAAATAAATTCTGCAGGAATGGGATGTTTACAAGATACAAAATATGAAACAGTGTAATAAAACAAAATATGAATTTTCAAACTGAAATTGTGGATTTAAAAATGAAACAATTAAAAGGGTATGGTAATGCAAAAAGAATTACAGAAGACAAAATCCCTCCAGAAAATACTAGATTGGGTTTCACCTGATAGCAGAAGAAGACGGTCTAAATTAACTTGGATTGATGGTGTTTTAAAAGTGGGCATGTATATTCTAGCTGTATTTAAATGTATTGAATTGGCTATCTTATTGTTCGTAAGCAAAACTCTAGCTGCCAACCAAACTTCTGTACCCACCTCCAGTCATTGTATTATCATTTAATTGTGTAATGTTCCCACACTATATTATTCTTTATGGCCCAACTTAAAAATTAACTGTCGAAGAAAAATTTCGTTGCTAAAAGAAAACTGCAACTCTTCTTTCGTAGTCTCCTTGGAGTGTGCTTGTCCGCAAGTTTTTCTTAACTGATACCATACTGTATATTTAATGTTAGTTTGTTTAATACTTAAGCAAAGTATACATAATTATTGTTACTTTACTTCCAGTAATAAAATACCGAATTTATATACTGGAGGGTTGTAACAGACTATTGAATGTACGGTGTGTGTAAACATTCTCCTACGCTCAAATATTCCTGGCATCCTTGTGAAGATAGAATGTTCTATACTACTCGATGCTCGTTTGTAAAAAAGTCAATATCGATATAGCGTACTAGCGTAAAATTATGGTTAACTCTAGTAGACCAGAGAATAGGAAGATGGAAAAGATAAAAACACAAAACAGTATTAATACTTTGAAAATGTATAATTGTTATTTCAATTGCAGCCTTAATGATTAAAACAGATCCTTATTTTGCAAAATACATTTAGACTTTTTTTTTTTTGCATTTTGATCCATATAGCCTACTCAAAGAGGTCCAATATCAATACTTGAAGTTAATATTATATGAAAGGAAGTGGCTGAATTCAAATAACTAAGCAAAATATTGTAAAGAGACAATGATACACAGAAGGAAATTAAGCATAGACCCTATTCTGGAAATGCATGTCATTAAGCTTTAAATAGACATTTTTCATCTCAATTCCTCTCAAAAATATCAAACTGAAAATATGTAAAACTGTTGTTCTTCCAGTTATATGGGAGTGAAATATTGACTCTTACTTTAAGGGAGAAGAGAAGTTAAGAGTACTGAAAGTTATTTGAGAATAAAGTTCTTAGGAAAATGTTTGGACCAAAGAAAGATGAACAGACAGGTAAATGGAGAAGACTACATAACAAGGAGCAACATGATCTTTATGGGAAGCCAGATTTAATAAGAATAGTTAATTTTCGTTTACTGTTATGGGCAGGACATGTGGTACAAATGGGATTGAACGAGGGTAATGGAGATTCCTAGTAGGGAAACCAGAGGGAAAGACTCCTAGTAGATAGGTCAATAATGAGGTGAGAGAATAACTATGACTTGAGGGAGATACATTATAAAAGGATGATTGGAAAACACCTCAGGATAGGGACGTATGGAGAGCTTGCGTCCACGAGGAAATGAACCTACAGATTCCATAGTGACAATGTGTTAATTAATATTATATGAAAGGATATTCAAAATATGACACAAAGAAAAATATTTATTAAATAAAAACATATAAAACATTTTATCTCATTTTAATTCCTTTTTCAAAATGTAGTATTTAATCCAAGTTTCTTCTCGAACAAATCGTTCATTAATATTTAATTTGGCGAAACTAAATTTAACGCGCCAGTTTATTTAAAAAGTCTGATTGTAGTGATAATTTGTGTAACTAGAGAATAATAATATTTATCCACGAGTGAAAAGTTTATCTGTTGAGGCAGAATCTCAAGAAATAAACAATCGACTCATGAATAGAATCAATTCTAGTGTTGAACACAATTCATTTCCTGTAGCAAGACTATGAAAATAACCTTTAATGAAATTAATTTTTAGGTTCATTTCTCTGTACTTGATTAAAAGTTTGTCCTTTGGTACTTCAAATCTATATAATTATACAATATAAGAGCGAATTGGTGTATGTTTGTGATTAATCAACTTACAAACCGCTCAACTGATCTTCATGAAAATTTGTACATACTAGTAGACCATTAGGTGCAGGAGTTCAACTGAAAGGAAAATCTAAAAATCGCCATAGCCGACGCAAGTTTCGATGTTTCACAACGAGTTAGGCATTATCCAAAAATCAATCAAACCCACTAACTTATTAGAAGTCTGAGTCTACTTGAAATTCCAAATTAAAAATTGATCCTAGCAACCGCCATGTTTGGTTCATCGCAATATATACCTTTGTGCACGTAGGTTTTCAAATACGGCAAGTGTTTACTGCTATTATTATATTCCAAAACCATTAGGTGTAGGAGTTCATCTAAACGAAAATTACAAATTAATCTTGCGGTTGCAATTTTCGAATTTCTTCTTCTTCTTCTTCTTCCTTCCAAGTTTTAGGCCAAAGCCTGTTACGATCCTATAGGAAATTTTCCCTCCAGCGTTTCATAGGACGGCCCAGTGATCTTCGTCCTTTAGGGATCCGATTTGAACTCATTCTTTCTAGATGATGTTTCCAATTTAGTTGATACTGTTTAATATATTCCAAAATTGGCGTAGTCTTCAATTCTTTTAAGATATCGGTGTTCCTTTTCCGATCCCATCTGGTGTAACCCGCTGTTCTGCGCATGAATCTCATTTCACAAGCCGTTATTCAGCTTTCATGTTGTCTTTTTAGTGTCCATACTTCACTACCGAATTTTCAGAATGAAACTCCGCATATGCTATTAAAATAAACCGAAATAGGATTATCAAATATCAGCTAAAGCCGACCATTAGAAATGAGGATTTACTTGAAATCCTAAATTAAAATTTGACTCTAGTAACCGCGATGTTTGATTTTTCGTAATATATAGCATATTTATGGTATGTTTTATTTAACCTTAAATTGGCAATGTATCATATTAGGCTATAACAAGAATTATAGGACCATGTATAGAAAAGCCTAAATCACATAACATAAAAAAATATGTTATGTTTAGTCTCAAATTAAAGGAAAATATATGAAGATTAACATAATTATAATTAATGACACTTAGGCCTATATATTGATATGGAGATTTTCTTCTTCTTTGGCTTTTCCCCACTTATAAGTTTGACGTCTTCAATTTCCATTTATTTCTATCATTCCAATCTCCTTCCAAATTCCTATCATCCATTATAGTTCTGACATAGGTATTCCATTTCCATCTTGGTCTGCCACGTTTATTTCTTCCAGGGGATGACCATTGGTATATATTTTTTTGGCCATCTTTCATTTTCCATTCTTTGTACATGGCCATACCATATAAGAGTTTGATTTTCAATCCTCTTAACAACAGACGTGGTGACATTCATTTCTCTCCAAGGAAATACATTTATTATTTTATCCTGTTTTGTGTTTGAAGGTATGGAGATTTTAATACTTAAAATAGAAATTAAGTATAAAAAATAAATAATTACGATATAAATTTATAAATATGTTTCTCTTAACTTTTTTAACTCTAAATAAAAACACACATTTAATTTATTTAGGCACAGCAGCCCATGCCGGGTGTTATCTAGTATATTATATTTTGCAATATTGAGTCTGATGTAAACAATAGTAATGAGGACAATGCCAGTTGCGTTGGACACACAATAAATAAACTTCATTTTCTTTCGGGAAGCAAAATACCGTATTTATTAATGGCATTTTTAATTTGGGCTATTTATGTTAATATAAGTTATCATAGTAATGCTATTTTAATTTTAGCACTATTTTGTTTTTAGCGTGAGCTAAGATTATGTGTTTAGTATTTATTTTAAATTTTAGAAGTAATTTAAAATATCAATAGTGAATAAAATACATTCACTCATAATTACTATAACCGATTAACAAAACTTACATTACCAGAGGGGTGCATTCAACCCCACGTACACTAGGTTAATTAATATGTTACTAATTTTTCAATTTAAATGTGTCAAATTTTATTAAAATTCTTTGCGCTTCAACATTAAAATTCAAATTCCCGCCGAACAACCAAAATACTGTTGAGCTTTATCTGATCCAGCTAGCTGCTTCTCCAATCATCAATTGATCTACACGACAAAACGAATACTTCTCTCATCTTACTAGTATACACCAGCGCTTTCATGAGAGATGAATTCACGCTTGCGCAGATAATATATTTTTTTTGTCTATGGTTGCCAGACGAAGCTGAAGCATTAAACTCTTCCAAACTCGTTGTGTGTACTAGCTAACTAGGCCTTTGACGTCACAGATACTGAAATTAAAGGTAGCGATTATCGTGACATTTTGACCTGCCACTTCATGAGTATTTTCTTTTACGATAAAATCTGTTTGATGCGGAAAACGTAAATTGTCTAACAATACATTTTTTTAAAATATTTACTTAAATGATTTATGCAACTTATATATTTTACAAACCACAAAGAAATAATATCAAATAAAATTATGTGGCACGCTTTATTAGCTATGGCAGCGATTAATTTAATACGCTAAATTTATAAATTATACTAGCTGATTGTTCTCCGTTGCCCGGGTTTGTATTTATCCCTATCTTCTTGACACTAATCAGTTTAGTGACTCCGAAAACTGTGAATTCAACATTATTCTCGATCAAATTGGACATTTTATTTTCATCCCTCCTCACCTTCATGCTGATGGGACTAAACTTGAAGTAAAACGGCATCGAGAGTGGTACTATTCTTAGCATTTGATGCTAATATCGATCACTTTTCAATACGTGTCACCTCGTCTCATTCCGCTTTAGGGACATTAGGAATAAATTAAACTTTATATCTCATCGGGACTGTGACCAATGATCTTAGCTACCCGGAACACTTTGGATTAGACACTAATCATGGTAAATGTAGACATACTATTTTTCACCCCTTATCATCCATAAGATACTAGGGCTCTACTTTGGGGTTATATAACACAGGCGCTGTCATCAATGAGTTTAACGACTCCGAAAATTATAGATTAAACATTTATCTCGGTCATTTTGAATGTATTATATTTCACCCCTTCTCGCCCCCTTTACTAGGTGTGGTAGGGATCAAACATGAGCTTACATGACAACTGAACTGTTACCAATGAGCTCAATAAATACAAAAAGAAGGAATAGACACTAATCTCGGTCATAGACATTATGTTTCACTTCTTGTAACCCAAATAGGTTTGCTAAGGGTTAAACTTGGGCTTAAGTGACATATACACTGCCATCAATCAGCTTAGCGACCTTGAAAACTATGGATTTGAAACTAATAACATTGACCTATTTTATTTGTCACCCTTTCCCACCATTTCACCCTTCTTAGTTATCTAAAGATCTAACTTCATCTTAAATGTTTTTCGGGCCTGTGAGCAAATAACATAGCGACCCGAAAAAATATCGATTTGACAATATTGTCAATTTTTTAAATTTTATTTTTCACCTTTTTCATTCCCACTCCCTTAGAGGTCCCGGGGTCAATCTATATATTTATCTGTAATGACGTAGCCCATTGTTGAGCCATAACCTGTCCTTTGTAAGGAGTTACTAGACCAGGTTAATTTTTAGTTATCTTATTTGTTCATAGATGTCATGAATGACATGTGGTGAACACACTGACTCTATATCTAACAGGCAACTAAGGTAATATTAGGACCTTGAGGTAGGCCTATGTAAATTTTGATTAGAGGCTTTTTATTCTGCTTAAGTATCGTTTACGAGCCTGAAAATGTTCACACTTGGGACTCACGGCTTAAAGTCCCTCCCGGAGGACTTGCTCCTTGGATTTTTCGTCCTAAAAATCAAACGATCCCAGCCGGGTTTGAACCCGCGACCCTCGGAACTAGAGTAATTTGGGCTTAAATGTCACCGAGACTCTCACTAAACATATAAACAGTCTCGAAAATCTTGGTTTCGGCACTAATCTCGGTCGTTTTGGGTAGTTTATTTTTCTCCCCTTCTCATCCCCTTAGAGGTACTAGGGTCAAACTTGGACCTAAATGGTAACAGAAATGTCACAAACCAGCTTAGCAACACCGAAAACAACATATTTGACAATGGTATCGGTCACTTTTAACATATTATATTTCATGACTTACCATACCTCACCTCTCCTTACCCTTTAGGAGTGCTAGGGTCAAACGTGGGCTTAAATATCATTTGGACTATCTCCATACAGCTAAGCGATCCCGAAAACTGAGGATTCGTCTCTAATCTTGATTTTTTGGTAGTTTTATTTTTCATCCCTACTTACCCCCTCAACCCTCTTAGAGGTGCTGAAGGTAAACCTTTGGTTCACAATCACCAGAACTGCCACAAATGGGCTTAGCGATCCCGAAAACTATGAATTCGGCGCTAATATAGGTTGATTTAGATTACTTTGAGATGCCACTCCTTCTCATTCCCTCTAGCGGGGCTAGAGGTCATAGGCTATTTGGATTTAAATGCTACCGGTACAGCCACCAATGAGCTCAGCGGCCCTAAAAACGATTATTCATAACGGTCGTTTTCGATTGTTTTTTGGATGTCGCCGCCTATTATGGGGTGCTAGGGGTCTCTAACCTCCCGATGATCCTTTACGGATACTAAGTTATATGGTACCGACTTTAGTTGAAATTACTCCAGGTGTTCTAGAGTTACGTACAAAATTCTAACAAATATATTAGTAAGCAGACTTACTTCCTATATTGATGACATTCTAGGAGATCATCAATGTGCATTTAGAAGAAACAGGTCTACAACAGATCAGATTTTTAGTATAAGACAGATTTTAGAAAAGAAATGGGAATATAATGGTACTGTACATCAACTATATGTAGACTTCGAAAAAGCATATGATTCAATTAAGAGGGAGAAGTTATATAGTATCCTGCTGGAGTTCGGAATTCCTAAAAAGTAAGTTAGACATATACGAATATGTCTAAATGGCACAAAGAGTAGGGTGCGTGTAGGCAAACAGTTTTCGGATACTTTTGAAATCCAGAATGGATTGAAGCAAGGAGATGCACTATCTCCTCTACTAATTAATTTTGTACTAGAGCATGCCATTAAATCTTTAGAGAATGAGGAAGCTTACAACTCAATGGTATTAATAAGCTGTTAGTTTATGCTGATGATGTAGTAGTATTGGCCGATAGCGAGGAGATACTAAAGGACAACACGCACACACTATTGAGTAACACTAAGAAATTAGGACTGGAAGTAAACATCAATAAAACTAAATATATGTCACACGTAGAAATTCATTAAATAATGGAAATGGACAGCTAATGACAAATGAGGGAAATTTTGAGGAAGTGGCTGAATTCAAATACCTAGGAACAATAATCACAAATAGGAATGAGATTCACAAATAAATTAAACATAGGCTCAATTCTGCAAATGTGTGCTATTATGCATTGCAGAGACTCTTGATGTCCCAACTCCTTTCAAAAAAACGTTAAACTGAAAATATACAAAAAATATTATTCTACCAGTTATATTATATGGATAAGAAACATGGACTCTTACTTTAAGGGAGGAAAGGAGATTACAAGTATTTGAGAATAAAAGTACTTAGAAATTTTTTTGGACCAAAGAAAGTTGAACAGACAGGTGAATGGAGAAGACTACATAACAATGAACTACATGGTCTTTATAGGAAGCCAGATATAATAACAGTTAAGTCTTGTAGACTGCAATGGGCAGGACGTGTTGCGCGTATGGGGAATGAAAGACTTGCATGGAAGCTTCTTGTAGGAAAGCCAGAGGGAAACCGCCCAGTTGGTAGACCAACATTAACTATGATTTAAGGGAAGTAGATTATACAGGGAATAATTGGAAAGCAAGCCCTGATCTCTCTTTAAATCCTAGATTGAGTATAGAAGATTATTTTCCCCAAACTTGTTTTAGGCCTCTTTGTAAAAACAGTGATCGTTTTCCCGCACATCCGGCCAAAATATTTTGTCGGTTTATATCTAAGTACCTCCTTCTTATTTTCAGTCCCTTTTTCCCATACCCAACCCATCCTAATCTTTTGGAGTTCTCTCCTAACCTCGTCTGCCCAGAATAATTACAGTAATTATCATTAGCGTTATAACTATGAAATAGCGTTGTTATTTTATTAAAAAATCGAAACATCTTCATAATTTATAAGGGTTTTTTTACATTACAAGAAAGGTCCACTTTACCTCCATATTCGAGTAAAGTGGACTCCAGAGTCTATCCTAGTTTTTAGACTATTTTTAAGTTTATTTACTTTATTAATTTATAGAGACAAACACAAATTAATTTGTAAGTATTTTTGGCTAATCGTAATTAAAAGCGTTGATATTTATTTAATATTTTCAAAAATTATTCAAACCCGGCCGAGGTCGATGGATTTTTTTAGATAGAAAAATCTAAGGACCAAGTCCTCCGGGAGGGACTTTAAGCCATGGGTCTCGAGTCTGAAGATTTTCAGGCACGTAAAAGATCCTTATGCCTGAATGAAACGGCCTCTAAGCAAAATTTACCGAATTATCCCGTCCTAGTACTACCTTGGTTTCCTAGATGTCAGTATGAGGCGAAACGCTGACCACGGACCACTCAAATTACATCTATACGAAAACAAGTGTAACTAAATTTATATGGTTCAAATTCTTCCCTGTAGGGGTAGAGTGCCTATAGATGTTTTTTTATATGGGAATAATTCTTGCATTTTTGGTAAAAATGCCTATATCTCTGCTAAGGGAAAATATGGGCTTACAAAAATTATTCTTATTTATAACATTCACACGTCATTCATCTGCAGACAGCGATTTGGGTTTAGTAAAATTGCATAGATATTAAATAAAATTAATTAAGTGTATGTTTTTTACAGATAGCATCCTCATTGATAAAATATACGTATTCGTGAAAAGTGGACTTTAACCGCCCCATGAAGGGTCCACATTAACCGAATTCCCTTTGTTATGTTTAATTATTTTATACAGCCGTCGTGTCACATAATAACAAATCAAATCCTCAGTATATGAAAACTGCATCTACATAATATAATATATTTAGGATTTTATTCAATATTTATAATATTCAATGACAGAAATTAAGAATTAATTCTTAGTTTGAAAAACTTTTGAATGTCTTTTCATGAATGCCACAAATAGACCCTCGTTTGCACAAAGAATAGAGAACCAGGCCTTAAACACGTAGAAGTTGATTAGGGGAACAAGTTAATACATTTTATCTGTTGGAGGGCAGCACCCATTAAAGAAGATATTAACAGGTTCTACCTTAACCGAAGGGTCAACATTACCCGAACTTCCTCTCCATATTTAATTAAAGATTAATATGTTCATTTTTTATTTATCTGACTATCGTTTGTGTGAAAATGAACCATTACACCATTGCCATCTATTGGAATAAATCTACTTAAAGGAACTAGTTAACTGTTTTAAGACAGATGGCAGCCTATCCTAACTGCTCACACTATTTTGATTTGTGAGTTCATCTATACAGACTGTAAAGTTGTTCTTTAAGCAAGATAAAATAACGTATAAATACTACTATTTTGTTACCTTTATCATATGAAATTCAGTACAGAATAATGAAAGGATGTATTACGTAAATAATTCAAATACCGTAAATAACTTTTGTATTGACAGCGTGTGTGTACCAGCCTCAGCATCATTTGGAATTGAAAAATTGGGAAACATTATTTATATTATATTCTCTTTGAGGAACCATAAACAACATGCCGTTAGTAGTATTGATAAATGTGGCAATAATGCAAATTCTTAATCTCGCACTTCTCGAGATAACGGTGTCACGCGGAACAATGGCGTGGCCTTCGTCCTTTTTGTACTGCATAGAATAACAGGGTTGGGGGTGGGATAGCAATGATTTTTTTCTCTTTACAAATTTCTGCAATCTTTTACTTCATACTTCAGTAGTCAGTTCAGCATGGGCCGAGTAAAAACGAGTTACATCTCGAATTTTAAAGCGGTGCGTTATGTCCAAGGAAATGGAAATCGAGCAGCGGGCGAGCATTTGACATCAACGGAAAAATGTACGAAGATGGATATTAATGAAAACATGCTCATCAAAAGACTTCTCAAACTCTATAGCATTTTTGTTGTAAGAAATGGTAGAATCGCGTATGTTGGAATTTGTGTGTAACATGCGATCTGATGACTTTTCAGTGTCTGAGGATAGTATAACATTAGAAACTCAAAAGATAGCAAACACTATGAAGATTCTCATCACTGAATTTAAGGCTGAGTTAGGCTGAGTTAGGCTGAGATAGACGCTTCATGGCACGAAATAATCGAAGATGGACATCTATGAATCAGCGGCTGCCAGGTAGTTGTTCTTCTTTTTCGTCTTCTTCTTCTTCACTTCACGGACTAGGCAAATTGCCTGTTCCGCCTCACAGTTGTTCTGTCCATCTTTTCACTGGCCTCCCTACATTCCTTGAACCTCTTGGCTAGTAGTTAAATGTTGCTTTTGGTAACCTTGTTAAATTCGTTCTTTCTACATGTCTGGACCATTTATCTCTATATTCTTTCATTTATCATTCAATGGATATATATTTAACTCCGTTTTTATATGTTCATTCTTCATCCGATCCAATCTTGTGCAGTCTTTTTTCTTCTAAGGAAGTTCATCTCTTACTTATGTGCTTACTCTTACTCACTGGCACTATCGAACCCGTAGGTTCATGGTCGCGCGGACATAAGGTCTCCATACATACCTATCCTGAGCTAATCCTTTCCAATCATTCCCTGTATAATCTACTTCACTCAAATCATAGTTAATGTTATTCCCCCACCTCATTATTTGTCTACCAACTGGGCGTTTTCCCTCTGGTTTTCCTACAAGAAGCTTCCATACATGTCTTTCATTCCCCATATGTGCCACATATCCTGCCCATCGCAGCCTACGAGGCTTAACTCTTCTCATTATATCTGGCTCCTATAAAGACCATGTAGCCTAGTTCAATGTTATGCAGTCATCTCCATTCACCTGTATGTTCACCTCTCTTTGGTCCAACAATTTTTCTAAGTACTTTATTCTCAAATATTCGTAATCTCCTGTCCTCCCTTAAAGTAAGAGTCCATGTTTCTTATCCATATAATATAACTGGTAAAATAATAATTTTATATGTTTTCAGTTTAACGTTTTTTGAAAGGAGTTGGGACATCAAAAGCCTCTGTAATGCATAATAACACGCATTTTCAGAATTGAGTCTATGTTTAATTCCTTTGTGCATCTTATTCTTATTTGTGATTATGTTCCTAGGTATTTGAATTCAGCCACTTCCTCAAAATTTCCCTCATTTGCCATTAGCTGTCCATTTCCATTATAGGCCTATAATGTATTTCTACGTATGACCATATATTTAGTTTCATTGATATTTACTTCCAATCCTAATTTCTTAATGTTACTCAATAGTGTATGCGTGTTGTCCTTTAGATCTCCTCGCTATCTCCCAATAGCATTACATCATCAGCATAAACTAACAGCTTATTAATACCATTGAGTTGTAGGCTTTCTTCATACTCTAAAGATTTGGTGGCATGCTCTAGTACAAAATTAAACAGTAGAGGAGATAGTGCATCTCTTTGCTTCAACCCATTCTGGATTTCGAAAGTGTCCGAAAACTGTTTGCCTACACGCAACCCTCTCTTTGTGCCATTTAGACATATTCGTATATGTCTAATTTACTTTTTAGGAATTCCGAACTGCAGCAGGATACTACATAACTTCTCCCTCTTAATTGAATCGTATGTCTTTTTGAAGTCTACATATAGTTGATGTACAGTACTATTATATTCCCATTTCTTTTCTAAAATCTGTCTTATACTAAAAATCTGATCTGTTGTAGACCTGTTCTTCTAAATGCACATTGATTATCTCCTAGAATGTCATCAATATAAGGAGTAAGTCCGCTTACTAATATATTTGTTAGAATTTTGTAGGAAGTTGAAAGAAATGAGATTCCCCTATAGTTGCTGCATTCAGTTTTATCTCCATTCTTATAAATTGGGGCAATAATCGAATATTTCCATTCATCTAGAAGACCGTCTTTTTTCCAAATGATACTAAGCAACCGGCGTATCTTGTCCATCAATTTTTCTCCCCCTGATTTTTTCAGTTCTGCTGGGATCTAATCTGAACCTGATGCTTTATATATCTTCAATTTTTCTATCGCCATTTCAACTTCTAATGCACTTGGTTCTGCGTCTAGCATTTCTGCTCTCTGTAAATTATCCTCTTCAATGTCCTGTTTTGTATGTAAATTTAATAGCTGATTGAAGTAACTTTTCCACCTATTTAATGTACTCCTGGAATCTGCAATCATATCCCCTTTTCTTTCCGAATTATGTCTGTTCTAGCCTGAAACCCTTTCTTCTTTATCCTGTTTCCCTTAGGCCTATATAATTCTCTAATGTTCCTATTTGTTGTATTCATTTCAAGATCATTAATATTCTATCTCACGTATTCCCTCTTTTTACTCTTTAGTAACCTGGTGTTTTCCCATCTAATACTACCCAATTGCTCTAAATTTTTCTTATGTAGCTCGTGTTAAAAAAAACGCAAAATTTTCTTTTTTGCTAGCTTTTCTTTTTTTCTTTACGGTGTCGGCACAGTACTCATCAAACCATTTCTTGTCTTGCCTCCTTTTTAAATAACCAATGCTTTCTGATGCTGACAATTTAATAGTATCTCTTATAGCCTCCCATTCTTTGTTTATATCAGTTTCTTCATCGTTTGCCGCATTGTCATCTGAAGATTCCAATACTTCAAATCTATTAGCAATTTTGATTCCTGCCGTATTTCATCATTTTTAAAGTTTTTTAATTCAAATTTTTCAGAATCACCTTTTGGGTTTGTTTTTCTCATAAGCGATAGCCGTTATCTGATTTTCACCCTGACCAGATGGTGATCCGAATTGCAGTCTGTCCCTCTAACTGATCTAACAAAAATGATTCTACTGTACCAGCGTTTGTCCACTAATACATGATCTATCTGGTTCCAGTTCCTCCATCTGGAGACGTCCAGGTGTATTTATGAATATCCTTATGCTGATATGTTGTGCTCTTAACTATGAGATTCTTTGATGTGACAAAGATGGCTAATCTAACGCCATTGTTGTTACTATTTTCATGAAGACTGAATTTGCCTATTGTTGGTTTGAATATAACTTCCCGCCCCACTTTTGCATTAAAATCTCCTATGGCAATTTTCATATGATATCGTGAAGGAAGTTCATCTCTACGCTTTGTATTCTACTTTCTAATTTATTGGTCCTTACCCAAGTTTCCCTCCCATAAAGTAATGCAGAAACTGCCTATGTTTTATAAAACTTCAATCTAGTATCTCTTCTTGTTTTGTTACCAGGTGAAACTGCTCACATTCCATAAACACGATTTCAACTTATGTAAGAATCATGGATACAGCTTGGAACAAATTTAAAATGTAGATGAAACTCCTGTATTTTTCGAAATACCGGTGATACTATTGTAAATGATGTGAAGATGAGAACACAGCGCTTGTGCGAACTGCAGAAGCTAAAAAGGTAGGTTCACTGTAAAACTGTGTATTACTGCCAATGGACACAAGCTGATACGTTACGTCATATTTCAATGAAAATTTCTACCATAGAAAACATTTCCTCCAGGCATTATTGTATGAGTGCAGGAAAATGGGTGATTAACTGAAGTGCTGTTATTGTCTGGTTAAATCTGTATAGTTTCAAAGCCCGGGTGCACTCTTACATTGGCAGTCCATACTGGTGATCGACGTTTCCCTTGTCATCTGACATAAAATGTAAAAGTGAAGATGTGCCAGGAAAAGTGTGACATGGTTGTGATCGCAGGAGGATGACTGGGATGATGCAACCCCTTGATGTTTCTATTAATCGGCCTTTTAAGACGAATTTGTGGCATTTATTTCGAGGCTGGAGACGCATTGTTATGGAAATGGCGACAACTGGTCGCCTGAAGAAATATTTTCTCGTAATGATATGTCAGTGGATTGTCAGTGCATGGAACTTCATATCTGTAGATATGATTTCCAAGAGTTTTAAGGTAACATTCATTTCTAATGCCATTGTTGAAATGGAAGACGACGCAACATTGCTTGCTTCATCTGAATGTGTACCCTCTAGTGAAAGAGATGATGGTGACGAGTCAATTGACGAACAATAGGGTAAAGTGTTCCTAGCATGTAGATGATTAAAATACTTAGGAATGTAATATTACTATTAAGAATAAAATTGTCTTAAAGTGTACCATGATTTTTATTTGTTGCGAATATAAGCCGCTCCCAATTTTTATGTTGAGTTTTTAAAAAACGCCCGAGTAAATAATGTATTAGGGCAAGAGACAAACATTGAAAACAAAACAATGACCTAAAAGAGAAAATTTAACACCAGGTAGCAAGAACATAATAACGGGAGCATAATGGATGCTAAGAAAATTCTTTTTTCAACTTCTTCATATAAAACGTGGTGTAATGAAACAGTTTGTGACAGCTCTTGACTAAGATTATTATTGTTTTAAAATTCACAACGACGTATTTCCTGCTCTGTTTGAAGCCAAAATTAAAGAATGTATATTTGTGGGTTCTCAAATCGGAGCTCTAGCTAAAGAAACCTGAAGCTATTATGACTTCTAAAGAGAAAAATATTTGTAACATGTATAAAGCAGTCGTTGACAATTTCATAGGAAACAATAAATATCCTGAGTGAGTCAAATTTACGAACAACATAGGCTACTACAGATTTGAGAACATTGGGGTCCAACTTGAGTCTCATATTGCACTTTGTTTTCACATTTGGACGTATTTCCTGACGACCTGGGCCAGTCAGTGAGGAATAAGGTAGAGATTACACCAGGATATTCGAGAAGTGAAGAGATGTTGTTCCATGATTTAACGGCCTCAGTTTCTGGAACTGCCGAAAAATCTTCGGTTTCAACCACCATCCTGGGTCTCGCTTAACAAAAGCCGATCGCCTTTCAACTCTCATTAGAGACAAAGAGACGGAGGTATTCCGAAGTTTTCAAATCAGCTAACCGATGTTTTTTACAAGTACATACATGTTAATGTAGCATAGAATTGTTTAATTTTAAAATCCTGTTTGTAAAGAGTAATGTGGACATGGTAACATTGGAAAGTGGAAACATTGGCGCGTGGTAGTTGTAAGTATTAGCTTAGGTTTCTTAGGGGGTGAGACAAGGCCGTTAAAGCATGGCATACACTATATCAAGGGCGATGGAATACTTTATTGATTGCATATTACTGCTGGATGCTGTGTAGGGATTCCACGGCAAAACAAAAGAGTAAATTCAAGAGACAAAAATTCGATAACAAAACGATCAAGATATTGCTGATGTGCTGTTTATAAAATGAATAGAAATATGAAATTTGTAATAATAAAAACCCACAAGTTCATTTGTAACTCTTATACAAATCACAATTATAAGTTTTTGAAGAAAATATGCGAATATTTCATTCTTGATTTGTCTACAAGCCTGATATGATGGAAAAGAACCAAAGTAATTTTTTTAAATCAGTGTTATTGAAATATTAACAATCTCATTTCAAATACAAAATAGCTCTCGACACATATTAATTTATAGATCTGTGTTACTTCAGAGAAGTAGAAACTGCTTGCGTTATAATTTAATACCGTTCAAATGCCCTATTAATTTTTTTTTATTCGTTTTAGTTATGTTCATAAATGTGAAATGTTGAGTTATTGAACATTAATGTCGGTGACTGCGTAACTTAAAATATGCAGAAGAGACCATTTCCGTGCAGACCTTTCCATGAGAAAAAATTCCTTATACAATACAAGTAGGCCATTTGCTTATTTACCAGATGTGATGAAAAACAGTAAAATTTACAGGGAATTTTATTTGTTCAATATTTCGAAAATATTTATCGTTAGCTGGCAATAAAAACTAAATACATTAATTTCGTGGTATTGTTTTCTGCTCGACCAGGACAAAAATACTAGTTGGACGAAACTGGGAAGTTTAACAAAAAGAGTTTCCCCCACGAGGAGCTCCTTGCCATACTAGAGAAACTTAAATGCTGACTTCCTGTACCTGAATTACTGAATTGTGTATGCATTCGTATGATTTTTTTGTGAAATGTTCACTTTTTATACAACGCACTAATATTGAGGGTTTATAGAAAATCGTTTAATATAATAAATGTCCCCCATTACTTATCAGCTGAACATTTGCATAATAGTCGGTCGTTGTGGATTGTTATTCTTGTCATACAACTTAGTTCATGGAGCGCGGGTCTCTACTGCACAAATGATCCCTTCAGCCAACCACGCTTGAGCAACATTGTCCAGTTAAAACCTCGGGTACCGCTACTCTAAGGGTCGGTTTCACCAACAGAAGTAAATGTATTACGCCAGTTTAAGCTATGCATTATACACGGGGAAAACTGGCGTAATACAGTTACCTCTGTTGGTGAAATTGGCCCTAAGTGCAGAAATTGAAATATTACTCCGGGTTTGAATCCGGTGGGGATATGTGTTCCTGGATGAGGTTTTCTTCAGGATTTTTCATCTTGAAGACAAATGCCACTACAGATTAGGATTCAAATAGTCACCAAACATCATATGGGCATCATATTTACCTGTACGATATTCTCCTTGTTATGTGTGAACGTATGAGTTAATAGTATGTCTTGTCTAAAATGTTTGTGTTGTCTCGGAAGTGGCCCTGATCGACCTCATCATTCATCTGAGGAGACCGTTCGCATCATTGCGTGATCAAAAAAGTTATTAATTCAGAGTTTAAAGTACTCTTCTGACGATTCTGTAAGGCCCGGGTGTCGTGGGGCACGTAAAAGCCTTCAAACGTAGAGGTAAGGAAGAAAATATTGAGTGTAATATACTTCAAAATAATTTTCAAGAGTTAAAATAAACATTACTGTTCAATTTTTGCTAAAAACGATTATATCCATAGGTTTATAAGAATTTGGATTCCTTGGATATCAATTACATAAATTTAATGCAAGGTTTTTCTACTCAACAGGGAAATTAATAAACGCTAGTTGGCATCGCGTGGTAAAAGGCTTGATTTTTCTGTGACGTGAGCGTTTAACGTTATACTAGTTACTCAACCCAGATTGACATAGGTTGCAATTTCTATTGTATATTCATAACCATACTTTTTAAAAAATATCTGGCCTTTTATCACGCTTGGCACGAATGTTTTGTAGAAATAAAAAACCCCGTGTTGCAATGTTTCTGGAATGTAGTATTTTAATGCACGTGTCAGCAGAAAAATATTCTGAACAATGAAAGTTTAAATTACAGTTTTTTAATCCTGCACTGCTGAACACTGTACAAATATTTAGATTGTAAAATGTTTTTTTTAACCGTCGGAATCTAATACGACAAAAAGTTTCACAGTCAGAATACAACCATGCTTCATTTTTATGAGTTTGAATTAATTTAATATGGAAGGTATACATCGTCTCCAAATCTATAGATTGTGAAGCATGATTACTACTAAAGTAAAATGAACCGGATTTTTTTTTCTGGTACAAAACTGTGTCTGAGCAGTATTATTTGCTCCTTTACATATCTCACACTTGTATTCCCGTTATATATACCTGGTGATGTAGCCCGAATAAATTTGAAGTTAAATTTTGACCACTTTCTTCAGACCACATCGCATTCAGATGATTTATTTTTTTTACTCCACTAGTACATTATTATTATTATTACTTACTTACTTACTTACTCACTCACTCACTTACTGGCACTATCGAACCCGTAGGTTCATGGCCGCGCGGACATAAGCTCTCCATACATTCCTATCCTGAGCTAATGCTTTCCATTCATTCCGTGTATAATCTACTTCCCTTAAATCATAGTTAATGTTATTCTCCCACCTCATTCTTGGTCTACCAACTGGGCGTTTTCCCCTCTTGTTTTCCTACATGAAGCTTCCATGCACGTCTCATTCCCTATGCGTGCAACATGTCCTGCCCATCGCAGTCTACGAAACTTAACTCTTCTTATTATATCTGGCTTCATATAAACACAATGTATTTCATTGTTATGGAGTCTTCTTCATTCACCTGTCTGTCCACCTCTCTTTGGTCCAAAAATTTTCCTAAGTACTTTATTCTCTAATATTTGTAATCTCCTTTCCTCCCTTAAAGTAAGAGTCCATGTTTCGCACCCATATAATATAACTGGTAGAATAATAGTTTTATATATTTTCAGTTTAACATTTTTTGAAAGGAGTTGGGACATCAAGAGTCTCTGCAATGCATAATAGCACGCATTTCCAGAATTAAGCCTATGTTTAATTTCTTTGCACATCTCATTCCTATTTGTGATTATTGTTCCTAGGTATTTGAATTCAGCCACTTCCTCAAAATTTTCCTCATTTGTCATTAGCTGTCCATTTCCATTATATAATGCATTTCTACGTGTGACCAATATTTAGTTTTATTGATATTTACTTCCAGTCCTAATTTCTTAGTGTTACTGTCCCCTATTCGGTTCTCCGGGCGGAGACTACTTCAGGGAACCCATTCCAAAGGCTCAAACACAGGGACATGTTCCTAGGAACATGGAATGTTAGGACATTATTATTATTATTATTATTATTATTATTATTATTATTATTATCTTCTTCCTTTCAAGTATTAGGCCAAGGCCTGTTACGATCCTATAGAAAATTTTCCGTCCAGCGTTTCATAGGACGGCCCAGTGATCTTCGTCCTCTTGGTATATAATTATAAATAGCTTTAGGGATCCGATTTGAACTCATTCTTTCAAGATGGTGTTTCCAATTTAGTTGGTACTGTTTAATATATTATTATTATTATTATTATTATTATTATTATTATTATTATTATTATTATTATTACTATTATTATACATTAAATAACATAAGTGCGATGTTTTATTCTCCCTTTTTATATACAGGGTGTGAATGAATTGTACCTCACAAATTTAACTACGTATAGAGGGGTATTATATAAGCATTTTGAGATAACGAACTAAAGGTCTACGAATAAAAAGTCCTAGTCATGATTCAATTTGTAAAGTGGTTGGTACGCCACTGATTATTTCAAAATAAAGTGGAAATAACATGATACAGAGACTGTATCTTGCAGCATGTATGCGCCTTTAATTCAGTGGATATAGCAGTCTTACTCCCGACTCAGCTGTAAGATTGATGCATCACGTTCGGAACTATCTACAGTATTGTTTAAACTCTTTGTTCGTTTATTCTTTTATTATGTAAGTACTATAAATTAGTTACGTACGTAGATTTAATTCTGATTTAATTGTTTATTCATTATTTTACATAATACGGTATTGGAATGTCAGCGCAGTACATGAGTTACAAAACTATTTACATACGTATTGTATAGACAATTGTTTGAAAGGTTGTAATAATAATAATAATAATAATAATAATAATAATAATAATAATAATAACAGTAATAAAAATAATACACATACTGTAGAGTACAATAAGTTTCGCAAATAAAATATGTAATTGTTCTGTACAGTACGTATGTACTTACATAAATGATAGTGCAGTGATCACAAGAGTAATAACATGAAGAGGTACAGTGTCTATACACATGGCATACATAATGTCATTGAGAAATGAAAAGCAATACATTTGAGTAAACCAGAAATAAAGTAAAGCGCCTGCAGACTCATTAGAGAAATTGTTCAAATTGGCCACCTCCATTCTCACAACACAGACGACATTGCAACTAAAGGATTCTCGTGTCCTGTTCAAGAAACCGGGTGTCTCGCGGATCACATCACATGCTGCGATTATGCATGCAACTAACAGCCCATCTGTACCAAGAGGGGTCGCAATGTTTTCATGCAACACATAAAAATAATAAAGGGAACAGAGATCTGGAGAGCGAGATGGCGACACTACAGTTGAAGTACCTCTTTCTATATCCAACGGCCAGGATACACTTCATCCAAATGATTTCGCACATTCCGGCAGAAATGGGGAGGATCCTGATGTGAAGAGGAACTTCTAGCAATCTAGGTAGGACGTGCTCTAAAAATGTCTTATAAATGACACCATTTAATATCTAGGGAAGACGCTAGGGGACAATTATAAGGTCCGAACTTACGCCTACCCATGCGTTCACCGAAAATCTCTGCTGGTGACCCCTCTCGAAGATGGCATGAGGATTTTCAGAATCCCACACACAGCTGTTCTTTGAGTTCAGAATCACCCCATCCGTATTAAATATTGCCTCATCAATGAATAACACCGAGGAAACGAAGTGCGGTGGCTGCAACAAAGACCAATTACAAAATTGTACCCGTTGAGCGAAGTCCACTGGCTGTAAGGCTTGTACTTTTTACAGATGAAAGGAATAGAGCTGGTCTTCGTGCAGGACGTCCCATACACTTTGATGCTTCGTGCCGATTACACATGGAAGAGCACGAGTACTATTAGAAGGTTCATCTTCCACCCTGTGAAGAACATTTTCTTCGAACTCTGCAGTGCGACGCGTACGTCTTTGAATGTCGTCTACTCTGTTTACCTTCAAGGTCCCATGCTTCCGCAAACGCCTATCAACAGACTCGAAGGCTGTTCGACGAGTATGGCGTCTATTCGGATACCGCTCCGCGTACATAGTAGCAAGCTCTTGCACCATTGCCTTGTACTCCACCATAAATCTGGTGAATTTCGGCAAGTTCAGCATAACTGTAAAGATGTTCCAAGATGCTTTCATGTATGCGACTGATACTGAAGTAACTTCTAATCAGATGTTAATGTAATAACCAATACGGGAATAGGTATTTTGCGCATGTCTATACTGAACTAATTTTAGTGTCAGTATATCACAGAACACACGCAGGGGTGAAAGAAGGGAAAAAAAGTGGCCTGCCGTGATTTCAACCACCACTGTTCCAATCTCAAATCAATCGCTTTAACCATTAAGCCACACGTTAACTACACAGATTCTGCGTGTTTCACTCTGAGCTAAGGCTCTCATTATACCGGCGCTACTTTAACCAGTGCCATGGTGTGCAATCATCTGCTAAGTTCGACATTTTAAGGAATTTGTTAACCCAATATTTCATAAACTTTTTGATGCATTATTAGCAATCAGATCTCCGGATTATTACCAAAATATGAAGTTATTCTAGTATAATTTTCTCTCCTTCTTTGCTCTCTTATTGGTTTATCTGTATTAATTGTCGATTACTTTGATTCCCTATAACTAACCCATTTTCCCTCGTAGACCATTGGTTCCGATTTCAAATTACTTGCATAATACTCCTGTGTAAGCAGTTAAATTAGTGCGGTATAATTCATTTAAGCGCTGTATATAGTCCACTGCTGTGGTCTAAAGGTAGAGTGCTGCCTTTTGATGCAGCGGGCTCGGGTTGGATTCTCGGTCAGGACAAATTTCCTGGGTGAGGTTTGTTTCGGGGTTTTCGTCACATATAGGGCAAATGTTCAGGTATCGTTGAGGACCAAAAGTCCAAAAACATCATCTGGCTATCATCATAATCCGACGGTATGGAAAGCAACACCTATAATTTCGTACTAAATCTGCAAAGCATAGCATGAAATTGCTATGATTGCTGTGAAAGTCCTGCCCTAGGGCGAACACTATAGAAAAATATATATATACATATATATCTCCTCTATTATTTAATTTTGTACTAGAGCATGCCATTAAATCTTTAGAGAATGAGGAAGGCTTACAACTGAATGGTATTAATAAGCTGTTAGTTTATGCTGATGATGTAGTATTATTGGCCGATAGCGAGGAGATACTAAAGAACAACACGCACACACTATTGAGTAATACTAAGAAATTAGGACTGGAAGTAAATATCAATAAAACTAAATATATGGTCACACGTAGAAATTCATTATATAATGGAAATGGACAGCTAATGACAAATGAGGAAAATTTTGAGGAAGTGGCTGAATTCAAATACCTAGGAACAATGATCACAAATAGGAATGAGATGCACAAAGAAATTAAACATAGGTTCAATTCTGGAAATGCATGCTATTATGCATTGCAGAGACTCTTGATGTCCAACTCCTTTCAAAAAACGTTAAACTGAAAATATATAAAACTATTATTCTACCAGTTATATTATATGGGTGCCAACTTGGACTCTTACTTTAAGAGAGGAAAGGAGATTACAAGTATTTGAGAATAAAGTACTTAGGGAAATTTTTGGACCAAAGAGAGATGAACAGACAGGCGAATGGAGAAGACTACATAACAATGAACTACATGGTCTTTATAGGAAGCCAGATATAATAAGAACAGTTAAGTCTCGTAGACTGCAATGGGCAGGACATGTTGCACGTGTGTGAAATGAAAGACGTGCATGGAGGCTTCTTGTAGGAAAGCCAGAGGGAAAGCGCCCGGTTGGTAGATTAAGAATGAGGTGGGAGAATAACATTAACTATGATTTGAGGGAAGTAGATTATACAGGGAATGATTGGAAAGCATTAGCTCAGGATAGGGATGTGTGGAGGGCTTATGTCCGTGCGGCCATGAACCTACGGGTTCGATAGTGCCAGTGAGTAAGTAAGTAAGTAATAGAGAGAGAGAGAGAGAGAGCGAGAGAGCACTATACATACCACACATAAAAATGAATGTACTCGTATGTGTGTGTGTATGTGTCAGCATAACTCTCTAATACGTGGAGCATTACAATCTGTAAAAGTGGCTGTAGGTGTTAGAGAGTCTAGCACCGTTATGAGGCGAGAGAGAGAGAGAGAGAGAGAGAGAGAGAGAGGAGAGAGAGAGAGAGAGAGAGAGAGAGAGAGAGAGAGAGAGACGGAGTATAAAATATTATGTTTCTACATAACTGTTGAATATTTAGTGTAGTTTCAACGAACTTGGTTCACATATGACTTATAATTTGTGAAATATACTGGGGGCACGCCGTAGCGTAGTGGTTAAGGCACTGAGCTACAAGCCGGAGGGTCGAGGGTTCAAGTCCCGTTGGGGTCAGGATTTTTAAACTGACCCAAACCCTCTGGCGGCACTATGGCCCTGGGGTCGACTCAGCCTCTAACTGAAATGAGTACCAGACGCTTGTTCTGGGGTAAAGGCGGACGTCACGCAGGGCTGGCAACCCGGCTGACATAAAGTGCCGATTGTCTAGAAAAAGTGGGAGCCTTAACCTCCTACTACCCCAAGGGCCTCCTGAGGCCTGTTGTGGGATCACTTTACTTTACTTTACTGTATGGAGACTGAGACTCATATCATCCCTAAGAGTGAGGTGAGAGGGTATGACGTGTAAAAATAAGAGAAAATTAATGTAGAATCCACAGTTTTCGGGACTGTTCACATGATTGGTGACACGTATCCCCGAATTTGACTCTAATGAGGTAAAGGGGTGAGGTATTAAAAATATAACTTTGAAAAGTGATCGCGATTTTTTGCCGAATCCATTTTTTCGGGGTTGCTAAAGCTGACTAGTGACAATGCACATGTCAGTTTTAACTCACCTATAATGCCTAACACTTTTAGGGGTGAAAAATAAAATAAAAATGGTGACCGAGATTAGTGTTAAATCCATAAATTTCACGATCGATAATCCGATTAGCGTCAGTCTAGATTTAATTTAAGCCCACGTTTCACTCTACCACCGCTAGGGGCTCAGAAGGGGTGAAAAAATAATATGTCCAAAATGACAAAATGTTGTGTCTAGTCCATAGTTTTAGGGAACGTTAAGCTCATTGATGACAGTCTCGATGCCAGTTTGTTTCTTAGTACCCGAAGGCGGTGAGAAGAGTTGACGTAAAATAATACTGAAACGGCCTATATTGTACGCAGTTCTTGCAGTAAACTTGATTTCATTAATTCTGTACGTCCATTTACTGATGGACTTGTGTTGCTATAATCAAAATGCAATATTTAGATAAAGGAAATACAGGTATAACTTTGAGATCAAGAATTCCTACCTATGAAGAATCCATAGTTTTCAAAGTCATTGAGATAAATTATGACATACCTATGTCATTTAAGTCTAAGTTCAGCTCCATCGGCATGGAGGTGAGAAGCCGAAAAATTAAATGTCCAAAATGAACGAGATTAGTATCGAATCCATAGTTTTCGGTATTGATAGGTTGATTGGTGACAAGATGATCCTGATAAATAAATACTCTGGCAACGCCGGGTAATCGGCTATTATAGACATATAGCCTATATAATTATGAGGAAATAGGACACAATACCTAACAACTACTGTTTCATATGAAAATACAGAATGTATTTGTTATCAGAGAGGATTTGTTTTACTGTGAATAAATTCATGTAATTTATTGCCTAAAATATTTATATAGACTAATTAATTACGAAAAGGTAACAGTGGGGAACAGTTATTTATGTAATAATTTGATATGAAGAGCATATCCCTGGCAAGATTCCTAGGTGTAGCAGCTCATACTCTAGCTATCATTAGCTCCTTATGAGAAATAGTCGATTTTATCACCTATCATATCATCGGGGTAACGTAACTTCGCCTTCCAAGGCGCACCAACTTAAGAAGAGGGTTACAGTTCCGCCATACCAGGATTTATAAAGACAACCTGGTACCATTGGTAAAACAATTGTAAAACGAACAGAATATTATAATTAAATGCAATCATAGTTAATTTTTGTTGTTTTGTGAAATATATGGTATTTCATTTAGTGCATACCTCTATTACTAGTACACGAGTTTTTTAATAAATTAATCAAGTTGTCTGGAATTACCAACCTTTGACAAAAATTTGAATAATATAATCCTGTGGACACTATCATAAGCTTACATCCTCAGTGTAGTTCCTGTCATTCCCAAGCTTGCACTAACTTCTGATTCCTTCCTAGACTATACGTCTATACAGGGTGTAACAGGACCTCACTGACAAAATGATAGGGATGATAGGCCATGCAGAGAGGATCTTTTTATTTTGTGGAGGAACATATAGTCGCAAACATGTCCTTTATGAGTTATGCGCAGATAAAGGTGTTCACCCGTAAGGGTCGTAATTCAATACAAACAATTGTACACGTATCATTTTATCGAAACAGACATGTTTTTACAATAAGTGTTCAAACTATAAGTGTTTTGACGCCGTCAAAAAGAATCCTGCCATGATCAGCCGTATTGGCCGATCGTTGCTGCGACGATATCTAACATGCAATGAGGCACAGGGTCGATTGTTTGAACACTTATTGTAAAAAATGTATGTTTCAGTAAAATGATACGTGTACAATTGTTCGTATTCAATTCCGACCCTTACGGATGAACACCATCTGCGCATAACTCATAAACGACATGTTTACGACTGTATGTTCCTTTGTACCGAAATTAAGTTTTCGATACATGGATTACGTCATGCTGCGCGGCCATACGTCATCGCGTCTCCATTTCTTCTGTGATCTTAGTGAACAGTGCCAAATTCTCTCCTTTCCTTTACGCGCCGTGTGCTATCGCGCATACTCCCCTCTCCTAGTGAACTCTCAAATAAAGCTGTGCTTACTAACATCGGATCATCATCTGTTTGTCAACCTAAGGAGTCAGGTCGATATAGCTCGGAGGAGCTTGTTTTATTTATTAGTCCCTTAGGCCAGGGTGGAGCCACAAGTATCGTGTACCCTAGCCCTTGGCGGAACTAGTGTGAATGTAATAGCGTACGTATGTTTTATTATTATTGTTTTGTTAGATGATCAATTGAGATTGTTGTTTTCTTTTGTCAAGTTATTTTCAATGTTAAGCTAACTATCTTTTATTCATTTCAATGTTATATCTGACTGTTTTTGATTCTCATTAAACTTTAGTTATCTGCTTTTTAAATAACTTCTGCCTATTGATTTAGTAGCTAGTCAATGTCAGATATGAGTGTAAACTTCCAAAGCTTTCTCAAGCGTATATGATATCCTCTTTCCTATGAACTTCCACGAATATAATCTGTATAGCTTACAACATATTACATGTTTAACAATTCATTAAGGAAAGTTGGATTAATCTTTGTCTTTTATGGGCCCGGGCAAAGATATGTTAATTTGAGCAATCTATGTTTTCAACTCAAGGTATTTATCAACAACATTGGTACGATCCAGCACCAACACGCGGTGCAGTAAATGGTAGCAGTCAGATTGGTTCTGAGTTCATGTTCCGGTTCAATAAATGGTAGCAGACAGCGTGATCCTCTCTGCATGGCCTATCATCCCTATCATTTTGTCGGTGAGGTCCTGTTACACTCTGTATAAAGTTGTATTTTGACCTGAATATAAGCTCCTTAAATTTGTGCAGAACCTTTCGAATCGTGCTGTATACTTACAACAGCGGAAATTGTTGATATAAAAAATAATTGAACGTTAAATTGAAGGGGTTAGGACAATAACATGATTCGCCACATATTATTCTTTCTGAGATATAAGGATTTTAATTTTTCAAAAAATTATAAATACTACGATAATGGATGGCTGGAAACAGAGCATTCTGGAGAACATTTACTGCTGCATTATGTTTACTTAGGAACTACAGGAAATAAGAAGGAGAATTGAGCAATATTGTTGTTAATACATTGTGATTGTGTGTCTATATGTTTTTATTCATCACTGGCGCACTTACAAATTATTTTATGTATATTTCTATACATTTATTTGTTATCATTGCAATAAATGACATTTCTTAACAGAATGTGGCTTATCATGTTACTACCCTAAGCCCTTCAATTGACATAAGAATAATTTGTAAAACATAATGAATTTATAAAATGTGATATATTTGTATAAAATAGTTTATACCTTAGAAATTTCAACTCACTTTAATATGGCCTTACTACAGCCGTCAACCCGTCACATATTGTTTGCTTCTACATTTTGTGTGAGTTTTTATTGTAACTGCATTTGTTTAAGAGATTTTTCAGAATATACCTGCTTCATATTTAACAGGTGGATCATCCCACTTCGAATAAAATTGGTTTCAGAAATACGTCAATTTAAATAAGTTATTCTTTCCCACAAACTCTGCCAGTAGAATTTTTCCTCCTTTTTCTTATACCTTGTGCTCTTTTTTTTATACAATCTTAATGTATGTATAATTTGTCACTCTAACTCATTAGTGTTTACATACTTTTTGTACTGTTGTGAATTTTATGAATTCAAACTTAAGTATACGTAATGCTAACAATATAAAGAGTTAATAATATTTGGAACCTTTAAAACATGGATAATAACATAAACAAGTAGAATATTTTATTTTCTGTACTTTCCTCATGGTTTCACAATTGATATTTTCAGGAAATAGGGCTAAGTTTAATTTCGGTTTTTATAAGGACAGCAGATTTATAATAAAACTTATTACATTTTCTTATTAATTTTGCCAATGCCAAAGTGTTTTATATTTTTTATTTTTCCATAGAAGCTACGGAAACGAGCTCTGCTAATTGGAACATGAAACGTACAAGGCATAAGGAATAAAATGGAGGAGGTCCTTAAACAGTTGGAGGATTTGAAGTAGGACATAATCGTACTGACAGAAACAAAGAAGAAAGGAGAAGGAAAGGAAACTTTAGGATCGTATGTTCACATTAACAGTTGTGTTAAAAATAATGAAAGGGCTAAAAGAGGGGTTCAAATACTTATCAAGAAGAAATATAAGAGATATATCACAAACTGGGAAGCAATAAATGAAAACATAATTAAAATTAATATATCTGTTTTTGGTATAAAATGCTCTATATTAGGAATATATGGAATTAGTGAGGATGGAAATTATTTAATAAAAGATAAATGTTATAGTACACTAAATTCTATTATGAACTTCAAGAGAAATTATATTAGCTGGCGATTAAAACAGCAGAATCGGCAAAGAGATAGATAATGATGTAGTCGGACATATATAGAGAAGTGGAGAAAAATGACAATGGTAAAAGATTGATAGGATTTTGTGAACAATATTCACTTAAAATCCTAAATGGATTTTACCAACATAGAGATATTCATAAGTATACTTGGCACCATGATACTCTTAATCTACAATCGATAATAGATTTTGTAATAATTAAGAAACATTCAATTTTAAAGACCCAGGATGTAAGGGCATACAGAGGATTATCATGCGGAAGTGATCACTATTTATTTAATGAAACACTAATATTTTCCCTTCCAAAGTAAAAATGACGTCCTAAATGAAACTAATAATGAGTTTCCAGGCCTTGTCAACGACCTCTATACAACTCTTGGATATTTTTTGGAGAATGATAGCACATCATATCTGTATAAGAAAAGGTTTGATGATGAAATCTTACTCATCTCTACGTTTGACAATGCTCAGGAAGAATACAACTATCTAGTACAAACTATTCATCCAGGCAGACAAAAGAAGCTTTAGGAGACGCAAATAGAGAAATAAGTAAATTCAAATATTTTTGGAATGAGGCCTTAGCAAAAGAAATAGCAAACATAAAAGAAAAATATTTAATGTTTGTTGAATACAAAGATATGAAAGACAAATAACACTATCACGAAGCTCAAGTCAAGAGGTAGAAAGAAAATTAACGGAATCTAAAAAGCAAGATCTGGAACACAATTGTGTTTTAAAAATTCAAACATGTATTTGAGGAACACTGAAGTTTTGGAATCTTGGCGAATTAAAAAAAATTGAGAATAAAAAAGCAAGTGGGACAAACAATACCTATGACTGAATGGAAAAATTATTTTAAAACGTTACTATCAGAAAACAGGGTATTTAATTTAGATAACGTTCAAAATATTCCAGAAATAAATGAAGATGAACATATACAATTGGACATAGAGAATATTAAAATGAATATTCAATCATTAAAAAATAAAAGAGCTAGTGGTCCAGGAGGAATACCAGCGGAACTATTAAAACATGGATCCGACCATTTATTTGAACGACTGAGAACATTATTTACAAAATTTATGAATGGTGAAAAAGTTTCCGAAGCATGGAAACTAGGATACATTTCGACAATCCATAAAAAAGGAAAAAAAGACCAATGTGAAAATTATAGAGGTAACAGTAACAAGTACTATGAGTAGACTCTACGGACGTATACTAAAATATTATTTGGAAAAAAACTATAGTGATATGGAATTAGAGGAACAGTCAGGATTTAGAGCAGGTCGTTCCACAACCGACAATTTATTTTGCATTACTCAGGTAATAGAAAAGAAAATTCAATATGGACAACCTTTGCACCTACTATTTGTAGATCTAGAGAAAGCATACGACAATGTCCCTATAGAGAAACTATGGATTGTTTAAGACGTATGGGAATTAAGACTATAATAATTGAAGCTATACAAAATGTATATGCAATTGCATGTCTAAAATTAAAATTGGCAGTAAATTGTCATATGGTTTATCGATAAATAAAGGTCTTCGTCAAGGTTGGTGTCTATCATCGACTCTGTTTAAAATATATGTACATGAAATATTAAAGAATTGGAGGAGAAAATGTTCAAGCATGGGAATTCCTATTTCAAACAACAAAACTTTATACAACTTACATTTTGGAGATGATCAATTGTTAATTGCTCAAGATTATGAAGATTTAGAATATATGAATAGAAAATTAATAGACGAATATGAAAAATGGGGATTAAATTTGAACATGAAAAAAAAATTATCAATTGGTGAACCAGAACAAAATTTAATTTTGGGACTGGAGAATCAATAAAATCTTGTAGTGAGATCACATATTTAGGAATTAAAATAAATAAAAATGGGAGTTATGAAGAGGAAATAAGAAATAGAAATAATAAAGGAAATTTTGCAATTGCTTGCCTCAATGGAATATTGTGGGATAAAAATATAAGCAATAAAAATAAAATAAATATATATCACACAATTGGTAAAAGCATCATTATTTATGGAGCAGAACTTTGGCCATTAACAACAAAAACAAATAAGTACCTTTTGGCAACGGAAATGGATTTTATACGAAGGGCAGCAAGAACTTCAAGAAGAGAAAAAATTAGGAACTCAGTTATAAGGGAGAAAATGAAGATTGAAGACACTATTTTAGATTATATTAAAACTCAGCTATTAAGATGGTACGGACATGTCCAGCGAATGGAAGAGGATCGACTACCAAAATCTGTTTTGGAATGGAAACCTGAGGAAATACGAAGCAGAGGAAGACCTAAAACCTCCTGGAGTCAGGGAATATGTTTATATATGAAGGAGAAACATCTACAACCAGGAGATTGGATGGACCGACAAAACTGGCTATTAGGAATTGGACGATGTCGAAGACATTAATCAACCGATGATCTATCTACTTTTCCATAGATTCCCTTAAGTTAGGAATATTATCCTTATCACCAGTTATTTTTTCTCGAGAATTAAATATATTCTGTGTCATTAGTAGTTTTTTCTATCTTGTACAGTTTATATTTCATTCGTTAAATCTAGATTAAATCAAAATATATTGTAAAAAATAATTATATTGCAGATATACTTGTAATAATTTTGTTTATTGTAATTTAGATATAAGAATAATGTTTTTTTTCTTTCTATCCTGGTTGAGTGTAGTCAAGGCCTTAAGCCCTTAACTCCGCCAGGTTAATGTAACCACGCTAATATTATAATTGCGAAATTTTGGATGTTTGTTAATCACTTTTAACACCTAAACCGATTTTGAATTAAATCATTGCTTACGTATTTCGGTTCAAGCTAGACAAATTCCAGAAGATTTTGTAAGCATCCAGATCGTGCAAGTTTGTCGCAGATCTAATTTCAGCAGCACGTTTTTTGCTGATACGAGTATACTATTGTTTTATTACCTAAATCTCGCTTCTATAAATGAAAGTTAATAGTGCAAGAATTTTATATAATTTTTTTTAGAATATTTTTGTACCAGATTTGATTTTAAAATAGAATTTTGCAGTCTTAATATTTACGAAATCTAGTCATTTTCTTACGTTTTTCTGCTTCATGAGATATATTACATACCAAACATTGAAAAGACATGTGGCTGGTAGAGACATATAGTAGCATAGTAAGGTATTACTTGGAAGGCGAAAACCGATTAAATTTTGCTCAGAGGTACTGTGTAGGTTTGAGGTTCTTTTACGTGCCTGAAAAATCATCAGTTTCAGGACCCACGGCTTAAAGTTCCTCTCTGAGGACTTGTCCCTTGAATTCATCATAAATAATCCGCGAGCCTTGGGATTAGAAACAAGGAACAATACCACTAGACCACGGAGGCCGATAATTTAAATATATTTTATATATTGTAAATTATTTACCTGCATTCGACAAAAATATATAGGTAGACCTTGTATATATATATATACTTTTTGAATAGCAACTTTTATCCGAAAAGTATCGTTTTCGTGCTGCATATGTACATCAACTTCGCGTTAAATGTTAAAATCTCTCGCGTCTACCCGGGGCTGAATCGATAGAAATTTAATGATTTATGACTCAGTTAATTACATTAACATAACCCAACATTCACTGATTTCGTGACAATTCCAATGGCAAGAGAAAAATAAATAACTTAATTGTTTACTGTAAGAATAAGATGGACCGAATTTACCAGAACATGTTTCGCAGGTGCAATTTGTGAAACGAGCTTGGTGGTTACCACATCGAACCGCTGTTGTAGTGGGTAAGTGCAATTCACAATGTTAATTAATGCAGATACGTTTGGTTAGTTTGCGTAGGCCTATAAACAATTATTCTACCAGTAACAAAGTAAAGTTAATTATTTTTTCCTTAACATTGTCACGAAATCAATGGATGTTAGATTGTGTAAATGTAATTAATTGATTCATAAAATATAAATTATCAAGTTATCCTCGGCAGATGCGGAAAATTAAACGCATAGTGCGAACTAGTTGCAGGGCTTATCTGCAGCAGGAAACGGTACGTTTCCGGCCAAAAGTTGATATTTAAATCGTTATTTACTTAAAAAAGTGGTTTTCTTCTGAACAGATTTTATTCTGTCCTTAATAGTTTTTTATAATGTTTCTATCTTGTACATTTTATATTTAATTCGTTAATTGTAAAGTTAATCAGATTATATTGTAAATAATAATCATATTGTAGATATAGCATGTAATAATGTTGTTTATTTCAATCCTCTACAAGCCATATAAGTTTTAATGGGAATATAAGAGTGGTTTTCTCCTCAACAGATTTTATTTTCTCATTACAGTAGTATTTTTTTTTATTTTTACATATTTTACATTTTATATTTCTTTCATAAAATCTAGAGTTAATCAAAATAATAATTGTATTGTAGATATACCATTTAATAATTTTGTTTATGCAATTTAGATGTAAGGGTTTTTTTAATTTTTTTCTAGCCTTGTTGTGTGGTATACAAGGCCTTAAGGTCATAACTCTGACATATAAAAGATTAAAGTTATTATTATTATTATTCTAGTAATCTTATTATTACTATCATTATTACCATTACTATTATGATTATTAGTATTGTTTTTATTATTGATAATAATATAAAGATTACTCAGAAAAACATTAGAATGATGTCCACCTGGAAGAAATAAGAAAAGAAGACCTCGAAACTCTTGGATGCTAGAAATAAGAACTGGAATGAGAACATGGAGTGGATGGATAGAGACAAGTGGTGAAGGAAAATAAAACTTCAGGTACAGAAAGATGTGTAAACATTGAAAATCTATGTATAAAAATTATTACTAATTAGTTATAGGTTGGTTATCATAAGTAATGCCACGAGTGATTTGCAAATCATCGATAAATGCACGACTAGTGAGGAGTGAATTTATCTAGAGAATTTGGAAATCAAGAGTGGCATTTGTTAGGACTATTTAACGAATGAAATTAAGCTGTTTACTCACAAATCATTATTTAAATATAGTTATTTTAAAATAGTTATATATTTAATGTAAACGGCGATGTTTGAAAACAATTGAGAAACGATTGGTAATTCATTTGCTTCTTTTGTTCGTCACTGCAACCAGATCATATTATTTATTGCCAAAGGAACGAAATATTGTAAGAATGCACTCTAGTGGAGAAAAAATGAAACACATCAAACTGTATATTAATTCATTTCTGAAGTCCTATGATGTAAATATGATATTTATATTTTTTCTGGGAAAAAATACATTTAAGAAAGTGCAAACAGTGGTTTCTTTTTTTGGTGGTATAATCAATTGCTACAAATGTTTTTATATTAACTCCCGCATGCGGTATGTGTTAACATGCATGCACTATATATACAATCTAGTAGCCGTATGTTTTAGAGGAGTCAGTCACTGCAAAATAATGCTATGACCTATTCAGAATGTTAAAAAAGAGGTGCTTTTTTTATTATGATAAACTTTAGTTGGTAAATTCTAGGCGAAACACGACTGTGATTGGTTGTAAATCAAAAATCATTGTAACGTGATTGGTCATTGACTCCCATTTGGGGCATGAGTTAAATAGTCAATAAAACTTACGTTAGTATACATGTGATTACAATCAGGAAACGTAATGTGGTGAGGAGATTAAGGGTTCCCCTGCTCCCGTAGGGAGTGAAAGAGAAATTACATAAAATTGTCAATTCTATTGCTTTCAGGGTCGCTAAAGTGGGAGTGCAGATAACATTAAAGCCCAATTTTGACCCCTTGGCACCTCAAAGGAAATGAGAGAGGTGTGACATAAAAATAATCGAAAACTCCCGATATTATTGTCTAATCTCCTGATGCCGTTTAAATCCAAATTCTGGCCCCATTTAGGCGAGAAAGGGTCAAAAACAAAATGACCGAAATTAGTTTCGAATCCATAGTTTTCGGGATAGTAAAGCTGCTTGTCGAGAATAAGATTGTGATAAATACCTGGCAAACTTATGTGATTAGCTAGTGTTTTAATGTCGAGAAAAATCTTCCCCCTTCGAGTGTGGATTTGACCCTAAAAATTCTGCTCGACTACCATTTTCACTTCGATTTTTCCTAATCGCAGTTATCTTCTTAATTTTTATGTAGAAATTGCCCTTTTCCTACCTATAACATATACATGACCAGATTTTAACTCTGAGGCACTTGTCTGCCAAAATAGTTAACAATATACAACAGTTAAAAATTATTTTTAATACTTGGTCCTTTCGTACTAAAGTATTATAAAATTTAATAGTCCGTAGAAATCAACCTGGCTCTACAAATATACCTATTAAATTAACACGCAGGTAGACCTAAGCCCCAATTAAAGTTGTTTTTGTTAACGCTAATATGTTCTATCATTAAATTTCATTGAATTATTTTAATGAATAAAACTCTAAAAGTTTTGTATGATTTTCATAAATATTTATTTTATTTAACATTCGTTACAGCTGTTTCAACTGTATTTTATTCACACGAATGACATAAACACAAATTTTCTATTTATGTGTATAAATATTTATAAAAATCATATATACCTTTGAAAGTTTTATTTATTAAATACATCATGGATTTTCATCAAGTAAATACCAAATCAATCCATTACTTGATTGAATTACACTGCTCAAAAAAATTAGGGGATATTGTAGAATAACCTATTAAGACTATGTTTTTTGGAATAGTATTAGATGCAATCACTTTCTATTACTTCAAGATAATGTAAATAAGAGTTTGAAGTTGTTACGTAACCTCGGTGCCACACCAGAGGGCAGTGTCTGTACTGTTGATGTGAAAGGGTGGTGTGGGGGTTTTGTTGCTGTTTTTAAATCCAGTCCAGTTTTCAGTTAGTTAATGACTTGCCTTAGGGACAGTGATGCCTCGACAATGTGATTTACCTGAACCAATGGCTTGGAGGGCCATAGGAAGGATGGAAGCTGGACAGACACAACAAGAGGTGGCACAAAGCATTGGGGTGTCTCAAAGCGTGATTTCCAGTCTTTGGAATCATTTTCAAAGAACATACTGTTCACAGAAGAGCCGGACAAGGTCGACCAAGGGCAACAATAGCAAGGGATGACCGTTACCTCTTGTTAACAGCCCGTCGGAATAGACAGCAGAATGCAACTCAACTGCGAAATACACTTCAAACAGCAACAGGACGCAGGGTGTCAACTCAAACTGTCCCTAATCGACTGCATGGAAGTGGTCTCTATGCCCGTAGGCCCATGGTGTGCACCAGGTTAACTCCACAACACCGTAGAGATCGCAGAAACTGGGCGGAGGAACATCGTGGGTGGAGGCATGCTGAATGGAGATCAGTTCTTTTTTCTGATGAGTTGCGATTCAACATGGTATGTGATAGTCGGCGTATATTCATCTGGAGAGAAAAAGGGACACGAAACAATCCAGCTTTTGTACGTAAAAGATCCCCATATGGTGGCGGTGGATTGATGGTGTAGGCAGGAGTCAGTAGTGGTGGACGTACGGACCTCTACGTTATCCAAGGTGGTACTTTGACTGCGGTAAAGTATAGAGATGAGATTCTCCGACCTTTTGTCGTGCCTTATGCTGATGCCATAGGTGATTCTTTTCTTTTTATGGACGATAACGCACGATCCCACAGAGACGACATGCTGGAAGTGGAGGGTATCGAGCGTATGCAATGGCCAGCTTCCTCCCCGGACTTAAATCCGATTGAGCATGTGTGGAATGCATTAGGCAGGTGCTTTGCAGGCAGACCAGCACCTCCCACAACTGTTCCAGAGCTGCACATTGCTCTTATGGAAGAGTGGCCACGTATCCCCCAAGAACTCATTGCTAACCTCATTGCATCAATGCCATACAGGTGTGAGGCAGTGCTGGCCGTTCGAGGAGACCATACGCCATACTAAAGAAACATTTTCACCCATGTTAATGTTGCTTTGTTTGTTTGCCATATTCCTAATCAGGATCTCTTTGACATCTGGTGTGGTACAGAGGTTACGTAATGACTTCAAACTCTTGTTGACATTCTTTTGGAGTAATAGAAAGTGATTGCATCTAATACTGTTCGTAAAAACATAGTCTTAATAGGTTATTCTACAATATCCCCTAATTTTTTTAGCAGTGTAGTTTAATCTAACCATAACGATTAATAGCAGTAACTGCAATATTGTATAATGTAATTGAAATTATGTATCCTGCGATGCTATTAGTCTAGTCTGTACCCACATCGAACAAGGGAGCTCCCTAGCGTGAGTTTAACCAAATTAATTTAATTACACTTATTTCACTACATATATAAGCGAGTGACATGTGATTAGTGCATCGCCTCAAAGAGGCATCTAGTAGGCAAATAAGGTATTATTTGGATGGTAAACGCTGATTAAATTTTGCCAGAGGCTCTAAACTAAAGCGTAGTCCTAAAATGTGTATCTATTAATTACACTTTTCTTTAAATAGACTGCATTCTAAAAATATAACTGCAGTTGAAAACAGATGACAATGAAACTAAATTGATCAATCTGTTATCGATTGTCTATTGTTCATCGTGCTTTCCTTTAGTCAGCTGTTCTGTTTGCATTTCCGTTGTGAGTGACCATTACGTTTCCTGTTCAATCATCGTTCTCTTTTAACAATAGTTGTTTATGAAACGAACATTTACAAAACATGGAACTTCTAATATTTTATATCTTACTTAAACGTTACGCAGTATTCTGAATAAAAGGTACTAATATTTTGTCATAATGTTTGTAGAATACATAGTAACAAGGGAAAAAGTTCTAAAAATAATTGGTTCCTAAATCTGAATATCGCCGATTTGGATACTCTTACACTCATTCGAAGTTCCTATTTTTGTTATTTTTTTGTTTACTAATTCTAAGAGAATCCCGCATTCTTTGAAATACCTCTCGCTAAAAGACACTGCAATTTTTTTTCAGTGTTTGTATATTAATCATTGAGTGAATTTTGATTTGTTGTTTGTCGCTTATTAACCTAATAGCTCTGATTAGATGCTGTATTAATCTTACAATGGAAATTCATAGTGCTAACAGAAAATATTAATTTAGGATAGACCTATTTGTTTTAGATGTTTTTGTCGTGTTTTAAGTTAGGCTAATGGTACGACTTATGTCAATATTGAAATACATTTAAAAACATTGCATATTACATTGGTTGAAGTAGATAAAAAAACATGAACTCGTGTATACGATTCATGGCCGGGTCGAGGGATGGGATGTCATTAAATATCTTACATTGGAAATCTATGAAGAACAAGGATATGCTAGCCGATCACGCCTGACGCATCATCACAGGGGAATACGAAATTAAATGAAACGAAATTATGAGATGAGCGTGGAGAAAACGTGGAGTGAAATTTGTGGCAGCGGAAAACGAGAAACATCCCGAGACTCCATTTTGTCCACCACGAAACCCACATGGAGTGACCGAGACGCAAAATCGGAACTCCAGCGGTAAGAAGCGAGCGTCTAACCGCTTGCGCCATGGAGCCACTTTAAAGTAGATGAAAACATTAAAATGTAAGTGTTATTATTTCAATAAAATTGGCTGCTCTAACATTTCTTTCACGCACAGAATTATCTCAGTCATTTTATAGTTGAAAGTTCTTTGTTAATAGTACATGACCAGCCTCATGGGCTATTGGTCAGCGTTTCTGATTACAGTTTATGAGGTCCCGGGTTCGATTCCCGGCCAGATCATAGGAACGTTTCCTTATAGGAAATGATTTGTGTTGTTGCCCATGGTCTGGAATTTAGGTTAAGTTTAGGTTTAGGACTTCCATAGCGCTTCATTACCATTTATCACCCATCATATCGTGGTAACGTAACTCCGCCTTCCAGGTACCCCAACCTAAGAAATGGTTTGCAATTCCGCCAATGCCACGAGATAAAGCCAGAAATATCATAAAAGACATCGGGATGACATTGAACAATATATATGTATTTATATTAGTATTCACGATGTAGGCCTATCTGATAGTCTATGATTTTTATGGTTATCAATAGTAGCTGAAGTAATTGATAAATTAGAATAAAATTTATGCCTAATCTAAATATTCCTTATCCGTAATTAACCATCTCAAAGCACTCTCGAAACCAAAGTTTTATGGCCGCATGGACATGATCTCTATCCTCGGATGTTTTCCAATCATTTCCTTATATTTCATCTCCCTCAAATTGTGATTAATATTATTCTCCGACTTCATTATTGGTCTACCTACAGAGCATATTACCTTTGGTTTTCTTATAAGAAAATTCAATCTCCTCATTAATTCTCTAATCGTCTTATATGTCTTGGCCATCGCAGGTTACAAGACTTACCTGTTCCTATTATATCTGGTTTCCCATATTCCTATCCCATATTTTACAATTAGACTTAATAATCAAAGAGATATGGGATGTTGCCTGAAACTGGTAGTGGGGACGCATTTTCTATCACCTTTCTCCCCTTTCCTGAACTTTTCGTATTAATTTCTTAATAATTTAATGTAGTGAATTCTACCACTTGATTTAATTTACAATGTCCGATAAATATTGAATTATTATTTATGAATATTAAATTAACTCCTCGTCAATTTGCCATGAATATGGTAGTAGTGAACCTTTCTGTTTCAGTGAACAAAGGACTGAACAAAATGTATATACAGTACACCTGTAACAATGTAAAAATTTCAGTTCTTCATTTTACCTGGAGTCAATAGCAGTGAATTTATGCATTCTAATTGTTGATAAGTCAGCACTTAGTTTTATTAAGATAAATATAATTCTGTAATAGGGAATAAAAATTACCTGACTTTTTTCTCACTTCTCTTCCGTTTATAAATCTAAATCTCTTGCTGCATAAAACGTTTAGTGTTGGCCATGCCGAAGATGGCTCTCTCAGAAATTAAGCAGAATTTCATCGAAAAGATGGAACCATTAAATGATCCATTGTTTATGATTCGGGAATTACATAGGATGAAAAGAAATGCGGGACCTTATGCTACAACATATTTCCACTCTGTAGCATCAATATTCATACTTCATAAAAATTAAATTTCCTTATTTCCTTATCTTAGTTTAAACTCTTCTTTTTATGGATACTTGTATATGTCCCACGCCACCCAAGTGTTACTGGAACACGATCTGCAGGAGACAACGACCTGTATAGTATATTATAATCCTGCTATCCCACGAGCATTGACTTAAAAAGCTCACAAATTTAATCAATATTTTATTTAACGACGTTCTTTAACAAAACGTGTCATTAAAGTCGTAATTGAAAGCTAGGTGTGAAACGGCCGATGTATTTAGGTCATACGTGTTTTGTTTCACACTTGAGGCTCATTTACGCGATATAAATATATTACGGGGAACCCATGAGCCTTTTGAAAGAAGCCATGCTTAGGATTTTTTACGCTCTTAGAAGTCTATCGTCCTCGGCTGGGTTTGATCCCGCGGTGAGCACGATAACCACTAATCCAACAAGACCGACGAAGTAATTAGACAGAACTAGACGGAGCGGAGGTAGTAATGAAACTACAATGTCCATATGTCGATGTTACACAACAGATCACGCATCACTGATTCACGAGGCTGGGGGCTAAATCGCGGTCATCTGTGTAACCTGCTGCCAGAACAAACAATAACAAAATGTGGTCCCTGTTACTCTAGTTAATAGATTTTACATTCTTCTCTTGATTGCTGGTAACTGTACGAATATATACAATTATATATACATACACAACACACACGGATAGATGGATGTGAGGATGGATAGGTGTGTGTGTGTGTGTGTGTGCGTGAGCAGATGGGTGAGGGGATTGATGCATGGACAGATAGATATCGCTTTCCCGCAAGAAAAGTGGCATATCTCAATAATACCAAATTTTACTAGTCACTACTCTCTATATTACGTAAGTATTGATTCATAAGGAGTAATATGTTTTTCTGTACGCTATATAGCATGCAGTTTTGAATTCCACTATAAAAATATATAAAATGCCCAAACCCCTTATGAAGACACAATGGACCATGTTGAAATCTGATGAGGAATTATTAGGGCGTTTTGAAAGGAAGATACTTAGATACATTTTTGGCGCCGTGAAAGAAAATAATGTATGGATAAATAGATACAATAATGAATCGTATAAACTGTATAATCAGCCGGATATTCTGAATTTTGTTAAAATTAATAAATTGGCCTGAGCTGGTCACATTAATCGTATGGACATCAAATGGATTACAAAAAGAATTTACAATGAGCAACCCCTATTGGCCAGAAAAGTTGGAAGACCTAAATTAAGATGAGAGGATAGTATAATTCAAGACATTAAGATTTAAAAAATAAAACACTGGAAGAATGAAGCTCAGGACAGGGAAGTCTGGCATAAGCTTTTCAAGGCCCACATAGGGCTGTCGAGCCATTGATGATGATGATGGATATATCGATTTATTCAATTAATGTTATTCAATCGATCCTCCCTAATCATTTCAATAATAGTAGTAATATCCCTAGTAGATTGGTAGATAAGTAGATGGATAGATAGACTGTATATAGAATAATATATTTGGTGAAGGATACGTTATTTGAATCAGAATGATACAATGATAGTTCTAATTATGAATATATCAGAGAAATATTAAACATTCCATGTCGCAACGGGCCAAGAAGACCATTCATTCACCAGTCGGCAACTGGCCTCACATAGATATATATTGGTAAATCACAAATGTGGACATTATCCAGCCAGTATAAGACGAAGATATGGTCAGCATATCGGGCCTCCCAGACGTTATAGTTTATTCCATCCTAGAGCTTAACCTGAATCCTCCGAAAGACACAAAGAGAAAGTCAGCTCAGGTTTCATAAAATTATGGGTGTTCCTGTTCTCTTGTATGGATCTGAATCTTGGGTACTTACAAAAAAAATATCTCACACATTCAAGCCACTGAAATGAAATTTTTAAGATCCGTAAAAGGATGTACACGCATGGATACATTACACAGTGAATCAATAAGAGATGAACTGGAGATATTTTCAATAGTCGATAAACTAGAAGAGCACAAATACCAATGGAAAGAACATTTAGACAGAATGGACAATACAAGATTACCCAAAAAGATCTACACCTACAAACCACATGGAAAAAGATCTTTGGGACGGCCAAGGGAAACGATGGACTTGAGACCTGAACAGATCGCATTGACCTAACCTAGAAAGGAAGAAGAAGAGGTTAACCTTAACTACCTACATTCTTCATGACACTGGGTTAGCACCGGTCGCATATACCGCTCCATGAGATTTCTTCTTCCATGGAGACTAATCAGCACTCACTTAGCTCTGCGTGTGTCAAAGTGCTCAACCAATTGCGGGTGCGTGAAATGATTTGACATAATTTTTATCTATTAAAAGTTAAGATTGCAACGTAATATAATGTGAAGTTAGTCTTATGAGTCATAAGTTATGACTGTCTTTTGTTTTGGTTTCACATAGAAACAGTTGAATAATATAATGAGAAGTTAGACTTTCGACTTTCTTTTATCTTGACTTCACACAAAAACAGTTGAAATATATATATATATATATATATTTTAAATGCCCCAGGTTTGTCTTTCAACATTCCTGGTTTCTCTCCTGGCATGGCGTACTTGTAACCCACTTCTGAGGTTGGGGGCGCCTGGAAGGCGGGGTTACGTTGCCCCGATGATATGATGGGTGATGATGATGATGTATGGTGCGCCAGGAGAGTCCCTAATCCTAAGCTTAACCTAAGATGAATATGAATGATGATGATTTCGATGGCCATATGATTTCGGGGACCGTTTGGGCCTTAAAGTTTTCCTGACATTTTTATTACCCCGATATAAACCTCACCCAGAAAAACTGCCCCGACCGGGGATCGAACCAGGACCCGCTGCGTGACAAGGCAGCACGCTACCTCGAGACCACAGCGGTGGACATTGAAATATATATATAAAATATTAACTACATTGTAATCTTACATTTTATTACATAAAAATCCTAGCCCTGATTATGACATACAGAAGACGTTATTGTAGTAAGCCTTCATCTCCGTCCCGGCAGATTGTTGTTACCACGTTCGCACCTGGTTCTGAGGTTTGCGGTTTAAACCCGGCCGGGATTCATGGATTTTTAAGACAGTAAAACATCGTAAGTAGACCTATGGCCTCCTTCGGTCGGAAAGTAAAGCTGTCGTAGATTCGCGGCACATAGAATAATCTGAAGCCTGAAATAAGAAGTCTCTGACATATTTCTCGGTTATTTCACGCACAAAATTGAAACGCGACATAATGACGTAATTAAAAGAGCATTGTTTAATACAAACTAAGGTGAAGACTAGCAGGTCCTCATGGCGCTCTCACGTGCTTAGTGTTATTGGGAAGCAAGAATTAAGATTATTTTTATAGTTTTTCTTTGGGTTTGTTATTTTTTCATATATAAAATTATTAATAATTAAATAAATATAAACCTTTTTGGATTACGTAAATCAAACGTTTAAAAAATGTATAATTCTAAACATAACTAAAAAAACTAGAAAGGATTTAACTGACTAACTCACTGGCTCTATCGAACCCGTAGATTCATGGTCGAGTGGACATGAGCTCTCCATACATCCCTATCCTGAGCTAATGTTTTCCAATCATCCCCTGTATAATCTACTTCCCTCAAATCACGGGCAATGTTATTCTCCCACCTAATTTTTGGTCTACCAACTAGGCGTTTTCCGTCTGGTTTTCCTACAAGAAACTTCCAGGCATTTATTATCCCCATACGTGCCACATGTCCAGTCCATCTTATTCTTAATATCTGGTTGCCTACACTTATCATGTAGCTCACTATTATGCAGTTATCTCCATTTAACCGTCTGTTCATCTCTTTTTGGCCCAAAACTTTTACTGAGAACTTTATTTTCAAATACTCGTATCTTCTTTCCTCCCTTAAAGTAGGAGTCCATGTTTCGCATCCATATAATATAACAGGGAGAATAACAGTTTAATATATTTTCAGTTTAACGTTTTTTGAAAGGTGTTGGAACGTCAAGAGTCCCTGTAATTCATATAGCACGCATTTCCAGAATTAAGCCTATGTTTAATTTCTTTCTGCGTCTCATTCCTATTTGTAATTATTGTTCCTAGATAATTGAAATCAGCCACTTCTTCAAAATTTCCCTCATTTGACATTAGTTGTCCGTTTCCATTATATAACGCATTTCTATGTGTGAACATATATTTAGTTTTATTGATATTTACTTTCAGTCCCAAATTCTTAGTATTACACAAGTGTGTGCGTGTTGTCCTTTAGTATATCTCGCTATCGGCTACTATATCATCAGCACAAACTAACAGCTTATTAATACCATTGAGTTGTAGGCCTTCTTCATCCTCTAAAGATTTAATGGCATGCTCTACTACAAAATTAAATAGTAAAGGAGATAGTGCATCTTCTTGTTTCAACCCATTGTGGGTGTCAAAAGTGTCCGAAAACTGTTTGCCTACACGCACCCTACTCTTTAGACACATTCGTATAAGTCAACTAACCGTTTAGGAATACCGAACTCCTGCAGGATACTACATAACTTCTTCTTCTTAACTGAATCGTACGCCTTTTTGACGTCTACATAAAGTTGACGCACAGTGCTATTATATTTCCATTTCTTTTCTAAAATCTGTCTTCTACTAAAAATCTGATCTGTTGTAGACCTATTTCTTTTAAATCCACATTGATGATCTTCTAGAATGTCATCAATGTAGGAAGTAAGTCTGCTTACTAATGTATTTGTTAGGATTTTGTTCGCAGTTGAAAGTGTGCGGATTTGTTTTGTACTGAGATGCCCCTGTAGTTGTTGCAATCAGTTTTATCTCCCTTCTTATAGATTGCTATATGATAGATTATTTCCATTCATTTTGAAGACCTTCTTTTTTTTCCCAAATCATACAAAGAAACCGACGTATCTTCTCCATCAATTTTTCTCCCCCTGAATTTATCAGCTCTGCTGGGATCCCATCTGAACCTGATGCTTTATATAGGCGTATGTTCAATTTTTCTATCGCTTTTCAACAAGAATGGAATAGTTAAGGAAAATTAAAATTCACCTTTCTCTTACCTAAGCAATGAATATAGGAAGAGTTGTAAATATCGGTATAACTTGCTGAAAGTTAATTCCAGTGTTATTATTGCTGTTTTTTTTTCAACGTACCTATTCATGCATTGGCCTTAATTTAGTTAATATTGAACATGCACACGGTGAGGATTTGTCTCAACTTCTTTCTTCTGACCCAGCATGCATTGTTCGCAGGCTGTTCCTATTACATCTCATTCGTCATTTCTTAGGTTCTACCACATCACTCCTCTGCCTTTTAACGCCATCTTTCTTAAACCACACGATCGACTAATAGTCTAATTCCAGCTGTGCCTTTACACGTTTCCTCGTTTCTATGAACTTCCCTGCCCTCTTTTAAGAAGCTCTTCCCGATTCATAAACATTTAAAATGAGGTTACTGAATATTTTCTTGCACACTATAATGCATAACCAATGCCTATTGTTTATTATTGTTCCTTTCACAGGGCAAATAAAAATGTATTAAGCTTGTTATATTGTTTTAAACGTGTATTATAAAAAAAGATTGTCCGCCGCTGTAGTCTCGGGGTAGCGTCGCAAGGGGCTGATACCGGTCTGGACAAGTTTCCAGGGTGAGGTTTTTTCGGTTTTTTTTTTTTTCCCTCGCGTGTAAGACAAATGTCAGGAAACTTTAAGGTCCAAACGGTCCCCGAACATCATATGCCCATCATAATCATCATTATCATATTCGTCATGTTTAATATGAATGTATGTGTGTTTGAATGGCGGTTTCGTCTTAATATTGTGTTGTCTCTGAGAAGGCTCTGACATTGAACTGACCATTCATTCGGGGAGTCCCTCGGATCCTTGCGTGTCTAGAAAAGTGTATGTATGTTTAGTTTTAATCCCTCTCCCTACAGGTCAGGTCACTGTAAGGCCTGGGTGGCGTGTAATAGTAAAAGTATCTGTAAGGTGAGAGGTTAAACTGTGTTAACGGAACGGAATTGAAAAATAAGATCACCTCTATGCTATAACGGTTACCCTGACTGATTAGCATATCAGATTTAGAGTTTGATTTGCGGATACATAATAGAAATTTGTTTTTAAATAGGATCTAGAAAGAGGTCCACTCGATCTTGTGAGCATAAACTATTTTATATGAGAAATAGCGAAATATGGTTAGTACAATTAAAAATAAGGTTGGGGTTTGTATCACAGTAAGTATGTGATTTCTGCATGTAGTGACAAATCAGTCGATATTGGCTCTTATAAAATGTCGTGCCACAAATTTATTTATTGATTTTATTATAAAATACAAATTATTTTCATGGAACGTTGATTGGTTGTGCTCTTCAAATATTAAAAGGTTAATTTAATTAAAATTTCTGTCGTCACAATTAAAAAAGTTATTTAAAGAAATATCCGTTGTAACGAAATCCAATAAACTCTTGATTTTCATTAGTGGTATTGACCCAAGTTTCACAAGTTGCATTCTGTCCTCTTCTACAAGCACACGTTCCTAAGCACACTTGGGTACAATTCATTGCGTTTCAGTTTAACAAGAGTTAAATTTCAATAGATTATAAAATAAAATAAGTTAAAATATACCTTCTTTATACCACATTAGGATAAGCAGCATCAACCATCATATTAGATATTGTAGCGAAGAAGGACCTGCTGAAGATGGAACGGATGTTCTGAAAGACCTACAGGCATAAAGAATACATATTTTATAAGTTGAGGACGACGGATCTTAGCTAAGAAGGTATATTTTAACTTATTTTATTTTATGACTTTCCACCTCAACGGTTTTAACAATGAATTTTATTAGTATTGTTAAGTAGATTGTTTGGAAGCACCATTTTGAAAGAATGAGTTCAAATCGGATCCCCAAAGCTGTTTATAATTATATACCAAGAGGACGAAGATCACTGGGCCGTCCTATGAAACGCTGGAGGGAAAATTTTCTATAGGATCGTAACAGGCCTTGGCCTAATACTTGGAAGGAAGAAGAAGAAGATCCAACACCAGTATGAGAACACTTAGCCGAAGTGTCGCTACATTGCTATTCTTAATATTTACTGACATGTTATATAATACAGTGCTAATACAAAAGACGTAAACAAATTTAACGTTCCATAAAATATCAACTATTTATGTTATCTTGAAACACTTTTCACTGTTTTGAAGGGGGCGTTTTAAAGTTAGTTTCTGAATTCTCAAATGTTTAATGTGCGATCCATGCGACACATGTCAAACATCAAGATCATTATTCATTTTGAGAATTTTCCTCATCATTGAGGGTTTTCTCCAATAAATCGTAGAAATTAACACGAATTAATATATATATATATATATATATGAATGTTTGTTGCAAACTGGTAGTCTGTAAGTCCGCAGTCATATATATATATATGACTGCGGACTTACAGACTACCAGTTTGCAACAAACATTCACAAATTTGCCTTAAATTAAGTTCTCCATCGTTCTCTGTCCTCTGTGTCTTCATCTGTGACACCAAATATCCTCATTGAATTTTAAATGTTGTTCTTCCAGATTATCCTTGATCTTTCTTTTCTGTTCCTTCTTTAATTTTCCATGCATAGACGGCCTTTGGTAGTCTTCCATCCTGCACTATTCTTACGTGTCCGTACCATTTTAGCCTTTTGTGGCCAATCTCATCCATTATATTTCTTTCTGCATTCATCCATTTTCTAATTTCAGTATTTCTAATTTCTGTATTTCTAATTTTTTCCAGTCGAGATTTTCTGGCAGCTCTTCTCCAAAAATCCATTACAAATGAAGTTATTCTGTTGACATGTTGTTGATCATTGTCTATACTTCCGATCCATATAACATTATACTTTCTAGTATAGCTTTTTTTTCAAATGCCCCAGGTTTGTCTTTCGATGTTCCTGGTTTCTCTCCTGGCATGGCGTACTTGTAACCCACTTCTGAGGTTGGGGCGCCTGGAAGGCGGGGTTACGTTGCCCCGATGATATGATGGGTAATGATGATGATGATAATGGTGCGCCAGGAGAGTCCCTAATCCTAAGTTTAACCTAAGATGAATATGAATGATGATGATTGCGATGGCCATATGATTTCGGGGACCGTTTGGGCCTTAAAGTTTTCCTGACATTTGTCTTAGAGGTTAGGAAAAACTCCGATAAAAACCTCACCCAGAAAAACTGTCCCGACCGGGGATCAAACCCGGCCCCGCTGCGTGACGAGGCAGCACGCTACCCCGAGACCACAGCGGTGGACATATTGCATCTAATATTTAAAAATGAATGTTTGTTTGTTTGTTCGTACTTTATACGCGGCCACACCGTAGATCCGACCGTGATGGGGCCCTCTGCAAAATGTTCAGGAGACTCCCGGGATGAACATAGGTTACAAGAGAGCTGTGATACTAAACTCCCGCACCACCAAAAATCTGCCCCTGTAGTAGAAAACGTGAAAAAAGTACCTCTTTGGACGCTTAAATGGCTTACGCTGCCTAAACACAACAAGTACACAAAACCAATGTACACAAAATTGAACATCTCAAAAAGCTCTACAAAAAAAGTCCGCGACAGCACATGTCTATCTCTTACGGACAACTCACAATAACCATCCCTCTCTTTCATTGATACCAAGAAGATTGAGACAAGTACGTAGATTCCTGTGCAAGCATAGCAGCACACGGCGGGTATTATTTTACGGATAACTCACAATAACGAATTTTGTCTTTTAGCTCATTTATGCCAAGAAGATCGATATAAATAGATCCCCGGCCAACACCGGTTAATCAGCACGGGGAATCTTAAAAAAATTACGATATATATTTATAATTATTTATCATTTTACTTATTCAACTAATCATAAGAAGTACATTAATTTTTATCTTTCAGCTCATTTATGCCATGAAGATCGGGATGAGTATCATAAATAATTACGATATAAATGTTTCTTTCCACTTATTTAACTAAACATAAAACACATTAATTTTCGTATTTCAGCTCATTTATGTCAAGAAGATTGGGATAAGTAGATTCCCGGGCAACGTCGGATAAACAGCATGGGGAATCTAAAGAAATATAAATGTATAATTAATTTTCCCTTTAATTATTCAACCAAATATAAAAGCACATTAATTTTAATTAATATAGGCGTAGCACCGCACGCCGGGTATTAGCTACTAAGATATAAGCACTTAAATTGGTCTGAGCACGCTCTACACAGTAATTTTATATTTAAGAATATTGGCACTTTATACCTTCCTATATTAACGTATCCCATTTATAAATAAAAGAGAACAATTACTGTATAACTGTCTCATTGGCACTGTTGAACCCGTTGGTTTACGGCGCACGGAAATAAACTCTCCATACATTCCTAAAATGTACAATGGTTTCTAATAATTTCCAGTATAATTAAAGTCCCTATAATTATGGTTAATGTTAATCTCCAGCCTCATTCTTGCCTACTGGGCGCTTTCCGTCCGATTTCCCTAAGAATGTCCATGCCCCTCTTTCATAACCGGTTTGTGTAATATCTCCTCGCTCTAGCAGTTAATGTTCTTATTACATTCGGTTTCCTACAAAGACCGCGTTGCTCAATATTATGTTGTCTCCTCAACTCATCTTTCTGTTCGACTCTCTTTGGTCCAAAAATATTCCTAAGAACTTTACTCCTAAATGCTTGAGATATTTTCTCGTTCCTTAAACGAAGAATCCATATTTATCTTCTATATAGACCTAATGTAACTTAGTTGAATGTTTGGTAATGCTTCACAACATGTAACGCGTAAAAAAATTCAAAATACCAATCACACTATGCGCATGCGCCAACAAACGCGAAGCGATTAACATTATGGAATTATGGTATATAGTTAACACATCCACGATATTTAACGAACCTAAAAACTAACCTGACGCAATTTAAGTACTCTAACCTGTGACAGACCAACTTAAAGGCTAACATAATGCAATTTAAGCACTCTAACCTGTGGAAGAATGCAAGGCTAAAAAATTAATATTACGTTCTGAAACTCTGAAATATATGTGTACAGTTAATTAGTACACTGGAACTCGTATTTATTGTTCCGTAGAATATTCGTTAAAATCAATATGGCTGCCATGTCTTGATGCTTCTAGTTAAATGTCATAGAAAAATATATTGAAATAATTGTTAGAAAAAATGTATAAATCGCTGTAAATGGTGGGAAATAATTTGAAAAATAAAACCCTAAGAATACAAATTGACAAGAATTAAAAAAGTCGTTTCACAGGTTGTAATGTTTTATGAGAGAAGTTGGAATGGCAGTGTTCCTTCTACCGGTAATTTCCTCATCGTCACGTGTAAACATACTTCCTAAATGGTTGTATTTTTCCACGCATTTAATTTCAGTTAAATAACAATGTATAAATTACACTACAATGATATTCAATCAAACTATGGTTACTAGTTTCTGAAGATTAATGCGATTAGTAATGTGGTGTTTTCTTTATGAGATATTTAAACTGTTATTTGGTGGTGGTCCCTCTTACATGAACAACCAGTATCCTTATAACATAACGGGAGCTCTAACTGGTCCCCTTATAGCAAATTGTCTAGCGCCGTACCCGATGTCGCACCGCCTTCTCCTTAGAAGACGGAATGTGCGGCATCGGGTGTTCACGCTCAACGACGTACATAGACTCGATATAGAGGCTCGGCACGGTGTTAATCCACGCTTCATTGGAGGCGGCGATGGTATGTTTATAATTGAATTTCTTAATATCTTTTTCAACAACTAAGAACTTGGTGAGCTTAACAGCTGGCAGCACTCTGTAGCCGTCCTAATGCCAAAAATGACAGCACGCGAGCTACTAGAACCCTCGTCAGTAGCTCAACGGATTTCTTCGACAACGTCGCCGAAGCCATCATGGCATGCTGAATCTCCTACTTGGGCTCGCCAGTCCGCTTCACAACTCATCAAGGCCGGCAGTTCGACTCTCACCTGTTGAGGACATCTAGGCCCATCCGTCCACCCCTTGGGATACCTCGGTCGTCCTGACCATACTCCCAAGTCCTAGTTCTAGTCCTCCCTATCCTATTTTCACGTCCACGTTCAAGTTCACGTCTTTAAACCAACACCCCAGGGAGAGAGTGTTGGAGTTTGCAATCTGGGAATTGCTGAGCTACATAGTACATCAGGTCGCTCAATCCTGACGACCCCACAGTTGGTCCACGGGCTCCATGAGCCTAGCCGGGAGGACTGCTGTCGCAGATTCACCGACCATTCCCCTGTTCTGCCTCCAGGGACGTGTCCTGCAGCCGTTGTGAGACCGGCTAGGGCTACAAACCCAACAGTGTGAGACTTTTAGTACATCCAGGTGCTCATCTCCTGGCGACCCCACAGTTTGTCGACGGGCCCGTAGGCCGAGCCAGGAACCAGTACAGTAGCTCCCCTCTGGACTGGTCCGAGCCGAGCCCTGGTGTGCCCCCAAGGACGCCTTCTGCAGCTGTTGTGGGCCAGCACGGAGCTCGCAAGCTCCAACAGATGAGCAACTAGTACGACAAGGTGCTCAACTCTTGCCTACTCCACTAATGGTTCACGAGTCCCTTGGACTTAACCGAGAGGACTGTCTAGCAGATCCACCGATCTTTCCCCCAGTGCACCAGCTGGGGACGTGTTTGGTTGCTGAAGTGGGTCCAGCCTGAGCATTAGTACGTCAGGTCGCTCAACTCCTGACGACCTCACAGATTGTCCTTGGGTCACTCGGTTCCAGAGTCGGCGCTAAGTTCCAAAAGCCATAAAAAGACCGCGCTTCCTCCTTTCTCGAGGTCCACTTCAACCGCCATACTCTGGCCCTCACCAGGTTCTTAAGCGGGATGAGGAATCTTTCACGTTGCAGACCAGGCGCGGCCCCGTCCGCGTAAGTATTAAGCGAGTAAACCAGCAATCATACTCGGAGATGGAAGAGCTGAACAGCTGACGGACTCTCGCCTCAGAACAACGGACGACAAGGCTCAACAAGCGGAGAACTCCCTCGACCATGCGTTCAGAGCGCAAGGTGAACTTTCCGGATTTCTTCGAGCCATAAGCATCTCTTATCCCAAGGTGGCTGGTACGACATCATGAGACATTCTCCCGCAATAACCGGTCGTCGACAGATGGCAACACTTTGGCCCAACCAGACAGCTCGCGCGCTAATAGATCCTCGCGCGTCACTAGCTCGGCAGATTCCTTGGCAGGTGGTTATTGTATTGCATTTTTACCGAATAAAAGTAAATTTATGTAGTAAATTGTGTCTTATTCTTGCACCCTGCGACACAAGATCCTACAGGTACAATATTTTAAAGAACTTTTGAATAGACAAAGTATAGATTAATAAATTAGTTGTTTTGTTCATATCAATATGATGATTCGTTTATGACAAACCCCATGTAACATAATTTCCATTGACACTTCACAGATCTTCTGTGATTTAACTTTTGGGATTTGTGGAAGATAGAACTATCGTTCCTTCACTTCTTTATTATTTAAATTAAATGAAAAAACGTATAAGAAGTAGTGTGGCAAGTGTCAATGCAGATACGTCACATCGAGTTTGAAATTAATTTGATTACATTGTTGAACCCAGAATTCAACTCGGGGGGGGGGAATTAGCAATTAGGGAGAGCACAGATATTTTAGAGGAATAATATGTAAGAGTAAATCAAAATGCATGTGCTCAAATATAATGTAATTGTTTTTACTGTACCGACAATTCATAATCTATTTCTCAAATTATCCGGACACGATGTGGCTTTTTTCCTGGCATAACTGTCAACATTCGCGCAGTCATCTATGCAAAAAGATCTACTTGACCTTCATTATTAATCCTCATGCAGTTCTGTAAAGTGTCTTCTCCCATTCTATTGCTAACACTGGGGAAAAAAAAAAAATGTTTTCATAATGCCTGGAACTTTTCATCCGCTTCTGAGTATTTTATTGTTGCTGATTCTGAATTAGGTTTATTCGTCAAAACAACTCTTCATGAATCGATAGGTCGACGTTTCATGCATCACTTTGTATACAAAGTCGACCCTAAATGGTAATCGATCAACGAGATCAACGAATCACAGTTCCATTGACGTAAGAAGCCTAGCTAGCTGGCAAACCAAATATAATTGAGCTTTTATAGGTTTATCTGGGAAACACCACCGAAATATGTTATCTGCGTCTGCGTGAATTCATCTCTTACGAAACCGCTGGTGTTTACAAGGATATCATGTGAATGGAGAATGTTCAGTCAAGCTGAATGCGATAGATGTCAGTACATCTGGTGGCGAACGGAAGTTTAAATTTTACTTAATGTTGAGTGATTCCGGGTTATGTGGCCGTGGTCCATAGTTGGTGTTATACATAAAAACAGTTTACAGACCTACAAGAAAAATAGAAGACTGCCTTCGCTCAGCTAAGGATCCTCGACCACCTCTCTCCACTTGCGGCGTATATCGACTTCCTTGTTCGTGTGGTAAATCATATATAGGGACCACGAAAAGAAGTATAGCCACCCGTTTATCAGAACATAAAAGAAACTGCAGACAAGGAGAAATGGATAAATCAGCTGTAGCAGAACATGCCATTATGAATGGACACCAGATTCTATTCGACGATACACAAGTTTTAGCCACAACTTCCTACTATTTCCCTAGATTATACCGAGAGGCTATAGAAATATACAAGCATAAGGGAAATATTAACAGAAAAGAGGAAGGTATCAAACTGTCTAAGACCTGGTTTCATACACTAGAAAATAAATGCATTAACACCAGTGACAACAAGGAGACGACCATTAGCCAATCAGCAAGAGCCACGCCCGCTCACCCTGCACCCACCACTAATACAACGTCCTCTACGTCCACAGCGCTCATTCTAAGTAGATCTTCCGACCAGGAAACACGCCTAGAAGCACTCGCCACTGAAGATGCCCTCCGCAGTTGAGGGCGAAACGTCTGGTATCAACACCAACTATGGACCACGGCCACATAACCCGGAATCACTCAACATTATGATTACCGGCCGTGAAAGCCTGCATTCAACTTTAAATTTTTACTGTTCACGCGAAATGGATTGAATGAAATCTGGCAAATTTACCACAGTATTTTATTACAAAATCATCAATGTACTGTTTACCCCAGTACTGTTGGTATATTTGAAGTTGAATGCACGCCACAGGTAAGGGATTAGTAGTCACCATTACAGTTTAATAAATAAGAATAAACAGAATTAATTGAGAATTTTCACGACTCACCTCATATTTGTAGATTTCCTGAAGACCAGTTTCGACACATTACGTATCATTATTCAATTCATTATGTTATCAATTCCTTCTGTTTCAACTGTCTACGGTTTTTATTGAGTTGTTAATAGACAGCAATTATTGTGTATTTGTGCAAAATGAGATGAAATTCAAATAACGTTAAGATGATATCATGTTGTACCTATTGTTATTAGTGTTGTTATTCCATTATAAAATAAACAAGTTTTAGGTATTAAATTCTCAGAGGAGAAACACATTGATGGTTGAACCATTCCTGATTTCAACCCTGCCTGATTATCGTTACGGTGTGTGTCCGGTGTTTCAGAGATAACACATTAAACATTTTTGAGATCCGAAACTAAACATCCAGACAAAACATAGTGAAGTACTTCCCAGGTACCATAAATAGTTTTTGTTTTGTAGAATGTTAAAATTGTTTACTTCCATTTAGTAGTCCTGTATATTAATGATACTAAATTTAATGTTATTATTTATTACTATTACTGAATTTTGGAATTGACATAAACTAAATTCTGCAATGAACAGCTTAGTCTAATAGCTCCAATTACACATCAAAGGCTATTTGTCTCGGCCAGTTGCATTATGGAAGATAAAAAGTTCAAAATACACATCCCTACTCATGTATTAACATGTATTTTGCCTTCATGAACTGCCCGAATATAGGCCTATATGGATTTATTCTTATTTTGGGAATTTCGTGTTGATGGCAATTAACTACAGAATATAATAAGCTCCTTCATTGTCTATTTTGTTGTTCTTTCCCTTACTTTTTTATTTATATCTCCCATGAGACAAGACAATTATCTGCGGGTTGCTTGTAGCCAAGGATCAGGAACTCTGAACCATCCACAAAAAAATGCAAGATGGCGGACCTCAATGGATCAAGTTAGCAGTATGCCAGAATATCCTTCAAATATAGTATAAGAATGTTCAAGAAAATTGACACCCAGACTTAAGATTGCACCGAGTCCTCCTATTTCAGATAAATAAGCACTTTCATTAAGGGTGAGTAATTAATTAAGTAGTAATTATTATCAGAAGTAGGGCATATTTATATTCAAACGAAATGGAATTAAACTAGGAATTCATTGGTAACAATCAAAATGATATAACCTACCATAAAACAATTTCATATGCAATAAATAAAACACTAGTACCAAGTGATTAGCGTTCGGTCATAGACCTGAACCTTTGCTACTGTGATGAACCACACTAGTAAACAACATACATTGGAGAAAAAGTTTACAGTTCCCTTTGTAGAAGGGAATTACAAGACTACACTATTATTCACTTGTAATAACAATCGCTAAATCAAATATTGCATACAATAGGGTGGGCAGCAATGAACAAGCAACCGGGCTTTCCTAGGTAATCTACGGAAAAAAAGCCACCACAAACTAATTTAACTAGAACATGTGCGCACTCCATAGGTGTCTTCTTTGGCGGCAGAAGAGAAATGCCGACAAACGAAATCCGCCCTAGTAAAAAATTACTCTCATTTGGACAACCCTGCAAATTTGATATTAGGACGCAATTAATTTAAAGGAGGGGATATGATTACAAACGCTTAAGTTTAACACCCCCGACAACGCCCTCAAGATATGATTTGCAAATCAAAATTGTTGTAACATAGGAACTTTTTGTGAGACGCTAAGACTTTTGGTGGAAGGGGCGGATGCCGGCCCACTCAGAGAAAATAAATATTCATTCTTAGCAAAAATTAAAGTTACTAGCGTGTGCGTGAGCCGCGAGCGCGCACTGTTTAAGTCAAAGCTTATAGCGCGAGTGCCAGTCAGGGAGGCACATCGCTCTGCATAAGTAAAAAATACTAGCTTGTGTGCCAGCCGCGAGCGCATTTCCTCTGAGTTTCAGCGCTATCAGTCAGAGCGCACTTTTTTTAGTGTTATAAATATTATTAGATTTGACCCTTTAAAGTCAAGTAGCTATAGATAAGTGATAGCGCATTTATTTGACCCAAACGTTGGAGTTAGAATAATTATTTAACACGTGCAGTGTATAATAAATATACGCTTCCGGCCACCAACACATTTGTGTCAAGTCGTCGTCAAATACGATAAAAGTGCCAATAAAAGTGGATCATCCAGTTTGAATCAGCGCAGGGAGTATACTGTTTTCTCCAGTCAATATCCTTCACGGATTCCCGAGATAAATCCTTGTTCTCCGAAAACCTGAACCCAACTAGTCCGGTGCAACAATTGTCCATGTACCTTATCCTGGATACACTTAATTAAACCATCCTGGAGTATAATCCTGTTACAAGTGTCTCCCAACAGTGGGGCTTATATCTAACCAAAAACATCCCCGATCAAAATCCTTTTTTAAGATATATATTTTAAAATATCCTATCCCATCGTGGATCGAGTCTAAGTAATCGGAAAGGATATGAACTCTGCCAACCATGCCATGACTATAGGTATCAGAATATTTATTTGTTCCATGAAAATAATTTTTGATCATTCATATTTTTTCTTATAATGCTCGTATGTCTATTATGAGACCACATTAGAGAACATAAGGGAGAAATAATGCAAAATGATTTATTAGATTTCCCACATACGATATATATCTATATGGATATCGAACTTTTTATTCTATACAATTTAACACGACTACGGATGCTGCCCGTAGAAGCTCTTATGGAGGTGCTGGTTATGTCTGGAAAGATCGTGTGAACATATGGTCGCTCCAAGTAGTAACTTGCAGAACCCAGTTCCGATCTGTCATCCCGGTGACCTCCAATCCTATAACACAAAGTATTGAATAAATATATAAATATTATAAACACTTACAAAGCTAATGTTCCACTACTAAATATCTATAGCTGGGGTTACAATAACCCTGTTTTAACTGAAAAGGCAATTGTCAACATAACATGCCGAAAACTACCTTGAAATTTCTCCCAGAGAAGCGTTGTGATTTACCAAGGCCGTGTTCAAAAAATTATCTTCCTTTTAATTGCAAGGCACAGAAATCAAAGCCAAAATCCATCAATAGCAACGCACTGTACGGAGCAGATGGTCTCCCTGCATGAATAAGAGCGTAGTGGAATGAGGAGGAATGATGTGCGGACGGCAGGTAGTGAGGGTTATCAAATCTACCAATTCAGCAGTTATAGTACTTCCCTATAGCTTAAGTGTGGCATTTAGCGCTTGATTTTAGTGCCTTGCAGTTAAAAAGGACATAAGATTTTTCGACACGGCTTTTTGCATCACATAGTTTCTCTGAAAGAAATTTCACCGTAGGTTTCGGCATGCAATGGTTGATAGATCCGTTGTAAGATAATCTTGGGTTGAAGACCTGCCCAGGTTTCTCGGTTGTTTATATTTTGTCTTAATTTATGAACTTCATAAGGCTTTCTTCTATTTCCTTTGCGTGATATATCCTTATTGCAGTAATCTAAAATATGAGTTTTGGTCATACGCTGACAGATCTGCAAAAACATTGTTTGGAACTTTGGAATGATATCAAAATAATATGACTATTTAACTCATGCCCCAAATGGGAGTCAATGACCAATCACGTTTCAATGATTTCTGTTTTACAACCAATCAGAGTCGTGTTTCACCAAATATTTATCAGTGTTATAATTACCATATTAAAGAAAGCTCCTCCTTACAATATTGCGTTCCTTTGGCAATAAATAGTATGATCTGGTTGCAGTGATAAACAAATGAAGCAGTAGAAGCGTACCTATCGTTTCTCATTGTTTTCAAACATCGCCGTTTACATTAAATATATAAATATTTTGAAATAACTATAGTTAAATAATGATTTGTGAGTAAACGGCTTAATTTTATTCGTTAAAATAGTCCTAACAAATGCCACTCATGATTTCCAAATTCTCTAGATAAATTCACTCCTCACTTCGTGAGTCGTGAATTTATCGATAATTTGGAAATCACTCGTGGCATTACTTATGATAATCCAATCTACACTGACAAATATGTAATGACTCCGTGAGTGCAAGAAAATAATAAAAAACAAGGATAACATCCTGAATAAAAATTGATGTAATTATTATGTACTACTTTACTAAGCAACATATATATAAATTATATATATATATATTATATTCTTATATATATATCTATAAAAAAACTCTAAATTTCTGGAATTTTTATCTGACAATAAACACAATCGTGTGATCTTCTAATAAGACTAACTGAAAAGTCAGTAAAATCGATTCTATGATTAAATTCGACATAAATTTAAATTATATTGGACTTTTGATGGCAGTATCAAAGCTGATACAAATATTTTCTTATAAAAGTGATGTTTAATGAAAAAAACCTTAAAAGCTGGATCCTTACATAACCTTATAAACTGGAGCCTGCCATTTATGTTGATCGATTCAGATTAAATTAAAAACAACTAGAGAGTGCATTATTCAGATTATCCACTTTTAAATTCTATTTGGGTTATTATTTTAATTTTTTGGTATATTAGAGTAAGTTGGATATATTATTGTACCCAACCTTATATATAATTCTTCTGTACATTTGTGTGTCACTTGGGGAAAAACTCTCTAAACGAATGCATCTGCCTTTATGAATTTTTTGTGTGTGACTAATTGCTTTTAGCTGTAAGTAAAGTAATCTAAATATTTGTTTTGGTTGTTTATGTATACAGAATTATTTGTGCTACATTACTTATAGACCATCATTCCAATTACTAATATAAGCTACTGTAGCTATATTGCATTTATTTTACTTTCATAGACGATGTAACATCTAAGAATATAATATCATGATATTATCTCTTCTGGAATATTTCATTTATCTAGTAGACTATGCATTTCTATTGTGTTTCTAATGTGTTTTCTGTAGAAATTCAAGATGAATGTCATGAAATTAAAAGAAGAATAAATATGGCAAACAAAACTTACTTTTCCCACCTACTAGCTTCTAAATCAAAAAATGCACATACATGGATCACTAGATAAGTTTTTAGACACGGCAATATGGCGACAGGAATGCAATAAACTAATATACCATTTGAAAGCACAACTCTCGAATGTCAAAACCATAGCAGATAGAAACGATTCCATTCAGTTGTCTCTGAACAGTACCTATAAGGACATTGAGAGGGCCCTAGGGATTAGTTCGCCAAGGGTTTCCACCATCCTGCACCATTACTTAAGGGTAAGGAAAATTTCTTCTCGATTGGGTGCCACACGACTTCTCAGAAGGGCATAACACACTAGGATGGAATTGTGCTGATAAATACTGCCGAGATTCAACAACGGGGACTCCCGCCGGGTGTCAGACATAGTGACAGGTGACGAAACTTGGATCTACCAGTATGACCGTGAAACAAAGCACCAATCATATATGTGGGTCTTCCCAGATGAGCAGCCTCCGACCAAAGTCAAAAGACCTAAGATTGTGAGGAAGAAAATGATGGCCACTTTCTTCTCAACAGGTGGTCTTCTGGCTACAGTTGTGCTAGAGGATAAGAGGATAGTTACTACTAAATGGTATACAGAAGTCTGTCTCCCCAAAGTCTTCTCATAGATCCAGGAGAAGCGGCCAAAGACTGGACTGCGGGGAGTTCTGCTCCACCATGAAAATGCTTCTTTGCACACAGCCAATGCAACAATTATGTTTCTGGAAAAGACACCGGTGAAATTAATGCCTCATTCAGCCTACAGTCTAGACCTAGCCCCGTGCGATAATTTCTTGTTCCTGAACTTGAAGAATTGCATGCACGGACACCAGTTTCCTAGCCCAGAAGATGCTGTTGGAGAAGCTTAGTGCAATGTTTGAAATCGAGTGGCGTGGCTGCTTCCAGAAGTGATTCCAGAGGATGAAACGGTGTATAGAATGTGCCGAAGAGTTGTTTGAATATATGTGATAGGTATGGAAACTCTACCATGGCACATTTTTGAACATCTCAAAACTTATCTAGTGGCCTACGTAGAATAACCAAACTAAAGCTATATAAAACTATTATCTGACCAGTATTATATTATGGTTGTGAGAGCTAAACTCTTAATACGTTGCAAGAAAATGTAATAAACACTTTCGAAAGAAAAGTTTAAGACGGGTTTATGTACCGATTAATGAAGGTGGCTAATGATATAGTGAGCTATATGAGTTACAAGAAATCATGTATTTCGATGATGGTTAAACTTCAAAGACTTGCGTGAGCAAGGTATGTTCCTCTCATGCGGAATAGAACGAAACCCAAAGAATCTCTATACAACTATAGGGAGTAAGAGAAGAGTGGGAAGACCGAGAGAACAGATGGTTAATGCTATGGACAAGAATGAAAAGATGATTCAAGGAGTGAGGAATTGGAAAAGGAAGACACTGGATAGACTGATTTGAAAGGGCTTAATACAGGAGGCCAAGGCACAACATCGGGCTGTAGCACCATAGAAGAAGAAGAAGAAGAAGAAGAAGAAGAAGAATTTTAATGGTATTATGAACTGATTGTCAAAACGTGAAATGGGTCCTGGTAATTCACATCCAGCATTTTTTTATGTTAAAATATAAATTCAGGTTTATTGAAGCCAGGATTTGAATCTGCTACTTCTCGAATGGTCCAGGGTTCGAGTCCCAGTGTGTCAGGATTTTTAAATTGGTCCAAACCTTCTGGCGGTACTTTGGCCCTGGGGTTGACTCAGCCTCTAACGGAATTGAGTACCGGGCACTTGTTCTGGGGGTAAAAGCGGCCGTCACGCAGGGCTGACAACCCGGCTGGCATCAAGTGCCGATTCTCTAGAAAAACTGGGAGCCTTAACTTCCCACTACCACAAGGGCTTGCTGAGGCCTGTAGTGGGATCACTTTACTTTACTTCTCGAATACGATTTTCGACGCTACAGTTTGAATTAATTCGTTAATTTAAATGTTCTCTCCGGTGTTTTGATTATATATTACCTCCTCTCTAAAATTTGTAACTTTTATCCAGAACAATCTGAATTTGCCTTATTTTATTGCAAAATTGTGTGTACGCATAAATTAGGATTACCAAATCATGAAATTAGCAATGTGTGGATGCCTCTTGAATCGGTAAAGCGGTGCTAACGGCAAGACAGAAAGAACACAGCAGCATATTATCTTGATGTGTGATGGTTGGAGAATCATTTGGACAATAAATGGGAGCTCGCTGAGGTCGGGCTCTTCTTTAGTCGAGATTATAAACCTCCCATTCGGAAACCATAACGTCATACTATAATAATAAAAATTATTTAATTAATTGAGAATAATCATAAGGTCTCTCTTCCGAAGACATAATGGTTTACCTGAGTAACAAGTCAGTCAAAAACGTCATTTGTCCGTCACATATTTTATAATCATTCTGAGGTCTTTGGACTTATCCAATATTCTTGCGAATTCAGGTTTGTGATATTCTTCATCTGTCCGTAGACATATATATATACTATATATATATAGAGATATATATAGTATATATGGTGATAATAAGAAAAATAACTGCCCTGGACGAGATTTTTCGAACCCGGATCTATGAGTCTGGCTACCTCAGTGTGATATCAGTTTATACCACCAGGCAGGAATACCAATTCAAAGCAGTCATTTTTCTTGTATATGTATTATATTCTTCACACGGAGGTACAGACTCAGAGATCCAGGTTCGAATCCCGTCCAGGCATTTATTTTTCTTATAATACCATATTAAGCTTGCATATGAATAGATCAGACAGAAGATTACTAGAAACATCAGAGATGAAGTTCCTCAGATACGTTGCAGGATATACTCTAAGAAACCACATTCCTAGTGAAACAATTAGGCAAGAACTCACAATGTTTAATCTAAATGTAAAAATACAGAACTATAAACAAAAATGACATGGGCATATTTTAAGAATGGGCTCTTCTAGGCTAATAAAACAACACTGTTGTACCAACCTCAAGGCTATAGAGATATGGGACGACATAGAAGAAGACGGGAAGATGAATTCTGAGAACGGAACGGGCCGACGGCCTACCATGAAGATGATGATGACTATTTGGGATTATAAGTATGAATTTTTTACACTGACTGAATACCATCCCTCTGAAACAACTTACAACCTGATAGATCAGGAGTTTGATTTTGGAATCATCTTCTTCCTATACTAGTTGCTTTCTGCACGGCTTAAGAGTCCTATCTACCTTCCGCTTAACTCTATAGCCGGAACTCTTGCCAGGCACTGCCTTCCGGGCCAGAAGGGCTTGAAGCTCGCGTGGGAAGGGACGCTATTTTCTGAAATTAGACTATCTCTAGATAGAGTCCTTTACAAACTAACAATAATAATAATAATAATAATAATAATAATAATAATAATAATAATAAGGGGCCTAATAAATAATAATAACTAACTCACTGGCACTTTCGAATAAATCCAAAAGTATCTTTAATGGAAAAGTAAGGATGGAAGAGAATTTTATCAATATTAAAAATACTATTCTAAAATATAGTTCATAATTTAAAAAAAACTAGATAAAATATAAAATAAGATGAATTGAAAGTACAATAAATTCTAATCTTAATAATGTGGCTAGCCACAAGGCCGCGCGGATATAAGCTCTCCACACATACCTATCCTGAGCTAATGTTTTCCAATCATCTCCTGTATAATCTACTTCCTTCAAATCATGGGTAATGTTATTTTCCCACCTCATTCTTGGTCTACCAACTGTGTGTCTTTCCCTCTGATTTTCCTACAAGAATCTTCCGTGCCCCTTTCCATTCCCTATTCGTGCCACATGTCCTGCCTATCGCTGAGACCTAACTATTCTTATAATAATAATGATAATAATAATAATAATAATAATAATAATAATAATAATAATAATAGTTCCATGCTACGATTGCTTCCGAAGACCAAGCCAACCTTCAATAACTGAATGCTTTTAGTAATTAGCAGATAATACAGAGCGTCAAATAATTAGTGTGACACAGTCCTTCAACCTTACTTTAAACTTTCTTAAAAGGATTAGACTGCTTCTCATATTAAGTGGTTAATCTATTTTCGCAAAACGCGACGATGCCTTGTGGATCTCATTCCAGAACCTATGCTCAAAAAAATTCTAGCAGGACTCTTGACCCATACATGCGATGTCACACTACAGAGGCGATTAATAATGATGATGATGATGACGTTGATGATAATTTTAGTGAGTTGGGTCAATGAGTAGTATTTGGGACTCGTTTTCGAAAAGTTCCGAGTTCAAACCCGACCCATCTGTGTAAAGCTTGTTTTTATAAGATTTTCCTAAATCGTCAAGGCAAATTCTGGGTTGGAATTTCATTTCCAGGATCCATTTCATAATATTTACTATTACACAGTTCCATTAAAAAATAAATAAATGTGATATAAGTTTAAATATAAAAGCGTCTACAATAAAATAAAAATAATTATTTTATGTAAATTGGCAGGACCACACCATTAGGCTTTAACTTCCATTCAACCAGTTAAATTTGTAATGGCATGAACAAAAACACTGTAAAATTATCACAAAATCTAGTGCAAGAATTCTTGTATTGTAGGCACTTGTACTGGCCTGAAGGAGTAAAAGATTCTACAAACCAATATTAGGACAAAGACAATAAGAGAAACTTGCAGACTGCTGGATACACCTATAGGTCCCGAACATGATATGAGCATAGATGTTAAAGTGCCTATAAATATGAATAAGAATTAATTAACATTAATTTCGGCTAAAATTACATTGGGTTTTCAAATTAACTGAAGTGTATAATGTGGGATGAACCATATCTGTTAGCATGCTTGAGATGAAACCCATGCGCAATCTCTAATGTCGCCGCTCTAAGGGGAAAGAGCCAAGGTTTAAATTGTTGTTTTAGTTTCCGTGAATATTTTGTTCATACTATACGCATATAATGCTGACAAATCCAATTTACAGCCCGTATCCGTTAGAATCAATCACGTTCGACTATCACTGAAATATTGTAGCAATTAAATTGTCAGAACTGATGTGCAATTGTTGAAAAATTGTCGAACTTGTAAGTGTTTCTGATTTGTAAGCTACAGAACACAGATGGCCGTTCTACCATAACATTGCTACACAATAAATTCAATTAAGTAATATAATATAAAATACATAGGGGCTTAACTTATTTCTTCTCTTCTTCATCGTAGTTTTTTACTTACCCCCGCCACATGGGTCTTACAGTGGCACGACCTGTCACACACACACTTTTTTTGACATGCAAGAACATGGAGGGCCTCCCCGAATGAGTGACAGTTTAATCCACAGCCTTCTCAAAGACTACACGAACATTTAAGACGAAACACACTATTCATACTAAACGTGGTAAATGTGATAATGTTGATTTGATGACCAGATGATGTTCGAGACTGTTTGGGTTGTAAATGTTCCTAACACTTGTCTTACAGGAGAGAAGAAATCAATATCACTTGTCCCTACCGAGGATCGAACCCGGCCGGACGCGCTGCGTATGAGTCAGCGACTCTAACCCCAAGAGCACAACGTTGAACAACTTATTTTTATCTTTATATATAAAAATGAGTCCACCGCTGTAGCCTCGAGCCTAGCGTGCTGCCTTGTCACGCAGCGGGCCCGGGTACGATCCCCGGTCGGGACAATTTTTCTGGGTGAGGTTTTTATCGGCGTATTTCCTCGCCTGTAAGACAAGTGTCAGGAAAACTTTAAGGCCCAAACGGCCCCCGAAATCATATGGCCATCATCATCATCATCTTTATCATCATCATCCTACCACAGGTGTGGAAAGCAACGAGAAGCTACCACACCTACAATTCCCTAGTAAAGCTGCAAAGCATAGCATGAAAATTCTATGATTGCAGTGAAAGACCTGCCCTCGGACAGAATTACTATGGATGGATATAAAAATGATATATATCTTTATAAATAAAAATGAGCATAATTGAAAGCATTGAGGAGAAGGAATTAAAATGGATAGAACATATTTTAAGAATGGAAGATGAGCGATGGCGCCGAAACTAATATATCAATGGCAGCCGAGCAGAAAGAAAAAATAGGGAGACCAAAGTGAACATGGGAGGAAAGCATGAAGATAGTAATGCAAGCAATAGTGCTAAGCATTGAAGATGCCCAAGGTAGTACAGTAGCCTTTCGAGGTTTGGCACGGTAAGATGGCAGCAGCTGTAAATAAATAATAGTTTTAAAAACTAAAACAACACGGTTTATTAGAAAACCAAACTAAAAAATAAAAAATAAATAATAGTTTAAAAACTAAAATAACACGCTTTATTAGACAACCGAACTAAAAAATGAAAAAAATAATTTTAATTTCCAACACGCTTCGGATAAAATTAAAGTGGTCAACAAAAAATTATCTCCTACACATCTAGAATAAAACTAGAATCATCTAAAAAAAATATAATTTTACCATCAAAAGCGTGGATGCTCTTTATCAATTAATATATCTGATAATAAACAGATATTGGTAAAAGTAAAGTCTCTAAAAAGAAAACCATAAGAGCTTTAGCAGTTGTGTATAATGTATGAAAATCAGGTCTTAAGAAATAATTCATTAATCCATATTCATAACAAACAAGTGTAAGAAGCAGGCTAATTCCATCTGCAAAATGCTTTAATGTAAACAACTCTAGCATTTAGATTGTTTCTACAATGAGGACAAATTCTGATATTGTTAACATGTGAAACTATTGAAGCCCTTGGTTTATCCTCCCATTCTATAGGTACTTCTATGTGTTCTATGTCATCTGGGCCTTACACGACTCGACCTGTCGGAAAAGAATTTGAAACAATGAATCACACGCTTACTTCTTTGACCACACGAGAACACAGAAGACCAACCCGGATGAGTGATAACCCTTCTCTGACACCAAACAAGCTACCTGAATGTTTATGATCTCAAAATATTTTAATTTTATTTTACGCCTACCTGTTTCCAATATAGGTCGAGTAAGATATCCATAATGAAAAGAATTTGCATCCAAATTTTTATTGCATGTTTCATTAGCCACAAAAATGCTACCTCCTGTAAAAATATAGATAATTGCATCAGTCCATGATTATTGCAGGAGCACTTTTCATCCCACTTCTCCCAAATAACGTTAAATTAAAAGCATATAAAACGATTTTTCTTCCAGTTATACGAGGGCTGCTTAATACACAATGATTTTGTTTTGGCAACATAACTTTACTCATCCTCAGAATTTTGCTGGTCCTTTTCAAAATAGTCTCTTTTGGATGCAATGCAAGTCTGCAAGGACATGCTGGAAACATTTTTGGCCGTCTTCAAAACCGGCTCCGCACTACTGCTTCTGAAGATGGAAAACGCATTCCACAAATGTATTTCTATAATAGGGAAGGTGAGGGAAGAACTTTACTTTTATTGTTGCAAGATTTTCAGCTATAAAATTTGCGATGTGCGGCCTCGCATTATCATTGTGCATCATCCAGTATGTTACAAGGAAAATACGACCTTTTGCATCTGATATAGTCTTGCAGAATTATCAGGATATATCTGGTAGTATTGCCAACTACTCTTGTATGTGCAGATATGACATAATGATAAATCATTCCATGAATATAAAAAAATGATGACCACAACTTTACAAGCAGAATAAACCAATTTTGCTTTCTTGGGGGCCGGCATTAAAGGATATTTCCACACAGAACTTTACTATTTGTTCTCTGGATCGAAATTATAGCCAAGTTTTATCAGCAGTGATTACTTTTGAAAGAAGCTCTGGATCACCTCCATTATAGCAGTAGTGGTACTGAACACATCTGGTATAGCTCAGCACAGAAGAGAAGAGAACATAACAGATGAGAACAGGACAGATGAGAACAGGACAGATGAGAACAGGACAGATGAGAACAGGACAGATGAGAACAGGACAGATGAGAACAGGACAGATGAGAACAGGACAGATGAGAACAGGACAGATGAGAACAGGACAGATGAGAACAGGACAGATGAGAACAGGACAGATGAGAACAGGACAGATGAGAACAGGACAGAAGAGAACAGGACAGATGAGAACAGGACAGATGAGAACAGGACAGATGAGAACAGTGACAGAATGAGACAACAGGGGACAGATGAGAACAGGACGAAATGAGAACAGGTCTGACTATAACAGGAACAGATGAGACTATGACAGATGAGAACAGGACAGATTAGAACAGGTCGATGATGAGAACAGGACAGATGAGAACAGGACAGATGAGAACAGGACAGATGAGAACAGGACAGATGAGAACAGGACAGATGAGAACAGGACAGATGAGAACAGGACAGATGAGAACAGGACAGATGAGAACATGACAGATGGAGATCAGGACAGATGAGAGGCAGGACAGATGACAGAGCAATGACAGATTAGAGCAGGACAGATGAGACTAACGGAACGATGAGTAACAGACCAGATGAGAACAGGACAGATGAGAACAGGACAGATGAGAACAGGACAGATGAGAACAGGACAGATGAGAACAGGACAGATGAGAACAGGGCAGATGAGAACAGGACAGAAGTGAACAGAAGTGAACAGAAGAGAACAGAAGTGAACAGATGAGAACAGAAGTGAACAGAAGAGAACAGAAGTGAACAGAAGAGAACAGAAGTGAACAGAAGAGAACAGAAGTGAACAGAAGAGAACAGAAGTGAACAGAAGAGAACAGAACTTACTGATAGGAACCTAGAGGGATGACCTTGAATCTTAATCCATGTGTACATGACGCATTAAGCTAACAAATATCGTAAAAACAATTTTTCTTGTTAAATTATGGCTGTAAAAAATCACCATTGTTATTGAACAGCCGTCGTATAATATGGATGCGAAACGTGGTCTCTTACTTTACTTACAAAAATACGAGTACAACGAATTGCCCTGCGATTAGAATAACCTGTATTCCAGTAATGGACCAATTCTTCAGTTCCTCTCATGAAGATAGTTGAACACCGGATTCCAAGGCTTTAACCCATTAAATTTGGATGTTAATACCTATTGCCGCTTCTGCGGGCTTTTAGCTCTATTTTGGCATTTTCCCTTGTAACAAGGGAAACCGCAGATAACCCTGGTCGAAATAGTCGAGGTCAAATTTGATATTTGTGTATGTGCCTCAAGGTGACCGCAAAGAAGGCGCAGCTCCCTATCCTTTATTACTCAAAATATTATGTTTAGTAAAAGTTCGGTTACAATTCAAAACAATATACAATACAATTTTCATGTTCCCAAATAGGTTTTTGAATTGTTTAGTCACATCACAACTTTAAATGTAATATTTTTCAGGGACTACAATGGAAATTAAATGGCTAAAGTGTCCGTTCATCACACTGGATATCGCTACATTGACAGAGCAATCTGATTGAGACGTAAGGGATCTCTAGGCGAACTTAACAGACCAAACTGAAAAGTATTCATATGTAGGTATTATCGCCTCACTGTAATGGTTGTCCAGCGGCTCGCTTTGTTTTCCCCGCAGCTGTCATATATAATTGAAATACAAAGATGCCGACTACTGCTATGTGAATGTTAATCATTGTCAAGCATTGTTGCAGCACCCGCTTTTATATAAATGGACAAACATCATAGTGAGGCAATAATACAAAGAAAAGTGGCGATATAACTACAGTTAAAGTGGTTATAAAAACAAATAAAAGTACACTCGACTGAAAAATTGCCATATTTAAAATTTAGTCCAGTACATTAGTCTGATAGAACGTATAGCCTACCTGTATTAAGGTCTCCCTGGCCAGTCTTCTGAAGACGGTATTCCTGTTGGTTGAAAGAATCTGTAGGAGTAATTTACTCATGCACCCTATATATACGAGTGAGGGCAAGACAGACATTGGCGTTTTCCCGCATTGAATTGATGTCAGTACGAAAGTTGCAATTTGATTTAGGGTCATAATATTTTTGTATTGTTTATGTTTATATCCCCAGACTCTAATTTTCTCTTCGCACTTCAAATTTTGACTATCAAAAAATATCCTTATTCGTAACTAGGCAATTTATGTAATAATTATCCAGTACGTCTCATTTCCTATAGAGACGCTCATGCTGGTGTGCATGTGCTTTTATTTATTTTACTCTGTAGCAGAGGGGAATTGAAGCTTCTAGTAGGAAAACCGGAAGGGAAACGCCTAGTTGATGGGCCAAGAATGAGGTGGGAGAGTAAAATTAACTATGGTTTGAGGGAAGTAGATTATACAGGGAATGATTTAAAAACATTAGCTCAGGATAAGGATGTGTGGAGAGCTTATGTCCACGCGGCAATGAACCTACGAGTTCGATAGTGAATTAGTTAGCACAGTTATTTACCTTATCAATGGCGACTCCTGCCTAAACTAAGAGAGGATTTACTATATCATTCTTAAAAGTTTATTTTTATACATTTAATAGGGTACATAAACAAATTGAAAAACTCAACTACAAACACCATGTAAATAACTTAAACATATTTCTCTCACCGTAATATCACTCGGAATACGGGATTTTATGGATTGACTGGTTAGGTTCCTGCAGAATTCGTGTTTTTGTACTGGATGTTCCATCAGCGACTAAAGACATGAAACTAAGCTGCATTTCTCCTCACGTCTTGCAGCTCTTCTGAGCCTTTGAGCTGATTTATTGGGGGTTCATAGAGATAAAATGCACCTCCGCACCTCTGCGCAAAAATACATTGTTGAATCAAACTGGCTGAGTATTTAAGGAATTTGTTATATACATGCAGTGAAAGTGATAATGAAACAATCATTACCAACCATCTATAAAAACAAAAAGAAACAGGAGATAAATATTAAATGGAATCAAAATAATTTACAGAATGCTGCTAAATTAAAAGGATATTGTAAGAAGTTATATGAAAATCTGATTAAATTAGATGAAAAAGAAGATGTTAACGAAGAATGGAACTCAATACAACAAGCAATTAAAGAATCAGCTAATGTCACCATAATGAAACAAGAAGTTCAACCACGCAACGAATGGTGGGATGAAGAATGTAAAGAAGCCATAAAACAGAAGAATGAAGCAAGGCAGAAAAAATTACTAATGAACACAAGAATGAATCAAGAAAGTTATAAAATCAAAAGGAACGAAGCAAATAAGTTATGTAAGAAGAAAAAACGAACATGGCTTAATATGAAACTCAATTCAATACAACTAAATTATAAGAAAAATGAAACCAGGAAATTCTTCAAAGATGTAAAGAGTTTCCAAAAATACAAAGCAGGATCTTTAATATGCAGAGATAATGAAGGTAATATCCTAACACAAAAAGAACAAATTCTTCAAAGATGGAAAGAATATTTCACCGAAATCTTTCATAAAGATAATCAAACAAGAATTACTATACCAGAAACTCCAAACTTTCCCAACTCACAATCAATACAACCTCCATCGTGGAACGAACTATGCTATATTATACAAAATTTAAAATCAAATAAATCAGCTGGTCCTGATAATATTCCACCAGAACTAATTAAACATGGAGGACGAACATTAAAACAAAAAATGCATAAACTAATACTCAATATTTGGAATAAAGAAGAAATACCGACAACCTGGAATGAAGGAATTATCTGTCCTGTGTTCAAGAAAGCAGATAAACTGTTATGCAATAATTACAGACCAATAACTCTCTTGAACATAGCATACAAGATTTTTGCAATTATATTAAACAATAGACTTTTAGAAATAATAGATGGGAAAATGAGTGAGGCCCAAGCAGGATTCAGATCAACAATAGACAATATCTTTGTAATGAAACAAATCTTTGAGAAATGTCACGAATACAATATTAACTTATATAATATATTTGTTGATTACTCCCAAGCTTTTGATACTGTACATCGAAACAAAATAATTGAAAGTCTAAGTGAATATGAGATACCTCAAAAATTAAAAAAATTAATAGCTTTAACCTTGATAGATACCAAAGTAAGATTAAAATGTAGCAACGCACTCAGCGATGCGATTGAAGTAAACTCTGGGGTCAAACAGGGAGATCCTTTATCTACGAAATTATTCTGTATAGTAATGGATATGGTCTTAAAACAACTTGATCTAAGAGGAAATATTTCAACAAGACTAAAACAATGTCTTGCATATGCTGATGATGTAATAATAACAGCAAGAACAAAAAATTCCCTACTGGAAACCTTTGACAAATTGAAAAATGAAAGTATAAAATATGGGCTTGTAATCAATCTAAATAAAACAAAATATTTAAGATGTATGAGAAATAAAACAAATTTGACTGAACTAACTATAAATAGTGACTGTATTGATCAAATTAACTCCTTTAAGTACCTAGGCACAATACTAAATGATAATAATACTGTTGAAGAAGAAATCAAAACAAGAATATCGCAAGGGAATAAAGCATATTTTGCTAATTTCGATATATTCAAAAGCAAATTAATATCAAAAAATGTTAAATTCAAATTATATACAGCAATAATAAGACCAATCATATGTTATGGATCTGAAACCTGGGTACTAAAAGAAGCAGATAAATTAAGACTATTAACGTTTGAGAGGAAAATATTTAGAAGAGTGCTAGGTCCAGTAAAGGAAAATGGAAATTGGAGGTTGAGAAGGAATGACGAATTATACCTCAAGAATAATAAAGAAAATATAGTTAGTTTTATCAAATCCAAAAGATTACAATGGTTTGGACATACACTAAGAATGCCAAAGGGAAGATTGCCGAATGATATTTTGAATTGGAAGCCACAGGGAACAAGACCAAGGGGAAGACCCAAGGATCGATGGGAGGATGACGTAATTGAGGATTTGAGAGAGATGGGGATTTTTGATTTGAAATCTACTGCACAAGATAGGAAGAAGTGGCGTAAACTGGTTGAGAAGGCCAAGACATTCCACTGGAAGTCTTAGAGCCTGACGAAGAAGAAGAAGTTATATACATGCAGGTCTACACTATTTGTCACCACAACTATTCACTGTTCGTTATTAATTAATTTTCAAGAGTTCTGTGGAAAATTGAACATATAGGGCATCCTGTCCATATCTCATATAGAATAGCGAAATATACAGTCCGCAGATGCAGTGAATGTAAGTGCGGGGCGAGGTACGAGTGGTGAAATGAAACCAAACACGCCCACAAATAAAGGAACAATCATATGCCACGCATCAGTGTGGTTTATTTCAGATGTATTCTACTGATGATTGTGCATAACACTTGGAACTAGCACGTCCGCTGACATACTGAAAGGTTCAGATAGTACAATCCCTCACATCGTAATATGCTGCGTAAAATATTCCTCGTGGTTGCTTTTTTCTGAGTTGTGGAGTGTGCATTGCACGGTTTTCTTAAACCTATTTAATTGATTACTGCTGCTTATTGTGAGATATAGTCCACTCATTTATTTTTAATCAAATGCCGTATTGTTTTTTTATAGGCATTGATGTCACGTTCCTGTTATAAAATATTTTATTTTGAAAAAGTCATGTGGTAAGTGGATTCGCCAGGCCAATGCTGATGTGAGATAAACGGATTCATTCTCTTAAACAATTCTTGTCGCAAATGCAAGATTATCTGCAAGAAAAGAATAGAAGTTTATTGGTTCACACTTTATAATGATGGGTTTTATTATCAAAAACAAAAGTACAATGTATCAATAAAGTTTATTACTGTGGCATCTCGACCAGTCAATGCTAACATATTCATGGACACTGTAGAGAATTCTGAGTCAATATTGATTTAATTATTATTTTAAATATTCAAATACTGAATATATTAACAAAGGAATTCACAGTGAATAAAGGCCTTAAGCAGGGATGCAGTTTATCACCAATTCTTTTTAACATTTATTTAGACCAGGCTCTTAATTTACGATATAAAAATGTTCTGAAATGGGTATTCCTATAGGAGGAAAAATGCTACACTCATTATTGTTTGAAGATGATCAAATCATTTTTGCAGGAGATGAATTTGATATGGGTTATATGATAAATAAACTAATGGAAGAATGTACAAAATGGGGACTAAATATAAATTTAAAGAAGACAGAATATATGTGTTTGGAAAAGGATGTGGATGACCTCATGCTTGAAACAGGGAAAGTAAAAAAAATGTGAAATCTTTAAATATCTTGGGTCAATAATTACAAGTTTAGGTACATATGAAAGAGATGAATAAACTAAATTCCAATGGCAAAAAATGCAACTAAGACATTACATGGAATAATTTGGAACAAAAATATTACAAAGGAAGCTAAAATGGAAATTTATAAGAGCATAATGCAGAATATTTTGTCATATGGAAGTGAAACTTGGTCTTTTACGGAACTACAAAATAATAAAATTAGAACAGTTGAATTTGATTATCTTAGAAGAAGCCTTCAAAAAACAAGACAGGATAAAATAAGACATGAATTCCTTTGGAGAGAAATGAATGTCACGACATCTGTTGTTAAGTGGATTGAAAATCAAACCCTAGAATGGTATGACCATGTACAAAGAAAAAAAAGTTAAAGATGGCCAAGAAGTGTGTACCAATGGTCACTCCCTGGAAGAAACAAACGTGGCAAAGATAGAAATGGAAAACCTATGTCAGAACTACAATGGATGATAGAAATTTGGAAGAAGGAGATTGGAATGATAGAAATAAATGGAAACTGAAGACCGCAAACCTATATAAGTGAGGGAACGCGAAGAAGAAGAAGAAATATTGAAATAGGAAGATTCTTTATATGATCTGGAAGCGAAATGAACATATTAATGGATAACACCTCATAACTATTTTGAGTTTTACTAAATTTACACTTATTTATTTATTATTATTATTATTATTATTATTATTACTATTATTATCATTATTACTCTTCGTATGATAGTTATGAAGAAATATACACCACGTAAATTTGTGCAAATTATTTTTATGTAAATAAGCGACTGCATACGTGTACTGATGCCAGAATAATAATTCCTAATTTTACAAAACGCTGGACTGAACAGATGTGAGATCGGAACAGGCAAAGACCTAATCCGTGAAAGAGGAAGTAAAAAAGAAGATGATGATAAAAAGTGGTTTACAGTGAATTCTATTACTATTTCCACTAATTATTCTAATGATTGCGTAGGGGACGTGAAATGGTTCAACTTTATCCATAAAATTCTGTGTTTTTTTGACAATTATAAATTTAAAATAATAAGAACATCAAACATATTAACGTTACGCAAGAATTGATAACAATTTAGGCGCATGTTACATATTTTATTGAAGACCACAAAATAAATAAATAAAAGTTAAAAAAACTAAAACAACACGCTTTATTAGAAAACCGAACTAAAAAATGAAAATAATTTTAATTTCCAACACGCTTGGGATAAAATGCAACACATTTAGAATAAAACTATAGTTATCTACAAAAAAAATAATTTACCATCAAAAGCGTGGGGTGCTCTATATCAATTAATATATTTGATAATAAATAGATATTGGTAAAAGTAAAGTCTTTAAGAAGAAAATGTAAAAACCATAAAAAGCACCCCACGCTTTTGATGGTAAAATTATTTTTTTTGTAGATAACTATAGTTTTATTCTAAATGTGTTGGAGATGATTTTTTTGTTGACCACTTTAATTTTATCCCAAGCGTGTTGTCCCGCGCCGTAGCCGAGCGGTTAAGGTAGGAAGCCTTGGCGCAGAGCTACGGGACTACGCTGGTTCGAGTCTCCATGGGGGAAGAAATTTTCTCATGGTATTTCGGCCAGTATGGGACCGGTGCCCACCCAGCATCGTGAGGCAATTGGGTAGCTACAATAAGTAGCGGCTCCAGGTTGAGGAACCAGCTATAACGGCTGGGGGACTCGACATGCTAACCACATGTCACCCCTACACTGGTTGTTGATCATCTACCTCTGTGATCGACACATGTGGATGTGAAGGGCCAGCAGCCGGCTGGTAAAAGGGCAACCGCTGAAAAGTGGAAAGACCCTCAATCGGAACTATTATTTATTTTTTAGTTTTAATATTTTATAGAATAAGATAAAAATGTTAATGTCTTTAAATTCGATACTATTGTAGTATGAGCTAAAAATAATACTCTTCTAAAAAATCCTCCGGGATCGGATTTGAACCAGCGACCTATTGATTACTAAAATTATATACCACTACAGTCTACCGCTCTACCAACTGAGCTCTTATAACTGACTAAAAGTTGATAAGTCCGCAACCTATTATACCGGTTTCTTTTTTATTTTCGGTTGATTCTGGCCAGGATTTTAGAAAACATTCATGAAATTATTGTATTGCCATTGGTCCTTTACAAGTATACAAAGTTTCAAGTCAATCCAATGATTTTAAGTGGGTGAAAATCGTGTCGAAAGGTTCTATTACATAATTACACAAACACTTTTTTTTGATTATCTGATTATTCTGGCCAGGATTTTGGAAAAAAATATTATATTGCCATTTGGTCCTTTACAAGTATACAAAGTTTCAAGTCGATCCAATGATTTTAAGTAGGTGAACAACGTGTTGAAAGATTCCATTACATAATTACACAGACACGTTTTTTGATTTTCTGATAATTCTGGTCAGGATTTTAGAAAAAAAAATGAAATTATTGTTTTGTCATTGGTCCTTTACATGTATGCAAAGTTTCAAGTCGATCCAATGATTTAAATGGGTGAAAATCGCGTTGAAAGATTCCGTTACATAGATACAGGTCAAGTTAATATAAAGCGTGTAAAAAGTAATTTCACTTCACGTTCCGCACGCCTTTATATCATTACCATAATCAACAACATTATTATTTCTAAATTTCCTTTGAAATACATTAAGTACTGCCCAATTTTATTTCCTCATGTAAAATATTATGGGCCTAGATTTCAGCTGAAGCTTATAAGAATTAAATTATATCCTTTTTTTATGTGGCCAAACCAATTACATTTCTGTAAAGAAACATAACATTTGCCTGTTCTGTTTAATGAATTACACCAGTTGATGACAAAACGTTCTGAAAATAAAGCAGTTGTAACATCCAGAACTATTTGTGTGTTCCGGTTGCGATAGAGTAAGATATTTTAAGATAAAGCTTATACCCATGTGCGCTGCTACGACTAAATAAATAAAATGTGTTTTCATGTCTAGTTGAATAAGTAGAAATAAAAATAACTATACATTTATATCGTAATTATTTTGAGATACCCCGTGCTGATTACCTGGCTTTGCCTGGGAATCTACTTATCCCGATCTTTTTTTCATCAATGAGCTAAAGACAAAAATTGTTATTGTGAGTCATCACTGTTATCAGTAAAAGATAGACATATGTTGTCGCGGATTATTTTTTTGAGATATTCAATTCTGTGTACTTGTCATGGTTTAGGCAGTGTAATCGATTAAGCTTCCAAATTGCGACTTTTTTTAGTGCACCAGTGTTTTTTTTTAGCTCCGGCCCTATATACTACTTACTCACTGGCACTATCGAACCCGTGGGTTAATGGCCGCGCGGACATAAGCTCTCCATACACTAGCTATCCTGAGCTAATGCTTTCCAATCATTTCCTGTATAATCTACTTCCCTCAAATCATAGTTAATGTTATTCTCCCACCTCATTCTTGGTCTACCAACTGGGCGTTTTCCTTCTGGCTTTCCTACAGAAGCTTCCATGTAGGCAGGTCTTTCATTCCTCGTACGCGCAACATTTCCTGCCGATCGCAGTCTACGAGACTTAATTGTTATATATTACGTATGGTAATATGTTATATACGTTAATTGTCCCAGAAATAGTCTCTAAATATTGGTGAAAACCCCATTGAAATCGGTCAAGTAGTTTGAGTCTGTAAAGGACAGACAGACAGACAGACAAACACTCATTTTTATATATATATATAGATAAGTCCACCTATCTGTGTTGATTTACCCAGTAAGTTAGTAATCACAGCCGGAGAATGGCATAAGCGTACTTACTACACATAGACCACACTAACATAGTGATCAAGTTCCACCGTATTTACAAGTAAAATAGGTCTTCCCCATATGGCTAGTAAGTAGGATTCCTACTTTTCACTCCGGAGCTGCGGGGTTCGATTTCTGCGAGGCATGGCGTTTTAAATATCTTTTGTCTTGTGTTGTCTTCAAAGGTGACCCTGTCAGTAAACCAGATGTGAGGTTCAAAGTTTATGGCTCCCTACCTAAAGATGATCCGATCAGGGTGACTTGTACGTTCCATGGGGCAATGTAAGTCTTGTTAAAAGTTCAAACATAAAAGAATGAATATGATGTAGGTACAAAAGCAGGTGTCTTAAAGACTTGTAAGAAATCTCGCTTCACTACTTCGCTATGACGTACTTTGTAAGGTAGGTTTGTGTTCCGGATATCGAAGACTCGGAATCGCAGTCCATTTCCCGTGTTCCTGACCAAGTTTCCTGGTGAACAACCGTATAAATTCCAAGTTATGTAAATATCGATTCTAAATTCAGGCAGACAAAAGATTTATATTTTACATTTTAGGTACTGAATAATTATTTTTTCAGATCCGACGTAAAAAATTTGTGCTTTAATTTTTTATGAAGATTTTTCTAACTATTACGAAAATCAAATAAAACTACGTTTTATTTTTATTTAATTAATAAATATGGATTTTCATCAAGTAAACGCCAACTCAATTGATTATTACAAAGTCATTCGAGTGAGTTTCACATCTCTTTTATATAGTCATATTCTGATAAGATTTTAGTCTAATTAAAATATCTATCTAGTTGATTTTTTTAAATCAGTTTATTTGCATTTCTGGCAAAACTTTGAAACAAGTAAATAAGAAACGCATATTTTCTTTGTATTGATACTAATTTTCATGGGAATAATTGGATATGAATATAGACAATCTACAGCAGGAATTAAATAAACATTTAAGGTACGTTTATCGTCTTAAATTTTGGTTTGGAAAAATTATTTAATTGATGGGATTCGCATTTTGAAGATCCAGGTGAATTGTTAGGACTGAACAACCTATATAGAGTTATAATATATATAGGCTATCTCCATCCATAGTAATTCTGCCCGAGGGCAGGTCATTCGCTGCAATCATAGCATTTTCATGCTATGCCTTGCAGCGTTACTAGGGAATTATGGGTGTGGTAGCTTCCCGTTGCTTTCCACACAGGTGAAGGATGATGATGATGGCCGGATGATTTTCGGGGACCGTTGAGCCCTAAGCTTCCTGACATTTTTGTCTTACAGGTGAGGAAAAATCCTGAAAAAAACTCTTCCAGGAGCCTGTCCCGACCGGAAATCGAACCGGGCCCGCTGCGTGAAAAGGCAGCACGTTACATTATTCACAATAAAGACAAATAATTGATTGGAATTTCATTACCAGAATTCCTTTAATCATTAATCATAATTTTATAATTAATTAAAATTTATATACTAATGAATTTACTTAATAATAATGATGCTAATAATAGGCCTAATAATAGTACATTGTGTCGATTACCGGACCCGGAACGATGCATTGACAAGATAAATCGCATATGCACATTCATTTTATTAAGAATTACAAGTACCAACGTTCAAACTTAAAAACTCCTTATGAATTTCAAATTAGGCACTGCAGACCATAAGGCCTCAACATTTTCGTCTGAGACCCTTTTACAATCCTTAAAACTATTGCGAATAATTCTCGGATATTCTATATATTTTAACATTGATCTCCTTCCGACAGGTCGTGCCACTTTAAGGTCCGGGTGCCGTGCCATGTAAAAAGTTCCTGTAAGATGAGAGGCTAAACTAAGTTAATGGAATTAAATATGTAAAACCAAAAGAGTTATAAATTATTCAGGTAGCCTACTGTGTGCAGTAATCACAGATATATATTTAATATCTCCTGGCGCGACAAGCCTAGAAGGCCCTTACCCTACCAGCCGGCTGCTGGCCTCATATCCAAATGTGTCAATCACAGATGTAGATGATCATCAGCCAGTGTAGGGGTGACATGTGGTCAGCATGTCGAGTCCCCCAGCCGTTATAGCTGGTTTTCTCAACCTGGAACCGCTACTTATTGTAGCTACCCAAATGCCTCACGATGCTGGGTGGGCATCGGTCTCATACTGGCCCAAATACTATGAGAAAATGTTTTCCCCCATGGAGACTCGAACCAGCGCAAGTCCCGTAGCTCTGCGCCACGGCTTCCTGCCTTAACCACTCGGCTACGGCGCGGGACATATATCTAATATAATATGTATAAATATATGCGCGTACGTATATATATATATATATATATATATATATATATATATATGCGTGTGTGTGTGCATTGCGTGCGCGTATGTGTATGTGTGTGTGTGTGTGTGTGTGTGTGTGTGTGTGTGTGTGTGTGTGTGTATGCAGGTATAACTCTCGAATTCTTGGAACAATTTCAACCAATTTGGTATACATCCATCCATAGTAATTTTGCCCGAAGGCAGGTCCTTCACTGCAATCATAGCATTCTCATGCTACGCTTACAGCTTTACTAGGGAATGGTGTAGGTGTGGTAGCTTCCCGTTGCTTTCCAGAACTGGAAAGGATAATGATGGATAATGATAGGTAGGTCCTCATTGGAGGTGTTTCCTTTGAGATTTTTGTCTAGTATTGTCCGCGGGGCTTAGATTTTTTGTGATGACGACCAATGATTCGGGGACCGTTTGGGCCTTAAAGTTTTCCTGACATTTGTCTTACAGGTGAGGAAATACCCCGATAAAAACCTCACCCAGAAAAACTGCCCCGACCGGGGATCGAACCCGGGCCCGCTGCGCGACAAGGCAGCACGCTACCTCGAGACCACAGCGGTGGACTGGTATACATATAAATTAAAATTACAATCTGGCAATGTGGTTCGATGGGTAAATTACCTCTAACACCCCTAGGGGGATGAGAGGGAAGTAGAAATGGAAAAACATAATGATACAACCTATATATATGTCCCAGCATAATCCTAGAGTAATTTCAACTAAGATTTCATAAATCTTAATATTAAAATGTCTAACACATTTTAAAAATATTTGTGGTGATATTAAAAGTATAGTTTGTCCGTAGAATCTGTCCGAAATAAGCCATTTACGCAGGAGGCGGGCAAAAATGCACGACGAATAAAGTCACAGAAGGAAGTGCAGGAGGGAGAACAGATCACGTTACATTACTCATTTCGGTCTTGAGTTCCAAGCGAGAAAGATGTCTAATTGGAAAACTGGCAAATTTCTATACACATTCCACGGACAGACAATAGGTCTTGGTGAACATTTTAATTAGATATTGTTTTTCAGAAAACAAATGCAGTTTTACGATTACGAAAGATTTTGAATTCATTTTGATGCTGCAATACCATTTCAAGCCCCTCACTCAAGCGCTAGGTGACATCTTCGGATGTACACAACTACGGTACATACCCATACTCCCAAAACCCGTGCAAATATTATTCTATATTTATTTAAATAATGTCCACCGCTGTGGTCTCGAGGTAGCGTGCTGCCTTGTCACGCAGCGGGCCCGGGTTCGATCACCTGTCGGGGCAGTTTTTCTGGGTGAGGTTTTTATCGGGGTTTTTCCTCGCCTGTAAGACAAATGTCAGGAAAACTTTAAGGCCCAAATGGTCCCCGAAATCTTATGACCATTATCATCATCATTTTTATTATTATTATCATTATCATAACCATCATCCTTCACCGGTGTGGAAAGCAACGGGAAGCTACCACACCTACAATTCCCTAGTAAAGCTGCAAGCATAGCATGAAAATGCTATGATTGCAGTGAAAGAGTTGCTCTCGGGCAGAATTACTGTGGATGGACTTAAATAATTTGACTAGAAGTACCGTACAGTATTTATATTACTCTTAATTGTTCACATATTAGGATGACCACGGCTGTTAGACAAATAACGCACTAATTATACTTTTAAATCACTTTAATAATTGGAATGTAACTTGGTATTTTAACACCTTGTACATACCTGCTCCTCCAAGCCGAGGCAAAGTTCCGCATGCGCTGTGTTTCGGAACATCAAACAGGATGTCAATTATTGAATGACGAACGGCGCAATTTTTAACTTCGATGTGCCACATATTTACAGTAGAATAAAAAGTACTAACAAGGGAACTGTCAACCATTGCATGCCGAAACATACCTTGAAATTTCTCCCAGAGAAGCGTTGTGATGTACCAAGGCCGTATGTAAAAAAACATATCTGCCGCTTTTAACTGCAAGGTACAGAAGTCTAAACCAGATACAACAATGACAACGAATTGTGCGTAGCAGATGGACGTCCATGCTTGTGTAGGGCATAGTGGAGTGAGGTGGGAAGCGGCGTGGACGGCACGTTGTGAGGGTTATACAATTCACCAAGTCGTCAGCTGTATCACTTCTCTGCAGTTTGAATGATATACTTAGCGCTGCATTATCTGCAGTTGAAAGCTGCAGATAAGTTTTAGCACACGTCCTTGGTATATCACAGCGCTTCACTGGGAAAAATTTCAAGATAGGTTTCGGCATAAAATGGTTGACAGTTACCTTTTAACTACTATTAATACAGTTTTATATAAATAAATTTGAATCATTATTCAATAAATGTTGTAGGGTATGTAATACATCTCCCTTATCCATGGACCTGTGCCAGTGTATATACACTTTAAAATAAAACATTAACTCTAACTAACTCACTGGCATTTTCGAACCCGTAGGTTCATGGTCGCGCGGACATAAGCTCTCCATACATCCTTACCCTGAGCCAATGTTTTCCCATCACCCCCTGTATAATCTACTTGCCTCAAATCATAGTTAATGTTATTCTCCCACCTCATTCTTGGTCTACCAACTGGGCGTTTTCCCTCTAGTTTTCCTACAAGAAACTTCCATGCACGTCTTTCATTCCCCATTCGTGCCACATGTCCTTCCCATCGCAGTCTACGAGACTTAATTGTTTGCATTATATCTGTTAAGTCTCGTAGACTGCGATGGGCAGGACATGTGGTACGAATGTAAAATATTATGGTAAAATAATAAAAAGTACAAAAATAGTATTGTATTGAATACAAGTCCCTTGCTTAACAGCTACATATGGTATATATATATAAAATGTTATCATCTCACTTAATATTCTTCTTCTTAGACTAGTTTCGAATCCTTTCCCGATTCCATCTTCAGTATTTTCACAACCGTTTTTATGTCGTCCTGAAGAACCATCTCTTGCTCCCTCTGTTGAAAGACTGAACAACCTCGAAATCAAATAATTTTCCCCGGAAATTAAAAAATTCATTAATTTCTCCTTTCTGTTTTTTTTACTTAAATAAATAATAGTTCATAGTGTTAATTCCTAAAAAATGTTAATTGCTATACATAGCATTCGTTGAGTTAATCTATGACTTTCAAAAGCCTTTCCACAGGGTTACATGTTTACATACTATTATTTCATGATTCTTCTGATTCCTATAATGTCATACATCAAATTATTGCATCGTTTGATTATATATTTTTATTTGAGAGTCTCAAAGCGATAAAATAGATTTTTATTTGATAAAATGTAATAGGACAGAGATGGAAAATTTCCCTTGAAGAAATTAAATAAAGAATTATTTTGATATAGACGTGCAAATATTGTCAATTGATAACAGTATGCTGTGTATGAAGAGCGAATGTCTCTCAGGTGTCCCAACTTCTCGTGGTTCTTAACCTCATTACCATTAATTATAGTCAAGGTTGAGACCAGAAACTTTAGCTTCATTAAACTTAGCTTCTGCAATTAATTTTGTCAAGTGGTTAACCATTTCATGTTATCAAACTAAACTTTATGTGCTATGCATCCTTTAATTGTGATTTGTTTCTGGGATTTAACTTTACAAGTCCACGGTTGTGTACTCGGATAATGTTGTTGCCTTGCACACATCACGTTCGGGTTCGATCCCCATTTGGGATAAGCTTTCTTTATATTTTATTGTTATTTTTACATGCTATTTTCAACCCGTGTTTTGCCATGGGCTTATCATGGGATTATTTAACATTTTCCTATACTGTTATTTTAACACAGTTCCAATTATGGATCGCAATATCATTATAATATTATAATATGATCCATTATTGGAACTGTGTTAAAATAACAGTATAGGAAAATGTTAAATAACATCGTTTACTGCTTATAAAAGGGTGGTGTAAAATTCTCAAATATAGGTACTTCTAAACGAAGCCGGCCGTTGGTGATGGTAGCGACACCTACCTGACAGCGGACGAAACGAGAATTATAGATTTGTATATGTGAAAAGAGTTGTTAATGTTTGTGCCAAGTCTAGAATGGTATAGTGGGTTGCACACTAGTCTGGAGAACTGGAGGTCCACGGTTCGATTCCTGGTTCAGACATTAATTTTTCTTTTTACAATATCATTATAATATTATCACGGGATATTTACAGTATTTATTTACATTTACATTTTGTCTTGCTGCAATTTGATTATTCAAGAGTTTATTCTTGAAGTGTGCGAAAGATGTTGCTGATGAAGTTTTTCACAGCGACGGTGTTGATGTTGAACTTTAGTATCAGGTGCAGTGTTTGGGTTGTTAGAACAGGAGTCTCTTGAGTGCAGTGAACACTCTGTGAGAAGATGTATTGCTGTCTGTGGCGGAGTTTCGGGGAGTTACGTAAGGAAGACAGTGACTTTTTGATCCTGTGAAAATATGTACGGAAGCATCCTTGATTGATTAGGAATTGTGTAAGATGAACTTTGGCCATAGAGATAATATAGACAGCCTATGGTGAATAGAGAGGATGAACTGTTTGGTGCTACCTCGGAGTTGGTGTATGTTACATTCCATATGTTTATGTACCATAGTTAGCAGAAGTTGCTTGGCTCGACAAATAGAGATGAAGTTTTAGGTTATAGTAGTTTTATAGCTGGCAGCTACATTTGCTAGATAATCGGCTCGTTCGTTACCTCTGATTCCTTATGTCCTCTGACCCAGTTTAATGAGATTTGATTTGTCATCTTGAGAATGATAATTTCCTTTCTGATGTTGAGTGCTATTGGTTAGTTCTTTTATTAGAGATGGAAAGAAGTGCTGCTTGCGAGTCTACATGTATTGCATATGAAATATTTACTTGTTGAGGTTTATTTCTGCGGTTTTCCCCTCATCTTTAAGACAAATGTCAGGAAACTTTAAGGTCCAAATGATCCCAGAACATAATTTGACCATTTAATCAACCATATCATAATCATCTTGTTTAGTATGAATATATGAGTGAATGGTATGTCTTGTTTAAATGTTCGTATTGTTTCGAAGGCAGTCCTAGCATTGAGCTGATCACTCATCCGGGAAGGACGTCCATGAATTTGTGTAGTTAAAAAACTAAGTGTGTGATTCAGAGTTTCAAATTCTCTTCCGACAAGTCGTGCAGATGACATAGGGCACGTAAAAATAGCTACAAAGAGAAATATTAGATTAAGATAATAATATACGAGTGTGGTAAACACTTAATACGAATCGAGGAAAAGTTAAAAAAAAAACGAGGCGCTTGCGAGTTTTTTTTTTTTTTTAATTCCCGAGATTCCGTTATGTGTTTATCACATGAGTATTGTATAGTATTTTTTGCGCTATGTGTGTTTATTTTAGTAATTAAAATATTAGCTAAAATATTAATAAATTAATTTAAGATAAATGTTAGATTTCTGATGATGAATCGGCTATATGTGTTGCTATGGAGAAATAAGTATTGTTGGCCATGTCCCATGTCGTCATCTTATATTTGTAAAAACTGTAAAACCAATATGATTTGGGATTAATTTCTGATTATGGATAAAGTTTTAGACGATATGTGCAGTGATGATGAAGTAGAAGAGGCGTGGAAAGCTAGATGTGATGAATTAATATAGAAAATAATACAAATTGCAGTATCACTATCAATATTTCAAAATAAGTATTTTTACTTACCGCACTAGTGCTCTTGGTCATTTTTAAAGTATTGAGATTTCTTTTGTTTTAATAGCAACCAAGATTGTATGCGGGAATGTCAAATTACAATGCAGATCAACAATAACAGTAAGTGTACAATATTAGTTATATAGTGCAAAAAAGGGAGAGAGAGAGAGAGAGAGAGAGAGAGAGAGAGAGAGAGAGAGAGAGAGATTTAACTTTACTAAATACTGTTAGTGTCATTTAATATACTGTACAACTCGCAACTTAACTGAGTAATCAGTATGGTCTAAAACGGCTAGCGTTACGCTTACTAGTAACTGGAAATGAACGATATATACGTGACACATTAGATATTAAAGCACTTAAAGGTCAAAACACGTAATTTTGGTATAATCTATATAAACATTTAATAGTAAATAATTATTTTATATTATTTTGGACATAAATTAAATGCAGAACGGAAGTATTGATGATTGATTATAGTTAGAATAATATTTAAACCTACGTGAAGACATTTTGTTTCCTAAAAGGGTTTATTCCTTTCAGTATTCTCTCGTAAAAGTCTATATTTTAAAAAGCACTATTTTCTTTAGTTTAACAATTATAGCTTTCCGTATATTTGCATAATTTAAGACAAAATGATTATGTATTACATCATATAAAATGTACATACGTTCATGACGAATGTCGTTGGCATACGAGTAGTCAATTCATTCTAAAAACAATGTACACACCCACTTGAATAACAATAACAAACTGGGGTTTAAAGATTATATGAATAAAACTAAATATATGGTTACACATTAAATTAATAATGTAATGAACATTGATATTTAGTAATAAATGTGGGAAATGTCGAAGAAATAACATAAGGTGCAGAAATACCGGGTGTTTCTAAATAAATATCGGGAATTTAAGGCTTTGTAGTATTTATTATATTTAACATACAATTATATAAATTGCAACTAATAATCCAGACAGAGTACTTACTCACGGGCAACTGCCAGCCCCGGGGAATATCAGCACATTATATTATATTCTTAGCATATTCGCTGCACTGTCCTAAACCGACTCGAAAGACTATTACGTATAGAGACTTAAAATATATAGACAATTGTGTTAGTGATTTTTGGTCTATTGGCTTTGAGTTTTTGGTTTGGAGACCCATATTACATCATCAGCAAAAGTAGGTTTTTATTCGTAGGGTTTCTATGTGCCTATGTAGATCATTGATATAAAACATGAAGAGAAGCTCTAATTCAATTCCTGTTAACTTGATAATATGTCATATTTTAAAACAATAGTAAATTTAAATATTAATTACCCATTAAACTATTATAGGAAATAATCACTCTGTGGTTTATTTTAAATACTGATTACCTATATCACCGGGATTTTCAACAGATTTCTGCATTTACGATATTCATGTTACTCATTGCATTTATTTTGAACACGACTTGAAAAAGAAAGGATATCGCTGTTCCTACTTTAAGACAATTAAGATTAGTAATAAGACTTTTATGTTTGGAGTTTATAAGTGTAGCTTTTTCTTCATATTTCACTCATGCTTAATTTAAAGAATTCCAACGTGATAAGTCAGACAAAGAAGTACCTTGGTCTTTCACTGTAAAAAATACAACTGTCACGAAACTGGGGTTTCACTGGGGTAAATTTTCGGGAAGGAAAATAATTCCCCAATTGGTTCTCCGGGTGGGGATTACTTCAGGGACTCCATGACAAGGACTCAAACACGGGGTCATGTTTCTATGAACATGGAGTATTAGGACATTACAGGAAAGTTGGACACTAGATTAAACTGAAAATATATAACTGTTATTTCTTCCATTTATATTATATGTATGTGAAACATAGATTCTTACTTTGAAGGAGGGGAAGAGATTATGTGTATTTGAGAATAAAGTTCATAGGAATTTTTGGACCAAAGAGGGATGGACGGAAAGGCACATGGAGAAGACTACATATTGGTGAGCTACGTGATCTTTATAAGAAACCAGATGTAATATGAACAGTTAAGCCTCGTTGGACTGCAATGGGCATGGCATGTGGCAAGAATGGGGAACGAAAAACGGCACAAAAATTGGGAAATACTCAGTAAGCAGTCCAAGAATAAGTTGGGAGAATAATATTAACCGTGATTACATTTGATTATACGAGATATGATTGGAAAAAGTTGGCTTATGTTAAGGATCGATGGAGAGATTTATGTCAGCGTGGCCATGAACCTACAGGCCCGGTAGTGCCAGTTAATTATTATTTATGCCAATAGTAGTTCCTAAATTCAATCTTTCTATATGGCATAATGTAGGAACTAAGATGTACTCGTATATTCCTTGAACAGTACAAATTAAAATTAGTTTCTTGTTGTTCCACATGATTTCAAACTGAAATATAATTCAACATTATTAAAATATTGTAACATGTTTCAACTAAACTGTAAATTTATCGATAAAAATATTTAAGTTAATAACAGTATTGCAATTAGTAGTGCTCCTGTAACACACGATGATTCTTATATTTATCCTCCCTCGAGAATCAGGATGACCCAGTATCTCGGATCCATTTACCGGACAAAGCAAGCAGCATCATTTGCTGTTCTGGCCACAAATATCAGGAGTTCTTCATTTGCTATCTTGTTTCCACACCAAGTATCAGCCAACTTCATAGTATCGTTTGATAAATTTACCTTTTATGTACATTTTTAACAAAATAATTATCTTCTGTAAAGCAAAGAATTAAACATTAATCTTTTAAACAAATTCCAAACAAAGGTATTATGCATTATAAATACAAAAAATTGAACCTTGGAATAACATTCACTTCTAAAATATTATGTAAACTGAATACAAACTTAATATTTATACAATCATTAACAATTACAGTCCAAATTGTGTTTGTATCTAACCATTGCCCAAGAAAACACAACTTAAATAAAATAACATACAGGTTTTTGTTCATATTCAATGGAAAATTTCTTGATGGAAGAAAACATTACACGGGAACTAATTTCAGAGTACAGCTGTCATTTTATATATTTTTTTGTCACTAGACATCAATTTACACTGAATAGAATTCATAGATTCTTCATACAAATGTAGTACACCACATTCATCTTCACATTACACGTCTGCTGTAACTTTGATACTTCAAAATTTGATGTTTTCTGGAAATACAATTTAGAAATGTAAATAAAAAAATCATCATTCCATATAAGTAGATAATGTTTGGCGTAAAATTGGATGAAGTTGTACTAGTAAAGGTACATCTCCATGTCAACACCTTGTATTAAAAAAAGTTTCACAACGGTTCGTCCAAAAGAGTCTTGTGGCTGAGGTAAAAAATGTGCAGGATGATTGTCTGCACAGAATATTAAATTCAATTAATGCAACAAATTAACATATATCAGATATTTAAAGTCATTTTAAATTACTTTGTAAATTTCCATTTAATGTCAAGACAAATATTACCTGGATGTTTCAAAGAACTTGCGGTTAAAACTCCCTTTCACACTTCTTTCAAACCTAAAATATAATTATATATTATAATAATACTGCATTTTATGATATTGAAATAATAATGATAATAAGAAATACAATAATAAATTAATCGCACATTTTAGAAAGGAACTAGGTAAAAATTTGCCATTTTCGTTTTTCCTTTCTAAATGATTACTATTGTCAAGACGCATTGATTGGCAAAGAAATTAACTTAGTCGGATCCTTCCATGTGTCTCTAACAGCACTCTGATGTTTATAGTACGGTAAAGAATAGAACTAAGTCAGGACGTTGGTGCGTTCTTTTTACCGTTAAGGTATCGAAAACATGATTTATTTAGATTACACTTTGTTCAAAACTTCAGTTGTCAATTTGGTCGACCACATATTGACTTGTGCAGTACATGCGAGGAGCTAAATGTTCCACACTTATATGAGTCAGCAACAAGAACTGCTGTTTCGTTTTACAGAACTCTGAATGATATCAAACACCTTTCTCATAGCAAACAAAACGTCACTAGAATCGCGCTTGACTTTGTAAAAAAAACTACCTATTCCCCAATTAACCATTCCAAGAAGTCTTCTATACGAGGCAATAATGGGTTAATATATTTTTCATCATGGTATTAAACCAACCAATGTGTGTTGTATGTGTACAACGAAGGACAAGCTCGGAAGGGAGGAAAATTTGTTAATTTCTAAAAGATTACTTTAATGAATTTGTGCTCCAAAATATATAAAACTTACACATGTTCTCAGATGACTGCCCAGGCCAAAATAAAAATCATACAATAGTTGGATTTTGTCTTGGTCTAGCAGCTTCAGGAAGATTCAAAACTATGAAACATGGTTTCCTGAGCGAGGTCACTCTTTCCTCCTGTGATAGGGATTTCGCGTTTTTAAAAAATCACTAAGGACGGACAGGGAGTATACAATAAAAGAATATTTAGAAATAATCATACAAAGCAAGCAAAATACGTTAGTTAAACTTGTAGACTCTGAAACACTGATCAGTAACTTCGATATTTGGTGGCCTAAATTTTTAAAAAGAGTACCATATCGGAAGAAACTGCAAAGAATCCTCGTGAGAGAAAGGTTTATTTCACACCCTCATTACATAAGGAATTCGCGTACAACTCAAACAATCCTGGGGTTGTAGAACGGCCGTACATAAAGAGTTACGTAAGCAATACGTTTCATCTAGGGGAACGTAATTTGGGACATTTGTCATCGGAACTACCAAAGGCATATCCCGGAGGACAAATCCCATCAATCCCCAAGAGATTGAAGATCTTAAGAAATTAATGAAGTACGTACATCGGTTATGCAAATGCTAAAGCATTTTATGAAGAAGTAATACTTTGAAACTCTTCTACAAATCCTGGTGCACCATGAATGAGAAACTGCTGTCATTTTACATGTGTTAGTTTTTTTTAAAGAAATATGTCTATTTATATTTTAATCAAAATGTTATCTTAATGTCCCTGACATGTAAATTTATGCAAAATACATGTAGATCTGTATTGAATAAATCTGTTCACTCTGTATGTCATTTTTATACTTTCAAAAACAATTTGAAATGAAGAAAGAAACTAATTCTCAAATTTTAAATAACATATATACTGTGGTAGCATAAAATTGCCATTACTAGTCTGTTATCATTAAATTCAGTTCCATGTTATGTTTATACGATATATATCACATAAATATTTTATTCCTCTATTTGTTCATGAAAATAAGTTTTTATGCTCTACTCAAGAGTAGCAATTTTTGGCTTCGTTCATTTTAAAAAAAGTGCGATTCAATTATAATGAAATCAAACAAAATTAAATACTTATCACAATTTTAAAATATAGACTAAACAATACACAATGGTCTAAAATTATCTAACATTAACAAAACATGGATTTATAGTCAAAGGAGTATTTATAACAATCGTATTTACCTACACAAAGTTGGTCAGTCGCACCCGCATTTATACCGTCCGTTTATACTCTGTAGCGTGTCGCGTGGTCCAAGGTTGGAAGACAGAAACTAAGATGGTTAGATAATGTTGAGGAATACAACTGATGGTAAAAAGATGGAAAAAAGAAAGCTAGTAATAGAGAAGAATGAGCAGTTTTTATGAAGGATGACAAGGTTCATAGAGGAACGTAGAGCCAAAGAAAGAAGAAGACTCGCGACACACTACAGGTCCCCGTGGAACTCGGGTTTACCGCATTTATACTACCCCGCGGCATGGGTCCACTTATCTACCCCAGGTAGCCGTAAATGGTCATTCTACTTTCGGGAATTCATCCTACAGGGTCACTTAACAGCCTGAAAACAAGAAAGGCATCATGTTAGCACAACACTGGGAGATCCAGAAAACATAAACTAATTCAATTCAAGATTCAGTCGTGTACTACCTGATCCACAAGATTCTATTGTACAAGATATGGAACGTTTGTGAATAAAGAATTGGTACTTACCTTAACTACAACTTCATCCAATTTTACGCCAAATAATATCTGCTTATGTGGAGCGATGATTTTTTATATAAAACTCAATATTGTATTTCTAGAAAAAGTCCCATTTTTAAGCATCACAGTATGAAAAAGCGAGAGTGAAGGTGTTGTACTAACGTTATTTGAAACAGCTATATACTCTCTTTAAGATTGAACGATTCGAAATGACAGAAAACTAGCGGAAATTGGTAGCTGCACGCAGAATTAATTTCTATGTACTATTTTTTTCTTTATTCATGAAATTGTCAATTAAATATAAAAATAACCTGTACGTGATTTTGTTTGAAGTTGTGATTTCTTGGGCAATGGTTCTACACGTAAAAAATATATATATAGCCTATACATGTGTATATTAAATAATTGTATATTTAAATTTATATTAAGTGACCTATTTTCACCATAACGTTCATATAATCAATTTATGTATTGCGTAATGAAATCATCCATTTTTGTTGCATCTATCCTGGCTACAATATTCTTACCATACAGTTCCTCTAAAAATCTTGAATATTTCGGGTCTGTAGGCCGTGGTCTTGAGGTTTGAAATTCCCCGACGTTTCGCCAGACACTGCGGCCGGCATCCTCAAGGGTTGTTTTGAGACCCTTCAGGTTGCCGGACGCAGTATCTGGCGAAACGTCGGGGAACTTCCGACCCTTGAGGATGTCGGATGCAGTATCTGGCGAAACGCCGGGGAACTTCAAGCCTCAAGACCACGGCCTACAGCCCGGTAATCTTCAAGATCAGCATACCAACTCCGGCCGTGAAAGCCTAAGTCGATACAGTTCCTCTATAGTTTTCCCTCATACAATTGATTTTACATTCTTATAGTCCTGGGATTATTTGAATGACTCCATGTACTATTATTTGCAATCTCACCACCTCCAATTTCGCATTGTGTTTCTTCATTGCATCAAATTTATTTTCAAATGTACTCTCCTAGAAAGATAAAAGTTTACAACGGATTAGTACATTTTCACAGTTATTGTGGTAATTGTACAATTTCTTCTTCCTATATGTGCAAAATATCAACAGCAAATTTTGGACATTTTGAGGAAGAGTCTGAATTCAAGTAACTTGCAACAGTAACAAACATAAATGAATTATTCATAGGATCAATTCTGGAAACGCGTGATATAGGCTGTATTATACATGACGGAGACTCTTGTCTCAAATTCTCTCAAACATATTCAATTAATAATATATGAAATAGCGATTCTTCAAGTTACGTATTAAAAGGATGCGAAACAGATCTCTTATTTTAAAAGAGTGGGTATTTGAGAATAAAGTGCATATTGACCAAAGACATAGACAGGTGAATAGAGCAAACTACATAACGGTGACTCCATGATCTTGATACCAGATGTAATGTAAGAGTTAAGTTTCGTAGACTCTGGTCAGCATGACATTTGGAACGTTATAAAAATTGACGAGAGGAATGGAAACTTATTGTAGAAAACACAAAGTGGATACCGTTCAGTAGGAATACCAAGAATATGGTGCGATAATATCTGAGGGAGGTAAATTACAGAGGGGATGATTGGAAAAATTTTATCTCAGGATATATATGTATGGAGAGCTTATGACTGAGCTGCAATGGACCATAGAAATCGATAGTGTTAGTGATAAATAAAACTTTTGAATTAATATTTTATCTTTTGTGTTTTTCTTTAAAGAAATTTTCCAAGTAAATATGGGTGGCTGAATTTCTGTAAATTTCTCCTGAGAAATACTTTAAAATACATCTATTACATGAGCTCAGTATTAGAAACTTATATCAAAATCGAATGAATACATACCTCCCACAGTATGCGGTAAACACCAACATTAATCAGGAATGGGAAACGTTGAAAGACATTTTACTAAAGACAGCAACAGAGGCTCTTGGTACAAGAACAAAGAGACAAAATAGAATAGGTTTAGTTATTTGGAATGATGATATTGCAGATACAATTAAATGTAAGAAGGAAGCTTATGTGAAATACTTAAATGATAGGTCACACAAAAACTTAATGAATTATAAAAGACTATCAGCAATTGCCAAACGAGAAGTTCGCAAGATCCAACGCCAAACATGGGAAATATTTATTAGCAATAATATAGAATATGATGTTAATGGTCAACAAGTCAAAGCGTATAAAATATTAAAAGAATTAAATAAATCTGTTAAAGATAACTTAAACATAAATCGCATCCCAATGACTAAATGGTTAAATTATTATGAACAGCTTTGGACTGCCACAACTAATATAACACAACATACTTCCAGTGATTATAATGTAGATCCTATCACCTTGGATGAGTTGAACTTCGCGTTATACAAATGCAAACTACGGAAGACACCAGGATCAGATCATATCAACACAGAATTATTAAAATATGCTTCGATCCAATTTTTAAACAAATGTTTAGATCTTATTAATATATGTTGGAAGACTGGCTGTATACCAGATGAAAGGAATAACTCGTTAGTTGTACCTATTCATAAAAAAGGAAACAAAAATGATATTAATAATTATAGAGGAATTTGTCTGCTAAATGCTGCCTATAAAATTTATGCAAAAATAATTACCAGCAGATTAAACACAATTTCTGACGTAATTATCCTAGAAGAACAAAATGGTTTCAGACCCTGTATAGATAGTGTCTTTACGTTAACACAAATCATAGAAAAACATAGAGAATTTAATATACCAACTTTTATGATATTCATTGATTATCATAAAGCCTTCGACACAGTAAACAGAATAAAATTATGGGATATCTTACATAATGCAGGAATACCCAAGCATTTAATTCAAGCGATACAAAGCATGTATCATAACACACGAATTCGAATAAAAATAAATAATCAAATTAGCAAATCAGATAGAGTAATATCCCAAGGTGTAAAACAAGGCTGTCCACTTTCCCCTCTTCTATTTAATTTATATATGAATGAAATCATAAAATTATGGCAAAACCAATCAAAATCACACTTTATGATTGATGGTCGACCCCTCAACACATTAATGTATGCAGATGATCAAGTAATATTGGCTACTTCTGAAGATCACCTACAAAGAGCAGTACATAGATTGTCAAATATAACCCAAGATTATAATTTACAAATTTCGGTGAGTAAGACAAAAACTATGGCGTTTCAAGGAAAAATACCGATACGAACTAAAATGGTTATTAACAACAATATAATAGAACAAGTTAATAACTTTACTTATCTTGACTGCAATCTTTCCTACGACACATGTAAAGACATAGACATAAAATTGGTCAAATTTCAAAAACTTATAGGAACAATAAAAAGCATTCTTTTCCGAAAAGTACGCCCAGATACAGTTCTAAAATTTTATAAAACAATGGCTCTTCCAACTCTACTTTATTGTTCTGAAACCTGGACTCCTACTACAGGTAAATTAAATAGGATAGTAGCTGCAGAAATGAAGTTATTAAGACCTTTAGCGGGTTATACGCTTTATGACCACATGCGTAATGAAGATATCCGTAAAGCTCTCAACACACCAGCAATAACTGAAACCATTCAAAAATATCAAAATAATTGGCATGAACACCTTCTTAGAATGCCAAACAATAGACTACCTCTGCAGCTATTGAACTACAGACCTACCGGGCGAAGAGACCCAGGAAGACCTAAGAAGAGATGGAGGGATCAATTTCTTTCCTGAAGCAGAACAGGCCAATGGCCTAATCCATGTCTGCCATTGATGATGATGAGTTTTGTGGAATTTTCACTTGGTTTGGACATATTTCTTTCCTGTTATACACAGAGTCATCGTTTGTAAGATATAAATGGAATCATCGGGTTTAGGAATGGAACATGTGAAAACTATATTTTGTGCTGCAAAGTATCTCGAAGCCACGCTCTACGCATGTGTCATAAGAATCCTTCCCTAGAGAATGATACATACGGTTTTGGGAATACATTAAGTTGGATATCACAATATGAAATTCGGAAAGATATTAAATGTCATAAATGGACAGACTCTCGGAATAGAACTAGACAGTATGTCAAAGAGTGTTTTGGAATGGAATCCGTAGGGATTGCCCAGCAAAAGTGGAAAACCAGAAATTACATGGAACAACACAATAATAACAGAAATTGAACAACGGGGAAAAAGCTAGAATGTAGCCAAGAATTTAGCAGACACAAAGTCTGGTCTCGCGTTTTTACTACTAGTATTGCATGCAGAAACCTACCTTGTAATTTCTTCCAGAGAAGTGTTGTGATGTACCAAGACCGTGTCTAAAAAATTCTGACTTTTTAACTGCAAGGCACTAAAATCTAGCGCTAAATATCTTATTTATGCTATAGAGTAGTAATACAAATCGTAAAGTAATAGATTGTATAACCCTCACTACCTACTGTCCACACCGCGTCCCGCCTCACTTCTTTAAACTCTTACGCATGCAGGGAGTCCATCTGCTCTACACAGTGGGTTACCACTGCTGGATTATAGCTTCGATTTTTGTGCCTTGCAGTTAAAAACGGAATATATTTTTTCACAGGACCTTGGTACATCGCAATGCTTCTCTTGGAGAAATTGCAAGGTGGTTTTTAGGAATGCAATGATTCACAGTTTTCTTGTAAGTTGGATGAATGTAGAAATTTAATTGTTGTAGAAAGTATATTTATACAACATATGGCACAAGTAGGGAATGGAAGAAGGACATTTACGAGAAACGTGAAGGGAAGCGTCCAGTTATTGCGCCCAATTGGATGAGTTGAGTAAAGTGAATGATTGGAAAACTTTACTCGTGATAGTAATGTTTGGACTGCCATGATGATGATGGTGATAATAATAATAATAATAATAATAATAATAATACAATAACAATAATAATAATAATAACTTTATCCTGTAAAATACAGAGGTTTAATTTATTTAATAATCTTAACAAATACTGGAAAAATGAATCGGTAAAAACTATTTAAATTTGTGTAAGATTGTACAACAATATACACAAAATGAATTGTGGTTATGCATGATTTATTTTCATTGCAGTCCGACTCATTTAAATAATCTGGCATGAAAAATTTAATTTCACCAATTAAGGGATTAACATCTCCCTTTTGAGGCACTACTTTAGGTCTACTAATGCCACCCGGACATGACTTTTGGAACTTTGGGAAAAAAAAAAAAAAATATATATATATATAGAGAGAGAGAGAGAGAGAGAGAGAGAGAGAGAGAGAGAGAGAGAGAGAGAGAGAGAGAGAGAGAGAGAGAGAGAGAGGAGAGTCGGGCGGCATCGTAGATGTAAAATCATTTGACCCTAAACTTTCCTGGGAATCAGAAATCAATTGTGCATTGTATTTAATATGTATATTTGATCTCTTTCTAAACCATCATTTAAAAAGTTATTTTTTAAAATAAAATGGACAGTATCTCAAATTTAATTTTGTTTTATATATCTGAAGACAGGCGGGTGGCATCGAACTGTCAACATTTTGAAAGTAATCTTAAGAGTAACTAGGCCTACGCTACCATGAACCACTTACAAGTACTTATGTTGGACCAGTTGGATTGTAACAAAAATTGGAGGATATGCTAATTAATTGACATTAAATATGATGGCGTTAGTCATTTTGCTGCAAATTTAATAAAACTCGTGTTATTTGTGATTAAATTTCAATCGCGTCTCATTGACCGGTTCGTAACGGCACGGTTGCTCATTGCAGCTGGTTTCAAGCACAAGTGCTACTAGCTATAGCGGTGCGAAGAACATAAATATTATTTTCCTCTCCTTGTTAACATTAATAACAATTTTTGATTACTTTATACAGATAGCAGAGCACTGTATACTTTTTTTTCCTCCGTTAAATGTAATGCGAATATGTCCAATGTGCGAGAGCTTCGAAGACAAGATATATATATTAGAAAAATGTAACGATTTAGAATATTGGAGGCGTCAGTTATTACCGGAAAGATTTCTAAATTCAAATCGTGAAAGATTGGCGTGCTACGAGTTAATGGTAAATCCAGAAAATTGGATAAACGTGGGTAAATGTCTGGACAAAACGCGGAAAATAAGAATACTCGTTCATGAATAAATACATGTTATCAAAATGCAATACCATTAATTCTTAATAATTCTACATAACTTAATTAATGTATAATGTTATTGAATTATTATATACTTGTAATATTATTGTGTTTTCTTTATGTAATTGTAATATTATTGTTTTCTTTTTGTTTTTCTTTATACTATTACAAAATATTACTTTACTGTAACGGACTGTCAACAGCAGTGGTATGGCTTACTGTCCGTCCGACACATATTTGTAAATAACATTGTATATACCTTACTTTTGTCTAATAAATTCCTATTACTACTACTCCTTTTTTTTACTTGAAATTTTGAATTGGCTATAATTTCGTGTACTGGAGTAACAAAAACAAATTATCATTTACCATAACATCAATGATAATAATGAGGGTCTTCGATGAAATGGTTGTAACAAATTTTTTGCGAACACCATAAGCATCTGATGATGGCAATCCTGGAGCAGTTATATGTGGCATATCCACTAAAACCAACGTTAAATGAATTTTCAATCACATTTGTGAATCTCGTTACACTTTGGTCCACGTTATAGCCAGACTTTGTCCAAGCATAAATACGCATATCTTTGTAAATTTCTACTGACAGGTGATTATATACAAGGAAATGCAGTTTTATAATAAAGAATCTATCAGACATTTTCACGTCACCATCTGATTTTAGACGCACATATTCTTCAAATCATCGCACATAGATCTTATATTGATGGGGAACAAAAAAAAAAGCATCAAGTGGTTGTATATATTTGGTGGCTCCTGCAGGAATAATTTTCAGCCTTCCATTTTTATCGGGTAAACAGTCCTGTAGCAATTGTTCGTCCTTATGCCTGGACCACGAATCGCATATTAAAAGTGAATCAATTTCAATGTTTTTACTGAACACATGTTTTAAGAATATTTTCAAATGTTCTTTTGTCATTTTTCCACTGGCACTACAGTCGACATTATACATTTCGAGGTGTATTTTATTCTATCTTCTTATGAACTTTGGGCCCGAATTTGTTTCTAATAGGTTCTTGAAAACAGAGGTATTACCTCTTCCCAAGTTGCCCACGTATTAAAATAAGAACATCTATCGTGTAAGAATGTGTAGTTCCATGTAGGTTTTGATCTGTAGCAACAGTGAGCTTTTTGCCTTTGACTGCCAGTGTTCTGTTTTCTGTCATTTCATAATTAAATTGACTTTGGTCACAGTTCCACACATTCTTTGTTCGTATGTAGTTTTCTTGAATGGTATGATTAACGTCTCTTACAAATTGATTTGCATTTTCAATAGTTTGAGTTTCGTTTTCAAACCCTTGATAGTGACAAATTTGGTAATTTTTCTTGAAGAAATATTGTTTTCTTTTTTGAAATTTGAACTTAATACATTTAATCTCTGTGAAAGAATAAAATATTATCAAAATGCTTATCTTCAGCACGTATTACGAATGAATGAACAGCGCATACCAAGAAGAATGTATAATTATAACCAAAAGGGAGAAGAATGTTGGGAAGACCATTGAAGAGAAGGAAGAACCAATTCGACCTATAATGAGATCGGAACAGGCCATTGGGCTTAATCCTTGTTGTTGATGATAATGATGATGATGAAATTTGAAATTAATGTCTTCGAAGCTTTAAATTCATTCAAGCCCACTTCCTTCGCTCGGAAAACAGCCCACGTTTGCAATGCCAATAGTGCACTGTCAATCCCCGATCTCGAAACTTATTAAGGATGTAGTCTTTAATTTGGGCGATTTTGTAGGTGTCCCTGTTTTTTAATTGTGAAGCTAGATAAGATGTTTTATTTTATATACAATTCAAAACTGTTCTTACATTTCGGTTATTAATTAATGATGGCTATTTTTTTATTATTTGTGAATAGGGCTTCGGGCCAGATTTCCCTGACATCATATATTCATAAATGTTTCCCAAAGTTTCATCAGAATAGACAGACAGTACGTTAGGACGTTTAGGTTTTTAACAGGATACGGCTCAAAGCTATTTGAACACTCACGTTCCTCACTGGATTCGTTGGCAATTTCAAAATCTTCAGAACATCCGGCCTGTGTGAGCTTCTGATTGCAAGTGGCATTGTCTTCGAAATCTAAAGTATTTTCGCTAAAGTTCTCTAACCCATTCCAATATTTTTATTCTATAAGTTCTGCCAGAAAATATGCAAACTGGTCATCATCAAATTCAGGTTTTTCGTGTTCTTCAAATGTTTCCTGAACTATAGATTCTAACGTAGTTAAGGCGTAAAATGGATTTATTATGCCCATTTTATTCTTTTGATGAAATATTTTATGGGCTCACAAGACTATCACCTGTAAATGTACACATTTACGTGTAAATATACTGTTATGTCCTAAAAAGAAGTATTAATTTACGCCATAAAAGTGCTAATCAATAAATAATAAAACAAATATATTGTACTTTCAAATTATTGAGTTTTGATGTTTAAAAAGAAACAATTCGTATATAATGTACAAATACTCGACTGCGGGAGTGGAAAAAACATTCACACTCCGGTGCGCTGTTCAAGTAACCGTGCCGCTCCGTTGCAATATTTATTTTGTTAGTTTATCTCTCTCTTCCTGCTCCTTTTTGCTCTTCCCTCTACGCTACACTACCATTTTCTATTTTTATTTGTTTTTTCTATTTTTTCCAAATGTTTTTCTTATTTATTCCGTCATATAGGGATGTTATGCCTCTATTTCTTTTTTTTTTTCTTGTTCCTTATTTCCTATTAAATATTATGCATACTATTGAATATGCAGTGAAATGACTAATATCACGGTGTTCAGTATCCTTCATTCAACATATCCTCCAATTTATTGTTACAATCCAACTGGTCCAACTTAAGTAATTCCCTTGTTAGTTATAATATTAGATAAAGCGTGCATCTATTTGCAGAACCTTTAACGCTAAATGATATACGAGCACTAACACAATTTGAAAATTCTATTTCTCAGAAAGGAATTTGTGTTTTATGTGCTTATTAAACATACAGAAAAATTTCATTTTTTTAAATTTCATACTTATGTTACGAACTTGATAACTAACATACTAACTCTCTTCAAATTTCGAATCAATATATTCATGGCCACGCGGAAATAAGCTCTCCAAACATCCCTTTTCCAATCATCCACTTTATAATTTACCTTCCTCAAATCATAGTTAATGTCATTCTTCCACTTCATTCTTGGTCTACCTACTGGATGCTTTCCTCTGATTTTCCTACAATGAGTTTTTATACTTCTCTGTCATTCCCCATTCGTGCCACATGTCCTGCGCACCCCAGTCTACGAAATGTAAAATTTAACTAGTCTACTACATCTGGTTTTCCATAAGGATCATGCAACTCACTATCATATAGTCTTCTTCATTCATCTGTCTGTTCGTCTCTCTTTGTTTCAAAAATGTTTTTAACAACTTTATTGATAAATAATCGTAATCTTTTCTCCTCCCTTATAGTTAGTTACAGTCATTTTTCGGTATCTATGTCATATAACGGTTTTATATATTTTCAGTATTTTTATAAAAATCCCTGTAATCCGTGATAGCATGCAATTTCCAGAATTGAGCCTATGTTTGATTTCTTTGTGCATATAATTTATTATAGATAGACGAAGATATTGGAAAGGTCATGTATAAAAAATGGAAAACAACTGACTTGCAAAAGCAGCTAAAGAAGATAGACCAATGGACGGGAGAAGAATTAGAGGAAGACCAGCCAAGAGATGGACAGACAGTGAATACACATCCAATACGTTTTCTCCGAGGAGTGATTTTGGAAATAAACAATGAAAATCCTACAAATTATGAATAAAAAGAGAAGAAGAAGATCAGCAACACAACAGCTGTCCACAAGAGCAGCGAAATGCATTGAAGTTGGTGGTGAAGTGTTTCAACATATTTTGTGTGGAAACGTACACGATTAAATAAAACTTAAGATAACAGAATCTTCATTTATAATCACCTGCACTGTTCCAGTTCCTCGTTGTTTTAATTAAATTACCCTGAAACGGTTAAGAAAAGACTACATAACAGTGAACTACATGGTCTTTATAGGAAGCCAGATATAATATGAACAGTTAAGTCTCGTAGACTGCGATGGGCATGCCATGTTGCACGTATGGGGAATGAAAGACTTGTATGGAAGCTTCTTGTAGCAAATCCAGAGGGAAAACGCCTAGTTGGTAGACCAAGAATGAGGTGGGAGAATAACATTAACTATGATTTTATGGAAGCAGATTATACAGGGAATTATTGGAAAGCATTAGCTCAGGATAGGGATGTATGGAAGGCTTATGTCCGCGCGGCCATAAACCTACGGGTTCGATAGTGCCAGTGAGTAAGTAAGTATATATATTTTACAAGTTTTTTGTTCAGAATCACCAGTACTTATCACCCCTCAAAGCATATACCTTTCCTACTGATCGTATATTAGCTATTTTATATTTAAATTAATCGGTTTATCTTAAATCTATTTAATACGGTAAAACAATCGAACCATGTGGCCCGCAAACCAATTCACCTTAAAGACAAAACAGATTGGACACGCCTGTTCTAAAACTAATAGAGTAACTTTGTTTTATCTCTTAAATGCAACTAACTTACCTTGTATTTTATTCACACCTCCATTTAACGTTTTCACTTACTAATTTACGTTGTAAAACAAAATGTTTTGTTTATCGTAATCCCGATTTTCCTGAAATAAAATAACGCAAAATTGTAATTATCTTTATTGCAAATCAAATTCTGAAATATTTCTGCCGTAACCACGTGACCGCGATGTTATTGTTGAACCGCGACGTTCTAATGGCGTAGCTTATTTTATTGAGCGATCTTTCGCATTATTATTTTTCAAAAATGTAATAAAGAGTTCTACTTGTATGCAACAGATCTATAGTAATGTAGCTAGCAAGAAAATTATTTGTTTATTTATTTATTTATTAAGAATTTTACGATTTACGGGTATTAAGACAAAAATATTAATGATTTTTGTCAGTTCATATCAAAGGCGAAAAAAAAAATTGTTATGGAGGAGGAATATTGTATAACCTACTTGACGATCAGCGCCCCTAGCGTTAAACAAACTCAATGAATATTTTATCTTTAGAATTTGCTGGATTAGCTTTCTTTCATCTATTAACGCAACCAAATGGAGCAAGGGTACCAACGGTCTCGGCATAAAATATATCATCAGTTGTTAAATTCCTTCGATTTAATTAATTTACGCCTTTTCCATTGAAAGTTAAATTATTTTTGCTATATATCCGACATTTTATACGGTTTATAGTTTAAAATTGATTAGTTTCGTGTTTAGAAAACTAGAATGAAGACCACAGGCCCTGTTTAACAAACACCATAACATGGGCCGTCTTGAAAATGACTGCAGTGTTTGTAAAACAATAGACATCGAAATCGTATAGTTTAATATTCAGCGAAGAATTATTGCTGAAAATAACCTGTCTGTGCAAATAATCACCATATTTTTTTCCTTTATTTATGATCCTTAATTTGGCACTGTATCCGATAAGATACATTACCATAATTTATTTAATAAATAGTGGAAAAAATGAATCAGTAAAAATTATTTACATATGTATAAAATTATACAATAATATAGATGTACACAAAATGAATTATGGTTCTGCATGATTTGTTTTCACTCCACTCCGACGCATTTAAATAAGTTGGCGTAAGAAATTTAATTAAAACAATTAAGGGGTTAATAATCCATCCATAGTAATTCTGCCCGAAGGCAGGTCCTTCACTGCAATCATAGCATTTTCATGCTATGTTTGCAGCTTTACTAGGGAATTGTGTAGGTGTGGTAGCTTCCCGTTGCTTTTCGGTGAAGGATGATGGTGATGATGATGATAATGATAAGGATGATGGTGATGATGATGGCCATATGATTTCGGGGACCGTTTGGGCCTTAAAGTTTTCCTGACATTTGTCTTACAGATGAGGAAAACCCCCGATAAAAACCTCGCCTAGAAAAACTGCCCCGACCGGAGATCGAACCCGGACCCGCTGCGTGACAAGGCAGCACGCTACCTCGAGACCACAGCGGTGGACGGGTTAATGATAATAAGTAGAAATGCGCACACACCGTGCATGGAGGTAATTACATTACTAGTCCTTACTATACGCTGCGATTGACTTCTGTCTCTTCTTACATTTTATAATGTGATATCTGTCACAAAATTCTAGACACAATATGCACACACACTTGTCATTTGGTTCGTGGAAGGTCTTATTACTGCACATCTTGTGGTGGAAGCCATGGATTGCCAATCTTGTCACGTGTCGCATTTCATGATTAGCTTCCGTCCAGGTCATCTTGCATTGCACACGTTGCATAGAACTCCTCTGGTATGCTGTTTTTCTTCTTGTACAGGTCTTGTAAGAGCTTTTTGAAGGCGTCATTCGCTGGGAGAATTATCTCGCATCTTAGTTCTTCTATCAAAAATGTCTCCCTGGTGAGCTCATACACTAGCCTCGATGTTGCGTTCTGTGGTACTCCTAGAGCTCTCTTCAGATATCTAGCTTTCACCCACTCTATTTCTTCCAACTGATTGTACGTGAGGTACTCTCCCACTACGTCAGGACGGGTAGTATCTTTAACCGGAACAGGTCCACAGCTCTGCTGATCGATAGTAGTGAGATGTTTCTGATTTCATTCATGGCTCTAATGGCCGCCACTGCTCTCGATCTTATGTGTATCCTGAAGCTTTTCCCAGTTGTCTGGATTGTGATACCTAGATATCTGAAATTGTTTGTCCTCTTGAGTAGAAGGGGTTAATCTCTTGCACTGCTTTCAGGTCTCCTAATGCCACCCGGACCTTATAGTGACACAACCTATCCGTACTTTGGAACATGTACATACTTTACAAGGACACGGAGGGCATCGCCGAATGAGGAAACATTTCAATTCGGTGCCATCTCCGAGACAGCAAGAACAAGACGCACCTTTCAATCACACATGTATATTGAACAAGTCAAATATGATAATTAATTACCATGGTCAGATATGTGTTTTGGTACTATTTGGGGGTTAACGTTTGCCGACATTTGTCTCAAAGATGAGGAAAAATCTCCAGATCGTGGATCGAACCCGGGCGAATTCCACGTAAAATTTGACATAACACAAGGAAATTAAAGTTTCGTCCCTGCTTCAGAAAGTGGTATATGAAATATTGATTTTCAAGTGCTTACGTACAAAAAATATCGTAGAATATGAACAAAACCGTGCGTAACAAAGAATTGGTACTTACTTTAATTTAAAATCCTACACCACGGAGAAGCGTTAGTTGTTACTTAAGTTACTTATATTTTGTATAATTACTGACCAAAGTGTATTAAAACATGAAACTCAAGACATGTAAATATATTACATTCAAAATTATTACTCTTTGAAAATTTGACAGATTATTATTTTACTCTCACTCTGTAAAACATTATGGTTACTTCATATACTGTTATAAAACGGTACATTTTAAGTAAAATTGTTGAAGGTAGAGACTCCGTACTTTCTCTTAGCTTGTAAACAGTTTCTGAAGTATGCTCGGATGAGATATAAAACAGAATTCATCGCATTATTTCTTGTAATAAACACTACCGGTGCATAAAATTACCGCCAGACCATGGGACAGTTAGAGTTAGTGATGGTGGGGTGAAACATGTTCTAACGTAAACTATATTAGAGCTTTAGTGTATTTCCAACTACTTACAATATTTCAATATAAAAATATTCTATGTGTCTTTTAATTATCTTGGTTCATATTTGAGTTCCGTGGTCTACGGTTTATGTTACTTGCCTCTTTCCCCAAGGGTCGCGAGATCAAGCCCGCCTAGGTCGATGAATTTTTAGGATGGGAGAATCCAAGGGACCAGTTCTCCGAGAGAGAGACTTTAAGCTGTGAATTTCCTGAAAGAACCTCAGGCCTAAACTAGTGCCTCTGGGCAAAATATAATCTGCCTTCCTCAATTCAAGTAGTACCTTAATTTCCTACTAGATGTCTCTTTGAGAAAAGATTACAGTGCTATGGCCATGTCAAAAGAATGCCAGAGCAAAGATTGCCAAAAATTGTTATGCAATGGATCCCAATGGAAAGGAGGAAGAGAGGAAGACCGAAGAAAACTTGGATAGAAGAGGTACAAGCAGCTATGAATATCAGAGGAATGGAGGAAGATCAATGGATGGACAGATAGGAATGGCGTTTGGTTTCCGGAACACGGCGTCAGCTGCCATGATACCGGATGATGATGATGATGATGTCTCTTTGAGTTTATGTGCTGACCAATAGCTGACATATGTAGGAAAATGAGGGTAACTAAATTAGATTGGTTAAGAATGTCGCGTAAGGCAACTCCCATGTCCCCAATCGGAAGTGATCTACTACTACTACTACTATATTTACGTGGAAATAACTCAATGGAATGTGGTTCACACTAGGCAACAGAGTGTGTCATACACATCTCGGATCCAAGAATACTATAGTTAGAATATACCGGGCGACCCTTGTTGGCTTATGTCTGCGAAACCTGGCCTTGAAAAGGGTGAAATTCAATAATTATTAGTTTTCAAAGTTGGGAAAATTTTCGAGCCAGCAGAAATTGGAGATGGACCTTGGATAATTAGAACAAATGATTAACAAAATAAATAAATAAATCTTATTAAACAGCACAAACATTAATTTGGTTTGGTCAAGTATGCATAATGTGTGATTAAAGACTTTTATTGTAAAAAACATTTCCAGTGAAACCTTTAACAACTAGACTCCAAGTCAGACATAAAATTAGATCAGATAATGATGTGTTACAAGACTGAATAATCTTTATAGCTAGGCTATATCAAAATTCAGCCTACATATGTTTGTGATTTCTAAAACCCTCAACCGATCTTCTGAAAAATTTTACATACATGTTTTCAAATACGGCGAGTGTTTAGCCGCTATATATTGTACTATAAAACTAGTAGGTGTAGGAGTTTACCTGAAACGATAACTTAAGGATCATATTTAATTTATTTAGGAGTAGGAGCGCACTCCAATCATTAGCAAGTAGTTTATAAAAAATTTCAGTGATAGGAAGCGTTCGAAATAAATATTGAAGCATTCAACTAAATGAAGCTCCAGTGTATAATAAGAAGTGTATTTTTTCTAATATGAATTATTTGTGCAATGAATGTGTTCAAACTTACCCAACTTCCATATTCCAAAACCTGAGCTAATATTTTCCAATCGCTCACGTCACTACAGAAACAGAATGATAATTATTCATCCGAAATTTTAAACCGTTCAATCGTTGCTACGTTACAATGCAACACTACTCCAATGCTACATCGATCAAAACTCCAATCAAGCGTAACATTTGGATTTTTGCATTATTGGACAAGCAAAGGCTTTGTGCCACAGGTCTTGTTCATCGAAGTCCATGAGACTCAATTTTTCTTACTGTATATTTTTTCCCATAAAGATCATGTAGCTCATTGTTACGTAGTATTCGCCATTCGCCTGTCTAACAGACTTTCGTCTGCTTTAGAAAATAAAAACATATATTTAAAAATAATAATAATAATAATAATAGCTCATCTTCTTCTCAATTTCGACCGCATCTTACAATCGAGTGGGCATGGAATTTACTAGCCTCTATTCTCATCCCATTTATAACCTAATCATGAGTGCAGCTTCCTTCGGGAGAGAAGTAAAGTGTCATAGACATTACCGTCTCTATCATAAGGGCACAGGGGTCCCGTCTCCAGGGCCCCCATCCTCATTGGCGCCCCGAAAGACTACGCTACGCTCGGGGTGATAATCTCCCCTCGTTCTCTTGTCAAACAGCACCGCCCATCGGCTCGTTCTGGAACTCACCCATGCCATAATTGTCCATTTCTGTGTCTCGCAGCATTAATAACTAAAACTACACCATCTAGCGGTCACCTACGCAAAACACTCCGATTGCAAAGTCGAGCTTGCACAGGTCTATACAATGCTTATACCCAGATTTTGTTTTGTGTATTAGAAATTAATTAAGATAATAGAAGTGTGGACGTGTTCTTTTATAAATAATTTCTTTGTGTCGAAAAGAACATATTTAAGTGGATCACAAAAAAGTAAAAAATTGCAGCTCAAAAAGAAGTAACCAAAAATCTTCCTAAACTCGCTTCGTTTTTACGGTTGAATAAACAAACAGGCTGACTGCTTGTTCGCCCTCATCACCTCAAGATCAAAATACTTCTGAATATCAACGAAAAATGAGCTAACCTATGACAATAATGTCAAACACACATCAGATCTTGAACCCTCCACTTCAAGCTACTGTGAGTTAATAAATTCAAGCTTGGAAAATGTCCTGATTCTGATTCGCACTTTGATGAAATTTTAACGTAAGAAGTACGCGATATTTGGATTCGAAAAGAGCCACCGTTTTTCCAAAATAAAAATTATGATTTCCGAAACTTCTACAAGTTTTCCAGATTCAAGCGTTAAAACAAGAACTTGATACTCGACTAAAATATTTTCAGCAGAAAATTGACGAATGATAAGATTTTAGAAAAAAATGGCTCCTTTATTTACCGTCGAATAAATCTGTATACTGTTATCTCTACCGTCTATTTAATACTACCACTGGTACTGAATATAATTTGAGTTCCCCGATTGGATATAAATATTGGAAGCACGTAAGTAAATTATTAATGATGCATGAGAAAAGTTTACAGTACAGGCAATTAATGTAGCAAAACTGTAGTGGACGAGTTGACAATGAGTTGCAGTCCCAATATAATACAGAAATCAGTTATTGAAAGAAAGTACTTAGAAGAATCATTGCACTAGTGAAATTTTTGGCTTCAAGAAGTTTTGCTTTTCGTACTTATAACGAAATATTGGGGTCTCAAAATAAGGGGAATTAGTTGGGATGCTTAGAACTGATTAGTGAATTTAATCTTTTATTTGCTGATCATATACGTAACTATATTATAGTTTTTAACCGTACATTATATTACTATATACGAAACTGCGGAAGTCGTGGAAAAGTAAGTACATAATATATGTCTGAAAATATGTGTAGTGAATGTATTAATATGCAAGGAAAGCAAGTTTTAAAAACAATTGTTAACGAACTAAAATTAGCAAAAATACAACTCTGTTAGCGTGAATTCTACGCCAGATCTCCCATGTTGTTCCGCTGACCTTAATCGTTAGATGCGTAAAAGGCGGAGACCCTATGGAAAGATGTTTTTGCAATTTTAACCTATGGATGAACATAATACACAATACATAGGAGATACCATTTTAAACTTTTTTGAAAGCCTTGATATTCCTATGAAAGATTTTCGCGGGCAGAGTTACGATAATGCATCGAATATGGCTGGATAGTATTCTGGTATTCAATCAACAATAAAATAAAAACGTGAATTTGCAATTTTTGTCTCATGCGCAGCATATTCACTCAATTTACTAGGTGTTCAAGCTGTTGAATGTGTTCTTATGAAGCACTAGCATACTCTCAGTTTAATCAAAATTTTTTTAGATTTTTCTCGAATTCGACCGAACCATGGAAAATTCCTAACAGACCAAATAAAGTCCTGAATTCTCTCCCGAATACTAGGGGACATAAACGTGCTAATCCTTAATAATGCTTTGAAAAATGGTTCTTTAAATATATATTGAAGCTTTGTTCATAAATTACAAGTGACATCAATTCAACCAGGAGAAAGAAGAAATGAAACCAAAAGCCTAACGAAAAACAAAACAGATATTGAATGATCTTTTCGGGAATTATGAATTAAAAGAAGCTTAAGTTTTCAGAATGAACGTTGCAGCAGTAAAAACTTGATTGCAACTCTAATTGATAATGTCAATAACGCGCACGCAATAATTTCGCATCAGTGCGTATCGGCTGCTAAAAGAAATAAATCAAAATGTAGACTATGAAGATAATTCTGAAGGAAAAATAATTTGCAGCAAAAACATCCTTAAAAAAAGGATCGTCAGAGACTGTACAGTTGAATGGCAAAGAAAAATTTCGTGTAGATACATTTACTCTCACATTCCACATATTACGTACATGCAAATTTAAAAAATCATTCGGCAGCATGCCAAGAAATTGACAATCATTTTAGATTTCTTTGTCATTTAATAGCATTAGGTTCTGACCAGTTGATAAAAATTTACAGAATTTTATCACGTTAATGCATATGAGCTCAAATCAGAATGTTTTCATTTAAGGAAGTATTTAAAGAACATAACAAAGGAATCAGCGGATTTGAGTAAGTCTTAACCTTGCATAAGCTAACAAAGTCTGATAAATTAGAAGCAACGTTTCCAAATCTTGAAGTTGCCATTATTGCCTCACTCTGATGGTTAACAGTTTATATAAAAGCGGGTGCCGCGCGGCAATGCTTGACATGCGGTGTTGTCACGTTTCTCATAGCGCTATGGGTGTTTATTACACACGAACAGAAGACATTGATTATTTATGTTATTATTTTGATTTTTACGTTATTATTTGTTATTGGCGTTTAACTTTAAAAATTAAAATAAAATTATATATGTATGTAATTTATTAAATCATTTAATTCCAACCTTATATAGCTTGTAGGTCTACATTTTAAATTTAATATTAATACAAAATCATGCAGGAAAATATTATTATATTCAATTATATTATATTAATAATAATGTTATTATTATTGTTATTATTATTGTATTATTATTATTAGTATTATTATTATTATTATTATTATTATTATTATTTATTATTATTATTATTATTATTATTATTATTATTATTAACTGTGCGGTCTGAAATATTTCCCCATCGCCGCCACATGTTGAAATCACTTATATATTAAACTAATATAATACGTAGATATTGTATTGTTATTCGAGCTACATATCACAGATTAAATCACTGATAATAAAACTATTAATTTCGGTACACAATTTTATAACTGGATCGAATGTTCCACATCGTTCCGAGTTTTAATTGAAACTGAGGGAAGAATATCAATTGTGGCAACATCGTGGTAGTCGCGGCAGTCGGGATCTTTGTATTTTAATAACATATAACAGCTGCGGGGAAACAAAGCGAGCCGCTTGTTTAAGCATCCCAAAAAATCTTTAAAGGTGAGGCGAGTAATACAAGAATATTCCTTTGCTTTAATGGTTACCAGTTGTAGTGGAGAGCGCTCATTTTCGCTGTTAAAGAGAATATATAGCTTAATTATGCATGGTTGTCCAGCGGATCGCTTTGTTTCCCCGCAAGTTATATATAATTAAATTACAAAGAGTGCCGACACAACCGCCCACTATGATAATTCCGCATGTTAATCATTGACCAAGCATTGTCACGGGCCCCCAGCCGTTTTTATATAAACGGACGACCATAGTAGTGAGGCGATATTAATACAAGACTATCCAACTAATTTGTCAATTATGTGCATAGATGGTATTATCCTTAAAAATAGACTTTGGGGATATAATAGAAGATTTTGCAAAACAGGAATCCCGAAAGAAACCGTAATCGTAACCAATTACAAAATTACATCCATTGAGCGAAGTCCACTGGCTGTAAAGCTTGTACTTTTTGCAGATGAAAGTGATAGAGCTGGTCTTCGTGCAGGACTTTCCATATGGTTTGATTGTTTGTGCCCATTACATGTACGATAGCACGAGTACTAGTAAAGGATCATATTACACCCTATGAAGAACATTCTCTTCGAACTCTGTAATATGGCACATACGTCTTCCACCGTGTCTACTCTGTTTACCTTCAACGTACCATGCTCCCGCAAAAACACCTATCAACAGACTCGAAGGTTGTTCAGTGAGGATGGAGTCTATTCGGATACCGCTATGCGTACATGGCAGCAGCTCTTGCACCATTACCTTGTGCTGCACCATAAATCAGATGCATTTCGGCAAGTTCAACATAACTGATGTTCCATGATGCTTTCACGTAATGCGACTGATACTGAAATAACTTCTAATAAGATGTTAATGTAATAACCAATACGGGAATAGGTATTTTGCGCATGTCTATACTGAACAAATTTCAGTGTCAACATATCACAGTACACACGCAGGGAAAGAAAGAAGGGAAAAGAAGTTTCCTGCCGTGGTTTGAACTATCAGTGTTCGAATCTCAAATCCATCGCGTTAACCATTAAGCCACAAGTTAACTACACAAATTCTGTCTGTTTACTCTGAGCTAAGGCCCACATTGTACCGATTCTACTTTGACCAGTGCAGTGGCGTGTAATCATCTGCTAAGTTCGAAATTTTAAGGAATTTGATAACCCAATATTTCATAAACGTTGTTGATGGATTATTAGCAATCAGGATCTCGGAATTAATACTAAGATCTGAAGTTATGCTAGTATAATTTTCTCTCCTACTTTACATTCCTTTGATTTATCTCTATCAAATATCGATTACTTTGATTCTCTATAACTAGCCCATTTTCCCTCTTAGACTACTGGTTCCCTATCTCAAATTACTCCTCTATAAGCAATTAAATTTATGCTGTATAATTAATTTACATCCTGTATATATATATATATATATATGTGTGTGTGTGTGTGTGTGTGTGTGTGTGTGTGTCATGGTTATTTTCGATGTCAACCAGATAATAATCGGTGAAGATCTATAAACATTTCAAAAATATGTTCATGTGTACGACCTCAATAGCTTAATACAATCGGAACTCGCTAAATTACAGAGGAAATTGTCCAGTATTTTGTTTTCGAGTGCGATGTAACTTTAATATGGAATAAAGAATAGTAAGTCGGCATCGATGGTAGTTCCATTAAGTATATGTTTCATCCATGAGACATAATTGTTTTCGTAATCAGATGACAGGATTTACGGAGAGTAAATAATGGCATTTCAAGAAGCTACATTAGTAATTATACTACTTAATTCAAAATACGAACTCCACGTATCTATGAAAACTGTTTATCCAATTGTTTTAAGCTTACTAAAACATGGTGTAGTCCTATTGTTGATTCTGTCATGCGAAAATCCACCAGTATTGTTAATTTGTGATGCGCGTGAAAAGAAGCTAACTATATAGTTGTTTGCTTTGTAATGAGAACTCTCGTAACATTCTCTCCAGTCAAAGCGAATCATTTGAAATACGGATTCAAAGAAAGATTAGTCTGTCCCTTGCTGATAGACGCTGTCGATTCTCTAATTCACGAGATTCTTCCTGTTTTTTCTATTGTTGAAGTTGAATTACACAGCCGTGTGTTCCCTCAGGATAGCTTTCTTTGTTAATATGTGTTTCTTGTTCTCTTTATTGCGTAAGTGGCATATTCGTTATATTTAAAACTAGCTCTACAACTTAGCGCTTTCATAACTTGGATTTCAATAATGTAAGAATAGCATTAATCCATTAAATATTTAATTTTAATATCTAAGCTCATCTCGTATATAGGACGTTTGCTTGTATGCAGTGGGTTGCTAATTGTTGTGTGTCAATCCCTGTGAACTAATGGTTACAACTCCCCTGTAGTTCTGAGACTTGCGGGTTCAAACCCAGTCCAAGTTGATCGATGTTTAATGCTGTAAAATATACTGATAATGGCTTCCATCGAAATAGAAATAAAGCCATGAGTCCCATGTAGTTTCACGACTGGAGACTTCTGAACAAAATGTGTCACTCCTTTCACTCTCTCATATTTGAAATGCGACGTTTAATGATCTTGATTTAAGGCAAGCATGTGATAAAGTATGAAGAGACAATATAATTATAAAAATATATCATTACAACTAAAATGAATGGAAGAGCCCTTATCTGGATATGTGTTCTTTTTAAAATGAGAACCTTTAAAGTAAAATGCAACAATGAATATTCAAAAACATCCTACAAGGATTTATTCTAAGTCCAATGATTTTTACATTATATTTAGCAGGTATCGAAAAACAAATTAATAAAGAAACAGACATTGCCGTAATTGCAGGTGATTATTTGAATACAAAACCACAATGAGCGAGAAATAAATATCCATCATAATATGAAATAAACTTAACTCTGGTAATTAGAAATTGGGTACTTCACAACAAATAAATTATACAATGCTAAACCAAACACGTATGTTAAAGTCTGTAGGAAAATAAAATGCTACCTAGCAACTATGTACTGTTGTGTTTACCTTGTGTTTTCTGAAGATCAATCATTTAATTTTAATAATAAAGTTCTCAGGTAAATTTTTGGGCCAAAAAGAGTTGAACAGACAGGTGAACGAAGAAAACTACATAATATTTAGCTACATGGTATGCATAGGAAGCCAGATATAATAAGAACAGTTAAATCTCGTAGACTGCGATGGCAGGACATCTGGCTCGAATGGGGAATGAAAGAGCTGCATGGAAGCTTTTTGTAAGAAAACCAGAGGGAAAACGCCCAGTTGGTAGACCAAGAATGAGAAGGGAGAATATAAATATTTGAAGGAAGTAGATTATGCAGGGGATGGTTGGAAAACAGCTCAGGATAGGGATGTATGGATATATTATGTCCGAGATCGAAAGAGCCAGTGAGTTAGTATTAAATGGTAATTATAATGTAATGAGTCCTAGTAATGAAATCACAAAAATTAATTTGTCTTATAGATTGATAATTATCATAAGAATATCAATCAATTTCAACTGCACCCGGTTTTGAATCCGTTATCTCCAGAATACCATTCTGAAACATTACCGCGTAACCCAGTTCATTCGGCAATAAATATCTATTAGTTCTAAAATATAAGTAGGCCTATTTTATACTCCTCGTCCATAGGAAACTTACCCTTGTTTACAAGTTTCATAAATGTCTGTATCGCATTGAATGTTTTGCAACATGAGTTGTAGCATGTAAGTTCTACAACTGCATATAATGTTCACGAAATTTTAGTTTTATACTTCAAACTGGTCTATCTACCAAGGTGTATCATTATTTAAATCCAAATTAACTGATTTCTTAACTTCGACACAATGAAAACATTAACTGCACAACAAATATATTCAGCATTTTATAAATAATCATCTAGGAAGCTTTACTTACTTTATTTTATTTCATATTATTTTAATTTTATTATATTCCATGTGTCCACTGCTGTGGTCTCGAGGTAGCTTGCTGTCTTGTCACGCAGCGGGCCATTCCCGGTCCGGACAGACTCCTGGGTGAGGTTTATTCGGGGTTTTTCCTCACCTGTAAAACAAATGTCAGGAAGCTTAGGGCTTAATTATCCCCGAAAATCATCCGGCCATCATTATCATAATCATCCTTCACCGATGTGGAAAGCAACTGGAAGCTACCACACCTATAATTCCCTAATAAAGCTGCAAAGCGTGGCATGAAAATGCTATGATTGCAGTGAAACACCTGCCCTCGAGCAGAATTACTATGGGTGGATATTCCATGTTTTTGTTATTATTAGCTAATATTAGATCACATCAGCATTGTCTTTTGTTTAGTCTGTATTTTAATATCTTAAAATTGTAATAAATGTGTAATGTTTGTACAATTTTTACTATTCGCTAGTTGAGTGGAAGAGAAGGCCTTATGGCTTTAACTCTGCCAGCTAAAATAAAGCATTATTATTATTATTATTATTATTATTATTATTATTATTATTATTATTATTATTATTATTATTATTATTATATCGGCCGCGGTGGACTAGTGATTATGCTCCTTGCCTCTGGTCCCGAGGGTCGCGGGTTCAAACCCGGCCGGGTCGACGGATTTTTTAGGATGGAAAAATCCAAGGAGCAAGTCCTCCGGGAGGGACTTTAAGCCGTGGGTCCCGAGTCTGAAGATTTTCAGGTTCGTAAAAATCCTTAAGCCTGAATGAAAAAGCCTCTAAGCAAAATTTACCGAATTTTCCCGTCCTAGTACTATCTTGGTTTCCTAGATGTCAGCATGAGGGAACGCTGACCACGGACCACTCAAATGACATCTATACGAAAACAAGTGTAACTAAATTAGTATGGTTCAAATTCTTCGCTGTAGGGAGAGAGCGCCTACATCTCTGTTAATGGAAACATGGGCTTACAAGGTACAAGACAAGATGATGATTATTATTACTATTATTGTTATTGTTATTATTATTATATTATTATTATTATTATTATTATTATTATTATTATTATTATTATTATTATTATTATTTATCCCAATACTAAGTGCCAGGTATTCAATATGTAGTTCATAGTACTGTCCAAAGAATAAGCTACATATATGTTCTTCTTCTTCTTCTTCTTCTTCACTTCCTGGTTTAGGCAAGAGTTGCCTGTTCCGCCTTTACTAATAGATCTAAGACCATCTCTTCCGAGGACGTCCAACATCTCTTCTTCCTTTTGGAAAATATTGGAAGATTGTACGCTACATGTATGTTCTGAGCATAAAATCAGTTTTCTTATAACAACTTAGATATTTTGTTTTGGTATTTAGCTGATTCAGAACATGCCTATTACAATAAATCTTAGCTAGTCCTCATGTCGGTGTCAGTGGAGTCGGAGTCACTAGGCCTACCTTGTGTATTTACAATTATTAATGTTATACTGTATACTGACATACATACGCCATCGTTATTGTATTGTTCTTATATATTGACATATTAATATTTAATGAAGGAACCTCATAATCCATTAAGCTCCATTTGTACTTTGGCTCTATTTATACTTTACTATTCACTCACCTTAAAATAAGAAACAACTAGAGCATTATGACTGTAGTGCTTTGAAAATGTAGCTCAAAAACGGATCTTCCCGTGTCGGATTATATAAAATTCTTAATTATGCTCCAGCAAGAACATTTTTTCCATCACAGATTTCACAATTTAAGATTAAAGGGAGAAACAAGGTATGTCACAAAATAAGGATAATGGAGATAAACCTCCATCTGGTGCAAAAATGTTTATCCTTTCATTTGGCAGTGATAAACATTATAAAACATTCAGTGTCCCAATAAAACCAATGGTTAAAGTTTTGCTATGCTGGAGAAAAACTTTCAAATTATTGTTCAAATATTCAAATACTCTCAATTACTGGTTTTTGTGACATTCCTTGTTTTTCGCCTGTAAATGTTAAACTGAAAATATATAAAACTGTTATTCTCCCACTTAAGGTGGGTGCGAGATATGGACTCTTACTTTAAAGGAAGAGGAAATATTATAAGCATTTGAGAATAAAGTTCTTAGAAAAAAATTCAATAAAAGAGAGACGAACAGACAGGTGAAAGAAGAGGACTGCATAACAGCGAGCTACATGATCTTTATAGGAAATCAGATGTAATAAGAACAATTAAGTTTCATAGACTGCAATGGACAATACATATAGCACGAATGTGGAATGAAAGAAGGGCATGGAAACTTCCTGTAAGGAAACTAGAGGTAAAACGGTCAAGAATGAGGTGGGAGAATAACATTAACTATGATTTAAGGGAGGTAAATTATACAGGGATGGTTCGAAAACATTAGGTCAGGAGCTCAGGATAGCGATGTATGGAGAGATTATGTCCGCGTGATCATGAACCTATCGGTTCGATATTGCCAGTATTTTATCGTATGCATTTATATAAAAATAATGTAAGTAACTAATTAATTAAATATATATGTTATTACTTTCTTGATACCACATGCCGTTCAGCTAATTTCTGACTTTATTAACCTTAAACTGGCAATTTAACTTGTAGAATACGTGAATTGGTTTAATTTATTTAATATTTTTAATAAAACATAGGAAAACGAATATGTATATGTTACTAGTTACACTTAATGATTGCAATTATGAATTATTTATTAATAAAATAGTAGGATCTTCTTGGTGACTATTTAACTCATGCCCCAAATGGGAGTCAATGACCAATCACAATCGTGTTTCACCAAATATTTATCAATGTTAAATTTACCACATTAATGAAAGCTCCTCCTTTTTAATATTCTGAACAGGTCTGACCATTATTTTGCAGTGACTGTAAGAAATACGGCTACCAGATTGTATATATAGTGCATGAATGTCAACACATGCCGCATGTGGGAGTTAATATAAAAACATTTGTAGCAATTGATTATATCATAAAAAAAGAAACCACTGTTTGCACTTTCTTAAATGTATTTTTTCCCAGGTAATAATCCAGAAAAATATAATTGTCATATTTACATCATACGACATCACAATTGAATTAATATACAGTTTGATGTGTTTAATTTTTCTCCACTAGAGAGCATTCTTACAATATTGCGTTCGTTTGGCAATAAATAGTATGATCTGGTTGCAATGATAAACAAAAGAAGCAGACGAAGCGTACCAATCGTTTCTCATTTGTTTTCAAACATCGCCGTTTACATTAAATATATAAATATTTTAAAATAACTATAGTTAAATAATGATTTGTGAGTAAACAGCTTAATTTTATTCGTTAAATAGTCCTAACAAATGCCACTCTTGATTTCCAAATTCTCTAGATAAATTCACTCCTCACTTCGTGAGTCGTGAATTTATCGATAATTTGGAAATAACTCGTAGCATTACTTATGATAAATCTGTATTATACATAGTCAAAAAAAACCCAAATCACCAAATTAAAATTAAAAGAGCAACTGGTTTCAATAGCGACGCTATCATTTTCAATAATTAGTCTTGAAAACGAAAGCTTCGGTATTGAAACTAGTTGGCTCTTTCAAATTTTAATTTGTTCATTTAGGTTTTTATTGACTACATATAATGAATTATTTAGTTTTCACTGCAGTCCACCACATTGAAATAACTGACACGATAAATTAGTGTTTTGCCAATTTAAGTGTTAATATACAGAATGTGGCATAAGTCAGTTAACCACTGCACATGGTTATAGGGGGAAAAATCAGATTGGTTGAAACTGGGGTTTTAATATGGGACCTTCAGAATATAATCTCAAACACTATTACTTGAAGTAATTTGCTAACTAGCGAATACATCTTGACCAAAACATGTCTATAAACAACTTCAAGTTACTTACTTTTAATGTTCTGAAATCCTAGGTATAGCTTCTTTTACACGCTTTATATTAGCTTGACCTGTATCTATCTATCTATCTACGTAACGGAATCTCTCAACTCGATTTTCACCTACTTAAAATCATCGGATCGACTTGAAACTTTGTATACTTGTAAAGTACCCGTGACAATACAATAATTTCATTTTTTTTCTAAAATCCTGACCAGAATCATCAGAAAATAAAAAAAAAGTGTCTTTGTATCTATGTAACGGAATCTTTAAACACGATTTTCACCCACTTAGAAACATTGGATCGACTTGAAACTTTGTATACTTGTAAAGGACCGGTGACTATACAATAATTTCATATTGTGTTTCTAAAATCCTGGCCAGAATCATCAGAAAATCAAAAAAAATAAAACTGGTATAATAGGTTGCGGACTTGTCGATTTTTTAGTCAATCGTTGTAAGAGCTCAGTTGGTTGAGCGGTGAACTGTAGTGGTATATAATTTCAGTAATCCATAAGTCGCTGGTTCTAATCCGGCTGGGAGGATTTTTTAGAAGAGTATTACTTTTAGCTCATACAACAATAGTATCGAATTTAAAGATATTTACATTTTGATCTTATTCTGTAAAATATTAAAACTAAAAAATAAATAATAGTTTTAAAAAACTAAAATAACACGCTTTATTAGAAACCCGAACCAAAAAATGAAAAATAATTTTAATTTCCAACACGCTTGGGATACAATTAAAGTGGTCAACAAAAAAATAATCTCCAACACACACAGAATAAAACTAGAGTTATCAACAAAAAGAAAATAATTTTACCATCAAAAGCGTGAGGTGCTCTATATCAATTAATATATTTGATAATAAACATATATTGGTAAAAGTAAAGTCTCTAAGAAGAAAATGTAAAAAATCATAAAAAGCACCCCACGCTTTTGATGGTAAAATTATTTTCTTTTTGTTGATAACTCTAGTTTTATTCTATATGTATTGGAGATGTTTTTTTGTTGACCATTTTAATTTTATCCCAAGCGTGTTGGAAATTAAAATTACTTTTCATTTTTTAGTTCGGTTTTCTAATAAAGCGTGTTGTTTTAGTTTTTAAAACTATTATTTATTTGTTCAATATTCTGTGGCGAAGGACATTTATTTAGCAGTACTTGCTTTTTACAACTAAATAATAAAGTTTTCAATACAAAACCACTAAATCTGCAACATTAACGAGATTTGATTGAACAGGAATTTGAAAAAAAACTGTTGGTAATAAACGGAAATTGTATAACAATGAAGGTCGCTTTGAACATCTTTGGTATTTTTTTTTGTATATAGTAGATGTACGCTACAGAAAATTATTTATTTTTGTTTTCGGTTAACTGACTTATACTGCATCCTGTATACGGGGTGAATCATAAATATGGCTATACGTTCGATCGCATTGTGTGTTAAAAATATTACCATTATAGGAAGTATGAAATTACCGTTGGAAAGGCAATTATTCAATTACAACAATGTAATAAAACAAAACAGTGTAGAACTTACGTCATTAGTCAAAACGGCGTTGAATATGCAACAGTAAATTACAATTGCTGCATGGGCAATGATGTGTGCTAATGGTTGTGAGGCCGCAAGACGGGCAAGACGTGAGTTTAATGTATCATTGCAGCCGTCGACTGAGGGGAAGTGGAGAAAACGACTGCTGGAAACGGGAAGGATGCAGAAAATCAAACCTCCTGGAAGGCATCACATTAGCACGGATGCAGAAACAATGAAGAGAATTGTGGAGGCGTTCGATGCTAGCCCACAAAAATCAACCTGCCAAGCTACACGTGAGCAGTGATTTGTTTTGTTTTGTTCTATTGTTGTAATTTGAAGGATTCCCTTTCCATTGATAACATCATATTTCCTTTAAAAATAATATTTTTGTCCTAAAATACGTTCAAACGCATAGACATATTTCTGAATCACTCTGTATATGGTACTTTAACAATATTAATTTTGGTACATCTATAATTTTCAACATGTAGAGAAACGTGGTTTTTCTTTCATACCAATCTTTCTTACTATTATATTTTGTTAATTTTGAATGTCTAAAACAACTAATATATTTTACTACTTTTCTAAGAAAGCAGCATAGCATATTTAATCGATGGGTTAATATTGTTGAAAAAGATACAATTTAATCCAATTGAAATGTGAGCTGGACTCTAAGATCTGTACGTGCAGAAGTGTGACTTCTTGCTAATCTAATCAAGGAATGACGTATTGAGAAGACCAAGTGTCTGCAATATCGCTGCTAACAAACATTAATTGTGGCTCGGCATTCAAGAAGGCAACACAAAGCGACAACAGCTGAAGTGAGTTTCATTATATACTAGTTTAAATTCAGATATTTAAAAAAATAACTCATTTGTGCGACAGGTTAGAAAGCCCTTGGCCTACCAACCGACTCATGACCTTACATCCACATGTGTTAATTACAGAGGTGGACGATCATGCAGGCACTAACTTACAGGAATGACATGTGGTCAGCATGTCGGGTCCCCCAACCATTATAGCTTGTTTTCTCAACCTGGAGCCGCTACTTATTGTAGCTACCTAAATTTCTCACGATGTTGGGTTGGCACCGATCCCATAGGGGCCGAAATTCCATGATAGAAGTTATTTCCTCGTGGGGACTCCCACCAGCGCAAGTCCCGTAGCTCTGCGCCAAGGCATCATGCCTTAAACAACTCGTCTACGGCGCGGGACTCTTTAATTCAGACAAAATGAGAAAATGTTTACAAAAAAGCACTAGTCTAAACTTTCATTTCTAACTGTCAACACAATTAGGTAAAAAAACGAAGTATATTTAATTATTTATAAATGTGGAAAGAAAAAAGTGGCGAGCAAACTCATTACCATAATATTCACTATAAGCGTCGAAGTTTTTTAATTTAAAAAGTTCATGTGTGATTATTAATTTCAAAGTATTAAACGCATGGCATACGGTACTCCAACATTTTAATGATGGGCCTATAGAACTTGCTATCTTACAGTTCATGAAAAAACACCGCCAAATTCTGCGCCATCTCTAGAATTGCATTGGTCTGTTATTCTATTTACAATTGTGTTGCATTGTATCTAGCTTAAGAAATTCTAACCCCATGAAAATATCAAAATAAAATAAATTAACCTGGTAAAGAATTATTATAGGCGGCTCCATGGCGCAAGCGGTTAGACGGTCGCCTGTCACCGCTGGAGTCTCGAGACCGAGACTCGATTACTCCTGTGAGTTTCATATTTGATGAAACGGAGCTTTTTGTCGAGGGTTCTTCCGTTTTCCGCTGCTACAAATTTAATTCCACTCTTTCTCCAAATGCATCTCTCCATTTCGTTTCATTTGTTCACTTGTCCCTATGAGGGTACGTCAGCGTGGTTGGCCCGGAACTCAATAAATATAGGGGCTTCATTTCATCACATCCCTCAATCCAACCCTGAGTTGGACGCAAGTTGAGGATATTATTTCATTATAAAGAATTCTCATACACTGTTTAACTCATGCCCCAAATGGGGTCAATGACCAATCACGTTTCAATGAATTTTGTTTTACAACCAATGACAGTCGTGTTTCACCATGCTATGTATCCAATTATGTTTAAAAAATGAAGAAAGCTCCTCCTTTTTAATATTCTGAACAGGCCAGAGCATTATTTTGTAGTGACTGACTCTGTAACAAATACGTTGAATATAGCAAATGATGAACAGATTCTTTCGATCTACACATTTGATAATTATATGTTCAATAATTGTGTTTTTAAATAATGATTTTATTGAGTTGTTTTCTAAAGAAATAAATTAATAACCTATAATGTTGATTATAATATACAGTTTGATCTGTTTCGTTTTTTCTCCACTAGGGTGCATTCTTACAATATTGCAATCCTATTTGACAATAAATAACATGGTCAAGTTGCAGTGATGAACAAATGAAACATAATCAAACATTTATAATTTGTTTTCAAACATCGCCGTTTACATTAAATATATAAATGTTTTAAAATAACTATATTTAAATAATGGTTTGTGAGTAAACAGCTATTTTTTTCGTTAAATAGTTCTAACAAATGCCAGTCTTGATTTCCAAATCCTCTGCATAAATTCACTAGTCACATCGTGACTAATTTTGAAATCACTCGTGACATAAATTATGATAATGAAATTACACAATAAAAAAAGAAGAGAGAGACACATGGTAATTTTTAAATCGGTAATTACAAAAATCCCCCTAGTTCAGTTATGCAAGCTAAAGTGCCTACTTCCTTAATAATCAATGTAAACGACTCAAACTTCTTGAATTGGAATGAACTTCACTAAAAGGTTATCATAATTCATAAGTTACATTTTTAACAGTGACTGCCATTATTTAAAGCTCTAAATGCGCATTTACTAATATATATACTACAAAATTGAATTCTAGATTGTTAAATAAAAGTACTTGATATAGTCTATTTATAAATAAACAGTAATCCTATTTAATTGTTGTCCCGCGCCGTTGCCGAATGATCTAAATAGACCTGCTTTGGCGCAGAGCAACAGAATGCGTTCGAGTCTCTATAAGGAAACGTCTTTCTCATGGAATTCTATCTAGTATATGGGACCAGTGCCCACCGAACGTCATGAGAAATTTGGGTAGCTATAACCAAACATAACTGCTGGGGAGATTCTACATGCTCAAAACATGTCAATCGTATACGGGCTGGATGATCGACCACTTTTCGAAATTAACAAATGTGTATATGAATTCGCAGTCGGGAAGCACCAAACTTTAGATGTTGGAGAAGGAATTTATAGTATTTCATCAAGGAATCTGTAATTACTGAATCTCTAACAAAAAAAAATCCAATGAGGACTCTTTTTTTTTATTTCAGAATACCTAGGTTAAGACATTACGCTACAATCCGGAAGAGCGCGGGTTCGATTCTCGATGGGTAGAGTTTTTAAATTGTTCTAAACCTACTAGCAGCACCATGGTCCTGGGGTCGACTCAGCCTCTAAAATGTAAATGAGTACCAGATGTATGTTCTGCAAGTAAACGTGTCCGTCATGTAGGGCTGATAGTCCAACTGACATCTCTTGCTGATTGTCTAAAAGAATCTTAATTTCATACTAACCCAAGGGCCTCTAAGACCTACAGTGGGATTACTTTACCTTTTTTAACTAATTGTCCTAATTATGAAACTAAAATTCATAAGTATTACAATTGGTATAATAGATTTGTTGAAATAATGCCAATATAATAATAATAATAATAATAATAATAATAATAATAATAGTAATAATAATAATAATAATAATAATAATACAAATGCGTATTTAATAAATCTAAACATTTATGGAAATCAGTGCAAAAATATAAATAAAATGTAGAAGATAGACTATCTTAGAGATGATGTCAAAACCCATCTAAAAATAAAATTTATTTTTGTCAAGGGTGTTTGTATCGTGAGTAAAAATCTACGTATAAACATTTTTTTTTATTTCCAAAAATCTGTTTGTAAGTGTGAATTTTTAATGGAGACTCACATAGAATATATAAAATACCTATTCTTAATCAATCAATTAATCAAACAATCAATCTTCTGAATATCCTTATGAAGAGCACAGGGCCTTTACGAAGTATTTCAATGGAAATCTACTGTATTTCTCATTGACTTCTTTGCTTCATTCCATGTTTTCCCCTCCTTGGCAATTTCTCCAATAACTGGTTCTGTTCCATAAATGTCTTGGTTTTTCTCTTCTTCTACCCTGAGGATGTTTTTAATAAATGTAGAATAAATAAAACTAAACGTTTATAACATAGATTACCTACAAAATATTACTTTTTTACACTTTAGATTTCGGAGTATTTTAACACGAACCTATTAATCATTTATCATGTTTAATACGTGAACCCAGTTGAATTAACTCATCCGCTGTAATTCGATATTGGTATATTACGATGCGAGGTTGGGAAGTGGTTTGTACAGAATATCGGGAGCTAAAAATCTCGCTATCCCTCGGTTTTTAGACATTTTTTCGTTTCTGTAAAACACTTCACAAACGTGCGTAGTACATTATTTTTTGCGCGATGGTTTTTCCAAAATAATGAATGATAGTAAAATAATAACATCCTTGATGGAAATATTTGCGTTCATTATAAACAACTGACTAACGTTAACAGTGTGGACAGTATTTATTAGTTAAAGTTACAGCAGGCCAATCAGTGATGAAATGGCGACAAGGATGTATTTATCGTTTTATATTGTTTCAAATAAAGTTCAGTTCATTTAAAATGCTGTGATTTGTTTCGTATAATATTAACACTACCGTTTGGATATATTTTTGTATATACATTGTACGTAGTTAGTATACATAGAGGGCAGTGGTTTTACTTCCCACAAGTGGTTTGTAATATTACAGTATAGTTATTTAGGTTGGCAACCCCGAAATTTAGGAAGTTGAACTTTCAATCATGGTCGCCATTGCTGTAAGTATGGCAAAACGTACTATCGCGTAAAAAATATTTTAAATGTTTGCTGAAAGTTATTTTGAAAATAAATTAAAATTTTAGTAATATAATGAGCATATATTTTAAAAGGCTAGTAATATTTGTCAATATATTAACTAAAAACATTTGTCTGTCGCCTGGACGTGGTCGGTAGAATCCCTAGCTTCCGGGTTTCATTCCTGGCGAAGTATAGATTTTAATATACTTTTTTTTTATCTGTATGTGTGTCCTTGTATTATGACGTTCTCTGTTCTTTTCGGTGGTGACCCTGGCATCCTGTTAATCATATATTATCTAGGAAGGCATGTTACAGCTTAATTTTGAAGGCACTGGAATACAATGGTAGGACCTATAGTAGGTTTTATATTTAGCATGATCTCTTATTTCGTAGCATACTGATTGCTACTGCAAAAAAATTGTACCTAATGTTTATAGAATATAATATCATTATCTTAATTCTTATGTTTTACTATTTTCTAACTTCTGTGCCTTTTAAGAAAAAGTACTGAATTCATAAAATGTTTTATTATTTTCAGTTTTAATATGGCTATTCAGAAAGAAAGAATAGACTTCAAACATTTATTTCTTCCAAAACTACAAAAAATATAAACACAATTCCAACGCTCTTGAAAAGAGAAAAGTTCAAATTTCTCTATTTTATGCATTCAATATGAGCACCATATGTTACACGACAAGTAACAAAACGGTGGCTCATTTCTTGCCACACACGAATCAGCTGGTTTCTAGATATCGAATTCACAGCTTCAACAATTCGATGTCGCAGATTTTCAAGAGTGTCAGGCATAGGAGGTTAAAAACACGGTCTTTTACATAACACCACAGATGAAAATCACACGGGGTTAGGTCGGGTGATCTGGGAGGCCACCAGCAATGAAGTCGATCTTGTGCTCCTCCTCTTCAAATCCAACGTCCTCTTGTGTCGCCATTTTAATACAAACAATCAACATGACAAGCAACAGCCCCAATGCGGCCGTGATCATTACTTTCGAACTTCTCTCTTTCCAGGAACGTTCGAATTGTGTTTCTACTTCTTGTGGTTTGGAAGATATAAATGTTTGAAGTCTGTTCGTTCTTTCTGAAGAGCCTTGTATTTTTAAATATGAAGGTTTTAGCATCTCTTTAATTTCCTTGAATTATGCAGTGTTTTCCGGGGAATTGCTATTGCATCCCCATCTGGAAGTCATATAAGTATGAATATCTTGGGGTATGTGTAATCAAATAGTTTCTTACTTACTGAAAATAGTTTTGTGTAGACAGTCATACGTGTATTAGTTTTGTAATATAGTGAGTAATGGCACATAAGGGACGTAAAAATAAAACATTTTTCTTTTAGCATTTTTTGTTGAAGTTCAGTAATGCGCATGTGCAATGTAATCTATTTCTCCTTGCGTAACATTAATAATGTTTGTTTAATTTTCTCATTATTATCTTAATTAGTGTTAAAAATTATCTTTGGCCCGTAAAAAAATAATTTACGAAGTGTTGGCCAGAGCTGTATTGGGTTCATATGATGTGATCAACAAAATGCGACGTGCATATTGACGGAAATACGTTTTCTTTCACTCTCAATCTTTTCTCTTTAGCGTTCCACATTCAGTTCGCTGTACCCTGGTAATCATAAGTTATCATATGACCCATGGCAAGGCCATCTGTTACATTTTAAGATTTTATTTTTCATCTCACAAACATAACAATTTAAATGACTCGATACCAGAATGCTCTCGTTCGATCAAGAAGGCTCTGATCTCGTCATTTAATGCAATAACATTAATATAATTTTATAATAATGAATTGTGATGATGAAGATGATGATAGTGGTAATAATAATAGTAATAATAATGATTATTATTATTATTATTATTATTATTTTATTCTATAGTTTTCTGCCTCGCGGCAGGTCTTTCACTGCAATCGTAGTATTTCCATGCTATGATTTGCAGCTTTACTAGGGAATTGATAGGTGTGGTAGCTTCCAGTTGCTTTCCACGCCGGTTAAGGATGATGATGATGATGATGATGATGGTAATAGTAATGATGATGGCCAGATGATGTTCGGAGACCTTTCCTTTTGGGCCTTACATGTGAGGAAAAACCCCGGAAAAAAAACTCAGCCAGAAAGCTTGTCCCAACCGAGAATCGAACCCGAGCCCGCTGCGTGACAAGGCAGCACCCTACCTCTAGACCACACAAATTATTATTATTATTATTATTATTATTATTATTATTATTATTATTATTATTATTATTATTATTAACATTCACGCAATTACGAGAAATACATATTAAATAATATACTGACAACACTTCTTTGTAGATAATTTGATCAGATATCACATACCATATAGCATAATAATTATTTCTTCATGCCCGAATCTTATACACACAATATAGGCCTATACATAGACACGATCAAATAGCAGAAATCATACTTCAGCGACTTACAGTACAAGAAAAAGTTATAGGCTTTAATACCTTTGCTACAAGTAGCCTAAGCTATATATCTTGCAATACTAATAATAATATCATAGTATCTATGGTTTGAATTAATTACGATTAATTTGATTGTTTTACAGATAGCTATATAGCACAGTATTAAAGATGTCGAAAACAAAGTTGGTGAAGGAACTGGAAGAGCGGGTGAAAGTCTTGGAAATTCAAGTGGAGCAACAGCAGTTAATAATACAAGATTTGTTACACCAAGTTTTTCAAATGAAACAAGTGCTACCGAATAAAGAAAAAAGTGATAAAGAGACACACAGCAAAATCCAAGATAGGACACATTTGTTCAATCTTGTGGTTTCGAAAAAGGAAACATCTTTTAAATGTCCTGCTTTAAACAAAGATGTAAGTATTGAAAATGAGACTACTGGAGCCGAAAATAAACGGGATTAACAACTTGTGGTCTGAGTATATGTTCAATGTAAACATGAAAAAAAATAATTGTGAAAAAAATATATGTGTGTATGTGTGTGTTTGTGTGTTCTTGATTGGGCATAGTTCATTTCTTTATATCGACCGCCGATTAATACGGATAAATTTTTACTCTACCAGTATTCATTATTATATGTATTTTCATATCGTGCCCATAGGAAATATTATTCCATATTTGAACTCTTGTGGCTTATAATAATTACATTTCTTTATTAAATAATGATAATCCCTACATCCTAAATTTGGTCCCTTATTTTTAAAGATAGTCCACCGCTGTGGCCTCGAGGTAGCGTGCTGCCTTGTCACGCAGCGGACCCGGGTTCGATTCCCGGTCGGGGCAGTTTTTCTGGGTGAGGTTTTTATCGGGGTTTTTCCTCACCTGTAAGACAAATGTCAGAAAAACTTTAAGGCCCAAACGGTCCCCGAAATCATATGGCAATCATCATCATCCTTCACCGGTGTGGAAAGCAACGGGAAGCTACCACGCCTACAGTTCCCTAGTAAAGCTGCAATCATAGCATGAAAATGCTATGATTGCAGTGAAGGACCTGCCTTCGGGCAGAATTACTATGGATGGATTTTTAAAGATGGTAGAGGAAGTTTTAATGCCAACACCGTTTCACATATTAATGATATTTCAATGTAATTTGTTTAAAAGTGCATGCACGTTAAACGCAAAACACGCTTCAATATTCCGAATTATGTATATAAAACTCACAGAACTAATGAAAATAATCACAAAACTAAATTAACTTCTCATTGATTTATCAGTCTCAGACTTAATTTATTTAGATTCCTTATAACTCAGTAATTTTAATTTGCAGACCAACGGTTCCCTGTCTCATTCTTCTTGTGTAAGGCCACTCTGTAAGGACTTAAAATTGTGTGGAGCGATTCACTTACATTGTATACATATGATGTAAATATATGATCATAGATTCATAAACGCTTTTTCTTCTTGTAAGAATTATTCTGCCAATAGACTCTACTATGTTTATGTTATATTGGTCAAATGCATTTATATTAGGTCTTATTTGATACCTTGGGTAACCTAATTATGAATATCATGAAGTAAAAATAAATTCAAAATTTGATATCCTTAATATCCCTAAAACAGAATAGAAAAAGGGAAACTAAGAAGGAAACTCTCAACCATTCCATGCCGAAACCTATCTTGAAATTTCTCCCAGAGAAGCGTTGTCAACCATTCCATGCCGAAACCTATCTTGAAATTTCTCCCAGAGAAGCGTGTCAAATAAATGCGGTTTTTAACTGCAAGACACAGAAATCGAAGCCAAAATCCAGCAATGGCAACCCACTGTACAGAGCAGATGGACTCCCTTCTTGAATAAAAACGAAATGGAGTGAGGCGGGACGCAGGGTGAACGGTAGGTAGACAGGGTTATCCAATCTACCAATTCATTAGTTAAATTATTTCATTATAGTTTAAATGAGAGATTTGGTGCTAGATTTTAGTGCCTTGCAGTTAAAAAGGCAGATAATTTTTTTGTACACGGCCTTGGTACATCACAACGCTTCTCTGGGAGAAATTTCAATGTATATTTCGGTATGCAATGGCTGACAATTCCTTTGTATGTTCTATAAAAACACCAAATTCAAAACCAGAAAACATTATTATTATTATTATTATTATTATTATTATTATTATTATTATTATTATTATTATTATTATTATTATTATTATTATTATTATTATTATTATTATATTATTATTATTATTGTTGTTGTTTTATTGTTATTATTATTGTTATTATTATTGTTATTATTAGTGTTCTTAATCTCTCAAAGTAAATCGAAAGTAATGGCATTCAACGGGAAAGACCATATGAGGTGTAAAATCAGTATTAATAACAGTATAATACAACAGGTGGACAATTTTAATTATTTAGGATGCAATGTATCATACTGCCAGAAGGAAGATATTAATATTAAATTAAATAGATTTTACAGAATGTGTGGCACTATAAGACGGACACTGAAAAATAAAACTTTGAGGAGCACACAACTGAAATTTTACAAAATTATGGCAGTGCCTGTCTTAACATATGCAAGTGAAAATTGGACTCTTAACCGTTCAGACAGAAGGAAAATAGAAACTGCAGAAATGAAGTTCCTACGTTCAGTAGCAGGTGTGACAATTTTGGACAAGAAAAGATGTGAGGATATTAGGAATGACTTAAATATTTTCAATTTAACAAATAGAATTGACAACATGAGAAACAACTGGTATGAACATGTCAAGAGAATGCCTAGAGATAGAATCCCTCAGCTGTTACTAAAGTACAAACCAATAGGACATAGAAATGGTGGACGCCATTTACTAGATGGGAGGATTCGTTAAATCCCACTTGATGTGAAAACAGGTCAAAAGACCTAATTTCATGAAGCAGAAGAAGAAGAAGAATTATTGTTGTTATTATTATTATTATTATTATTATTATTATTATTATTATTATTATTATTATTATTATTATTATTATTATTATTATTATTAAACAGATTGGTTTTCCAGGGTGTCTAATAAGATCTGTAATGGATCTAGTAAAATTACACACTGCTACTATACTTTCATTTTGACATATCAGTAGGTCTATGACATTACTTAATAAAATGGCTACCCCCTACTTTGTACCCCATTGGTTCCATATTGCATCTGCTTGTGATGCTTTTATTCAATCAGCTAAAGTAGAATAGTATAAATTCATTTGTACTCTACATGCGAAGAATATTTCCCACATTTTTTTTATCTCACTCAATGGTCTAGCGGTTATCAATGCTCCCTCCGAATACCGGTATGAGATTCGCAGATTTAAACCTCTGAAGAAAAGTAGAGCTGTGTTTATGGCAAATAAAATGACCTCAAGGCTGAAAATAAGGGACCTCCGAGCAACACTTTTATCCCTTCACACTAATATTTGAATTGCGATTTTAACCCTTAAATTGGCAAAACGCAAAATTCTTTAGTTAGTTATTTGAATGTGGCGGACCGCAGTAAAAACGGAATCTTGTGTAACTATTGTTATTAGGTATATCGTATAATTAAACACACATTTACGTGGTTTCTTTTTGTTCATTTTCTTCTGATTTATTTAAAACGTTAAATTAACTGAAGCAACCGATGCATCCAAATGGATACATTACGAATTAAAGGTTAAAGGTTAACGTGTTTTTTAATATAGTCACTACATAAATTAATAGTATATTACAATGCGATGTTGGGAAATGGTTTTTAGAGAAGTGATGCTTTTATTTTCCGAGATTCTGTGAAAAACTTCACAAACGTGTTTGTACATTATTTTTTGCACGATGGTATTTTCGAAATAATAAATAATAGTAATATAATCACATATTTGTTGGAAATATTTGCGTTCATTATAAAGAACTGACTGACGTTAGCAGTATGGCCAATGTACATACATTAAATTCCGAAAATAATTTAGTTGAGACCACAGCAGGCCGTGACACTGATTAGTCATAAGATGGCGGCAAGTATGAATGATGGTAATCAAAGTGACGAAATTGAAGAAGCGTGGGAAGTTGGGTGTGCTTCTTTAGTGCCAGACAAATCTAAATCAAGTAATGAAAAAACATAAATTTCATTCAGAAAGTGGCTGGAGGAGAAGAATTGTGGTGTAAGTGAAAAAAGTATGGTTGATTATTTCGTGCTCAGGAATGAAACATTAAAGTCTCCAGCGAGTTTGTGGTCAGAATATTCAATGCTGATGACGATGATAAATTTAAAAGAAGGTATCAATATTGCAGATATTGTTACACTAGTTAGCTTCTTCAAAAAGAAGAATATTGGAGATAAATAATTGTACAAACTTCAAGATGGACTAAAAATTATTCAGGTACTTCTAATGTGGTACCGGTAGACCTACTGTATTTTTTAAGTCAACTTTCAATATTATTTCAAAAAGTTCAGTTCATTTAAAATGCAGGGATTTGTTTCGTATAATGTATATTAACACTACCTTTTGGATATATTTTTGTATATACATTGCACGTAGTATACATAAAGAGCAGTGGTTTTACTTCCCTCCCTAGGTAGGGAATTCGTAATATTACAGTATAGTTATTTAGTTGTTTATAGGTTGGCAACCCCGAAATTTAGTAAATTGAACTTTCAATCTTGGCTGACATTCCTGCAAGTACGACAGAACACGCTATCGTGCAAAAAAAAAATATATATATCAAAAGTTTTGATTCATATACATGTTACACCCTATATATTTTTTTGTTTTAACTATAATAAGTACATAATATTAATATTAGAAAATGGACACACTGGATTTCAGAAATAAGATTCTAAAATCTCACATTAATCGTATAGTCTATTGTGATAACTGATAATCTATCAAAATATGCGAAAGGCTAATAAGCCCCTATAATCCATAAACATTAACTGTGAAATGACATGTGTTCATTCCAATGTTCATTTATAAAAATCTAAGCAAGCTATTAATCTCTGTGGCAGTGATTGAACTGATGGAATTTAAAAATGGCTTTAAATGCTCTTATTACGGAATAACGAATAATTCAAATACGGGTTCCATCAGTAATATTTGTGTTACAAATAAAACTATAAATCTGTACAAAATTGAAAGCCTGGTTTCTTGTATTTTACTAACATCCTAAAAAAAGATTGAATTAATGTGATATAAATACTTAGGCATATATTATTAAGTCATTCTTATTTATAGGTGCTTAAATCTCTAAGGTCACATTTTGTTTGTTTATTTATTTTTAATTACATTGTGAAAAAGTGAATATGACGAAAAAGACCTTGTAATGAAATTCAAACCCAGAGATTAACTTGATGACTGAGGTAAATCATGAAAAAATGAATTCAGATTTGTCAGCACCCGGGTTTGAACCCCGCACATCCTGGTCTCAAACTTTACCCTTGAGCCAACTCTCACTGTCCGGATTGTTATGTCAGTTTCACCAACATTAAGCCAGTTTTCCCCATATATAATACATAGCTTAAACTGGCGTAATATAGTTATCACTGTTGGTGAAACCGACCCTAAAAGATAAGATTGCAACATAGTATAATGAGAAGTTAGACTTATGACTGTCTTTTGTTTTGGTTTCACATACAAACAATGAATAATATAATGAGAAGTTAGACTTCTGACTGTCTTTTGTTTTGGTTCCACATACAAACAGTTGAATAATATAATGAGAAGTTAGACTTCTATCTTTTGTTTTAGTTACACAAATAATAAGCATGTGTGAAATGAAAATCTTAAGAACTATTCAGGGGAAAACATTATTTGATAAAATACACAACACAGAAATTAGGGACAAATGCCATATTCAAGACATAACCAAATTTATTATAGATAGACGAAAATATTGGAAGGGTCATATAGAAAGAATGGAAGATAACCGGCTTGCAAAAAGAGCTAAAGAAGATAGACCAATGGACGGGAGAAGAACAAGAGGAAGACCAGCCAAGAGATGGATAGACAGTGAATGCACATCCAATACGTCTTCCTCCGAGGAGTGATTTTGGAAATAAACAGGATGAAAATCCTACAAATTAAGTTTAAGAAGAAGACACAAATAGTTGAATACTATGAGAAGTTAGACTTCTGTCTTTTATCTTGGTTTCGCACACAAACAGTTGAATAATATATACTATCTATATTACAATCTTATATTTTATTACATAAAAATCCGGACTCTAGCTGTATTGTTTATTCAATGGGTTTTCAACTGCTACATTAAAATGTGCATTTATCACGTCAGGTAGAATATAACTTCTTACATTAAATTTAAGATCGCCTTGCAACTATTATTTTATTCGATAAAATAGATCATTCCCAGTTTTTTTTACCAGCCTGTAACATAGTAATTAATAAATGAGTTTGTTTTGCGCATGGAGAACATTAATTGTAAGATAAAATCTATGGGTATGAAAGATGATTTCTTACATTAAGGGAAGAAACGAGTTAAAATATTGGAAGAAGTATCCTAAGATGAAAATTCGGTCCTATAAGGCGTGAGAATTGAGAAAGTTTCACAATGAGGAACTAATGCATATCTTTGTCGTAATATTTTCAGGGTTATTAAGTCTAAGAGATTGAGATAAGCAGATAATATAGCTCGAAAGGGTATCTCTTTGGACAAAAGTTATTAGGAACGCCTAGGCATAGGTGGGAGGGTAATATTGGGATGGATCTTAGGGAATAAATATTGGAGATAGGCTATTAACTCAACCGATCTTCATCGAAATTTGTAAATACAGTTTTTCAGATACGTCGGGTGTTTAGCCGCTGTATATATTATGCTCTAAAACCATTAGGTTCGCCTGAAACGAACATTTAAAAATCGCTTTAGCGGTCGCAATGTTTACATTTCACAACGATACTCACTATATGATATTAAAATAAACCAAGATAGGTATTATCCAAAACTCAGCGAAATCCGACTATCAGAAGTGGGGGTTTATATGAAATGCTAGAATAAAAATTGACTAACAATCACCATATTTGGTGTGTTGAAATGTATAACTTTGTGTATACAGGTCCACGGTCCACCGCTGTGGTCTCTAGGTAGCGTGCTGCCTTGTCACGCAGTGGGCCCGAGTTCGATCCCCGGTCGTTGCAGTTTTTCTGGGTGAGGTTTTTAGCGGGGTTTTTCCTCACCTGTAAGACAAATGTCAGGAAAACTTTAAGGCCCAAACGGTCCCCGAAATCATATGGCCATCATTATCATCATCATCCTTATCATTATCATCATCATCCTTATCATTATCATCACATCATCATCATCCTTCACCGGTGTGGAAAGCAACGGGAAGCTACCACACCTACAATTCCCTAGTAAAGCTGCAAGCATAGTATGAAAATGCTATGATTGCAGTGAAGGACCTGCCCTCGGGCAGAATTACTATGGATGGATGGATGGATGGATGTGTATACAAATATTTAGATACAGCGAATGTTTAGGCACTATTATGCTCTAACAAAAGGTGTAGAAATTCACCACAAACGAACATTTAAAAATAATATTTCATTTATTTAGGAGTAGAAGCGCTCGCCGGGCATTAACTAGTTTTTAATAAATAAATTTAGCCCGCTTTCATTAAAAATATATGGGAATAATCCTAGAAAGTTATTAAATATAATGATTGAAAATAGTGAAATAAAAATAAATGTTCTTCCTTTATTAATATTTTTATAGCCGATTAATGTTTTAAATTCTTTGTGAAGAGTACTTAAGATTGAATTTCATAGGATGAAATTTCGAGAAGGAATAAGTCAAAATGCTCACAATGAATTTGTTATTTTTGAATGATGAAGTTATTTAAGCTCAAATACAAAATAATTGTATTTCAGAATAAATTAATAATTGAGGAGCTGGCTGAGGTCGTTTTTGCGCATAAGTCTTTATTTGAACCACCACACTTTTACAAGTATTTTGGTCTTTGTTTCATTTCTATCAACATCTTTGTTGTTGACTTAGTTATGGGAATTTTTATACAGCTGTGTTTACCACTCTGTAACCCAGCTGTTGCAAGAAGTCTTACTTCACTTTGTGATACTGTTTATCAAGTTATGTTTGAGTTAACAATGTGGTATTTCGTAGTAATTACTGTTGGTTTTTGATAAAATTATTAGCATAACATTAACATAAAATATATACTTTTCTCCATTTTTATATTATAGCCAATTAAAACAATTTATCATAAGTAATGGCACGAGTGATTTCCAAATTATCGATAAATTCACTTCGTGAGTCGTGAATTTATGTAGAGAATTTGGAAATCAAGAGTGGTATTTGTTAGGACTATTTAACGAATAAAATTAAACTGTTTACTCACAGATCATTATTTAAATATAGTTATTTTAAAATACTAATATAGTTCATGTAAACGGCGATGTTTGAAAACAAATGAGAAACGATTGGTACGCTTCATTTGCTTCTTTTGTTCATCACTGCAACCAGATCATAATATTGTTTATTGCCAAAGGAACACAATATTGTAAGAATGCACTCTAGTGGAGAAAAAATGGAACACATCAAACTGCATATTAATTCATTTCTGATGTCATATGATGTAAATATGACAATTATATTTTTCTGGAATGTTATTACCTGGGAAAAAATATATTTAAGAAAGTACAAACAGTGGTTTCTTTTTTTTGGTGGTATAATCAATTGCTACAAATGTTTTTATATTAACTCCCGCATGCGCTATTTGTTGACATTCATGCACTATATACACAATCTGGTAGCCGTATTTCTTGGAGTGTCAGTCACTGCAAAATAATGTTATGACCTATTCAGAATGTTAAAAAGGAGGTGCTTTCTTTATTATGATAAACTTTAGTTGGTAAATTCTAGGCGAAACACGACTGAGATTGGTTGTAAATCATTGAAATGTAATTGGCCATTGACTCCCATATGGGGCATGAGTCTTCATAAGTATATAGTAAAAAATGTATAAACAAGTGTTTTCATGTTTATTTATACCATATATTTCAATAATTTGTATGTTTAGGATAGTTTATGGAAAAACGACCTCTGACACCACCTCTATTTATCTCTTATAACGTTTACATTAAACAAATATATAACTATTTAGTATATAAAACATAAATCTATAGGATATTATAAGCTTTATGGTCTTGTTTGCAGGTTTTTAATTCTAATATATGTTTTGAAGGAAAATAACTTAATACTTTGATCGCGTTTTTCTCAAAACTCTTTTTTTTTTTTTTTACTCGGGTTGTTTTTCCACCCAACTCCTCAATTGCATAAACATCCAGTTATGAATGTGTAGTTAGTCATTTGGATTATTACTTGCAACAGTAGAACAAATGGAAGTCGTTCCAGTCAGCACTGCCAATTGACAAAATGAAATGCAAATTTTATCACAACTATCAAAAATACATTTTGATAACGTAACATAATTTATTTTTATTTCACTTTATAATTAGGCTTATATAAGTAGGCCTACTGTTATATTAATTTATTATTTATGTCCGTATGATTATTATTGCTTGTTTACTTGTAAAATTATTAATTACGACTTAACAAGTTTTGTCCGTTTTTTTTGCGAATATTACAACACACGATACTTTAATGTTCCATTTTCCGACCGTTTTGTAATTACTAAAATGAGATATAACACGAAATAAAATAAATTATTTACTTAGTGAAGAAAAAAAGGGCGGGAAACTCGAACTTCTCCTAATTGCTCTTTACCATACAAGATACAGTTAACCATCCACTGCCTTGGTCTTTTCTGAACATTCTGTACATATATCAATTTATGCTAATTCTACTTGTATTTTTATAATAGTACTTATATTTCTATGTACGTGACTTCTATCCCTTCTATTACATCCTTGCACTCGACCTCCAGACAAAATCACGGTGATATTTGAATTCGATCCTTGGAAGCAAATAAACTCTATTGAAAAAGTTTAGTACTTTTCAGAAATATGGTCATATTTTCTATTGAAGAAAGTAATATTTAGTTGTATTGAAAACTCTTTTCTTTCTCATTTACCTAATAAATTTACTTATTTACATACGGCGTTGCAACTAGTAACATTAAATTTCAGTAATGAAAGGGAGAAAGGGTTTTTTCCGGGTAATCAATTAATATCATGAACGTAGGCCTATAAGCAAGTTAATTATACAAATGAATTGATGTCTCTGTGATTTTTTAAAGGCTACATAGAAATTTGTAAACTAAAATTTGTTATATGTACCTCGCACTTATTTTGTCTCTAAGCTAAATGATTTTTTTTTCAGGAGATTTATTGGTGTGGACCATCGGCGAAAGAGCTTGAACGTGTTCATCAGAACATTATTGCGCAATCAACATAATGTATTCAAGAGTCAGTGTATATATACAGTACATGTATATTTGTATGTTGGATATATTATACAGAGTGGTAACAAAATGTGATGCCAAAATTTTTGGGAAACGGGCCTCACATCAAAAAATGAAAATATGTTTTATGAACAAAGGTCCAGAAACTCTATATTTTCAAGTAAAATTCTTCGTGCTCTTATTGTGGATTGTTACTTGAAATCCGAAATGCTGCATGGATAAATATGGGATTCATTATTAAGAGTTTGATACATGTTTCACGCTTTTAATATTTTATAAGATATTTCAGGATTCTTCTTTATAAGTAACCTAGAATTGAAGTCTGTTTTTGTGCAGAGGTCTGGTCCTCAGTGTTCTGATGATGTGGGGCATATTGGTCGAGTATTTGAGAACTGTGTTCTACTAAATAAGTTAGTAATGGTTTTCAAACTTTTCGGTCCCATTGCTCTGGACATATTATCTGCCGTTCCTTCGGCACACGATATCCGATAACATGAAATGTGAGGCGTAGATGAACTTAAGTTTCGAGCACAAATTAATATAATTTTCATTTCTTCACATTAACTATTAACAGATTTTGATCAACTTATAATTTAATATATATTTTTTGTAACAAAATTAATTGTAAGGATGAACTAGTTTCTTTAAAATCGATTTTTTAAATCTAGGTACAAGATTGAAAACCGATATTCGTATTTTCTTCTTAACATTCAATTGCGAACTGTGATTGATTTGATGGCTGCCAATTCTGGAAACTATATTACGTAAATTTCAATGTGTAATGTCAAGAAAGTTACACGGGCTATTTCTTTCGCCAAACAACCGCGGTGCCCTTATCGGAAGAGACGATGCTCCTGTGCACCGCGAACCACATTTTAAAAATTTCTGATCTAGAATATGAATATTGTAGTAGAAAAAGTGACCCTACACGAAAATAAAGCGTCTCCGGGTTTAACACTTTTATTTTCCCTTGATGTGAGGAAGGTTTTCACAAAATGTTGATATACAGATTCCATACGTTTGCAGTGCTCATTCTGTACTTAAGTTTGAGACTCCATAAAATGCTAAATTACTGTAACACAAGATAATGTAACTCTAAATTTTATGTAAAAGATTGTGTAAAAACTTTATCAATTAGGCGTACCGACGCAAAAGAAAATTCTAAAATTATTTGTAAGAAAGTAAAAAAATTAAATAAATTTTTGAAGATATTAAAATGTTACTTACTCACTTACTTACTCACTGGCACTATCGAACCCGAAGGTTCATGGCCGCGCGGACATAAGCTCTCCATACATCCCTATCCTGAGCTAATGCTTTCCAATCATTCCCTGTATAATCTACTTCCCTCAAATCATAGTTAATGTTGTTCTCCCACCTCATTCTTGGTCTACCAACTGGGCGTTTTCCCTCTGGCTTTCCTACAAGAAGCTTCCATGCACGTCTTTCATTCCCCATACGTGCAACATGTCCTGCCCATCGCAGTCTACGAGACTTAACTGTTCTTATTATATCTGGCTTCCTATAAAGACCATGTAGTTCATTGTTATGTAGTCTTCTCCATTCACCTGTCTGTTCATCTCTCTTTGGTCCAAAAATTTTCCTAAGAACTTTATCCTCAAATACTCGTAATCTCCTTTCCTCCCTTAAAGTAAGAGTCCATGTTTCGCACCCATATAATATAACTGGTAGAATAATAGTTTTATATATTTTCAGCTTAACGTTTTTTGAAAGGAGTTGGGACATCAAAAGTCTCTGCAATGCATAATAGCAAGCATTTCCAGAATTGAGCCTATGTTTAATTTCTTTGTGCATCTCATTCCTATTTGTGATTATTGTTCCTAGGTATTTGAATTCAGCCACTTCCTCAAAATTTCCCTCATTTGTCATTAGCTGTCCATTTCCATTATATACTGAATTTCTACGTGTGACCATATATTTAGTTTTACTGATATTTACTTCCAGTCCTAATTTCTTAGTGTTACTCAATAGTGTGTGCGTGTTGGCCTTTAGTATCTCCTCGCTATCGGCCAGTAGTACTACATCATCAGCATAAACTAACAGCTTATTAATACCATTGAGTTGTAAGCCTTCCTCATTCTCTAAAGATTTAATGGCATGCTCTAGTACAAAATTAAATAGTAGAGGAGATAGTGCATCTCCTTGCTTCAACCCATTCTGGATTTCAAAAGTGTCTGAAAACTGTTTGCCTACACGCACCCTACTCTTTGAGCCATTTAGACACATTCGTATAAGTCTAACCAACTTTTTAGGAATTCCGAACTCCAGCAGGATACTATATAACTTCTCCCTCTTAATTGAATCATATGCTTTTTTGAAGTCTACATATAGTTGATGTACAGTACCATTATATTCCCATTTCTTCTCTAAAATCTGTCTTATACTGAAAATCTGATCTGTTGTAGACCTGTTTCTTCTAAATGCACATTGATGATCTCCTAGAATGTCATCAATATAGGGAGTAAGTCTGCTTACTAATATATTTGTTAGAATTTTGTACGAAGTTGAAAGTAATGAGATGCCCCTGTAGTTGTTGCAATCAGTTTTATCTTCCTTTCTTATAAATTGGTAAGATAATTGATTCCTTCCATTCATCTGGAAGAGCTTCTTTTTCCCAAATCATACTAAGCAACCAGCGTATCTTGTCCATCAATTTTTCTCCCCCTGATTTTATCAGTTCTGCTGGGATCTCATCTGAACCTGATGCTTTATACATCTTCAATTTTTCAATCGCCATTTCAACCTCTAATGCACTTGGCTCTGCGACTAGCATTTCTGCTGTCTGTAACTTATCCTCCTCAATGTCCTGTTCTGTATGTACATTTAATAGCTGATTAAAGTAACCTTTCCATCTATTTAATATACTCCTAGAATCTGCAATCATATCCAAATTTTCATTCCGAATTATGTTTGTTCTAGCCTGAAACCCCTTCTTCTCTATCCTAATTCCCTGATATAATTCTCTAATGTTACTATTTTTTGCATTCATTTCAAGATCATTAATCTTCTCTCTCAAATATTCCCTCTTTTTACTCTTTAGTAACTTGGTGGTTTCCCTTCTAACACTACCCAATTGCTCTAAATTTACCTCATTTGGCTCGTGTAACCATTTCATTTTGCTAGCTTTCTTTTCTTTACAATGTCGGCACATTCCTCATCAAACCATTTCTTGTTTTGCCTCTTTTTTAAACAACCAATGCTTTCTGATGCTGACAATTTAATAGTATCTCTTATAGCCTCCCATTCTTATTTATATCAGTTTCTTCTTCGTTTGCCACATTGTCATCTGAAGATTCCAGTACTTCAAATCTATTAGCAATTTTGATTTGGTATTCTTGCCGCATTTCATCATTTTTCAAGTTTTTTAATTCATATTTTACAGAATCATCTTTAGCGTTTGTTCCTCTCATAAGCGATAGCCGTTGTCTGATTCTCACTCTGACCAGATGATGATCCGAATTGCAGTCTGTCCCTCTAACTGATCTAACATCAATGATGCTACTGTGCCAGCGTTTATCCACTAATACATGATCTATCTGGTTCCGAGTTTCTCCATCTGGGGACGTCCAGGTGTATTTATGAATATCCTTATGCTGAAATGTTGTGCTCTTAAGAATGAGATTCTTTGATGTGGCAAATGTGACTAATCTAACCCCGTTGTCGTTACTTATCTTCATGAAGACTGAATTTGCCTATTGTTGGTTTGAATATATCTTCCCGCCCCACTTTTGCATTAAAATCTCCTAAGACAATTTTCATATGATATCGTGAAAGGGTATCAAATAAGCATTCTAATTCTTCATAGAACTCATCCTTGATCTTGTCATCTTTATCTTCTGTGGGGGCATGTACATTTACAATTATAAAATCATGTCGTTTACCCTTTAGAATTATGTATGATATCCTATCACTAACAAATTTAATATCTCGGATAGCGGATATTAAAATGTTGCTAGATATAATATATCTGCAATAACTTTACTTGTTTTATTTTGATATATAGCCCATATTTTTTTTTCAGAACATATTTTTATAGTAACTTTAATAAAACTCATAAAAACTTAAGATGTCTTATATACACCTTCCTATATTGACACAACAATTAGCTCATTTTTAAAATATTTTTAGGTAGAATAAAATGCAACATCTTGAAAAAAAAAAATACACATTTTCAAATTTGGAGAAATGTTCGAACAAGATATTCTGCTGGGTTACTGCAGTTATGAAATTTACTTTGGTATATTTTCGACGTTATATAAGATTCTTATATTGTAAGCTAATGTAAAATATATATCAGATGTAAAAAAATGTTAATTCCATCACAGTGTCCTTGATTTTATTTCCTTTGAAGAACACATATTTTTATTTCTTTATCATTTATAGACGTTTTAAAGTCTAAGGTCATATAGCCTAGTGTCAATTTCTTTCATTCATTCATTTATTTATTTTAATTACATCAAATAGATTCTTGTAATGAAATATTTGTAATGAAATTTTAAACTAGCATTTGCCTTAACGACTGAGGGGAACCAGTGGTAAAAATGCTAGCTTTGTCAGCACCATTATTTGAACCCGGGACCTCCCGAAATCTAGTCTGAAATGATACTGCTTGAGCCAACTCTTTGCGCAGTATTACATATTATTAGCATGAAAATTAGTTCAAAATTTAATTCATCAGTAGGCCTAATATTTACAAAACTAGATAAAAAATGACAAATTTATATTTTATAGATTTTAAAGAACAGTAAAATGCATTGTTCATAATACATTTAGAAATATCCTATTCATTATGTCAATATAATCAGCGTTCATAAACTATTTCTCAAGATATTATTTCAGAAAAACTTCCCTCGAAAGTGTAAAATAGTTAAGATATCTGAAATTACTTTAATACAATCTCAGAGCCTGGAACATGCTACCGTATTAATAAATAACGAACTAACTCATCAAAACGTATAACCACGAAGACATAATCTCTCCATACATCCTCTGTTGAGCTATTATTTTTCAGTCATCGTCTGTATAATTCACCTCCCTCATAGTAGTTAATGTTATTATTCCATCTAATCTTGTCCCAAGTACTGGGCACTTTCCTTCTATTTTTCCTAAGAGTCACGCCCCTCTTACATTCCCTATTTGTGCTGCATGACATTTCCTATACCAATGTACGATACTTAACCGTTCTTATCACATTTAGTATTTCATAAAGATAGTGGAACATACTTTCCGTCATTCGACTCTTTATTCATCTCCCTTTGATTCAAAATTTTCCTTGCATTTTATTCTCAAATACTTGTAATTTTCTCCCTCAAAGTAAGAGATCACATTTAGTAATACAACTAGAAGAATCGCAGTTGTATATATGTATATGGTGTAACAGGACCTCACCGACAAAATTATAGGCATGATAGGCCATGCAGACAGGATCATTTCTTGTGAAGGAACATACAGTCGCAAACACGTCGTTTATGAGTTATGTTCAGATGAAGGTGTTCACCCGTAACGGTCGGAATTGAATAAAAACAATTGTATACGTATCAATTTATTGAAAAATACATGTTTTTACAATAAATGTTCAAATAGTCGACCCTGTGCCTCATTGCATGTTTGATATCGTCACAGCAACGATTGGCCAGCACGGCCGATCATGGCAAGATTCGTTTTGACATCGCCAAAACACTTATTGTGAAAACCTGTCTTCTTTCAATAAAATGATGCGTGTACAATTGTTTGTATTCAATTCCGACCCTTACGGGTGAACACCTTCATCTGCACGTAACTTATAAACGACGTGTTTGCGACTGTATGTTCCTTCACAAAAAATGATCCTCTCTGCATGGCCTATCATTCCTATAATTTTGTCGGTGAGGTCCTGTTACACTCTGTATATATTATTTAATATATTTTGAGAGAATTTGGGATGACAAGTTACTGTAGTGAATACCTATATTTCCGAATGTAAGGCGCACCTTTAATCGAATTATTGGATCCTCAAAATCATCATGCGCCTTATATTCGCATACAAATGATAAAATTCTAGGTTATGGAAAGGGAACATTTTACAGGTATCATAAACTGATATTGCAGGGTAAACCGATATTTTTATTTATTACCGTAAGTATTCAAACTACCGGAATTTCATACAACGCCCTCACCTCAGACAATTAACCAGTTCAAAAGTAGAATAATCAAAATTGAACATTGTTTATGTCACTACACGAGAGTATAATTTCCATCCACTCACTTTAATTCGTCCTCATCGCTGCTCACATATACCACTGGAGTGATTCTACATCGCTGTCAGCATCACAGATCGTCTGCAGCCTCATTAGTGTTGGAAGCTGTTTTCTTCTAATGCTCATAAACAGTCATCCTGCGTACCATTGGAAGCACGACTAATGCAAAAACTTGTTGAGAGAAGGCTTCTGGCAATCATATCATCGCGGAAGCTTTTACATGCCCATTAAACCCACTAGGCGAGGACCCCACAAAAAAGCCTTCTTTACTCTACCAGAAGTCACCCTAGACCCAACTATGCTTGTTCACTAAGACTCTAGGCTGAATAATTAGTCGTAATTTCTGCTCGAATAAATAGTCGTAATTTCTTGCTCGAATAACTACAAACTCACTCTTCTGCTGTTGATGATATAGTTCACTTGTAATATTATATGGATTCGGAATGAATCCCAAGACTAACATGGATGGCAATTTTAATAGTGCGACAGATGGTCGATCTCAGACGGTCTTTAGCTAATCGATCATGAGGTCCTCTGCCATCCAGCCGTTCTTCTGCCCTCAAATAATCACATTTGTTGGGAAATCTTCATTTGGAAGTTTTCCGCTTCTATATGAGATAAGGCGGCAACTTTTCTTACAATCCGCAGTCAGGTCTAGATGATTCGCTGTTTCTAATCACTGTACCAGTAGTTTGTGTAGGAACTTCTTCTATTGCAGAGTTTCTTCGGCGTTCGCAAGCTTCCCATTTCCTTTATCCTCTATTTACCCTCTAAAGATTTTATTGCTTCTCTAATATTAATTGAATTTCACAGGAAAGGTTTTATCTCATTGCTTTAACCCATTGTGAGTTTACAAAGTATCAGAAAACTGTGTGGCTACTCGCACCATACTCCGTAGTGCCATTTAAACGCAATTGGATAGACACTTGTGGGGATTCCGAATTATTTCAAAATTCTTTCCAATTTCTCTCTGTTAAATTATTTAATTGTATGGCTCTTGTCCACCGCTATGGTCTCGAGGTAGCGTTCTGCCTTCTCACGCAGCAGGCCCGGGTTCGATACCCGGTCGGGACAGGCTTCTGGGTGAGGTTTTTTCGGGATTTTCCCTCACCTGTAAGACAAATGTCAAGAAGCTTAGGGCCTAATGGTCCCCGAAAATCATCCGGCCATCATTATTACCCTTATTATTATCATTATCATCATCTTTCATCGGTGTGAAAAGCAACGGGAAGCTACCACACCTATAATTCCCTAGTAAAGCATAGCATGAAAATGCTATGATTGCAGTGAAAGACCTGCCCTCGGGCAGAATTACTATGGATGGATGGATGGTATGGCTCTTTAAAATATTTTTAATTTCCTCGTTTCCCAAACTTCTAGGCTGCCTAATGACAAAGCATAGCATTTAACTGTATTAATGGGGATTTCAAATTACTTCTGCAAAAAAAATATAATAAACATTTTTTTTTATTTTAAACTAAAAGCCAGGGGGCTGAGGGGCGTCCCCCTAGCATTTAGGCCTATATTTACTGAATTAATTGATTGAAGAATTACATTTTTTAAATTTTTATTTGTACTCTTTTGCTAAAAAATTGACATGATTCTGTTGTTACTAATGTTATATCATGATACTTTATTTCGGGGTTAAACATAACCAATATGGGACTCACAGATATATGGGTTAGTACTATGGACGACTTGACAACTCGAACCTACCTACTAGTTTCTATAGAGTGAATGAATGCACGATTGCCATAGCAACGCGTCTCGCCGACTTGTAATGTCGGCATATAATGATAATGTCTGTGTGTAAGTTCTCGTATACACAGCGATTCACAAACAGCCCTAAAAGCAATTAATGATAAATATAACAATAACCCAATAGCTTTCAAGATTAGGGAACAGATGAATCAAAGGTCAAAACATATTTGTCTATCATGGGTACGTGGGCATTGCGGGATATCAGGATACAAACATGCGGATGTCTTCTTCTTCTTCTTCCGAATGCAGTATTGGGTGATGATGCCCGTTCTGCGACTACAAAAACTGATCTTTCCATCGGTTGAAGGGTCTTCCGAGGTCTCTTTTGCCGTTAGGGTTGAGGTGGTAAATCATCTTTGGTAAACGGGAATTTGACATTCTCTGGACGTGTTGGAACCATTTAATCTGACTATTTAACTCATGCTCCAAATGGGAGTCAATGACCAATCACGTTTCAATGATTTCTGTTTTACAACCAATCAGAGTCGTGTTTCACCAAATATTTATCAGTGTTATAATTACCATATTAAAGAAAGCTCCTCCTTATAATATTACGATCCTTTGGCAATAAATAGTATGATCTGGTTGCAGTGATAAACAAAAAGAAGCAGTAGAGTAGAAGCGTACCTATCGTTTCTTATTTGTTTTCAAACATCGCCGTTTACAATAAATATATAAATATTTTAAAATAACTATAGTTAAATAATGATTTGTGAGTAAACAGCTTAATTTTATTCGTTAAATAGTCCTAACAAATGCCACTCTTGATTTCCAAATTCTCTAGATAAATTACTCCTCACTTCGTGAGTCGTGAATTTATCGATAATTTGAAAATCACTCGTGGCATTACTTATGATAATTTTGTATATGTTCAACCATTTCCCTACTATTCCACTGCATCGTTATCTCATCACTTTTCATTCTATCCCTTAATGTTACTCCAGTTAGTGATCGGAGGAATCTCATTTGTGAACTATTAATGCGGGATTTATCTTTTGCTCGAAGTGTCCAGCATTCACTTCCGTATAGTAGAGCAGGTTTGGCTATAGCATTATGAAATCTCAATTGGATTTCTTTCCTCATTTGTTTTCCAAAATTTCTCCTAATTATACCATTTAATCTGTTATATTTTTCTAAATTTGTTTCCACATATTTTTGATTATGAAACTGTGATATATTATTACCTAAATAATTAAAGTGTGTTACTTGTTCTATTGGTTTATTATTTATTATTATTTTTACTCTCGAAAGTTCCTTTCCAGTGATTGCCATGGATTTGGTTTTATTTTCAGATATTTTCATGTTGTATTTTTCTAGGTTAAGGGTATTCTGCAATTTAAACACTGATCTCTGCAAATCATCTTCATTCTCCGCTAGAAGTACTTGATCATCTGCGAAGATTATTGTTTGTATTTGATTTCCTCTACATATTTTTACTCCTGGGGGGTTTAGTTTTTTCCACTCCTGGACAATTTTATTTAGATATAGAATAAACAGTAATGGAGATAGTCCACATCCCTGTCTTAAACCTTGGTTAATTTCAAATTTATCTGTTATTTTCCCATGATCTAACTTTACTTTTATAAATGTGGTTTCATATAAACTTTTTATAGCATTTATTAGATTATTGGTGACTTCGTAGCTTTCCAATATTTTCCACATTATGTCCCGTTTGACTCTATCATAGGCCTTTTCAAAATCTAAAAATAATATATATAGGGGGATATTAAATTCTTTCCACTTCTCAATTAGTTGTTTTATAACAAATATAGTGTCGATACACGATCGGCTTTTTCGGAATCCACATTGTTCCTCTCCAATTTTATCTTCTGTAATTTTCTGAAGTTTTCGTTTTAAAATGGATGTATATATTTTAGATGCTGTTGTCAACAATGATATACCTCTATAATTTGAACAGTTACTTTTTTGTCCTTTCTTATGGATGGGTATTACTAAAGATGTTTTCCAGTCCTGAGGTATTATTCCATGTGCCCATATATCATTAAAAATTTGTACCAATCTAATATAGAGTGGTTTCCCTCCATATTTCCAAAGCTCCATTGGTATACCATCTACTCCACTAGCTTTTCTATTTTTCATTTTCTTTATGGTTTCTATCACTTCATCCAATGTTATAGCATTATATTCTTCTGTGGAACAGGGAAGTGTATTTGTTTCTTCTTCCTCTGCATATAATAACTGTCTGAAATGCTGTGTCCATTGTTCTGCTGTCATTCCATTTATAGCCAATTTATCCGTACACTCTTCTTTTAATCGCTGGAATACTTTGAAACCATATCTTTTTGCTCCTGTGACATCTCTTTCTATATTTTTTATAAAACTTTCCCATCCTTCATTTTTTAATTTTCTAGATAATTTTCTGACTATTGCTCTTTTGTGTTTGTAATCTATTCTATCATTAATAGTCCCAGAATTAAGCCATTTTAAATAAGCTATCTTCTTATTACTGATTGCTTCTTTTATTTCTTCATTCCAAACTTTCAATCGATTTTTGGTCTATTTTTGGAGGTTCCCAAACATTCATTTGCTGCTTTTTTATTGATTCTTTTAATTTTATCCAATCTATTTCTACATCTCCAACTCTTGGTTTCAAGTTTTGTTTTATTCGATTTTCATATAACTGTCTTATACTATCTTGTTCTAATAGCTGTACTTTGTATTTTTCGTTTTCTGATTTCTTTTCTACTTTCCTTATAAAATAAGGTTTGTTCGTTCTAATTTTTCCAACCACTAAAAAGTGATCAGAATCTATTTCTGTCCCCCTATAGACTCTCGTATCCATTATTTGTGTCCAAAATTTTCTGTTTGCTATTATGTAATCTATTATAGATCTGGATCCCCGACTCATCCAAGTAAACTTATGTATTTCTTTATGTTTGAAAAATATATTTGTAATTCGTAGCTGGTTATACATACAAAAATCTCTTAAAATTATCCCTTTATCATTTACTTCATTTTCTCCATGTGGGCCAATTAAATCTTTAATGGTTTTATTTCCAATTCTGGCATTGAAGTCTCCTAATATTACTATCTGGTCATTTTTATTTATTCTATCCTTTATATCTTGTAATTCATTATAGAATTTCTCTGCTTCCTTTTTATTTCCAGTAGATGGGGCATATATTCCTATTATTGTTAAATTATCTATTCCTAACTTTAATCTTAATGTTACTATTCTGTCACTTATCCAGGAATAAGTTGTTATTTTTTTCTCCAATTTTGTTTTATTAAAATAGCAATTCCAGATTTGGCTCTTTCTGTCTGTCTTTTCTACTCCTGAATAGATCATATGATAATCTCCCATTTCTGTTGATCCTCTTTCTTTCTTTTTGTCTCACTAGTAACAGCTATGTCTATTGTGTCTTTTCTTCAATTCCTCTACCAATTCTTCATCTTTTTTATTAAGTCCTCTTACGTTCCAGGTTGCCAAATTCCAGTAATCATAAATCCTTTGTTCTTTGCCTGTCGTCATAGTTTTATTATCCGCCTGCTTATGTTTTAGCCAATTCTAATTCACAGTATGCATATGATCTCTGCCACATGAAGTCGCTCATATAGGAACATATAATAGCAAGATGGAACAACATGTGGCTCAATAGTACCAAAGACACATAAACAAGACAACTGTTCTTTCAAAGTATTTACTACAAAATTAAATGCAAACACGTTGTTCCAAATTTTATACTGACACAATTCCTCACTGGGCACGGTAAATTTGGCCAATACCTACGGAGATTTAACATCAGAGAAAATGAAAATTGTAATTAGCAACCAAAGTGTTGAACATATTATCTTTCATTGTCCTTTGTTCTGGAACGACACATTCGAATTCTCATGTCTTCTAAATAACACCACATGTTTTAATGAATCGCCCATTAAATAAGTGCTTATGACAGAAAATAACTACTGACTTTTTAATGTTTTTATACAGAAAGTTCATAAAAAACTTTAATTTTAGATAAAACTAGCTAATACCCGGCGTGCGCAGCTACGCCTAAATAAATGAAAATTAATGTGCTTTTATGTTTAGTTGAATAAGTAAAAGGAAAAATAATAATTTATATGTTTTAGATACTCCGTGCTGATTAACCGGCGTTGCCCGGGAATCTACTTATCTCTTTCTTCTTTACATAAATGAGCTGAAATACAAAAATTGATGTGTTTTATGTTAAATAAGTATAGGGGAAAATGTATATCGTAATTATTTTTAGATACCCCGAGCTGTTTACCCGGCGTTGTCCGTGAATCAACTCACCCCGTTCTTCTTGGCATAAATGAGCTGAAAGACGAAAATAAATGAATTTCTTATGATTAGTTGAATAAGTAAAATTAAAAAATAATTATAAATGTGTATCGTAATTATTGTAAGTATCCGTGCTGATTACCCGGTGTTGCCCGGGAATCTACTTATCTCGATCTTCTTGGCATAATTGAGCTAAAAGACAAAATTCGTTATTGTGAGTTATCCGCAAAAGAATACCCGTCATGTGCCGCTATACTTGCATAGGAATCTACGTACTTGTCTCTATCTTCTTGGCAACAATGAAAGACAAAAATGGTTATTGTGAGTTCTCCGTAAGAGATAAACATAATTATGCTGTCGCGAGCTTTTTGAGATATTCTTCTGTGTACATTAACTTTGTGTATTTGTTATGGTTTAGGCAGCGTAAGCCACTTAAGCGTCCAATGAGCTACTTTTTTTCACGTTTTCCACCACAAAGGGCGATTTTTAAGGATGTAGGAGTTGAGTATCACAACTTTCATCCCGGGAATCTCCTGAACATTTAGCAAAAAAGCCTCATCACAATCGGATCAACGGTATGGCCATGCATAAAACAAGAACAAACAAATATTCATTTTTATATATTAGATTATAAGGGTTTATAAATTTCGGATAATAATAAATAATAATAATAATAATAATAATAATAATAATAATAATGTCGGCATAGACATGTCGGGCAGAGTGTCTCTCAGACATACTATTTTTTTCTATGAAGATTATTCTGTTCTGTTGTTCTTCTCTGTTTGTAATTCAGACAACACACCGTGTCCACAAATATAGTATCATACTTTAAACTACTACTACGTCGCTTTGGATAATCGTATCTAAATAAAATTGATGACAATCAAAAGAGACACTCGAAAAGTTTTTGCTATACCTCAGACATTGTGACTGCTAAATCGCTGTCTGCTAAATATTCAACAGTGAACCCATATCGACCACAAAAAACATGAATTAATTTAGTTTAGTTTCTGTATTGTTGTCCGTTATTCTCCATTGTTGTCATTGTTAACATGCCAAAACTTTTTAAGGTTTTCTTTTGATTGTCACCAATTTCATTTAGGTACGATTATCCAAAGCGACATAGTAGAACAGTGCGATCAGGTATAGCATTGGACAGCAGACGCGGGGTTTGTGCTGTGCTGTGCGGTGACGAAGGCTTACACGTGCAGACACGGGACTTGAAATTTGCGCAGACTCAGCAGTATACAAGCACATCCCACGCATTCACGATCGCAGTCAGATTGTATGCTTCGCTCGCTTTTCCTTGTGTACTGAATGGTGTATGTATAAGTTATTTCAATTTTAAAATTTGTATCTTATAAAACAGGCGTGTATAAGTGAACATTGAATGACGAGTGTATAAGTGTAAAGTGTAAACTATATAATGGCTAATAATTTTTCTACTGAACAATGTGTATTTGTTTATGATCAATATTTGTTAACTCAGTCTGCCAGCCAAGTACGAAGACTTTTCGAAACGCAATTCCCGGGTTGTAAAAATTGCTTCACGTTCAACAGTCCATATTCTGTACAACAAATTTTATAAAGATGTGTCAAAAAATGTATGGACAACGAAGGTGAACAGTTCCAGCACCTAGAGCTCACCCATGAAGTTTGTAAGTACGACAATTTGTAAAATAGTTACGAAAATGTGTGTGGTTGTATAACCGCGATCCTATGCTGTCCGTTCCCCGCCGCGTCAGCAGTGCATAGTGAAATCCCCGCGTCTCCTGTCCAGTGCTATACTGATCGCACTGTAGTTTAACGTATGATAATATATTTGTGAACACGGTGTATTAAAACTAGACTTGTAAATGGCTGTTTTTAAATTACAAATAACAATTTATTTTTTTATTGTTCACGAACAATCTTTTTTTTTCAAATATTACTGTATGTTTTTAATTTTTAATGTTCTAAATTATACGTTTATGCATTATTAGAGTACGGTATCTGTAAATAATTATTTCTCCGTTGTGAGAACCAGACACAACATTCGCGGAATATCCGAATTTGATACGTTCAAACGTATTAAAACAAATTGCAGGCAATAATTATTTGAATGTGCATTAGCTCTATAATTGAGTCAGTCATTTCGAAAAGAGTTCATCTACAGCTGATCAAATTTTACAGGTGAGGAAAAAAAACTGATTCAACTTGTTCAGGATAAAGCATTAAATCTGAAATTGCTACTGAATAAAGTCAGAAAGTGGTAAAGGAATAGTGTAGTTGATTCATTCTCACACGGAAACGATGGAAGTAGGTATCTAAACATGGAATAATCAAAGAAGTGAGTTTCAGAAAAATTGGAGATGATCACTTTTTTAAATGACCGATTAAATTAGATTTCATGTTAACGCCATGTTTGGTGTTCTCTGTCGATAATAGTTGGTTGACTGCTGCCCGTGTACAAAACGAAGTTTCTGGAGTTAAAAGTATTATGATTTGATACCTTAAATTTAAGAGAAAAATTAAACATAAAAGAAAATAGTAGGCCAATATCCGATTTTAATATGGGGTAGGCTACGGTGAATCGGGACAAAAGTAAGAAAATCTGTAATATTGGTTCCATTATCGGTATATATATGTTTTGAACTTCATGATTTAATATAATCTTTGATCAACATTTTGTACCAGTTACTCGTACAGTTTTATCGATCAAATTCATATGGAATTATTGACATTTATATTCCAGTACTGCATGTTCCTATTTATCTTAAATCATTAGTATGAATGGGGACAGTGTTTTGGGTGAATCGGGATAATTTTCAAATGACTTCCTTCGGTAAAATATTTATTTCTCAGACAATTTAAACACAATTATATAACAAAATTTTCTCTACAAACTACCATAGAATAAGAATTATTTCTTTATATTAGGCTTACAAACTTCTTTTTTTCCTCAGCTCCAACACACTTTTCGTGATACCATTCATGTCCTTTACCATGACACTGGTTGCATTCCCCCATTTTTCATGAATTGAATAACTACCTTTTATAAACAAAACCACAAATCGTGTTATTTTGTTCCGCCTCTGAGTATCATCATCATTTTCTACTTATTCAGATTCTGGCGACGATAAGTGTATGTCTATTGGATTTTTCTCCGCGAAGCAATAAGCTCCCTTTCTTACATTGTTGAAATCTAATCCAAATCTACATGCAGAAAATGGAAGAATTATTTGTACCAACTGTTTATTTTGGCGGATCATCACTCCCACTGTTGCGGTGATGGTGAAGACACGAACGAGGAACCCCAGTTAACTCTGTGGGGGGGGGTGATGGAATCTCCTCCCCTGACGGTGTGCTTTAATATATCATGTCAATTTCTGTCCACTTGTATTTAGAATTACACATCAGCAATGGAATAGTTACAAATAAATTAATGAAATACTCTGTCCCTATTCAGCCGAAAAACAGTGTCCCTATTCACCCGAAGTACAGTATTTCAATGTCCATAGGTTGTCAACACTTAAAATGTTGTCGACAAAGACGGGAATTATTACAATCTGTTTGGAGTGAAAACTTAATATTTTATTTAAAAAATGTTCGTAATCGGACCATTAGTTAATAAGGGATACACATAATAAAAAACTAAAATATTAAATGTAGGAAGCTATTATTTCACTTATCTGGAACACCATGTTTTGTGAAATCTTCAGATAATCAAACGAGAACCAAAATGTCACATAACTGGTTTTGTTACATGAAGTACAGAGATTAATTGATACATACCAGCACTTTCGCTGGTAGTCTTAGATTTCAGTTGAGAGAACAGAAGTTAAAAGTGTCCCGATTCAGCCGAGTCTACCCTAATGTTGGTACAATCGGACTGCAAAGGAAGATCGGCATACGTAAGAAAGTTAATTTGACTTTAAGGTGCATGGATTGGCGTATCCATCACGAAAAAGGAACATGATTCTTCTACACTTTTTAATGAACCATACAACCAAGCAGACTCTATAGCAATAGAGGTGCAAACATCCTGATTATTAACACATCCAACAATAAAAAGGTAACTAAATTAATGTAGGCCTATCATATTTATATTATTATTATTATTATTATCGTATCATTATTGTTATTACCCTATAAAATGTTGTTTGTGCCGTAGCGTAGTGGTTAAGGTACTGCGCTACAAGCCAGAAGGTCGCGGGTTCAAGTCCCGGTGGGGTCAGGATTTTTAAACTGACCCAAACTTTCTGGCGGCACTATGACGCTGGGGTCGACTCAGCCTCTAACGGAAATGAGTACCAGACGCTTGTTCTGGGGGTAAAGGCGGCCGTCACGCAGGGCTGACTACCCGGCTGACATCAAGTGCCGATTGTCTAGAAAAAAGTGGGAGCCTTAACCTCCTACTACCCCATGGGCCTCCTGAGGCCTGTAGTGGGATCACTTTACTTTACTTTAAATATCTGAAGATCACTTCATAAATGAAAAGAAGAACAGATAAAACTGAAAATTAATTTACCGATCCACGCAGCCAGTCTTGTCTCCGGTGCAGTTCCGACTGTTATTACTCCGATCAGATTCTCAGTAGTAGCTGAAAACCTAACTTCCGGACCGTCCAACAATTTTCAGCTATCCATTATGGATAATACTGTACCCATAGAGTCGACAATGCCCGAACTGTCCCACGTATATGGAAAACAGGAATAGTGACGCCCTTTAAACATTGAAATTGGAGTGCAAAGGAAGATCGGCATACGTAAGAAAGTTTTAGATGCGTCTATATTATTTTTCGATCTGTGTTTATAACAATCTTTTTATTGTTTTGTTGTGTCGCCTCATTTTGGTGGTGGTGATAGCACGTGGACAAAAAAAAAAGACGTACATGGTTTGAAACATTTAAAACATTACATAAAGAAATATAACTTTCTGCCAAACACAAGATAAATAGAGTCAGTTTTCGTGGTTGTGGTACCGGTAGAATTGCCAATAATGTAAGTAATGCAAAAAAGTATTTTCTGAAACCTACCAGAATTGTGTAAAGTCAGTGGGTGCCTGAATATCTTGAAATGTATTTTTTTTTCATTTGGATTGAACCCTGGTATGTTCAAAGATATATCTAATTATTTATTGAGACTTCTGGTTATATTGCCTATGTCGACATCACAAAGTAAAAGTTTTTAATTTAATTTATTTTTTTATAATTTTACAACTTATAAAGTACTACTGTACTTGAGCCGCATGAGGAAATACAGATTAAACGCTTTCGCTATGTTTTCCATAAAAAAAAGTATCAGCAATTCTTGCGTTCAACCAACTAGTTATTTAGAGTTTTCGTAAGATCCCATGGAGATCCTATAAAAGCAACAACTAACAAGGTAATTATAAATTAATATTATCATAAGTAATGCCACGAGTGATTTCCAAATTATCGATAAATTCACGAAGTGAGGAGTGAATTTATCTAGACTATTTACTCATGCCCCAAATGGGAGTCAATGACCAATCACGTTACAATGATTTTTTAATTTGCAACCAATCACAGTCGTGTTTCGCCTAGAATTTACCAACTAAAGTTTATCATAATAAAGAAAACACCTCCTTTATACATTCTGAATAGGTCATAGCATTATTTTGCAGTGACTGACCCACTAAGAAATACGGCTACCAGATTGTATATATAGTGCATGAATGTCAGCACATACCGCATGCGAGAGTTAATATAAAAACATTTATGGCAATTGATTATACCACAAAAAAAACATTGTTTGCACTTTCTTAAATGTATTTTTCCCCAGAAAAATATAATTGTCATATTTACATCATAGGACATCAGAAATGAATTAATATACGGTTTGATGTGTTTCATTTTTTCTCCACTAGAGTGCATTCTTACAATATTGTGTTCCTTTGGCAATAAATAATATGATCTGGTTGAAGTGACGAAAAAAAGAAGCAAATGAAGCGTACCAATCGTTTCTCATTTGTTTTCAAACATCGCCGTTTACATTAAATATATAAACATTTTAAAATAACTATATTTAAATAATTATTTGTGAGTAAACAGCTTAATTTTATTCGTTAAGTAGTCCTAACAAATGCCACTCTTCATTTCCAAATTCTCTACATAAATTCACTCCTCACTTCGTGAATCGTGAATTTATCGATAATTTGGAAATCACTCGTGGCATTACTTATGACTATTTAACTCATGGGAGTCAATGACCAATCACGTTTCAATGATTTCTGTTTTCCAACCAATCACAGTCGTGTTTCACCAAATATTTATCAATATTAAATATACCATATTAAAGAAAGCTCCTCCTTTTTTAGTATTCTGAACAGGCCTGACCATTATTTTGCAGTGACTGACTCTATAAGAAATACGGCTACCAGATTGTATATAGTGTATGGATGTCAACACATAGCGCTTGCATAAGTTAATATAAAAACATTTGTAGTAATTGATTATACCACCAAAAAAAAAAAGAAACCACTGTTTGCACTTTCCTAAATGTATTTTTTCCCAGGTAATAATTCAGAAAAATATAATTGTCATATTTACATCATACGACATCAGACATTAATTAATATACAGTTTTATGTGTTTCATTTTTTCTCCACTAGAGAGCATTCTTACAATATTGCGTTCCTTTGGCAATAAATAGTATGATCTGGTTGCAGTGATAAAAAAAGAAGCGGATGAAGCGTACCAATCGTTTCTCACTTGTTTTCAAACATCGCCGTTTACATTAAATATATAAATATTTTAAAGTAACTATAGTTAAATAATGGTTTGTGAGAAAACAGCTTAATTTTATTCGTTAAATAGTCCTAACAAATGCAACTTTTGATTTCCAAATTCTCTAGATAAATTCACCCCTCACTTCGTGAGTCGTGAATTTATCGATAATTTGGAAATCACTCGTGACATTACTTATGATAAACTTTAGTTGGTAAATTCTAGGCGAAACACGACTGTGATTGGTTGTAAATAAAAAATGATGGAAATGTGATTGGTCATTGACTCCCATTTGGGGCATGAGTTAAATAGTCTACATAATTATTGAGGTACCTAGAAGTCAGGTGATGTAAGTGAAATTTAAAAAATGAGAAAATGAAGTTCAAAGCTTTATCTGTGACGATTACTATTTTTTTTTCAATGTTAATATCCTCATATTATGAACTCAGTTTCCATATATTTTCTAGCATATCTCCCTTACTCTTAAACAAAACTGACTATCTGAGCCATTCAATTTGCTACTAGGTGCATTGACCAAAAAGCGCACTTAACTTCTTTGGCTTCTAGACGCCATAATTATATTTAAGGGCTATTTTGTGTCAGGTATCAGTCAGCGAATCTTGCAACGGATCACTAGTTTCTTATTATATTAATAGTTATCTAATATTTGCCGGATAATATTCCTGCTAACGACATGATTGCCAACACGTTTCTGCTAGGCCTATAGCAAATTCTCAAAATTGTTATAGGTCAAGTTTGGTAAAATTGATTACCTCGCATTAGATAGGTTAGATTTTATTAGATGGATTAGATAAATATTCGGCGATTTTGGCTCAACTTTAGATTCATTTCCACTTGATTTTCTATACTATATTCTTGTATTTATGTTGCAATAAATATCATCATCATCATCGTCCTTTCAAGTATTAGGCCCAGTGGCCCGTTACGGTCTCCCGCCATCTCCGAAAAGGTCGACCCACAGATCTTCTGCCTCGAGGAATGTAGTGAAGAATTTGTTTTGGTATTCTGTGACGATCCATGCGCTGAATATGGGCTAGCCAATTGTTGCAATAAATATTTCTGTCGTTATTAACACTTCGTACTACTTTAAACGTTTTACAACGGTACTTATAACAGTTTTACAATTATTAAATATTTATTTGCGTACGCAACGATTTATTCAAAGTTTTACAGAACCGCAGTGCGCATGCGTGAATGCTTAATGTAACTTCTACAAAATGTCAGTAAAATTGGTGTCACCAACATTCGTAATTAATTCCACAACGTATTTCAAAAAATTAACTTTATTTTGTTTGGTTCCGATGGGACAAGTTAGTATACATAAGATTTATTTATAATTTATGAAATAATGAGCATGTAATTTATTTTGTTAGGTTAGGATGAGGGAAGTTAGTGTACATCCATTTCTAATAAACGTTTGGGAATGTATCCGAATGTTGCTCATATCGATTTCACAGCTACGTGGTTTCATCGAGCGATAACTCTATAAACTTTTTGTAGGACTTCACAGATATGTGGTTCCATCTAGTTTCAACACTATAAAAGTTGGCGCATGCGCAAGTCATTCTATAGGATTTGGAAAATGTGTGGTGGAAATCAAACTAAAGTTTTTTTTTCGCGATTTTTGTTAGTGCATTTATCGAAAGTTAGCTGTATTGTTTTACAAAATCTAGTAGAAACATTCCAACGTTAATATGGCATATTTTAGGTTAGTTATACATCAACTTCTCATTAAATGTTAACGCATTTTCTGAATTTTTTCGAAAAAAAATACAATTCTCAGTTAAATATTCACAAACCGCTACAATATGTTTTATTTGGATTTATTTAGACTGATGCGTGACATATAATCGCTAATCATGCATGAGTAATATATGTTAGTAAATTTAGATCACAGGCAGGTCTCAACATTCTGAATCCACCAGCAGCCACTGCTAAAAGCTATTTCAATTACAATAAAATCACATGATTTCTTTTAGAATGTTTAGGTAATGTACAGTAGGGCACGCTATAGCGTAGTGGTTAAGGCAGTGTGCTACAAGCTGGAAGGTCGAGGGTTCGAGTGTCCCAGTGGAGTAGGATTTTTAAACAGACCCAAACCATGGTGGCGTCATGGTCCTGGGGTCTACTCGGCCTCTAACGGAAATGAGTACCAGACGCTTGTTCTGGGGGTAAAGGCGGCCGTCACTTAGGGCTGACAACCCGGCTGACATAAAGTGCCGATTGTCTAGAAATTGAGCGAGCCTTAATCTCCTACTACCCCAAGGGTCTCCTATGGCCTGTAGTGGGATCACACAGTTATTGTACAGTACTATCGCATTCCCATTTTTTCTACAATGTCGTACTAAAAATCGTATCTATTATAGACATATTTCTTGTAATATGTATAACTTATTACGTTGTCAATATAAATGCATAGAGTTATTAATACAAACATTTGCTCAATACTTACAAGTTGATTTGATGGCCAGAAATAATCACAAGCCTTGCAAAAAATAGTTTGTAAACGATTTGTATATTAGCTTTTAAAATTTATTATTGCTATAATCAGAATCAAGCATTGGCCTTATTGATAATAGAAAATAAAATAAAATACCGTGCAAAAATTGTATATTTTCAAGGATCCAATATATTATATATTTTTGGATGATTAACTTGGATTCTTTATTTTGTAAATTGGATTTTCTCTCAGAAAAAAATATACAGTAGTAAAAAATTGAAATTAAAAAAAATATATATGGCTTATAATGTATTCTACACACTGTATATTTACTTATAGAGCGTAACTCAAATAGACATATTAGTGAGAGAAACCCTGTTCTTTGGACACCAATCTGGTTGTTAACTTTTGATGGAACCCAGCAAGTAATTTTCATGTCTCGTTCTGGTGTTAATTTTAGTCAGAATTATCAAGCAGCCATCGTGACAATTTTTAAAATCTATAAATATATATCTTTATCAGAAGTATACTTGTGTTAGTCAGTTGATTGGGGGATTTGAACAACACGCGAAGGAACTTGATGTTGTCGATTGTTTCGAGAACTCGCTTGACCCGCCACCACGTGGGGATCTATAGTACCTAGTGACATCTATCGCTACTGGACACAAACAATGATTGAACATATGACTCAATTGTATTAAATTTAGCGATTACGTATGTGTTTCTGCTAGTAGGATGTGACAGGTATTTTGCTGACTGCCAGGGCAACGTGAAGGCCTGTATAGCTCGCGTTTTACATTCGTGCCGGGTGCGGTTAGTAAGTGCGACGTGCCTTATATGTCTATCCTGAATAAATATATTCTGCAACAAAATGGCTAATGCCAGTAAAGAACAAGAAAAAGATACAGAGTCAATTATTGAGAAAAAGATCGGTGGCACAAGCATAATAAATGTGCTGTATAGTTTTGCAAAGAAAATTGGAGCTGTTGCTTTCGTTTATCTTCTAGGCTATTTTGAATTCAGCGTGGCATGGCTAATAGGTCCAGTAATTTTGTCAGTGATTAGAGATGAGTGGAAGAAGGAACATGAATTAAGAAGAAATGTAGCTAAAGCAGCAGCATTATGTAATGAAAAAGAAGTTATATTAGCTCGAGTTGACGATTTGCCATCATGGGTAAGTTCTAGTCTTATTATAACCTGTCATTTAAATGTTTATTCATATTGATTTACATTAGGCCATAAGCAGGCTTCAGTCAGCTAATCTCCGGTTTGAACTTTGGTGCAAATAAACTATATGCATGATATCCGTACTTTACAATTTATTAGTAGAGTATGTGTCTATGCTGATGAGTGAGGGTCCTTACCCTTGTGAGTATGGTTTCCTTACGAGGGAAGTAAAACTGGAGATCCTTCATTTTATATACAATACATAAAATAACCCCAGACCTAAAAGAATAGACCTTTAAGTTAATTTATCAGCCCTTTCCTGCCCAGCTTTGAATTATGACACTAATGATCTGAGTTTTCAGTGTCAGTAAATAAAAACCGGTATACACCTTTCTGACATACTTTCTCTCCCATTCTATTCCACTACAAGAAAGCAATCTGTGAGTGGATTGCACTTCTGAAGTCTAAACCACAATTTTTAAATGTTTCCATGACAACCATAAAGTCCGTCACTGTGGTGTGTAGTCGGTAGAATCTCTACCTTCCACTCCGGTGACCCAGGTTCGATTCCTGGCAGGGTAGGGGATTTTAAATCTCCACCTTGGGTCTGGGTGTGTGTGTCCTGTCCTTGTGTCTATGTGAGAATTAAAGAAAGTTGACAAACAGGTAAAACAAGAAGGAAAACCAGCAGGCCTATAAATGAAAAAATAAATAAATAAAAACTGATATCTATGGCTCTTAATTGCAAAAAACAAATGTCTGAATCATTTCCATGTTTTATAACAACTTCTGTGGATTTTCATTTACTTTTAAAATTGTTAAGAAAACAATTACAATTGGAAAACCGGGGTCATGGTTTAGACTTCGGTTGCAATGCACCTATTGTCTTCTTAAATTCTCAAATAATTGGTATCCTACACTGAGTTTTGGTTATAAGCCTATGCCTCATAGAATTGCAAATGTGAAATGTAATTTAATATGAATAATCCATTATTTTTATAGTGTTCTGCCCTAGGACAGGTCCTTCACTGCAATCATAGAATTTTCATACTATGATTTGCAGCTTTACTAGGTTATTATAGGGGTGTGGTAGCTTCCTGTTGCTTTCCATACCGTGGATGATAAGGATGTTAATGATGATGGCTGGATGATATTCGGGGCTGTTTGTGCCTCAAAGCTCCTGACATTTGTCTTACAGGTGAGGAAAAACCCTGAAAAAACCTCACCCAGGAAGCTTGTCCCAACTGGGAATCGAACCTGGATCTGCTGCTTGACAGGGCAGCTTGTTATCTCGAGACCACAGTGTGGACTAGTACAGTATAATATACCAAATGTGCATGTGCCTATTGCTTATCAATAGCAGGAATTTTATTCTCTGAATTCTACACTTAGTAGTTCAATAACATTAAAGGGAAAAACTGCACTTAAACTAGCGTAAAATATTTTGAAAGTCCTATAGAACAACAGTGTGCATGCGCCAGAGTTTATGGAGCAAGCAATAACCCACTATTGATTAGCATCTTCGATTACTATCTGTTGCTATGAAATTTAAATGACCAATCTTTGCAATAAATCCCCAAATCTATGTTAAAAAAAAGATATTAATAATATTAAAATTACCAAACTTTTATTAAAAATGGGTGTGCACTTCCTTATCACTCCCTAATGCTGATCCATCCACTGATAACCCATAACAGTGATATGCTCTCTGGAGAAAATAGCAGTTAGCATCACAATATTGTCTAACAATGTCATAATACTGTGATTAGCATATTTAAATAAATATTCAAAATTGTCTAATAATGTTATAAAAATTGTTTGAAAAAGTTTAAAATATTAAATAACGTTTGTAAATACAGAAGAAGAGCTATAGTTTTACAACAATATAACTGAAAAATCAAGCACTAGTAGAAGTGCAGTTGAGTCCATTAAAGTGTTCTATTTTCAATCTTATATACCGTTTGGTGATTCTCTGCTAGATGTCAATCTATGAATCTTGCAACAGAGAACAAGTGATTACCTTAACTATATTGGTACTTATTTGATGATATTGGTTACAATTTGTATTAGCAACATGCTTGCCAATATTTTATACATGTTTCCATTATAGCCAATTGCCAACATGTTTATTTGGGTTAGATTAGGTTAAATTAGATCGGCCATGAACCTACGGGTTCGATAGTGCCAGTGAGTAAGTAACTGGTGGGCTACTCGTGGTCTTCATTTTTTGTTAGAGTGCTTTTCATTAGTTGGCTATTCTGTTTTAGCAATTACTTAAGACATCTTCCTTTTTTTATATGGCATATCTGTCTCAACTTATCATTCAATTTTCAGGCATTTTAGGAATTTTTAAAAACCACATACTACACACACACACACACACACACACACATATATATATATTAGTCTAAACATGTATACTATGGTCTCACTCCCAGCTGGGCTAGCAGATGTTATTGATTATATATATATATATATATATATATATATGCATCCATCCATAGTAATTCTGCCCAAAGGCAGGTTTTCACTGCTATGCTTTGCACCTTTACAAGGGAATTACAGGTGTGGTAGCTTCCCATTGCTTTCCACACCGGTGAAGGATGTTGATAATAATGATAAGGATGATGATGATGATGGCCAGATGATTTTCGGGAACCATTGGGCCCTAAGTTTCCTGACAGGTGAGGAAAAGCCCCGAAAAATACCTCATCCAGCAGCCTGTCCTGACCTGGAATCGAATCCGGGCCTGCTGTGTGACAAGGCAGTGCGCTACCTCAAGACCATAGTGATGGACTATATATCCATAATTAATTGAATATTTCACTTTCTTATTACATAAGATGAGAAATTTGACCTCTATACATGTACATGACCAAATTTTTAAGCACATGTCGTCTGCTGGTCCTGCTGGGAGTGGGACGCATGATATATTCCTTAGGCAACTATTCACGTACTGCAGCAATCATTTTTGGGTTTTTTTCCATTTTTTATTTGAATTTACATAGATGGTATGTTGCATAGAATCCCCAATCTCTTTATTAGGCTGCGTTTATAGGATTATGTGTTTTGCTTTGTGTACAGAAAGGAGTTTAGGTTAGGATGAGTGTATAATGTATCAGGTATGATGATGAAGAGAAGGGAGGTGGCAAAACCCAGTGCTAGCACATAGATTACTCTTGTTGATAAACACCCGATTTAATATTTTATTTGTCAGTAATGTATAATTATGTACTGTGTTAAGTTTCAAATTTGATCCAGCTGGTTCACAGTATAATGATTAGAAATTGTACATAACCATCCCTCCTAGCCCTAAGATTGAAGATTTTACACTTAAAATTTTCAACTAAATTGAACAATGAACCAACAAGCAGACATGCTACCAATTGAACCAATGTGGCAAATTATTAAGTCCAATAAAAAATCCTTAACTACAACTCTGAAGAGCCAAGATCAATAAAATTGTCTTGGAAAGCAAATGACAGAACCATATAGAGAGTCAGTGATTAATGTGACACAATCTTTCAATTTTGGTTTGTTTTCTTGACTACAATTTGTTAATAAAAGGTAAAGGGATTCCATTACAGGCTATAGGAGACTCTTGGGGTAGTAAGAGCTTAAGGCTCCCACTTTTTCTAGACAATCGGCACTTGTTGTCAGCCCTATGTGATGGCTGCCTTTACCCCCAGAACAAGTGTTTAGTACTCATTTCCATTAGAAGCTCAGTCAATCCCAAGACCATGATGCCACACTCATATGAAATCATTCATTGTCCTCATGGACATTATTTTAGATCTTTATTTTTTTTTTATTTTATTTATTTATTTATTTAACCTGGTGGAGTTAAGGCCATGTGGCTTTCTCTTCCACTCACCAGGACAAACATGTATTACATCAGAACAAATTAACTCTAATATTAAATACTAAATGAAGATTTGACCAATAAGATAATATCTATTATATTATGATCTATAATACAACCAGTTAATGATAGTTAAGATTAAGACTAAAACTAATAATAAAATGTATTCTAGCAAGATAAATTAAATTGTTGGTAGACCATCCCTGTCTAATGAAGGGGCCTAGGCCTGTATAAAAAACAAAAGAAAAATAATAAGATATAAGAAAACTAATTTTACAGTTATATGATATTTAAACAAATAAAAATATTTGTTAATTTTAATATTATTTTATAAATAATTAAATTTATTAATTGTTAAAATAATTCTATCAGTGATGTGTATAAGTTAGTTTGTTATTAAATAATTCTTTAGTTTGTTTTTGAAGGATGTTATAGTTTGACACAATATACACAATAATACACAAAGAAAAATTTCTGTGGTAGGACTACAGCTGAAAATCAAACTTAGTACTTATGGGATATTAGACATTACTCCGAAGAGGCTTTCTATCAAATCTAGAATTGAATTATACTTTTAAATTTGAAGTACAGTAATGTGAACCTAGATAACCTAGAGTTTAACATCTTCAACATTAATAAAATTCCTTTGAGGTTTAGTCACTAACTAACTAGCACTATCGAACCCATAGGTTCATGGCCGCGCGGACATAAGCTCTCCATACATCCATATCCTGAAGCCAATGTTTTCCAATCATCCCCTGTATAATCTACTTCCTTCAATTCATAGTTAATGTTATTTTCCCACCTTATCCTTGGTCTACCAACTGGGCGTTTTCCCTCTGGTTTTCCTACAAGAAGCTTCCATGCACGTCTTTCATTCCCCATTTGTGCTGCATGTCCTGCCCATCACTGTCTACGAGACTTAACTATTCTCATTATATCTGGATTCCTATAAAGACCATATAGTTCACTGTTATGTAGTCTTCTTCATTCACCTGTCTGTTCATCTCTTTGGTCCAAAAATTTTCCTAAGAACTTTATTCTCAAATACTCGTAATCTTCTTTCCTCCCTTAAAGTAAGAGTCCATGTTTTGCATCCATATAATATAATTGGTAGAATAATAGTTTTATATGTTTTCAGTTTAACGTTTTTTGAAAGGAGTTGGGATGTCAAGAGTCTCTGTAAATGTATAATTTTCCGGAGGTATTAGTCACAAAATTCAAAATTATAATGTAAAATTGTTACCTTATAAGCCCATCTCCTCAACTTTGTAAAGAATTAATTCTCTGTAGGGCTTTCAGGACTGGTCCCATCATCAGCAGAAGGAAGAGAAAATAGTTCTGTATCCACTGACCCTCAATGCAATACTATTTTATATTATAATTTAAATTTTGTTAATATCTTCAACTTGGTTTCCTCTTCCACATAAGTGCACTGAATGACGAGAAGAGAAGTGTATTGGTACTAGTATCGACAGAGGATGTAACAAAATTGGTATAAGTTTAACATTAAAATATAAAATTATGGAATATTCACCTGAAAGGTCCTTCTCCTCAACTTAATTAATTATTTAACTGTAGCACTTTCGGGACTTGTCCCATCATCGACAGGATTCAAAACTGGTGTTTCACTGAAGATCTGGAAGTCTCGAAAATGTTCTTTAAATCTGATGTTAAAACTTCTGTTTGTTCTTCCTATATAAAATTTGTTGCAGTCCTTACATGTCAATTTATAAATTTTATATAGGAAGAACAAACAGAAGTTTTAACATCAGATTTAAAGAACATTTTCGAGACTTTACTCATGCAGAAGGAAAATCAAGCTATGCAAAACACGTTATCCATGAAGGACATCGCATGTTAAATATTGAAAACACCCTAACAGTAATGCACAGAAAAAATAATCCAACGAAGATAAATGTACTCGAAAAGATGGAAATCACAACAACGATAATCTGATAAACGAAAACGAACTCAATACATATAACCCCCTCTACCAGATCTTCAGTGAAACACCAGTTTTGAATCCTGCCGATGATGGGACAAGTCCCAAAAGCGCTACAGTTAAATAATTAATTATGTTGAGGAGACGGACCTTTCAGGTGAATATTCCATAATTTTATATTTTAATTTTGAATAATACCTCAACGGAACACATCATGAATCTTATAAAAGTTGAAGTTTAACATGAATGTCATATCCTGACACTGAAGGGATCAGATCATAGCATAGTTTTTGGAAATTATCCTTTCCCTGTTACTCAGCACAATACTCATTGAAGTGTTGGTAGTGTGACAGTATAAAAGAGAAGGTTGGCTAATTTATTCCTCATTATTTCAAGGCATGTCATCTTCATTTTAAAATTCAGAATTCAATCACAATCAGTAACAAGTGTAAGTTACAATTATACTTTTCTGTACTAGGATAAGTTCTTCATTACAAATGAAGCATTCTCTTTTCTCTTATGCTTTTTTCTCTTAATGGCTGCAAAAAGTCAATTCATGTCATATTTAGAGTGTTACAGTGGATATGTATAAAATGCTGTAGCTTCCCCTTGCTTTCTGCATACCACTTTCTCTTTCACTTCTTCGTAATTCCAAGAGAGGAGAGTTGAATTGTCTATACTCTCGGTACTGGAAAAAAAGAATGCAACACCCTCAAGGACAAGTTCATTTTATTGACTTTTTAACTCATGCCCCAAATGAGAGTCGATGACCAATCACGTTTCAATGAATTTTGTTTTATAATAAAAAGTGACAGTCTTGTTTCATCTCACTCTTTATCGGATTCTCTTTTCCAGCTCCTGCTTTTGTGATAAAGAAAGCTGCTCCTTTTTGATATTCTGAACAGGTCAGAGCATTATTTTTCAGTCACTGACTCTCCAACAAATACATTGATTATAGCAAATAATGAACAGATTCCTTTGTACTACACATTTGATAATTGTGTGTTCAATGATTATGTTTTTAAATAATGATTTTACTGAGTTGTTTACTAAAAAAATAATTAATAACCTATAATGTTGGTTATAATATACAGTTTGATGTGTTTCATTTTTTCTCCACTAGGGTGCATTCTTACAATATTATGATCCTATTTGGCAATAAATAATATGATCAAGTTGCAGTGAAACAAATAAAACATAATCACACATTTATGATTTGTTTTAAACATTGCCATTTACATTAATATATAAATATTTTAAAATACTGGTAACTATATTTTAATAATGATTTTTGAGTAAACAGCTTACTTTTATTCGTTAAGGGCACTGAATGGTGAAAATGTCAAAAAAATGGCAAAAAAATGTTTTTTTTTGTTTATTTGCTTTTTAATAACTCTGATTCTTTAGGATCATTTTCATGTACAAATTATTTATTGTAGGAATAAAATTGAGTCTGTGACGTAATAATTTAAATAATCTTGTTCATGTAGTCAACATTACTACTTAAACTTTAATTTGTGTTTTTTTTTCTGTTTCCATTTTTTTTTACATTTTCCAAAACTTAAAATGCTCCTTACGATGCAATTTTTATGATATTAAAGTGAAATTTTGTGGTTAGACTCCCCAATATATGCTAATTAAAACTTGCTATGCATTTACTAGGCTAAGTCACCTGTGTTCTCTTAAATTGAGATGGAAATGCATGAGAGTGGATTAAAAAAAATATTTTATTTGTGAGAATATTCCACAGAAGAGCACTGCTGAAAGCAGTGACATACCACTGATACATTGTGCCAAACATATGCAGCTTCTCGCAGGCATACAGTGCAACCCTGTTCAAATGGCTGAAGTTGTTCAACAGGAGTTCATATTAGTCGGTGGGGCAGAATGTTGCTAACACTGTTCACCTCTAAAGCACCACAGTTACTGCCTGCTGATTCAAAAGAGAGGGTGCACAGATAGCCTGAGCGCCATCTGTTCACCGATGACTGTGGCAAATGAATCACAAACTCTACAACCCCTCAGTATATGCAGATTATACCCTGTTGCCAATGAACACAGTCCTTGAGGGTGTCACTTTTTTTTTCTGGGAGTGTATATAGAGCCCTCTGAACATTATCAAACTCACCATGCCATCACAAAGGTTGGTCAGTCCTGTTAACAATTGGTTACCATACTTGCCTCTGGCTCCAAGGTTTGCAGGTTCAAAACCAGCCAGAGTTGATGGATTTTTCAGTGCATAAAAATCCCAAGTACGTTCCTTTGTAAGGAATGTAAAACTATTCCGTTGATTTCTCAACTGAAATCTAAACCACAACCTCGGTATTTCAATTTTTTATTGTTTCCTTAAAATCTATAAAAGGGGCACACTATAGCGTAGTGGTTAAGGCACTGCATTACAAGCCAGAAGGTCGAGGGTTTGAGTTCTGGTGGGGTCAGAATTTTTAAACTGACCCAAACCTTCTGGCAGCACTATGGTCCTGGGGTCTACTCAGCATCTAATGGAAATGAGTACCAGACGCTTGTTCTGGGGGTAAAGACAGGCTACACGCAGGGCTGACAACCCAGCTGACATCAAGTGCCGATTGTTCAGAAAAAGTGGGAGCCTTAACCTCTTACTACCCTAAGGGCCTCCTGAGGCCTGTAGTGGGATGACTTTACTTTCAACACCTATAAAAATAACTGAAAATTCACAGAAATTGTTACGAAGCTATAGACATGATTCTGACATTTATTTTTGTAATTAACAGCAGTAGATTTTCAGTTTTTATAGTTGTTGTGAAAAAAAATCTGAAAACTGCAGTCGTCGTTTAGACTTCCATTGAGAAATCCACCCATTGGGTCCCATATTATAGACTTGTAGAATGCAAAAGGATATCAAGCCTGAAAAGAGATGTGTTTGAACAAAATTTGCCAGCCCTTTCACACCCAGATAGGAATTACAGTGCTAATGAGCTGTGATGTTAAAGAGCATCATTGAATAAAATAATATCACTAGAGTGAAACATCAGTTGCATCATTGTTTATGAATCGGAGATAAAGAAATCACCATTAGTTTTTGACCCCCTAAATTATTATCTAATCTTTGATTGTACAGGTGGTGCAGTGTCAATTTACTTTTTTTTAAGATATCTTAGAAAGTAATATAATGACTGTTTTGCATAGATAATGTTTTTACTTTTCAGTAAAGAGAACCTTGAATCAAGGTTAACATGTCATCCTCTGCAAAATTTTCTATCTTTTTTTTTCTCCCACTATACTTCTGTTTTTCTACTAAATTCACTTCATTTGATTCCTTATCAAAAGTATTTCTTGCACATTATTCTCAGTGTAAAGTTGTTTTAACAAATTGCCGATAATTAACAAAAATTAAAACAAATTAATTTGAACCATGAATCTCAACTGTCATCTTTTCAACTAGGTTTAAATTCTTCTCTCTTAAGTTTTTTTTATTCATTTAGGCCCTATTTATTATTTAACTTTTGAAGTAAATTCAAATTCTAAATCTTCAGTTGTATAATTCTAGTGTTTTCTCCTGATTTATTTTAATGTTGTTATGAAATGATGTTTATAATGAAATGGGTCTGGGTACAAGCAATACAATTCAATACTAGCAATTTACCATGTTAACTGAGGAAAATAAGGAAACCTTAGGATGATTAGTCCACTCCCTAAATAGAAATCCAAAAGTTACTATTTCAGTCTCTTCAATTAATCATCTTAATATATATAAAAATGTTGTGTTGCTTGTTTGTCCGCGATGGAATCCTAAACTACTGAACTGATTTTAATAAAATTTTTCACACTGTGTGCAGTTTGATCCAACTTGAGACTTAGGGTACTTTATAACTAAATTTATTAATATTATTTTTTTATTGCAAATTATTTGTTTATTATTTAACAAAGAGTTATATTTATCTGTGAGTTCCATACAATTCTAACAGATGGCGGTATAAGGTAATTGGTTTATTATTTAACAAAGAGAGATCCAGATGGCCGTGCTTTTTGTTGCAACCGCGAATTTCAATTGAATTACAAATATTGATTATTTCATAATTTAAGTGTGCTCAGTGTTTATTTTATTTTGAATATTATTAATTTCGTGTGTAAGTATTAGTTTTAAGTAATCTGGCTGAAAGACAGCAACTTAATTTAAATTTTTAACGTATACCTTAGCCACAGCAACGTGCGGCCGGGACTTCTAGTTCCATATAAAAAATGAGATATGTATTCACTTATTTTAATAGCGGTGCCCAAATTGCATGCTTTTGGATATAAATAATGTAAATTTGACATGGATGTGATAATCATTACTTTTTTAGGAATTTACACTATAAGGCATTATTTATTTAGCTAAACTTTTATCACTCAAAGTGATAAAAGTTTACCTAATAAGTGATAATCATTGTTTGTGCTTGTGATCTTGATTTCTTACTACAAGAATCTTGAAATCAACTGTTAGTGATCACATTATAGGCCTAACTTTTGTTTGATCTGGTCTTCTGAGGACTGTTAGCATCTTCTTTGAGGGATAAATCTCATATCTGGCCAAGATTAATTAAATATGTTTAGTGAAAAAAAAGGTTGATGTGGTTTCCTTCAGAGCAAAAGTTAAGTCACTGGACCTATGTCACATAGGCATATGATTTATTGTAGAACCATCAAATATTGACCTAGTAAGTTTTTATGGTATAGGAATTTATGCTCTGGTATTCTAATTATCTTTGTAGTTTTCTTTTGTCTAATGCCACCAGGTTGTATTTTTTGACATTTCTGGCTTTCTCCACTGGCATTGGCAAAATTGTAATACATTTCTTAGATTGGGGCACCTGGAAGATGGAGTTACATTATCCCAATGTTGTGATGGATGATAAATGATAATGAAGTGCCAGGGGAGTTCTTAACCTAAATACCAGACCATGGGCAACCATAGGAAAAATTCCCTTTGTTTGACCGGGAATCAAACTTCGGACCTCATGAATTGTAGTCAGAAATACTGACCACTAGCCCATGAGGTAGTAGAAATAGATTAAATGAAACCCATAAATAAAAACAAAAGTCTTACTGTACCCCTAAATATATATATGCCTTTTGATATTTTAAATAGGCCTATGTGAACAGATACAGTATCAGTACTAATTATCTTTGAAATAGCAGCAGGATTAAACATAGCTCTAGAATTAGAAAGTTGCACATATAAACAGAATGGCAAAGGTCAGACTATCATAGGGTAAAAGCAAACTTTCTGAAGTTCAGAGATGTTAAAAGAGTGTTTTGATATACCGGGTGCGGCAGCATAACTTCCTTTTTTAAAATGTGCGCCATTTAGTCGGTTGATGTCGTAGCGGAGCGCTAGTGGTCTCGTTCGAGAGGGGGGACTATAAAGTTTTGTCCTGACACAGTTCAGTCGCCATCATGCGTTAGAACAGTGAGGAGCGTGCGTTTGCCATTGAGGCCTACTTTTCGAGCGGATGTTCTGTGATCGCAACTCGGCGCGCCTTTCGGAATCGCTTTAATTTAGCCCCGTTGGCCCCTGTCCCGGACCGGAAATCAATTGTTACGTGGGTCAACTACGTTCAGACAAACTGCAAGTGCGACAAGACGAAGAACTGGAGTCCCTCGGCCGATTAGATCACCTGAGAACATTGAGGTAGTGAGAGCTTCAATGTTGCGATCACCACGGCGTTCTGCGCGCAAACATGCGTCTGCCCTTGGACTTTCCGATCGTTCTGTAAGGAGAATACTTCATGATGATCTTCATTTCCATCCATACAAGATGGCAATTGTGCAGGAACTTTCTGAACGTGACTTCAATTCTCGGAGGAACGCGTGCGATTTGAAGTGGCCGGCCCGCTCTCCCGATTTGACCCCTTGTGATTTTTTTCTATGGGGTTATTTGAAATCCCGTGTTTATGTGAACCGTCCAAGGACCCTACAAGATTTGAAGACCAACATCCAGGAAGAAATTGCCAACATAACGCCTGCTATGCTGGCAGGAGTCATGACAAACGCCAGAAATCGGTTTACTCAGTGTATGGAGAATGGGGGACGTCACCTACCTGATTTGATCTTCAAAACTGAGTAAAACAAAACTTTATGTATGTGCCTATATTATAAAAAACGAATAAAAATTTTCTGATTCATACAATGCATTTTATTAAGTTTTAAAAAAAGGAAGTTATGCTGCCGCACCCTGTATAAGGGATAGACTAAATAATGAAAATACCTTTGAAATCTTCATTATTGTGGTTATAAGACCACAGCTGCAATTCTTCTTAGAATTGATTCTTATAGCTTGTACTATTCTTCATAGATAATTCTTCTAGTTCTTAAAGCAGATCTGGAGATTGAGCTGGCCATGGTAGATGCCTGATTTGTATTTGATATTATATTTTAAATTAACACTTTTCAGAATTGGACATAATTTTTCTTTCTAAAATACAACTATGTTTGATTTGTACTTTATGTTCTTCAACCAGCCTTTAACACAACCAGCTGTGTGAGTAGGGACATTATCATCTTCAAATATAACATTATTTGAGAAGAACAATGTATGTACCATTGAGTTTAAACGATCTCCTAAAATGCCCTCATAGGCGTTAGGAGTCTCATTGTCATTCATTGTGACGATATAACTTACAGAATACTGAAATATTGCTACCCAAACCAAATTATTGACCATCCATCATGTTTATCTACAGCGTTAAGCAGCCTGAGTTGTAAGCTTCTTTTGGTGTTCTCCAGACAAATATCAAGGGTCCTGGGTTCAAGTCCTGGTCTGAGCGTATAATTTTTCTCTTCAAATATGATTTATCCATCATTGAGATGTATGAAATTAATAACAAAAACATTGAAAAAAGCCGTACTGGCATTTATAATGTAATGTATAATTCCCAAATATGTCTTAATAAAGGAGCCGCCATTTGCAAAGAGAGAAGCAAAGGTTTTATAGCATTTGGTGGGCGGGAATTACAAAGTATATAGAGAAAAATTTGCATTTTGATCGGTACTTGCTCAGGTAGCTCAGATGGTAGAGCACTTGGTCTAGAGAATCAAGGGTCCCGGGTTCAAGTCCTGGTCTGAGCGTATAATTTTTCTCTTAAAAAAAATATATATATATAGTGTGAACAGATATCTAATATTGGAGATTATAATTTTCCTGTATGCAGGCACTATGAGTTTATCTGCTGCGAGCACATCTGTTGTCTCCTGGCACTGAAACATTTAGTATAGAAGTTTGTACTTATTCAGCTCATAACCTCTTATTGAGTTCTTGTTCTTGTAATTTTTGAACTACCGGAATTCTGACTGGCTTTATTTTGAGTAATTTTGTTGCTCGATGAGCAGATCCGTAATTTAATGTTTCAGTGCTGGGAGATCTGCTCCTAGCGTCCACATACAGGAAAATTATATTCTTCAATATTGGATAATCTGTTCACACTGTAGATATCCTACAAGTAGTATGAAAAAGTTTAAATGTTGATCATCAGACCATATTATATTTTTTCAATATTCAGTAGTCGAGATCTTTCGTTTATAACATCACTGCCTTTGTTTGATTGCATTCCTGTCTTAATAAATTGTTTAATGATTGCTATTCTGAGGTTGAGAAAAGCAGTTATAATGGCTTGGTGACTCGATATGCTGACCACATGTCACCCCTATACCGGCTAGATGATCATCCACCTCTGATTAATACATGTGGATGCAAGACCAGCAAGTTGCTGGTAGGCCAAGGGTCTTCTAGGCCTGTCATGCCATGGAGAATTGCTACTCTTCCATAAATATCTAATTTGTGCAGCTTTCTCATCACTGTTCTAGTAGAAGCTGGTTTTCTTAAATGAGTATTTAATTCTGCAAATTCACTTTATCTGCCGTAATTTTATGATTTTGCGAATTAGACTTCTTCAGAACTCTACTTTCTCTTTCATTTAATTTCTGTTTGGAACCACTGTACATTTTTTGCAGAAGTTGTTTTACCTTCGGACAAGTATGTAGACATAACTTTAGAAAGTGTGCACCTTGAAAACCCAAACAATTTGGCAGTTTCACTTACTGTTTTTTCAGCTAACTGGGCATCAGCAATTTGTCCTTTTTGAAAGTCACTCAGCTCTGACATCATAAGCATGGTCCCACAGTTAAAACTACAGGAAAAGAAATGCTAGTGCAGTTAAGTGTAGCATTAAGTTCAGAGTAAACATCTGAAGGAAAAGAAAAATGCATTTCTGACAAGACCTGCAAGTTTACCAAGCTCATGAAAAGAAACATACCATGGCTTCCAGTCCTTTTTAATGTTGACATATCTGACATTGAATATATTTGTCAGTTGTAGATATTATCAAATACACAAAAAAATAAAATAACATTGCTGCATCTTCTAGATAAGTCATCATCAATAAGATCAGGATTCCCTATAATGTATTCATCATCACCATCATCCATGCAAGTATTAGGCCGTGTGGCCTGTTACAGTCTCAAAGAGAAATTTTCCATCCAGCGCTTTTTTGGACTCCCAGTGATCTTTTGCCTTGGGGGGCAGTAACGAAGCATGGCTTTTGGAATTCTATGAGATGGCATTCATTGAAGATGGGCTTTCCAGTTGTTCTGGTAGTTCTATAATGTATTCACTTAGGGCAAATTAGAGTGGAGAACAAAAGAAAACAATATGCGGACACCGGATTATCGTGATATGGTACTCCTACTTGATACACCTATCCATACTGCTAGCATAGTCCATATTTGTCATTATGTCATTCAATTTTATATTGAAGAAAGCTGTTTGGATATTTTCATTACTGGGAAAATTACGTGAAATTTGTAAATATGGCAATATTTATTGCTGATAGTTTCTCAGTATTGAGATGCCTATATCTGGGATTATACTGTGAAGAAGATATGTGACTTGTAATGTGTTCTAGGAACTCTCTAGTATCATGGAGTGAGAGTAGGATACAATATTTGACAACAAATATTGTGACTTTATGGTTCAAAATACATAACACATGTCTGATATGTTATCAGGTAATGACAAATCTGAAAGTATATTAGTAATGTATTTGATAAATAGGATCTTCTTGGTGATAAACTTGTATTACACAAAGTCAATAAAAACCCAAATCACTAATTTAAAAAGTAAAGAGTCAACACATTTCAGTAGTGACACTACCATTATCAAGACTTAATATTGAGTCAATATCAGTGGCGAGGCATCAATGAAAGTGCTGGAAGCGGTGCTTCCTTATAATTTTTTTACAAAAATACACTATTTTAAATATCATTTAAAATTCTAAATTCTTATGTTTAATAGTTGAATTCATTTTAAATAAATTTATAAGTTAAATCTGTATGCTAGGGTCATCTGACTGAGGTTTCCTAAATTACATCTTCCATTTGTGGTCCCTTGGATGTGCCAGGCCTAGCCGCATCTTGCCGTTGACATTCTATGTAAGGTTCGTTGTCCTCAATATTAAAATATCAGTTTTATTCATTTTATTTAGTTTAATTGTTTATAGTATATGATTTGTATGTTATATTTTATTGTGATCGTCACTAGACAAATAGTAGTGTGATTGTAAATAGTGAATTTTCAAGTGTTCCTTGTAATTTATTTTATTCTGCATTTTGTAATGAGTGAATCATTTAGAAAGAAGCTCACTAGCCAAGAGCTTCCAAGAATTCTCTCATGCTAGTAGCTCTGCACGAACGTTCAAACGGTGATGAAACAGTATCATGAACCTGTAATATGTGAGTGTGCTATTGAAAAACTTTTATAATATCAGTTTAATTCACTTTAATTTAAAGAAAAATAAAATGGATAGAAAATTGTAGATCTACACAGCCTCTCACTGAATTAAATACTCAATATAAAGACAATAAAATTTTCACAGTACATTTCAATCAAAATTCCTATCAAACTATCCTGTGGTTATGTGGTTTCAATAATCTGAAAAAAAAAAAAAAAAGTTCTGTGGCCCCCCCAAAAAAAAGACACAAACTCTCATTTCATTACATAACAAGCCTTAAGTAGTTGAAACAGTTTGGCAAAACTATAATTGGATTATGTCTAACATCTCTTTTTTATATAAGCTTGTAATTTTTTGGTAAAGTTTTTTTCACTATGGAGCTTCTCTTCTCCCCAAACTCACGCCTCACCACTGACCAGTATTAAGTCTTGATAATGGTAGCATCGCGACTGAAATGCATTGACTCTCTTAACTTTTTTAATTGGTGATTGGTTTTTATTGACTTTGTTTAATATGTTAGTAATGTTCATTTCTGCTCTGTATAAATTTAAAAACATTGTGAAACCTATTCAAAACAAAGTGACATGGTTCAGATTATATTTTGTGTATTGGATAGTTTCCCATATTAATGAATTAAATTTTTAATTTGTTCTTAAGTAATTTTAGAGAAGTACGATAGAAATGCATGACACATACTACTGGAATAAATAATGTTAAGTTTTTGTAACTTTTTTAACATCTGCAGATTAGATATAGAAATAGACATTTTTTAAAATGGCATTTGCAAACAACTCCTATAAATGACAATTAAGTTCTCCATATTATTCCATTTTCTTCTTTATTGCTACAATTGACTCATTCATTATGAAATCCGTAGGTGTCAAAGTGCTACAGATCTAAGTTTTATCATACTCATCACTTAATGTCAATGCTACATTTTTACATAACATTGTTAAAAGATGCAATGCTCTTTTTAGCCAATCTTCTATTGTGAATAACTTTCATCATCATCATCATCACTGGCACAACAACTCACTCCTGAGTCCTGACCTCCTCAAGGAGCCTCCTCCAATTAGCTTGGCCCGTGCCTCTCTCCACCAATTTCTCAATCCCAACTCTCTAGCTTGAAAAACTTTAACCAAGAAAAAAAAAGAACAATCATTTTACATCTATTGGTGCAGCTCTGATGTCTGTTTAGAGAAGGAGGAAAGTTTGATAAACCAATGTAATTATTGTCATCACACAGAGAGCAGAATCTGTTTCACACAATGTCAAAGGCCTACTTGCACTGATATAGACTATACAAGAACACACATGAGGGCATGGGTGAATCACATAGCTGCATACCTGCTGGGCTAAGAAGAGATCTGTCATGTAGAAAGACAGACATAGTTAACAACATATCATTTAATAAAGAAGTGGAGTTATTGTAGAGTATGTAGGTAGTTGATATTGTGCATACCTGATCTTACATAAAAGAAAAAAAAATCCAAGTGTGACAGGCTAGAAAACCCTTGGCCTACCAGCCGGCTGCTGGCCTGACATCCACATGTGTTAATCACAGAGGTAGATGATCATCTAGCCAGTGTAGGGGTGACATATGATCAGCATGTCAGGTCCCCTGCCGTTATAGCTGGTCTTCTCAACCTAGAATCTCTACTTATTGTAGCTACCCAAATGCCTCACAATGCGGGTGGGCACCGGTCCCATACAGGCCAAAATTCCATGAGAAAATTTCTTCCCCCATGGAGAACCGAACCAGTTCAAGTTCCATAGCTCTGCGCCAAGGCTTCTTGCATTAACCACTTGGCTATGGCGCAGGACCCTGATCTTACATAGATATAGTGAAATGTCACCCAAAACGAAAACAAATGTGCAGTCTTTGTCTTAAAACATTTAATTCCTTATAAGCCATGCATAAAATGTATTTTATTGTATTATGTACCTTATATTGCATTCTAATGTTCATATTACAGAAGAGTCGTCTGAAAGGTATGCAGACATGTGATACACCCCATCCCACCATCTCCCAATCACTCTAATACAGTACATTGAATACCAGTACAAGTATATCATCAGCATTGTGGAACAAATTCCACTCTCTAGTCATCACCTTCTTTGGGATATTTTTTAATGTTAATATAACTATAGTATCAAATTGATTTAAAGTTTCCAAAGAAGGGAATGATGATTACTTATGCTGGTTTATATCAATTTCCTCTTTTTCTAAATAGACTGTAGTCAATAATTAAATTAATATTTTTATTACCTCACCTCATATCCTTTTTCTTCTATACTGCAGTTTTGGAGCTTATCTCCATCTTCAGTAGCCTCTGGTCAACCATATGACTATAGTCATCCTTACTTATTATTAAGAGACCTAAATTTGAAATTACTTAAAAAAAAACTGTTTCAAAATACAATAACCTACCTCTAAGTACAGTGCTGTAATCTGTTTCTGTTTCATTGAGGAAAAATGATGCTACAAAACATGATTTTTGTTAGATCCAAGAAAATTAAAAAAAAGGACAGGATTCTGGTCTTATTCAGTTTCAAATTTGGACAGGTGTATATACATATCTAAACTCACCTTCTTTGGAATCTTGTTTTATATTAGAATAATTGTAATATCATATATGTTTAAAGTTTCCGATAAAGGGAATGATTATTGTTACATTGGTTTATATTATATAGACTAAAGTTATCCTTGTTTGTTAAGAGAGCATATTTAACTCTGTGACCTAAATTTGAAATTACTTAAAAAAACTAACTGTATCAGAATACAGTATCCTATCTCTATGTACAATGCTGTAGTCTGTTTGGAGATACCATTTATGGATATTAAGTACTTCTATTTCATATTAGATGGTTTCTGTTTTAATGAGGAAAATTTATGCTAAAAACATGATTTTTGTTAGATCTAGTAAAATTAAAAAAAGAATTATGTTCATATTCAGTTTTCAATTTGGACAATTCTCACTGTATACATATCTAAGCTAGTAGGAAGAAGAAAATGAGGAAAACCAATAAAGAAACAAATGAAGTTGGATGTAATGGAACAGTTCAGCAAGTACCTTAATTGCGGATGATTTTGTTTTACATAGGCCTACATATATCTTGACACACTTTTGTATTATCTTAATGTATATATTATAGATATCATACATCATTCTTTGATGATAAATTTATTTATCTAAAGAGGAAAGTATTGGTTAGAAAGTTTTTTTTTTTTTTTTCCACATTTTAAATTAATAAAATGTATATTATGGATTTCCGTTGGTATTTGTTTCTTCCTTTAACAAACACACAGTAATCCCTTGTTAAATGTTTGTTAGAAAAGTGATTTCATCTGGTTTTATCAGCAAAGCAAATGGATATGATTCATAGCTTGTGTAATGTGCTATTTTTCAGAAGGTCAAACCAGAATTGCATCATGAGCATCATGTCACAATCTTGTATCTATATGCACCTTTGAATTAATAATAATCAGTGATAATAAGAATCAAATGAATTCCCACATTTATTATATTAAAATAATCAGTGATATTTACAATTAATATAATTCTCTTCTTTTATAATAACATTATTTGTTTGCAGTTTTAGTTTTAATTGGTTCTCATACAAGTAGAGTACATATTTTTACTACATGAAATATTAAAGAATCCCTTCATTCATGAAAGAGAAATATTCTTTTCATATAGGCTAGTCAAAGTTGTATACATCATTTTATTTACAGCTTTAATTCTCTTATGAAGGAACTTTTTTTTTTGCCACCACATTGTCATTTCGACATTCTGGAGTATTCTCTCCTGGCATGGCATTATTGTAACTCACTTCTGAGGTTGGGGCACATGGAAGGCGGAGTCATGCTGCCCCGATGATATATGATAGATGATGATGGTAATGATGCGCCAGGAAGGGCCTTATGAAGGAACTCATACTCAGGACTTTTTATGCCCTGAAAAATCCATCGACTCTAGCCAGGTTTGAACCCCCAAACCTTGGAAACAGAGGTTTGCATGATAACACTATTCCATTAGGGCTGACTGTATATACATATAATAAAAAAAAAATCAGTAATTTGTGAAATATGTAAAGGAGCAAGTTGCTTGAGCATCTTTGAGTTCTTTATAGAGCATCCTGTTCAATCCAGTTTATATTTTGCTCTACTTATAATTGAAATTCCACTTTAAAGTTATATTTAGAATTTGTTTTGAAGTTTGCTGACATAGTCTGAATGTTCTCTTCATTATTCTTGTCTTGTCAATTGCTGCCTTATTAATGTTCATAAGTAATGCCACGAGTGATTTCCAATTTATCTAGAGAATTTGGAAATCAAGAGTGGCATTTGTTAGGACTATTTAACGAATAAAATTAAGCTGTTTACTCACAAATCATTATTTAACTATAGTTATTTTAAAATATTTATATATTTAATGTAAACGGCGATGTTTACAAATGAGAAACGATAGGTACGCTTCTACTGCTTCTTTTGTTTATCACTGCAACCAGATCATACTATTTATTGCCAAAGGAACGCAATATTGTAAGGAGGAGCTTTCTTTAATATGGTAATTATAACACTGATAAATATTTGGTGAAACACGACTCTGATTGGTTGTAAAACAGAAATCATTGAAACGTGATTGGTCATTGACTCCCATTTGGGGCATGAGTTAAATAGTCAGGGTAAATATCTTTCCAAGATTTTTTTTTTTTTAATATCACCATACTTTGTTTTCATAATCCAGATTGGATTATTAAAATAAATATTTATTTTCTCAGATATTTTTAACTTTTTTACATTTATTTCTTATATTTCTATCTATGTTATGTATATATTATATGTGTATATTATATATGTATCTTTGGAATGTGGTAATAAACTTTCTACATCTTACTTCCCATGTCTGCTATGCTGGTTCATATGGTAGCGTGCCTGCTTCCTGATTAGCAAGCCTGGGTTCAATACTTGGCAAAGTTTAAAGTTTAATTGTTAAATTAATTTAATTTAATTACAATTTTTTCCATCTTGGGGCCAGGATAGGTGATGGTATTCAATTTTAAATCGCTAGATTGTGAACTAGATTCCTCCATTAAATTACTACTCTCTGCAGTACATATGTTGGGAAGGCATATTATACTGTTCATAGCAATTCATCTGTTGAATGGGATGTTAAGCCTGGCAGTCCTCTTGGTGTTTTTTGATAAGAGTAGGCTATGTACCAGCACGGTTTTCACCTTCTCCCTTTTCTTCATTACCATGCCTCATACACTTTACACTAACCAACAATAAATACATACACTGATCCTATACTCCTCTATGTATACAATACAAGAATACATCATATATGTAAATTGGTCCACCGAAGTGGTGCATAAATCGAAAATACACCATATTAATGCCATCTATCCTCTCAGAGTAGAACTGGAAGCACTTAAAGTGCAGTGAATAGCATTTAGAACACATACACACACACATCTTACTTCCCAATATTTGGTCTTTAAATATTGAAAGTGTTTTGCTTGTTGTTAAATAGTTGATTGATTGACCCTTTTCATCCCATTACGGTACATGGGTGCTTCCCAAGTGGGAAGTTTCTTAACCAGATGAATTTAGTTAGATTATATCCCTATAGACCAATGGTTAAGGCAAGATGCCTTGGCACAGAGCTGGTTCAAGTCCCCATGGGAGAAGAAATTTTCTTATTGAAATTTCGGCCAGTATGAGACCGGTACCCGTCAAGCATCGTGAGGAATTTGGGTAGCTACATTAAGCAGCAGCTCCAGGTTGAGAAAACCAGCTATAATGATTGAAGGACGAGATATGCTGATCATATGTCACTCCTAAACTGGCTGGATGATCGTCTACCTCTGTGATTAACACATGTCGATGTGAGGCCAGCAGCCGGCTGGTTGCCAAGGGTCTTCTAGGCCTGTTGTACCATGGAATAAATAAAAAAGTATCCCTTCAGATGTTAGCAAGGAACATGTGGTTAGTACATTGGCTAGAGGCGACATCTAGTAAAAAACTAAGGTAATGGATGAAGGTCAGTTAAATTGTGTTAGGAAGTATTTTTATCCAGACTGGAGGTTCTTTTACCAAGCCTGAAAATCTTCAGACTTTGGACCTGAGAATTAAAGTCCCTCCTATAGGACTTTCCCATCCTAAAAGTCCATTGACCCCTGCTGGTTTGTACCTGCAACCCTCATTACTATTCTATTCTATTCTGTAGTAATTCTGCCTGACGGCAGGTCTTTCACTGCAATCATAGCATTTTCATGCTATGCTTCTCAGATTTACTAAGTAATTATAGGTGTGGTAGTTTTCCGTTGCTTTCCACACCGGCGAGGGATGATGATGATGGCCAGATGATTTTCGGGGACCATTGGGCCCTAAGCTTCCCGACATTTGCTTACAGATGAGGAAAACCCCCGAAAAAACCTCACCCAGGAGCCTGTCCCAACCGGGAATCGAACCCGGGCCCGCTGCATGACAAAGCAGCACACTACCTCGAGACCACAGCGGTGGACACCCTCATTACTAGAGGCAAGGAACATAACCACTAGACTATCACAGCCGACTTGTTAAAAGGTGCATGATTATTATTTTCTTCCTCTTTTAAACACAAAACACAATTTTGTTGCAAATATTCTAATTTTATGCAAATGTTCACTTAGTCATGACTAGAGTCTGGATGTGAGGCACTTAAAAAGTTTAAAATAGGCAGGCAAAAAGGCACTAAAAATCATTAATATAGGCACTAAAAAATCAAAATAGGCTCGTACAAAAAATAGACAACATAAATTTTTATGTAAAGAATATAAACATATGCTATCAATAGCATACGAAGATATCAGAGATAATTTTGGAGCTTGTTTTGCCTTTTTACAAAGAGCATATTTATGTTTTGCAGTGTGTACGTGCTGCGAAACATGGCACTTCTTCGCGCAATTCACTGAAATTTTACGCACTTTGCAAAACAATATTGAACCATCACTCGAGAATATTTCCACACCAAATTCTTTCATGATCAGCTTGTCTTTTACTGTTGTCCGTTCTTTAGGCATCATAAAACAACTGTTATAAAGGTAAAAATATAATAAATAAAAATAAACCACATACATGTCGCACCACTCTGTCTTTGAAGCACCTGTCTGTGAACGTGGACTACAGACTGAATTCAGTATTATCAACATCAAAAATAATATTGCCAGTCACTTAAAGGTTTCTATGCAATGATATGTGTCATGAAGTTCGTCCATTTCAATTAATTTCATTGAAATACTAAGTTAATTTCGAGAAAAAATGGCAAATACGCATTTATAGGCATTGTAAGCTGAAATAGGCATTTATAGGCAAAATTAACTTCATGGAAAACAACTCTAAGAGTCATCGGTATGAACTTATATGAAGACACTTTTACAATATCTATAATAAATAACTATAGGCATTTTTCCTAACATCCGGTCTCTAGTCATGACCAAAAATGGCATAGAAGAACATTCTCATGTGGCTGATGAGGAAATGGTCAGTAGACTGACCAGGTCCAGGATACTATAGAAAAGAAGTGATTCTACTACAGGTCTCAGAAGGCCCTTGGGGTAGTAGGAGGTTAAGGCTCCCACATTTTTCTGGACAATCGGCACTTGATGTCAGCTGGATTGTCATCTATGCATGACAGCCGCCTTTACCCCCAAACAAGTATCTGGTACTCATTTCCGTTAGAGGCTGACTCGACCTCAGGGCCATAGAGCTGCAAGAAGGTTTGGGTCAGTTTAAAAATCCTGACCCCACAGGGACTCAAACTCTCAATCTTCTAGCTTGTAGCGCAGTGCCTTAACCACTACGCTACGGCGTGCCCCCAAGATACTATAGCCACCAAAATATGAGATCCTCCAACAATTTTGAGATTGTTAGAAAATAATGTAACTGTTACTTACTTACTTACTCACTGGCACTATCGAACCCGTAGGTTCATGGCCGCGCGGACATAAGCTCTCCATATTCCCTATCCTGATCTAATGCTTTCCAATCATTCCCTGTATAATCTACTTCCCTCAAATCATAGTTAATGTTATTCTCCCACCTCATTCTTGGTCTACCAACTGGGCGTTTTCCCTCTGGCTTTCCTACAAGAAGCTGCCATGCAAGTCTTTCATTCCCCATAATAATATAACTGTTAAAATTTGAAATTAAATGGTGTATTCCTTCACAAAAAAAAATTGAAAATATATAATAAAAATGTATTATGTAATGTAGATGTTTGAGGAGAACACCTGAATAAAAAAGAAAAGAAGAAACAATTTGGCTAGTGCTAAGGTATTTGCTAGATATAAATACTTGCAGACAATATTGTCTGAAAAAAATGTGGGGAAGCCCTTCGATTTACAGTTTGTAAAATGTGCCAAAAATGAAATTTTCATTCAAGTAAAAACTTGCATGTTACTTAATTGCTAGACCCTTGAACTATATGTGGACCATACATAAATCATTAATCTCTTTGTGTATAAATTGCTGTGTCTGTTGGAAACCTTCCAACTCTGCTTAGAAAACTACTCACTTCATTTTTCTTAAATAAATAGTTTCTGAATATTCATGAGTTAGTAGCTATATTCTGTTCCTCAACATGACAGTGGTAAAATACTATTCTCAAGAGAAATGTTGTTAATTTTTCTTTTATTATAAAGATTTATATATTAAAATTCATTAAAAATAATGAATTTTGATGTAATATAATAATATATTTTTGTACAGAAAATCCTTTCAAAAAATGTTAAACTGAAAATATATAAAACAGTTATTCCCCCAGTTATATTATATGGATGTGAAACATGGACCCTTACTTTAAGGCAGGAAAGAAGAGTACGAGTATTTGAGAATAAAGTTCTTATGAAAATTTTTGGCCCAAAAAGAGATGAACGGGCAGGTGAATGGAGAAAACTTCATAATAGTGAGCTACGTGATATGCATAGGAAGCCAGATGTAATAAGAACAGTTATGTCTTGTAGGCTGCGGTGGGCAAGACATGTGGCACGTATGGGGGATGAAAGAGGTGCATGGAAGCTTCTGGTAGAAAAACCAGAGGGCAAATGCCTAGTTGATAGACCAAGAATGAGGTGGGAGAGTAACATTATCCATGATTTGAGGGAAGTAGATTATACAGGGGATGATTGGAAAACATTAGCCCAGGATAGGGATGTATGGAGAGCTTAAGTCCGCGTGGCCATAAATCTTCGGGTTTAATGGAGCCAGTGAGTTAATTACTTACTTAATATCGTAGATGGAAGTAAATAAAAATAAAACTAAATGCCACCATGCGAGCATGTCATAGCATAGTTGATTAAGGTAATATGCTACAAGGCGGAAGGTTAAGGGTTCCAGTCTTGATGGGGTCAGGATTTATTTACCGAAACCTTCTGGACAGCACCATGACCGTGGGGTTGACTCAGCCTCTAACATATGCTTGTTCTGAGGTAAAAACAGCCTTCATGCAGGGCTGACAACCTGGCTTACATCAAGTGCCAATTATCTAGAAAAGTGGAAGACTTAACATCCTACTATCCTAAGGACCTCCTAAGGCCTGTAGTGGGATCACTTTTTTTTTTTCACGAATACCAGTTTATGGTTACATATACAAATACATTCTATAATAGGAATGGACTTTTAATAGCAAATTAGGGAAATTAGGGAAATTTTGAAGAAGTGCCTGTATTTAAATACCTAAGAACAATAATTATGAACAGGAGTGAAGTGCAGAAAGAAATTAAACTTAGGGTTAACTCTGGAAACACGTGCTATTATGCACTATAGGAACTCTTGTCATTCCAACTTCTCCCAAAAAAGAATTATACTAAAAATATATGTTTATTTTTCCAGTTATGTTATATGGGTGCAAAACATGATACCTCTAAAGGAAAAGAAAAAAATATGAGAATAAAGTTTATAGGAAAATTTGTGGGCCAAAGAGAGACAAAGAGACAAATGATTGGAGAAGTTTACAGAACAGTGAGCTACATGCTCTTTATGGGAAACCAGATTTAATAAGAAGAGATGTCTCATAGACTGCAATGGGCAAAACATGTAGCATGTATGGGGAATGAAAGGGGGGCATGGAAATTTGTAGGAATACCAGAGGGAAAGCTTCCAGTCAAGAATAACATTAACTTGATTTGAGCAAGGTGAATTATACAGAAAACATTAGCTCAGAAAGTTAGAGATGTATGGAGATGATTTGTCCGCGTGGCCATGAACCTCTGGGTTTGATAAGTGCCTATGAATTAGACATCAGACTAAAAATTCGTTTTTCATTGAAACATCACACATTTTTATTTTTGACCCCCTGATTCGTGAACATATATCGAGGCACATTAATGTAATTTATTTTATTCTTTTTTTTTTATTTTTAAGAGCGACAATAATTAACAATGTGCTAGCATTAATAAATCCAGAGGTTCAAGCCAGTGCTGACATCAACTCTCCATACATCCATATCCTGAACTAATATTTTCAATCATTCTCTGTATTTGACATTATCGTCATCATCATTAGCACAACAACCCCGAGTGGGTCAAGGCTTCCTTCAGAATTTTTCTCCAAGCTTCTCTATCTCTGGCAGTTGTCCAACCAATTCTTGAGTTTTAAAGATTCCTGCAGTACTCCATCCATCCATCTCAAATTCAGTCTTCCAGCTCTCTACCTTCCTTCTGGCTTATCATCTATATTTCTTCTGACTACTTCATTTCTGGTCATACTCAGTCTGTTTATTTTAATATCTGTATTGATATCTGACGATACCTGTATATTCACCTTCCTCATATCATGGTTATTGTTATTATCCCATCTCATTATTAGCTTCATGAGAACGATTGAGAGTGATGAAATCCATATAATAAAACTTAAGGGATTGTGTCATGCTAACAAGATGACTCCTTGTACTCTCACATATTTATCTGTATATAATAATTCAATTGATTTTCACTCTTCAGAGCTATCAAGCTAAATATTTATTTTTTATTTTAGTTTAGGAATTTCTTCTTCTTCACTTCACGGGCTAGGCAAAAATTGCCTGTTCCACCTCACAGTTGTTCTGTCCATCTTTTCACTGGCCTTCCTACATTCCTTGAACCTCTTGGCTTGTGGTTGAATGCTACTCTTGGTAATCTTGTTACATTCATTCTTTCCACATGTGTAAACCATTTCTCTCTCTATATTCTCTGATTTTCTCATTCAACAGATATATATATTAACTCTGTTCTTATATCTTCATTCTTTATCCGATCCAATCTTGTGCAGCTTTTTGTTCTTCTAAGGAAGTTCATTTCTGCGCTTTGTATTCTACTTTGTAATTTTTTGGTCATTACCCAAGTTTCGCTCCGATAAAGTTTTTTGTAAGCCCATGTTTTCCCTTTACAGAGATTTAGGCGCTCTCCCCCTACAGGGAAGAATTTGAACCATACTAATTTAGTTACACTTGTTTTCGTATAGATGTAATTTTGGGTGGTCCGTGGTCAGCGTTCCACCTCAAACTGACATCTAGGAAACCAAGGTAATACTAGGACGGGAAAATTCGGTGAATTTTGCTTAGAGGCCTTTCATTCAGGCTTAAGGATTTTTTACGAGCCTGAAAATCTTCAGACTCTGGACCCACGGCTTAAAGTCCCTCCCGGAGGACTTGCTCCTTGGATTTTTCCATCCTAAAAAAAATCCATCGACCCCGGCCGGGTTTGAACCCGCGACCCTCGGGACCAGAGGCAAGGAGCATAACCACTAGTCCACCGCGGCCGACTCCCCCCATACAGTAATGAAGGAATTTATATATATATATTTTTTTCCAATGCCACCACGTCATTTCGACATTCTGGTATTCTTTCCTGGCATGGTGTTATTGTAACCTACTTCTGAGGTTGGGGTGCCTGGAAGGTGGAGTGACGCTGCCCCGATGATATATGATAGGTGATGATGGTAATTATTCACCGGGAGTGGCCTTAATACTAAATTTAATGAATATGTTAATGATGATAATGATGGCCAGATGATGTTTGGTGACTGTTTGAGCCTTAACGTTTCCTGACATCTGTCTTACAGGTGAGGAAAACCCCCAAAAAAAACCATCACTCAGGAAACTTGTTCTGACCAGGGATCAAACCCAGGCCCACTGTGTGATAAGGCAGCATGCTACCTTGAGACCACAGTGGTGGACAGTTTAGGAATTTATATGTTATAAAATCCAGTTATCCAGGCTAAACAATTTAAAGGCATAAAAAATTAAAATATAAAAATATTCAAAACAAATATAAGGCCTCACTTTTTTGTTCAAATACTCTGACTTACATGGAATGTATTTGTAGGAATATGTAAGAAAAGAAAGAAATAATTTAGTAAATATGCTTGGTTTTCCCCAGCCATTTATAATAAAAAGCAGGTTTTCATAATAGGGGCAATCAATACTTCTCCTTGTTTTGTGCTGGTAGCTTTACCTTTGTCCAACATGTTTCTTCCCCTAGGAAATAATGACAAAATGTCTCACTATTGACTTGTTGTCAACAACCTTTAAGGCAAAGTATATATAAAGAACATACAGCAAACAAGAAATGCCACACAAGCTTAAAAATTATTAAAAAAGATTATTATTTAAAGAATTAATCTCTCTTAATATTAAACATTGATATTGTCTTCTGTTTATTTCATTCTTATTTCAGAACTAAGTATTGAAAACCTGACATCTCTATCAGAGAAAAATATAAAAATACTATGTAAGGCTTCATCTAGAACATATGTACAGTATTATACTTTGAAAGAAAATACAGTTGAAGTACAGTAGAATTTCTTTATAACAATGTCCAGTGACTTTAAAAATGAATTTGTTTTAAACAAAATTCAAAGAAATTGGTAAAAAATTCAAGAAATTTACATACCATCCTTTAGTATTTAATAAATTTAAAAATAAAATTCAACAAATTTAACATTAAATTAGCATTGAAAAATGATTACAATTTGAATAAATTAATCAAAACCAACAAAAATGAAAAGATTGAAGACGGCAACAAATCAGGGATCTATCAAATTGATTGTAAAGATTGTGAAAAAATATACATAAGAAAAACAAAAAGGAATTTAAATACAAGATTGAAAGAACACCTTAAAAATGTTAAAAATGGAGAAATAGAAAAATCTGCAATAGCTGCACATTCATGGTCAGAAAAACACAGAATTGAAACTAAGGCAAAATTACTAAAACAGTTAGAAAAATCTAACGAACTCACAATTTGGGAGAAAATTTACATATGCAAGAATGAAAAGAAAACCATGAATTTTTAAATTTCCAGTGAGAGAGAAAAAAATTAATTTGGAAGTTCATCGGTCAGTCAACAGAGGGGACGGAAATCAACTTGCAGGAAGAATAACCGCAAGGCAACAGTTGTAAAGCATCAATAATGTTGCACTGTTAGCTACAAAACTAGTCTGCATAAAAATCAAGAAATATGTGGTGAGTCAAAATATACAACTTAAATATAATTAAAATAAATCTCATAGTGTTAATTGCTACATATATTCAAACTATCAGTCCCGGTGGACTAGTTGAGTTACTGTGCTTGCCTCAGTTTCAAGGCTTTGATGAATTTTTAAATCCTATGAGAAGGGATGTAAGTTGTGGGTTCCATATCATATATTTATGGCACATAAAAATAATCTTAAACTTGAAGAAAGGGGCCTCTAAACAAAATTTGTCAGCTCTTTCATCTCCAGATTTGAATTGCAATGACAATGATCTGAGTTGTTAAGAGCGTAATTAAATGATATCCTACTGTGTATCAGTCTAGTGAGGAGGAAAAGTATATAGAATGTATTCAACTTTTATAGGAATGTATATAGAAATATATAAAGAAATATATAAATACAAATATATATAGAAAACAGTTTTGAAGAAAATATGATATACAAGAAAATAAATAAATTAAAAGACAAAAATTAATGAATGAAAGCACACTTATAAAACAAACAGAAGAAAAAATAAAATTCAAGAAATTCACTTACCATCCATTGAAATTCTACAAGTTTCAAAAATATAAGATTGGCACCAAAGAACGAATACAGCCTAAATAGAATAATTAAAACTAATAAAAATTAAAAAATTAAAAAAGAAAACAAATCACGAATTTATAATTAAAATTCAAGAAATTCACTTACCATCCATTGAAACACTACAAGTTTCAAAAAATTTTCAAAAATATAAGATTGGCACTGAAGAACAAATGCAGCCTAAATAGGATAATTAAAACTAATAAAAATTAAAAAAGAAAACAAATCACGAATTTATAATTAAAATTCAAGAAATTCACTTACCATCCATTGAAACACTACAAGTTTCAAAAATGTTTCAAAAATATAAGATTGGCACCAAAGAACGAATGCTGCCTAAATAGGATAATTAAAACTAATAAAAATGAAAAAATTCAAAAAGAAAACAAATCACGAATTTATCAGATTAAATGCAGGGATTGTGACAAAATTGACATAGGAAAAACAAAAAGAAATTAAAAAACAAAGGTGAAAGAATATTTTAGAAATGTCAAAAATGATGAAATGGAAAAGTCAATAGTAGCTGCTCATGCTTGGTCTGAAAAACATCTAATTGAATCAAAAGCCAGTCTAATTAAAAAAATAGAAAAACTAAAAGAACTGATGGTTTGGGAAAAAATCCACATTAAAAAAAAAAACAAGAAAGAAAAACTTATGAACTTCGAAATTCCCACGGATTCGAAGGTTTATCAGTCCACCAACAGAGGGAAGAGGAAGTAGTTCTTCTGATCGACATAACATTAGCCAACAAGAAAGTACTGAAGATGAAGCCACCAAGGTTTTGAAATCGTGATCTACTTAGAAGACTGGATATGAGGTGAGGTATGAAACATTTTAATTTAATCATATAGAATGTAATTTAATTAGGCTTATTTTAGATTTAAATTAAAACTCTACATTAAGAGGTGTCACTATTCTGAAAGCAATTAATTCAAGCAATTGCTTGATACTGCTACACATAAATTCATCTTAATTTTTTTTAGAAAATTCTTCTCCTTTCACCATAAGAAGAGGTCTCCTAACAGATCATTTCTGTTTTATTCTCAAAATTGATAGGAAATAATACCTACTCACTCTCTTGCACTATCGAACCCATAGGTTCATAGCCACATGGATAAAGCTCTCCATACATTCCTATCCTAAGCTAATGTTTTCCAATCATCCATTGTATAATCTACTTTCCTCAAATCATGTTAATGATATTTTTCCACCTCATTCTTGGTCTACTAACTGGGTGTTTTCCCTCGGGTATTCCTACAAGAAGTTTCCGTGCCCCTCTTTCAATCCTCATTCGTGCCACATGTCCTGTCCATTGCAGTCTATGAGTAGAAAGTAATACTATGTCAGATGTTTGAGCTTCTTTATTTTTTTTCTCCAAATGCCCCAGGTTTGTCTTTCGACATTCCTGGTTTCTCTCCTGGCATGGCGTGCTTGTAACCCACTTCTGAGGTTGGGGCGCCTTGAAGTCGGGGTTACGTTGCCCCGATGATACGATGATGATAATGGTGCACCAGGAGAGTCCCTAATCCTAAGCTTAACCTAAGATGAATATGAATGATGATGATTGTGATGGCCATATGATTTCGGGGACCGTTTGGGCTGTAAAGTTTTCCTGACATTTGTCTTACAGGTGAGGAAAAACCCTGATAAAAACCTCACCCAGAAAAACTGTCCCGATTTTTACAATTAATTTTTTATTCATTCTGATCCTTTCTCTTTGAAATTGTCTTCTATATGGGATTAAGTAAGTCTTGAGGGTCACAGGTTCAACATACCTCTCTTTCACTCCTCATACGTGCCACATGTCCAGCCCATCACAGTTTACGAGTAAAACGTAATACTATGTGAAGTATTTGAGCTTCTTTATTGTTTAAACTATTTAAGCAGCTGTTCATTCATATTATTTCTTTCAGATTTTTATAATTATTTATTTTTTAATTCATTATGTTCATCCTTACTCTTTCAAATTGTTTTGTATATGGGATATTAAATACAAAATTGGTATCAGGTAAATCAGTCGTCCTCAACTAATGTTGATTGTATGTGGGATTAACTAAGTCTCGATGGTCACACGTTCAAACCTAGCCAGGTTCGATGAATTTTTTAGGATGGAGAAATGAGGAACAAGTCATCCGGGAGGAGCTTTAAGCCATTGATCCTGAGTCTGAAGATTTTCGTGCTTGTAAAATAATCTTAAGCCTGAAAAAAAGAGGCCTGTAAGCAAGTTTCACCAACTTTTATCTTCTTAGCAATGTCTTAGTTGCCTACTAGATGTCTTATTGGGTCAGTATCTTGACCAGAAAAATAAGCATAAAATTAACTTGGTCTAGAAACTCCTAACAAAGGAAAGGCTATGACTAAACTCAAAGAGCCATAAAGTCAATAAGTAGATAATTATGAAATTAACTAGAAAAAACTCGCAATACATATCAACTTTTTAAAAATTCCATTAATTGACAGATCATCACAATTTCTTCCATCATTGTTTGTTTATTTTTTGGACACACTGCATTAAAATGCTTACTGTTAAACATAGGCTCAATTCTAGAAATGTGTGCTATTATGCATTACAGGGACTCTTGACATCCCAACTCCTTTCAAAAAATGTTAAAATGAAAATTTATAAAACTATTATTCTACCAGTTATATTATATGGATGTGAAACATGGACTCTTACTTTAAGGGAGGAAAGGAGATTACAAGTATTTGAGAATAAAGTTCTTAGGAAAATTTTTGGACCAAAGAGAGATGAACAGACAGGTGAATGAAGAAGACTAAATAACAGTGAACTATATGGTCTTTATAGGTAGCCAGATATAATAAGAACAGTTAAGTCTTATAGACTGTGATGGGCAGGATATGTGGCATGAATCGGTAATGAAAGACGTGCATGGAAGCTTCTTGTAGGAGAACCAGAAGGAAAGTGCCCAGTTGGTAGACCAAGAATGAGGGGGAGATTAACATTAACTATGATTTGAGGGAAGTAGATTATACAGGGAATGATTGGAAAACAATGGCTCAGGATAGGGATGTATGGAGAGCTTATGTCTGTGCAGTCATGAACCTATGGGTTTGATAGTGCCAGTGGTTAGAAGACAGGAGGGTACTTAATACCACAAGAATCTGAGAGGGTTACATTGGAATTGAGAGCCTGCCTACATTACACAAATCATTGACAAAAGGAGAGTGTTATGGCCCCAGCTGGATTTCTTATGCTTAAAGGACCTTCGGGACTTGGAAAATCTGGTAGCGTGTTTATCTAGCCGAGCGGGTAGTAGTATGAGGATGTTGCATATGTGTTTGGAAATGAACAAATGGAGTCTTATGATGTTTATATTATTAATTTAACATTTCTCAATGAAAGATAAATTATATTTGAAGAGAAAAATTTTTCTCTTCAAATATAAATGGAGTCTTATTTTAAACTATTTTATTACTAAAGTATAATAATTACAATCCCTAAGTATTCTAGCCCTAAATAACTACTCTAAGCTTATATTAAAACTACAGTACTTTCTGGGGGTTGAGAAGAGGGAGTTGTGGAATTTATAAATCTACCCTAATCTACATTGTTTAGAATTCGATTATCCCTTGAAAATATAGTATTAAAACAGTCTACATTGTTTAGAATTCTACTATCCCTTGAAAAGCATGTATTAAAATAGTTAAGGTAATTGATTCCCTTTCAAACAGTCCCGGACACATATTAAGAAAAATGTTAGCTTACTCACCCATCAACACGTCTGGTTGTCACACATCAACAGACCGAGACCCTCACTACCCCAGGGTTATATACTCGACTTGACTAAACTTTTCCACTGACTAACTGTACTCACATACCACTGCCCTAACAGCAGTCCTTCACTCTAAAAGTAGAGATTTTTACAGTTAGCTAAGCAAAACTTTGCTCTGAACTATATCATGTCTAAACTCTATTTCAACAGACTTTGCATGTCTAAACTCTATTTCAAAAGACTTTGCTTGAATAATTAAAATAATCTATAAAACAATTAAAAATCTATATAAAAGACTATGTATTCATAACAGAGAGGGTGAATAATTTGCCTGAATGACAGATTTCAATAAAAGACATCTTAAAATACTTGTTCATAGAAAATATTATTAAAACTGTGTTAAGAATGTTGTTATATAATGTATGATATATGCTTGTTATATTAAACACATTTCTCATGAAGAATATGTTTTTATCATAAGTAATGTTCCAAATTATCGATAAATTCACGACTCACGAAGTGAGGAGTGAATTTATCTAGAGAATTTGGAAATCAAGAGTGGCATTTGTTAGGACTATTTAACGAATAAAATTAAGCAGTTTACTCACAAATCATTATTTAACTATAGTTATTTTAAAATATTTATATATTTAATGTAAACGGCGATGTTTGAAAACAAATGAGAAACGATAGGTACGCTCCTTCTACTGCTTCTTTTGTTTATCACTGCAACCAGATCATACTATTTATTGCCAAAGGAACGCAATATTGTAAGGAGGAGCTTTCTTTAATATGGTAATTATAACACTGATAAATATTTGGTGAAACACGACTCTGATTGGTTGTAAAACAGAAATCATTGAAACGTGATTGGTCATTGACTCCCATTTGGGGCATGAGTTAAATAGTCATAAGTAATGCCACGAGTGATTTCCAAATTATCGATAAATTCACGACTCACGAAGTGAGGAGTGAATTTATCTAGAGAATTTGGAAATCAAGAGTGGCATTTGTTAGGATTATTTAACGAATAAAATTAAGCTGTTTACTCACAAATCATTATTTAACTATAGTTATTTTAAAATATTTATATATTTAATGTAAACGGCGATGTTTGAAAACAAATGAGAAACGATAGGTACGCTTCTACTGCTTCTTCTTTTGTTTATCACTGCAACCAGATCATACTATTTATTGCCAAAGGAACGCAATATTGTAAGGAGGAGCTTTCTTTAATATGGTAATTATAACACTGATAAATATTTGGTGAAACACGACTCTGATTGGTTGTAAAACAGAAATCATTGAAACGTGATTGGTCATTGACTCCCATTTGGGGCATGAGTTAAATAGTCATAAGTAATGCCACGAGTGATTTCCAAATTATCGATAAATTCACGACTCACGAAGTGAGTAGTGAATTTATCTAGAGAATTTGGAAATCAAGAGTGGCATTTGTTAGGACTATTTAACGAATAAAATTAAGCTGTTTACTCACAAATCATTATTTAACTATAGTTATTTTAAAATATTTATATATTTAATGTAAACGGCGATGTTTGAAAACAAATGAGAAACGATAGGTACGCTTCTACTGCTTCTTTTGTTTATCACTGCAACCAGATCATACTATTTATTGCCAAAGGAACGCAATATTGTAAGGAGGAGCTTTCTTTAATATGGTAATTATAACACTGATAAATATTTGGTGAAACACGACTCTGATTGGTTGTAAAACAGAAATCATTGAAACGTGATTGGTCATTGACTCCCATTTGGGGCATGAGTTAAATAGTCATAAGTAATGCCACGAGTGATTTCCAAATTATCGATAAATTCACGACTCACGAAGTGAGGAGTGAATTTATCTAGAGAATTTGGAAATCAAGAGTGGCATTTGTTAGGATTATTTAACAAATAAATTAAGCTGTTTACTCACAAATCATTATTTAACTATAGTTATTTTAAAATATTTATATATTTTATGTAAACGGCGATGTTTGAAAACAAATGAGAAACGATAGGTACGCTTCTACTGCTTCTTTTGTTTATCACTGCAACCAGATCATACTATTTATTGCCAAAGGAACGCAATATTGTAAGGAGGAGCTTTCTTTAATATGGTAATTATAACACTGATAAATATTTGGTGAAACACGACTCTGATTGGTTGTAAAACAGAAATCATTGAAACGTGATTGGTCATTGACTCCCATTTGGGGCATGAGTTAAATAGTCATAAGTAATGCCACGAGTGATTTCCAAATTTATCTAGAGAATTTGGAAATCAAGAGTGGCATTTGTTAGGACTATTTAACGAATAAAATTAAGCTGTTTACTCACAAATCATTATTTAACTATAGTTATTTTAAAATATTTATATATTTAATGTAAACGGCGATGTTTGAAAACAAATGAGAAACGATAGGTACGCTTCTACTGCTTCTTTTGTTTATCACTGCAACCAGATCATACTATTTATTGCCAAAGGAACGCAATATTGTAAGGAGGAGCTTTCTTTAATATGGTAATTATAACACTGATAAATATTTGGTGAAACACGACTCTGATTGGTTGTAAAACAGAAATCATTGAAACGTGATTGGTCATTGACTCCCATTTGGGGCATGAGTTAAATAGTCATAAGTAATGCCACGAGTGATTTCCAAATTATCGATAAATTCACGACTCACGAAGTGAGGAGTGAATTTATCTAGAGAATTTGGAAATCAAGAGTGGCATTTGTTAGGACTATTTAACGAATAAAATTAAGCTGTTTACTCACAAATCATTATTTAACTATAGTTATTTTAAAATATTTATATATTTAATGTAAACGGCGATGTTTGAAAACAAATGAGAAACGATAGGTACGCTTCTACTGCTTCTTTTGTTTATCACTGCAACCAGATCATACTATTTATTGCCAAAGGAACGCAATATTGTAAGAATACTCTCTAGTGGAGAAAAAATGAAACACATCAAACTGTATATTAATTCATTTCTGATGTCGTATGATGTAAATATGACAATTATATTTTTCTGGATTATTACCTGGGAAAAAATACATTTAAGAAAGTGCAAACAGTGGTTTCTTTTTTTGGTGGTATAATAAATTGCTACAAATGTTTTTATATTAACTCCTGCATGCGCTATGTGTTGACATCTATGCACTATATATACAATCTGGTAGCCGTATTTCTCATAGGCTCAGTCACTGCAAAATAATGGTCAGACCTGTTCAGAATATTAAAAAGGAGGAGCTTTCTTTAATATGGTAATTATAACACTGATAAATATTTCGTGAAACACGACTCTGATTGGTTGTAAAACAGAAATCATTGAAACGTGATTGGTCATTGACTCCCATTTGGGGCATGAGTTAAATAGTCTAGTTAAAGTTCTAAGAATTTAAGAATTCTAGTAAAAAACTATACTTGCTTTTGTTCTAAAATGGGTGGTTATTGAATAAAATGAACCTCTTCCTTGTGATATCAGCAGGAATTGATTTTTTTTAAATAGTGAGAAGTAAAGGAGAACCAAGATTGGGTTATTTTGAAGTAAAAAACTTTTATTTTCGTAATATTTTATGTGAACAGGAAAATATTATTATTAAAACAATCTCCAATTTCAATTTCCTTATTTCAATTACGTATATAGCACAACAGTAATTTAATATTTTTAAAATTCTCTTCTGTTCGATCACTTGACATGAAATGACCCATAAGTAGAAAATTTAATAAATTTTTTGAAGAGAGTTTGTAATAGGATTTATTCTGACATTAATAATATACATATATATGCCTATATTCTTTAATAATTGTTAGAAAACTTCTGTTAATTTTCACAAAGATCAAAGGTTTAATGAATGAAAAATAGTGACTGATAAACAATTTTCTGGTTGTCAGTGTTATAAAGATACTACAGTTTATTGACCAAATCATGGTTCATTTCACATCTAGAATATACAGTAGTGCTGTGTTGTCATGTGTTTTCTGCACAAGTATAAAGGTATAACTGTTTATGTATTATGAAAGATGATTAATTATATTATGAAGTGACTCTCAGCATTGAAATTTAAATCAAGAATTTGTTTTGACAGCTGAAAAATGTATTGAAAAGCTGATGTCAAGCTGATTGGCATTGGGGTTTGAACCTTTGAATGTCTGAATATTGACCATGGATAATGGCATTTTCAGAACCTAGAAATTTCGAAAATAGTTTTCTGGAAAAGTTGGTGGTAAATTCTTGTCTTCTTCTTGTAAGCCCATGTTTTCCCTTGACAGAGACTTAGGTGCTCTCCCCCTACAGGGAAGAATTTGAACCATACTAATATAGTTACACTTGTTTTCATATAGATGACATTTGAGTGGTCCGTGGTCAGCGTTCCACCTCATACTGACATCTAGGAAACCAAGGTAGTACTAGGACGGGAAAATTTGGTAAATTTTGCTTAGAGGCCTTTTCATTCAGGCTTAAGGATCTTTTACGAGCCTGAAAATCTTCAGACTCAGGACCCACGGCTTAAAGTCCCTCCCGGAGGACTTGCTCCTTGGATTTTTCCATCTAAAAAACCCATCGACCCCAGTCGGGTTTGAACCCGCGACCCTTGGGACCAGAGGCAAGGAGCATAACCACTAGTCCATCGCGGCCGGTTCTTAAAATATTAATCTAAAATAAATATAATCACATCCAAATAGATGTAATATTTTATTTTAAAGATGTTCTTTAATATCTCAGGTCATTATTGTTACAATTCAAATGTAGGTGTGAAAGGACTGACAAATTTTGCTCAGAGGTTTCTTATTTCATGCTTGAAGTTCTTTTACATACCTAATATCTATGACACTGGTCTCGTGTCTTTATTTTTCTTCTAAAAAAAAAAGGCAAATTCAAAATGTTTATGCACTGAAAAATTTATCAACCCCACTCAGTTTTGTTCCTGTGAATCTCGTAACCACTAGTTTATTAGGAATGATCCTTTGGAAAGGAAGTAAAGCCATGAGATCTGTGTTGTAGATTTATGATGAATGTAATAGAACCTCATTCTTGAAATTAAATATCATCACAGTACATTCACATATTTAGGCCATTTGTTGACCTGTTTCAGCCTCAAGAGAAAACACCATCCAAAAGTCTTTTGAGTGGACGTCCTGGTCTTCTTCTTCCTGCAGGTTGATATCTTAACATTTGTTTGGGTATCCTGTGATCTTCCATTTGATGAACATGTTGCATCCATCTTGACTTATAATCAGAAATTTTGTTTTCTAAAGGTTCCATGTGTAATTCTTCTAAGATGTCTTCATTTTTTTTTGTGATTTAGTAGTGTGTATCCTGCAGTCCTCCGAAGGTATCTCATTTCAGCAGATTTAAGTCTCTATATATTCTGTTTCAGTGTCCATACTTTGCTACCATACAAAAGAGTTGGAATAGCCAGTGTTTTATACACTTTTAGTCTTGAATGTTTTTGGACTAACTGTGGCTTGAAGATAGAATTTATTAACCCTAAAATTCTTAACAAATTTTATATTTTTGTATTTACATCTTTTTCTTCTTCATATGAGATATTGCATCCTAGATATGTAAAATAATTCACCTGCTCCAAAATATTGTCAAATATAATTTTACTTCTGACAGGATCTACACCTTGAAATGCCATAATTTTTGTTTTTTCTGTAGGTATCTTCAATCCATATTCTTCTGTAATTTTGTTAAGTTCATACAGACATTTCTGCAGATTATCTTCTGAATTTGCAATTATTATTAAATGTCTCTGAGCAAAATCTATCAGGTTTTTTTACTCACCTTTTCTTTGAATCATAATTCTAACGTGATATGTTAAAGAGAATTGGTTAAATAAAACATTGGTGCTGCTAATGTATTCACTTATTAGTATTAAATATCCTAATTACTTAATGAATTTGTACTGGGAAGCCAGACATGAGCTACCAACAGTCTCGGCCATTGCATACTAATATGTTTTAGTACTGTAATAATAAATCCATGGCGCAACAGCTCCAAAGAGCCAAGGCCAACTTGTGTTTTGAGTCGCTTGCGAGCAGAAGGTAGTATAGGGAGTGATAAATTGTTAGTATGTTGCAGTCTCTCAGTTTTGACTTTTCTTAATTGAATTTCGCCATTTTTATATATACAGTAAAACTTGCTCAAAGCAGAATCGCATGGGACCTTCTTTTTTCTGCATTAGACAAAATTCCGCAGTTTAAAAAATATAACTTATCAATAATCGTAGTTTATAGAGTACTGTATATGTCTTTTTTTTATGTACCTTGGATTAATTGTTCTGCTACCATTGAAAAGTGAAGTATAGTATGTACAAGCGACTTTAACGGTAACACGCAAAGAAAATGGTCCCGTTTTGTCAGCGTTAAAGATGTCTCTTAGGTGCGTATTCTGAAATCAAAGTATGCAGTTTTGGTTTCTGCTCACTAACTACACTTTTGTCCACATCATTTGATTCCCCGCAAATTTCATTCCACACTACATTATGTCGTTTTTTAAAAGTGTCCAGCCAACCTGAAGATGCCTTGAAATCGCTATTCCCTAAGGATTTAGCAACAGCTAGAGCTTGACTTGGGAGCATCAGTTTGGAAATTTGGAGATTTTTTTTTTTAGCTTTCTCTTCTTTTGACCATTTCCTGGCATCCATTCATTCATTATTTTTTTCTTTTTGTTTAAACTCTCATAAACTTGAGTTTTTCTCACATTTAAATTTAGCCATTATTTTGGGCTCTGGGTTTTTTTTATATTCAATCACTTTCACTTTTTCATTTAATGACAATGAAACATACATTTAGCCATCTTTATTCCATAAATTCAGAACACTACCTGTGAAAGATCGGTCACAGAACTTAAATTAAGATTTTACAGAGCAATGGTTATATGTAAGACAGGTACAGTATCTGTATTTTATATAATGGGTGTGCAGTGAGGCCGAAAGAAAATTTCAGGTACAGGTGGAATTCACCCGGCAGCTTTTTTTTGCATTAATGGGTATTCCGTGAAGTGGAAACTAATATATTCTCTCTCTATCTTTCTGCTTTATATTTTTTTTTTTCCATGAATTGTATAGAAATATCCTTCTGTTTCCGCATAGGACTCTTCAGTTTTATGCAAAATAAATACATGTAAAATTACTATTATTTTGCCAGGACCAATAAATTTGTTCACATTGGACAGATTTCCGCATTATTCACGTTCCGGATTAAACAAGTTTTACTGTAGTAGTTACTCAGTTGACCTCAGAAGCCTGAGTTAATTCTGTTTCAGATTCTATACTCATAAAAAAATTATTTGTTGTAGCTGGTCTCCTGGAAATATCAGCCAGATGCATAGGGCCTAACCATTATACCACAAAGGTGGTAATTTTATTATGTATTAATTAATTATTAAAGTTTTCAACTATATGCATCTGGCTGATATTTCGGGAGACCTGAGCTTAATTCCCAGCTACAACAAATAATTTTTTTATGAGTATAGAATCTGAAACAGAATTAACTCAGGCTTCTGAGGTCAACTGAGTAACTACTACAGTAAAACTTGTTTAATCCGGAACGTGAATAATGCGGAAATCTGTCCAATGTGAACAAATTTACTGGTCCCCGCCGAAAATAACAGTAATTTTACATGTATTTATTTTGCATAAAACTGAAACAGTCCAATGCGGAAACAGAAGGATATTTCTATACAATTCATGGAAAAAAAATTATAAAGCAGAAAGATAGAGAGAGAAATATATTAGTTTCCACTTCACGGAATATCCATTAAGACAAAAAAAGCTGCCGGGTGAATTCTACCTGTACCTGAAATTTTCTTTCGGCCTCACTGCACACCCATTACACAAAATACAGATACTGTACCTGTCTTACATATAACCATTGCTCTGTAAAATCTTAATTTAAGTTCTGTGACCAATCTTTCACAGGTAGTGTTCTGAATTTACGGAATAAAGATGGCTAAAATGTATGTTTCATTGTCATTAAATGAAAAAGTGAAAGTGATTGAAGATAAAAAAAAAAATCAACTATATATGCATGAATGGGGAATGAAAGACGTGCAAGGAAGCTTCTTGTAGGAAAACCAGAGGGAAAACGCCCAGTCAATAGACCAAGAATGAGGTGGGAGAATAACATTAACTATGATTTGAGGGAAGTAGGTTATACAGGATCGGCCGTGGTGGATTAGTGGTTATGCTCCTTACCTCTGGTCCCGAGTGTCGCGGGTTCAAACCCGGCCAGGGTCGATGGATTTTTTAGTATGGAAAAATCCAAGGAGCAAGTCCTCCGGGAGGGACTATAAGCCATGGGTCCCAAGTCTGAAGATTTTCAGGCTCATAAAAGATCCTTAAGCCTGAATGGAAAGGCCTCTAAGCAAAATTTACCAAATTTCCCATCCTACTACTACCTTGGTTTCCTAGATGTCAGTATGAGGTGGAACACTGACCACAGACCACTCAAATGACATCTATACAAAAACAAGTGTAACTAAATTAGTATGGTTCAAATTCTTCCGTGTAGGGGGAGAGTGCCTAAATTTCTGTTAAGGGAAACATGGGCTTACAAGAAGAAGGTTATACAGTGGTGATTGGAAAACATTGGCTCAGGATAGGGATGTATGGAGAGCTTATGTCCGCGCGGCCATGAACCTACGGGTTCGATAGTGTCAGTGAGTTAGTTAGTTTCAACTACATATCTTCTTGTAAGCCCATGTTTTCCCTTAACAGAGATTTAGGCGCTCTCCCCTACAGGGAAGAATTTGAACCATACTAATTTAGTTACACTTGTTTTCGTATAGATATCATTTGAGTGGTCCGTGGTCATCGTTCCACCTCATTCTGACATCTAGGAAACCAAGGTAGTACTAGGATGGGAAAATTCGGTAAATTTTGCTTAGAGCCTTTTCATTCAGGCTTAAGGATCTTTTACGAGCCTGAAAATCTTAAGACTCGGGACCCACGGCTTGAATTCCCTCCCAGAGGACTTGCTCCTTGGATTTTTCCATCCTAAAAAAATCCATCGACCCCGGCCGGGTTTGAACCCATGACCCTCGGGACCAGAGGCAAGGAGCATAACCACTAGTCCACCGAGGCCGATAGTTTCAACTTTATGTAATGTGTAAAAGACATGGCAAAAACAGCATGCAAATCATACATAAGTAGAAATGAAAAAACTTCAATGCTAAAAAATCAATTATAATGTAAATTAAATTATAAAAAATTTAAAGTCAGTCTATGATATGTCTGTTTAAAAGTCTTCTTCATATCAGAGAACATGCAATAAAAATTTGTGCTTTTTAAAACTACTTTTTAAAAAAAATGTGTTTTTCATAATGTGCATTTAAGTATTTAAAATGTAAATCCTCTGTTTTTAGACAGATTTCTAACATTCTTCTAACATTCTTAAATAAACTATGGGAAGGGAGATACATTCCTGTAAGTTGGACAAAATCTATTATAATACCAATATTTAAAAAAGGAGACAAGAAAAACTGTGAAAATTATAGAGGCATCAGCTTACTAAATACTGGATACAAAATTTACACCAATGTAATTAAGAACAAATTATACAAACATCTTAACAGCCTCCTCAGCGAAGAACAGAATGGCTTTCGTAAAGGTTGATCCTGCTGTGATGGTTATTTCTCCATGAAATTATTAATATAAAAACACAGGGAGTTCAATGTAGAAACACATTTAGCTTTTGTTGACTTCAAAAAAGCCTTCGACAAAATCAATAGGAATAAACTGTTGGAAATATTAGCTGACAACAATCTACCACAACAGCATATTTTAAATTTATACAATATCTATAAAACAAATTTGATTTCAGTTCGAATCAATAACACACAAATAGAATGGACCGAAATTAATAGGGGCGTAAGACAAGGATGTGGCCTCTCGCCCTTGCTCTTTATCATATACATGGATAGAATATTCCAAGATTGGCGACAGATGAGACACGGTTCTATCCAAATTAATAGAAACCATAAAATAAACTCCTTGCTTTTTGCAGATGATTTGGTATTAATAGTACCATCAGAAACAGATTTACAGTATTCTCTATACAATTTTAATATAATTGCAAAAAGGTACAATATGGAAATCAATACAAAGAAAACTAAAGTGATGGCCTTTTGTGGGAAATACCCTATACCTAGCAAAATTGTTTTGGATGATGAAATTTTAGAACGAGTAAACGAATTTAATTACGCATTTCGGTTATAATTTAACATTTGAAGATGAAGCTGATATATCAAAGAAAATCACAAATTTTGCAAAAAAAAAACACCAGGGATAATTAACAGTATAATGAAACCATCATTAGTACAGAAGAACACAAGAATATGGCTTTATAAGGTTCTCGCAAGACCAGTATTAAGATATGGTAGTGAAACATGGGCAATACGAAGAAGAGATGAAAGCCGAATAACAGCAATTGAGATGCGATTTATGCGCCGTACAGCAGGCTACACAAAGTGGGACCATAAAAGAAATGAGGAAATTATGGAAGAGTTGCATGTAGAACCCATTCTTCACCATATACAAAACTACCATAACAACTGGAAAGCCCATCTTCAACGAATGCCGTCTCATAGAATTCCAAGAGCCGTGCTTTCTTTACAGCCCCCAAGGCAAAAGATCGCTGGGACGTCCATAAAAGCGCTGGATGGAAAATTCCTCTTTGAGACCGTAACAGGCCTCATGACCTAATACTTGCATAGGATGATGATGATGATGATGCATTTAAGTATCACAAAAAGTTACAATTTTAGATACAAAAAAAATTAGCCTATTTCTGTTACTAATATTTTTCTTTTATGCCTGTTTTGTTTTCTCAGGCTGAATTCACTCTTGTATCTTGCAATTTAATGTCAGTACCTTACACTGTCATATTTTATATAATTTTCTTTTCTTTACAGGTATTTTTTCCTGATGTTGAACGGGCAGAATGGCTAAACAGGTAAGTAAGTTCAACCAATTTCTTCAAACATTAAAATTTGAATATGTGACGTAAGGAATTGTATTTACATGAAATATTGATTATCATCAGGCATCAGTCATCCATAATGTTAGTATCATATTTTCTCCATTTAAATAATTTAAATTTCAGTTTGATTTTTAAGCATGTACAGTACATATTTCTCTCCAACATAATTATATAACAGGAATGACAGTAATATAATTAGATCTTAATAGATTGTAAAACTTATTTTATCTTATAGGTAGACGTCAGATTTGTAGGTTCTAAAAATCTTATTTTAGGTGCCTAAAATAAGTTTGTTCATATGTAAAAAAAAAAAAGTTCTAAGAATATACTTTAGGCAGATTCAGATTTATTAATTTTAGTATGCATCAATTATAAAGATGTTAATTATTATTATTTTGATTAACTGATAAAGTTTAAAATTTATGAAATTACATTATATTAAATATAATATATTATAAAATAATAATTATTAAATACTAACTTTTATTAGTTGAATGCAGACTTTCACGGCCAGTAATCATAATGTTGAGTGATTCCGGGTTCCGTGGCTCGCCCACTCACCCTGCACCCACCACTAATACAACGTCCATAACGTCCTCAGCGCTCACTCTAAGTAGATCTTCCGACCAGGAAACACGCCTAGAAGCACTCGCCACTGAAGATGCCCTCCGCAGTTGAGGGCGAAACGTCTGGTATCAACACCAACTATGGACCACGGCCACATAACCCGGAATCACTCAACATTACTAACTTTTATTCTTGTTTAGTGTATTTAAAAATTGTAAACACAGAAAAATAGTAGGCCTACGTATTAAACACATTAAATCTGCATAGTTAAGTATGTACTTTAGAGGGAAATGTGATACAAAATTAAATCACCCTGTTTTTTAGCCGGTCAATGGACATCATCATACTAGTGACACACACACTGTGGGGATGTTTTCAGAGAATCCGGAAGTTTTAACATAGCATCCCGTGTATCTGTTTTTCTTCGGGTCATGTAATTGTTTTACAGCTTCTCGCTTGATAGTCAGATTTTGTTTGAAAAATATTTCAAGATAATGAAAACAAATACATAAATATTTTAGTTTCTTGGGATGAAATGAAGACATTTTTATTCCATTTTATGATAAAATATAGGAATTTTAGGAATGTAGGCCAGAGTAGGTTCTAACATTAATTTAGGCATTTTTAGGCACTGTAAGACCACCATTTTATATCATATAGATATATGTAATGTGTAAATACTTCTTCCTCTTCCTTCCAAGTATTAGGCTAAGTCCTGTTATGATCCTATAGAAAATTTTCCCTCCAGCGTTTCATGGGACGGCCCAGAGATCTTCGTCCTCTTTGGTATATAATTATAAACAGCTTTGGGGATCCGATTTGAACTCATTCTTTCAATATGGTGTTTCCAATTTTGTTGGTACTGTTTAATATATTCCAAAATTGGCAGTCTTCAATTCTTTTAAAATATTGGTGTTCCTTTTCCGATCCCATCTGGTGTAACCCGCTGTTCTGCGCATGAATCTCATTTCACAAGCCGTTATTCTGCTTTCATGTTGTCTTTTTAGTGTCCATGCTTCACTACCATAGGTCAACACTGGTCTAGCCAAAGTGTTATATAAATGTAGTCTGGTGTTTTTTTGCACAAGGGATGGTTTCATAACTTGATTAATAATTCCCAAACTTTTATTATAACTAGTAATTTTTTCAGGGATATCCTTTTCATCCCAGATAGAGAGATAATATCCAAGATATTTAAATAGATTATATCTCTCTAAAATTTTATTCTGGAGACAGATTTTACTTTGTATGGGGTCCTTCCCATGAAATGTCATAATTTTAGTTTTGTTAATTGATATTTCCATATTAAATTTGGCAGCTATTTTTTGTAAATTATAAATTAATTGTCTGCAAAAAGAATAGCATCGAGTTTGAGGTTCCTATTGATGGGTATATATCCCCATTGTGTTTTCCTCCATTCGTTTATCATTCTATTCATGTATATAATGAAAAACACCACTGAAAATCCACATCCCTGTCTTACTCCAGTGTTGAACTTTTTCCAAGAAGATAGTTTGCCATCTTGTTTAACAGAGATTTCATTATCTTACGTGTAAATACAACTCTTGCCTATGTGTAAATACAACTTCATTTTAAGTTATCTCTTCAGGAACAAAATAGGTTTTTGCCTAAAATCTGAGGTCTACTTATAAGGTATTTCCTTTTGCATTGGAACTGTCCCTTCATTAAGTTGTTATGAATAACTGTATCTTTTATAAATGCTTTAACATTCCCTCATTCAGGGTGATAATGCTTATGAAAGTACCATATCTCTTTGCAGTCCTTTAGTGCAGGTAATGTTGCAATGAGCAACAAAAAGAATGAGCCAACTGGTGATTGTAAAATTAACTGGTCTATATTCTAGTAAATTATCTGAAATAAATTATACTGCACTGCACAATTCTGCTATCATTAGTGAAAGGCATTCTTCTACTCTCTGAACCAGGCTGTTGAAGGTTTAACACAGTGATAGAAGTAGTATTGTACTTCATAAGCATGAGGTGAAGAATTCAAGTCAAAACAGTCCCAAGATTTGTTGTTAGTATTTTATTTCTAGTTACACAAGTACTTTCATTTTTTTCTCTTTATGAAAAATAATGATGATTATGTGGAATTGTTATTGCCCAATATTTGTGGGACTTAAATGGACTAGGTCTCTAAAGAAATAAAATGTATTAATTGGACATCCTTCCTCCCAAACATTCAATGAAAACCAAAAAAGGCAATAAATGAATTAATGTAAGAAACAAAAGCTCGAAAATCTAGAATGGATAGAATACAAAATAAAAAAATAAGGGAAATTATGGGTGTACAAGAGGACATCATAGACATTATAGAAAAGAAAAGATTGCAGTGGTATGGTCATGTTAAAAGAATGCCAGAGCAAAGATTGCCAAAAATTGTTATGGAATGGATCCCAATGGAAGAGAGGAAGACCAAAGAAAACTTGGATAGAAGGGGTACAAGCAGCTATGAATATCAGAGGAATGAAGGAAGATCAATGGATGGACAGAGAGGAATGGCATTTGGTTTCCGGAAGACAGCGGCAGCTGCCATGATACCAGATGATGATGATGATGATGATGATGATAAGAATCAAAAAGACTTCTCAAACTAATATGTTGTCCACTTATCATCAGTTCAGTAACAGCATTGTAATTTACCTCAACATGGAATCTATAGGATTGCGAAAGAATCTTCGATCAAGGCAACCTCTTGGCATACATATAGAAATCTATTTCATAATTCATCTCTGCTTCTAGGTTGTCCAGGAGCATAATGTCCTGTTCAATTTCTCCCAGCAAATCAGATCATGATCCAGGACATGGTGCACCATATGGTTATCCTGTTGATACACAAGTATTTCTTCAGGATAATGCCTTCAGGCAAGAAGGGACCAGTTTATTCTGTAAATATGTAGATAGGCAACTGTGGTAAATTTACCATAGATGCATTCTAGATCATTAGTCCGTTTGTATTGACATCCACTTCCAATATGATATGCTTATGTTAGCTGATCTTTGATACCAAGTTACAAAGAAAACTTAATGTCAGAAGGCAATCCATGCAATAGACAAGAATTGCTAGGAGTTAAGATGGTTACATCAGCAGAGAAAATAACATTTCTCCGATTGTAGCCGTCTTGATTACAAACGAACTTAAGGAGACTGATCAAGCTTAGACACAGGTCAATGTGCCCTAATAACATGACACAGTTTCTATGGAACTCATAAATTTATACTCACAGTTCCTATCTCCGTGAAGAAATCTCTGGATTTCCAAGAATTGCATCATTTCTTACCTCTTTACTAACACTAAATTGATAAGCCCATCTCTTATCTGTGGACATAGGAACTCTTACCACTCTAGCAGCAAAAGCAGAGTGCCTGGTGTGAATTAATGCTTTAAGCTTTGATGCTGATCATGTTTGTCATTTTGAAATGTTATAAGACAATGAATAGTTTGTATTTATTTATGAAATGTTTTAAAACAGTACTGTTAAAACTACATCAGTCTGATCAAAAACTGCATCCCAGTCTGAGTGTATAATTTTTGTCTTCAAATATGATTTATCCATCATTGAGATGTGAATAATAAAAACATCGAAAGAATCCGTACTTTCTTTAAAATGTAATGTATTGGGCAAGGCATTTAATGACCTATAAATTGGTAAAAAATGCATTTATGACCTAAAAAATACAAAAAATGACCAATAAAATAAAAAAAATGACAAATGAAAAGTTAAGAATTACCAATAAAAATACTATTTATTAGATTAAGTACTCACTTAATTACTGAATTACATAAAATTTAAACTTAACATCAAAATATTAAAAGAAAAATATTAAAAATACATTTTAGAGTACCTTTTATTGCAGATAATCCATTTCAATTACACACTGTACTTTTACAACAATTTTGAATTGCAGTTAACAATCAAAATAGGGGTAGAAGTTAGCATAACCTCTAAGAAATTGAATAAAATTTCTAGAAGTGGGCAAGTTCTTAAGCACGTACTTTGAAAAATAGGGGTAGTAGTTAGCAAAACATCTACTTAATTCCAAGAAATTGTATTGACAAGGAAAAAAAAATACTGAATTATAATAAAAATCTCAAATCAAATACAAATAATGTCACAGCCTTCCGGAAAAATGCTCAAAATGACCTAAAAGTTGCCAAAAAATGACATATCCCTAGAAAAGTTAAGAAAATGCAAAAAAATGCCCTAATGAATTGCTTTTATTTAATCCATTTTTTTAATGTCATACATTTTCATATATGCCAGCAATGTTTCAGCCTTCATAAGAAAAGATGCAAAATCATTAATTGCCTTGCCCTAGTAATGTAAAATTCTCAAATAAATGTCTTCTTGATAAAGAAGCCACCATTTGCAAAGGTTTCATAGCATTTGGTGCACAGGAATTGACAATGTATATAAGAGAAAAATTTGCATTTAGATTGGAACTTGCCCAGATTGCTCGGTCGGTAGAGCGTTGGCCTAGAAAGCCAAAGGTCCTGGGTTCGAATTCCAGTCTGAGCATATAATTTTTCTCTTCAAATGTGACTATTAAAACTATATGTTTATCAGATTTTTCATGGGATTATGATGTGATTGTTATCTAGTTATCATTCAGGAACATTCTGAAAGATGTTGCCATTCTCACTGGTTTTATTAAATAGTATTTTTATGTAGTACCTTAATATTATATCAAATTATACATCACATTATTGTTGTTATTAAAAAGATTCCAACTATTAATTTTGGTATACACTGCTGAAAATATAATTTCATGAGAATAATGATATGAAATATGAATGTAAAAAAACAAGGATTGTTGGATGGTTTTATGCATCAACCGGCCATGCACCATTAAGAAAGTTTCGAAAAAAATACATTTAAAGTTTAAGTCAATATTCACTATTTATTGTAGTGCCAAACTAACAATACTGGATATTGCAAGTTATTTTCCTTGTTTGACAGTTACGTATCAACAATCTAAGAGTGGGAACATTTGGTGCTTAGCTGCATGATGCAAATTTTAGATTGGCATTTATGAAGATGTGGTTTCATAGCCATTTGTTACAAAACATAAAATCTCAGATAGGACTGATGGCATTTACATTTTTCTTTAATAATAAGGGTTTTCTTGTTTTAGTTAGCAACATTTCAACCATAGATTTAAGGAATGCACCTGCAGCCCCTTTTCGGTGTTTGACAGTTAAATTGTCCCCATCTCAACATACCCCTTCCACCTCAGACCTTTTAAAATCACGTTTCTCTTTGAACTGCAATACACTCAAAATAACACATTGTAATGCACAGTCACTCCTGTCCCACTTCTCAGAATTCCAAACTATATTTTCAACACTAAATCTGCATGCCATTTTAATTTCTGAAACATGGCTGAAAAATACCCTTCCTTCTTCTCTTGTAAACATGCAAAATTACATCTTGATTAGGAATGACAGATTCGGGAAAAATGGAGGCGGTGTGGCGATGTATATACGTTCCGATCTAGAACCGAAAATTGTATCCCATTCGCCTAGTGAATACTCGTCTCGACCCGAATACCTATTTATAGAAATTAGAGCGAAAATGCAGAAATGTTTATTAGGAGTAGTTTATAAGCCCCCAAATGTCGGTCACCTGCATGACATTGAAACAGTTCTCCAAAATCTGATACCATCTTATGAACATGTAATTGTACTAGGAGACTTCAACACGAACCTATTAGCCACAAATTCTTACAACACTATACAACTACAGACAATGTTCCAGTCATGCAATATGACAATACTGCCTTCAGAACCAACCCATCATACTAGGTATTCTGACACACTACTAGACTTAATTATAACAAATAATCCTCAAAAAGTTATAACTAGTGGACAGATAGAAGCTCCAGGCATCTCTGCACATGACTTAATATACATTTAATATTCACTCCTTTGCTCTAAACGTAGACCTAGACTTGTAACATACAGAGACTTGAAACATATAAATTATTGCGCAATTAATTGATGACGCTGCAAAACTACCTTGGAACAACATATGGACACTTAGAACTGTAGACGAGAAAGTTGAAAATTTTATTGACATGATTTTACAATTGTATGACAAAACACGCACCTATCAAGACTAGACGTATAAACAGACCACCTGCACCTTGGATGTCTGATAATATCCGCTTGCTTATGACTGAGAGAGACGTAGCATTCAGGAAATACAGGAGGAACAAAGAACTGACAGACTTACAGACATACAAACATCTGAGAAATAAAGTCAACCAGACTATAAGGAATGCAAAACTAAGATATGCCCATACTATTATTACACAATCTATGTCCAACTCAGCTGACATGTGGAAAAATTTAAAATCAATAGGCCTCTGTCAAAATAAACTACAGGTAGAAACAGCTGACCTACCACTAGATGAGTTTAATGACCATTTTACCCGCCTCCCTTCTGACAACACCTCACAACACAAACGACAGACAATAGATGAACTAATGTCATATTCCCAACCTACCCGAGACAAATTCTTTTTTTCCTATATCTCACCTGATGACGCCAAAAGAGCAGTAATACGTATTAAATCTAAAGCACAAGGAATAGACAATATAACAATAACTCTCCTGCAAAAAATAATAGACATTATTCTCCCAACAATAACCCACATTTTTAATGCCTCTATAATGACTGGGACTTATCCCAGACTCTGGAAAATGGCTCTAGTTCGTCCTACACCGAAATCAAACACTCCCACAACACTCGATGATTATAGACCAATTAGTATTCTTCCCTGTTTATCTAAAGCACTGGAACACATAATACACTCACAGTTAACAGACTACCTCACCACACACGACTTACTTGATGAACATCAGTCTGGTTTTAGAACAGGACATCACACAAGTACTGCACTACTTGACATTGTAGAGGACATAAGAGACTCAATGGACAAAAGCAAACTCACCGCAATAGTCCTACTCGACTACAGCAAAGCCTTTGACACAGTAGATATAGACTTAATGCTAGCGAGACTAAAGACACTACATCTGTCGGAAAACTGCCTTGATTGGTTTGCATCTTACCTCACTAATCGTCAGCAATCAGTTTCTGTTAATAATCGCATTTCTTCCTGGCGCTTGGTGAGGAAAGGGGTACCTCAAGGCGGCGTCCTCGCTCCTCTTCTCTTCTCGATTTATATTAATGACGTGACCAAGAAACTACAAAACTGCAAGCATCATCTTTACGCCGACGACCTACAGATTTACACACACTTTAGGCCTGACGAAATTAATGAATATATTGACAAAGTAAACACTGACCTCAGGCATATATCTTTATGGTCCAGACAATATGGGCTGAAACTAAATGTAAACAAAACGCAAGCAATAATTATCGGACATCCAAGGCTATTACACCTCATAAACAATGGCAATATGCCGGCTGTCATATTAGATAATGAACAAATTCCTTATACCGACGTCGTTAAAAACTTGGGATTTTACTTAGATTCTAATTTAAAATGGCATGAGCAAGTAAAACAAACATCTAAAAGGATCTTCTCCATAATGCATTCCCTAAAGCGACTTAAAAACATTTTCTTCCTACAACTCTTAAAAGAATTTTAATCCAAACTTTAGTGATGCCGCATTTTGACTACTGTGACGTTCTACTAACTGACATAAGTGACGGATTGTCGGACAAACTGCAGCGTGTCCATAATATGTGTATCAGATTCATATTTAATGTTCGAAAATACGATCACATTTCTCCATTATTCCACGAATTGTCATGGCTACATCTAAAAGAGAGAAGAAAATCGCACTGTCTAATTCTCCTATTTAAGATCCTACATACCTCGATTCCCAATTATTTATCATCCCGTTTCCAGTATCTATCCTCAAACCATAACTTAAACACAAGATCACAACATAGTCTCTTACTTAATATACCGCAACATAGGACATCACATCACTCCATGTCATATACCATCTCCACTTCTCGCAACTGGAATTCCCTACCACAAGAAATAAGGGGCTGCCGGACATTGGCATCTTTTAAAAGAAATCTAAATTTATATTTGCTCTAAACTCGACTTCATTATTATCCAGTGTAAGATATATATATTAATTGGTGTTTCCCGTATAATGTATCATATTATATTATATTATTATTATTATTATTATTATTAATATTATCGTATCATTATTGTTATTACCCTATAAAATGTTGTTTGTACATGACATTTACATTGCTACATTTATTGTATCTTTAACTGTTTATAATTAGTATAGTGTATATCTATATTTGTCGAATATTTATTTGTATTTGTGCTGGTTGAGTGGAAGAGAGGGCCTTATGGCCTTAACTCTGCCAGAATAATAAAGTATTATTATTATTATTATTATTATTATTATTATTATTATTATTATTATTATTATTATTATTATTATTATTATTATTATTATTATTATTATTATGTTTAAAGATTTGGTGCTATAAGTATGCATACACTTACTTAATGAGCCAGTGCAATAGATGGAATCAAAATCTAAATTTTTTTAAATGGTGCTTAGCCAGCATGCCATCGTCCTATTAAGGATTTAAAACATATCACATAAAAATAGCTTTAATCTCTTTGTTATTGAAATGATAAAGCTTTGACAACTTATCTACATGATTTTACATTATGCTTGCAAGTATGGAGTTGTAACAGATATCTTCATTAAATTGTATTTAAAAGTTGAAAGTCTAGTAGAAAGTATTTACAATACATTCTTATCTCAAACATGTTTTATTCATTAAGCCATATACAGCCTTTAAAAACAATAAAATATGCATCATACTAAGGCAAGCTCAATTTGAGTATGTGCTGAATATAGTGGCTGGGATTTAGATATATATTAATTGGCTCATTATTTTTGTCGCTAGCCTCTTAATTTTTATATAGGCTAAACATTTTCATTTTTAATTTGAGAAATTTAGTTAATTTCTGTGCTCAAGTGATAGTGATTTGTGGATCACGTTGTCTGAATACACTATGAGATATATTTTTATGAACTTACATTTTTATGTTAGGTTGTACAAACAATCAAATATCTATTGTTTTAAACCAAAATTACAGTGGAATGAAATTAATGAATGAGTTGGAGAAAATGCTTTAACATCTATAGATTGAATCACTATCCATTTTGGGAGAAATCCTAGAAAGGGAGGTAATCCCCCTAAAGAGAGAAGGGATAGGAACAGTAAGATTTTTATTATTTTTTTTTTTCATTATTAATTAAAAAGGTTTGGTTAATAAAAGAGATCTATAAAGAGTACATAATTAGAATAATTGCAAGGGTTAAAAGTGAATAAATAGCAAAATAGACTAGTCACAGATACATCTTACCTCATAACCTCCAACTGAGTTTAACTGAAGATGGAAATAAAACTATACTTTTGAAACCAGTATCGTGAAGACACACAACTTTATGAGGTGAGATGTTAAAGTATTTTCTACATCTCATTCATTAATCGAATATCTAAACCATAGCTGGGCCCAGTTTGTTTGGATAATCAGTGCTTCACTATATTTTAATTGAGTGATAAAAGGAAGATGTTGGCTTCATCTTTATGCTTCAACAAAATGTTTTTTTTTTCCTGAAAAAAAAAACAGGATTTATGAGAAAAAAATATGTATGGCTTTACTTTTTTTTTTCAAAATAAAAATTCTCTAAAGCCCTGTATTATCAACTTCATATTGTTTCCTTGTAATAGTCAAAATTAGGTTCTCAGAGAATGATTTTTAAATATGAAAAAACAAATTTTAGTCTGATTAGCTGTCCTGGGATCTTACAAATATTAACCTGAAATGATAATATATCAGCAAATTTACTTATAAACTTTTTTTTTCTTACTTTGTTGCTTTTATGGCTTAACATTATGTTCATCTGAGCTCTTGTGAAACAAAATGCAATTGTAAAATTCTTATGTTATTTTGATAAAGAGATTGTTCGACACATTTAAAAATTCATTTTTTCATGCATTAAAATTAATAGCAGGATATCCTGCATTTGTTTCCTTGTTGTAAAGATAAGTTTTGCGGTAATAATTATGATTAGTTTATTTCCTGAATTCTACACCACAAATGTCTCTTACATAATCTCTCATTATTATTATTATTATTATTATTATTGCTATTATTGGAAATAATTGATTATTTTACCAATCTATAAGAAAAGGGATCAAATTAATTGCAACAACTAAAGGGGCTTCTTTACTTTCAACTTCGTACAAAATTCTAACAAATATATTAATATTAAGAATTACCCCCTACATAGACAACATAGGTAATCGACAATGTTGTTTTAGAAGAAACACATCTACAATAGATTAGACTTTTAGTATAAGACTGATTTTAGAAAAGAAATGGGAATGTTATGGCACTATGCATCAATTACGTGTAGACTTAAAAAAAGTCATATGATTCAGTTAAGAGGGAGAAGTTATATTGTGCCCTGCTGGTTTTCGTAATTCCTAAAAGTTAAACTTATTTGAATGTGTCTAAATGGCTCAAAGAGTAGGGTGTATGTAGGTAAACAGTTTTCAGATACTTTTGAAATTCACAATGGGTTAAAGCAAGAGGATGCACTATCTCATCTATTATTCAATTTTATACTAGAGCATTCCATTAAATCTTTAGAGGATGAAGAAGGCCTACAACTCAATGGCATTAATAAGCTGTTAGTTTATGCTGATGATGTACTATTGTTAGGCATAGTGAGGAGATACTAAGGGCCAACACGCGCACACTATTGAGTGTGAGAAATTGGGGCTGGAAGTAAACATCATTACGACAAAATATATATTCACACATATAAATATGTTACATAATGGAAATGTACAGTTAATGACAAATGAGGGATATTTTGAAGAAGTGCCTGAATGCAAATACCTAGGAACAATAATCACAAATAGGAATGAGATGCACAAAGAAATTAAACATAGGCCCAATTCTGGAAATGTGTGCTATTATACATTATAGGGACTCTTGTCGTCCCAACTCTTTTCAAAAAACGTTAAACTGAAAATATATAAAACTGTTATTCTACCAGTTATATTATATGGATGCAAAACATGGACTTTTACTTTAAGGGAGGAGAACTAGTGTTTTCAATAGGATTTGAGAATAAAGTTCTCAGGAAACTTTTTGGACCAAAGAGAGATGAACAGACAGGCAGATGGAGAAGACAACATAATGGTGAGCTACATGATCTTTATAGGAAACCAGATCGCTATAATAAGTACAGTTAAGTCTCATTGACTGCAATGGTCAGGACATGTGGCATGAATGGGGAATGAAAGAGGGGCATGAAAACTTCTTGTAGGAAAATCGGAGGAAAACGCCCAGTTGGTAGACTAAGAATGAGGTGGGAAAAAACATTAACCATAATTTGACACAAGTAGATTATACAGGGAATGATTGGAAAACATTAGCTAAGGTAGAGATGTATGGAGAGCTTATGTCCATGCGGCCATGAACCTATGGTTTTGATAGCACCAGCGAGTTGTTATTAATGACAGTCCTGGAGGACTAGTGGTTACCATGCTCACTTATAATTTCAAGGTATGCATGTTTGAAATGGCTATGGTGATGGATTTTCGAGGATGTGAAGATCCTGAGAATAGTCTCTTTCAGAAGGGAAGTGAAGTCATGACCTTTGTGTCATAGATTTTACGGCACATAAAAGAACCTGAAAAAACCTATGAGTAAAATTTAAATTTCATTGCTAAGTTGTTAGGAATGTTAAATAAAGATTATTGTTTTATCATTATTATTATTATTTTTATTACTATTATTATTATTATTATTATTATTATTATTATTATTATTATTATTATTATTATTATTATTATTATTGCTGCTGCAGTTACTCCTCATGATGCTGCTTATGCTACTACTACTACTACTACTACTAATACTACTCTTACTACCATAGCTACTGCTTCTGCTATTACTTCTACTACTGTTATTACTGCTGCTACACTACTCTTATTACTGCTTGTAATGCCACTACTACTAACACTACTTCTATTCATATATTCTATTGCTGATAATGCTGCTGCTACTACTACTACTACTACTACTACTACTACTACTACTACTACTGCTGTACTACTCTTACTAAAACTACTGCTAATTACTGTGTTAATGCAACTACTACTGCTAACATCACTCTTACTATTGTTATTACTACTAACACTTCTACTACTTATTACTGCTGCTAATGTTACTACTACCACTACCACTACCACTACTACTACTACTACTACTACTACTACTACTACCACTACTACTAACACTACACCTATTACTAATGCTATTAATACGAGTATTACTTATGTGCTGCTACTACTATTAGTTACTACTACTTACTACTCGTGCTAATGCTACTACTATTACTACTGCTAATGTTACTACTACTGCTACTAATAATGCTACACCTACTGCTGCTATTACTACTACTACTGCTACTAACACTACTCCACTTATTATTGCTGCTTATGCTACTTCTAAGACTACTCCTAGCTAATACTGCTGCTAACACTACTGTTACTGTTACAAGTATTACTACTACTACTACTACTAGCACTATTACTTATTACTATTACTAATGCTACCACTAACACTACTACTACTACTACTACTAATGCTACATCTTCTGCTACTCCTATTATTACTGCTAATGCTATTATTACCACTAATAACTACTCCTACTCATTATTGCTGCTTAACAGAAACTGAGACATGTGGTGATCAAGCTAGCAATACATGGCTACCATCACAAAATATGCAGAAACACATCCTACCACAACGCCAATGACCACTGCATATGCTCGCTATGCGGAGAACACTGTGAAAAATACCATATCAACAAATGCAGAAACAATAACAAATCGCTTTGTGACTGTAGCAAAAACTAAAGAATTAAACTCCTATGCACTTTCCAGTTGTTATTATTATTACAGCTTATGCTTTTACTAACACTACTCCTACTTAACACTACTACTACTGCAGTTGTTAACACTACTATTACTACTGCTGCTACTACTCCTAACACTGCTCCTATATATTACTGCTGCTAATGCTGCTACTATAACAACTACTACAAACACTAGTCCACTTATTACTGCTGCTAATGCTACTACTACTACTACTACTACTACTACTTCTACTATTAACACTACACCTACTAATTATGCTGCTCCTACTGCTTCTCCAGTTATTACTGCTAATGCTACTACTACTACTACTACCACTACTACCACCACCATCACCACTAATCCTACTTATTTCTGTTGCTAATATTACTACTACATTTACTATTAACGTTACACATACTACTAATGAAACTCCTACTGTTGCTCTTATTACTTCTGCTACTATTACTACTACCACTAATACTACTTATTACTACTGCTAATGTTACGAATACTACTACTAGCACTACTACTTACAATTGCTGCTAATGTTGCTACTACTAACACTACTACTTATTACTAATGTTATTGCTACTACTAACACTTCTCGAAATTATTACTGTTGATAAAGCTACTACTAACACTACTCTACTTATTACTGTTGCTAATACTACTACTGCATCTAATACTACTAATACAAGTCCTACTTTTTACTGTTGCTTGTGATACTACTTATACTATTGCTACTCCTATTACTACTTCTAATACTGCTACTACTAGTATTATTATTAATGAACCTACTTATTACTATTGCTACTAACACTACTTCTATTTATTACTGCTGCTAATGCTGGAACTATCACTAGTCCTACTACTAACACTGCTTCTACTAATGCTAATGCTATTCCTATTGCTACTACTAATGCTGTTGCTAATGCTACCTTTATCTTTGCTACTACTTCTAACACAACTCCTACTACTAATGCTACACCTATTACAGTACTAATGTTACTACTACTACTACTGCTAGCACTACTATTAATTAGTACTACTACTACTACTGTTGTTATTTTTGTTATTATCATTATTATTATTATATTATTCTAGCAATAAAAGTAAATAGAATAGCAATAATAGTTGTAATGATTTTAGTAACAATAGAAGTAAATTAATTAAATTTATTGGCTTACTGCCAAAGTGGCCAGCAAAATGTATAAAACATACTAAATAAATTTTGTTTCTGTAAATGAACAATAATAAGTGAATACTGTATATAAAACATGTTTTTTTCAAATTGAAACACAAAGTTTTGGTAATGTAAAGATGTACAAAATTTTGTTTCCTTTATAGAACCATTAAAATCATGTACAAATGGTTTCCAATCATTGAATCATTTGTATGGTATAATAGAGCTTAACAGTAGAAAGTAGTAATAATAATGATGATGATGGTTATGGCAATAATGATGATAATAAAAAAGTGATAGTCTTAATATATTATTTGCGGAAAAATAATAAATACGCTGAAAAGGAAAACTTGAAAATATAAAATCCCTTAGAATAACTGACTTACTGGATCCAAAACGTGGAATGTAAGGAAGAGGGTTTGAAACTATATAATTAGCAAAAAATTAAATACTTTCCAACAGTAAATGCATCACATCATTGAGTTCTCATGACCAGTTGGAGGTTTTCAAGATCAGAGTAAGATCTCCCAAAACATGTTCTAAGTAAATATTAATCAACTGGAGTTTAAATCATATTTGAAGAGAAAAATGATACGCTCAGACTGGGACTTGAACCCGGGACCCTTGGTTTTCTAGTCCAAGTGCTCTACCATCTGAGCTACCTGAGCAAGTACCGATCTAAACGCAAATCTTTCTCTATAAACATTGTAATTCCCACCCACCAAATTTTTCTCTTCAAATATGATTTATCCATCAATGAGATGTGTGAAATTAATAATAAAAAACATGGAGTTTAAATGTTTTCAACAAATTGTTGTGTTTCTCAGTGTTTTATTAATGGTAAGCAATGTTAATGTTGTTACCCCATGTAAGAATACAACATGCCAAAAATGCTATGATGATAATGGTAAAATAATCCTCTATAATTCTTTCTATTCTCTTACCCACAGATTCTACGCCAAGTTTGGCCAAATGTAAATCATTATGCAAAAACCCTGATAAAGGAGACAATTGAACCTAATGTGCGAACAAGCCTTGAAGCTTACAAGCTAAATGGATTCAGATTTGAAAAGATGATACTTGGAAGCATTGTAAGTATTTTAGTTTTTTTTTATTGACAGAATTTTCTTTAAATAAAATAAATAATAATTTCATATTCAGGTAATGTCTGTCCAACGGATCTGAACCCCATAAGATGTGCGAACTAAAGCCTGCTTCCTTTTGTGCCTCGGCAAATCATTTCCCTCCCTGCATTTCTACCTCTCTCTTTTCTATCTCTCTCTTGCACTTGCACTCCACTGTTGTCAATTCAACTCCAACCTTGCTTTATTCAATATTCAAGAGCCATGACACTGATGCACAGTGGGTCAGAAATGAAATGTAGCTGGGAAAACAAAAAAAAAAAAACTGTTTTGACTCACTCTCATCAATTAATCCTTTTTTTTTTTTACTCTAATATAATTGTTATATGACGGTTCTTAACTTATCTGCAAGGGAGGGTACAGTTCTAATGTTCATGACTGTGTGACGTCATCATTCACACTTCTTGAGCCACAACAGAAGGCTGTAAGAGGTTTTCTTGCAAACTTATTTAATAATATCTAATTATGTCCTAATTGCTGAATTTTATGGTAAAAAAGTAACATATTTTTATCGTCTGCCCATGACATGAGAATTGAACTTTCGGGCAGGACAACGTCTGCCGGGTACGCTAGTAAAGAATAAGACCAATATATTTTTAATTTAATAATGCTATCAATAAGTGTATTTATTTGCAAATTAACTTTATTAGTGTCCAAACTATTTTATTAAAAATTATACTATTTAATATATTTTTTTATTTAAAATCAAGATCTGTTAAATTTGTTCATAGATTTTCAACCAGTGTGGGACAAGTCCCACAGCATTATGAGGAATTTGGGTAACTATATTAAGTAGTGGGTCCAGACTGAGAATATGGCTGGGAACCCGACATGTTGACCATTTCACCCCTATTCTGGCTGGGTGATCATCAACCTGTATAAATGGCACATGTGGAAAATGTGAGACCTGTTGCACTATAGAGATTTTTTACTTTTTTTTAAATTTAATTTTAATATTGGGGATTTATTTCATTGACCAAACATTCCTAATAGTTAATAAAAGAAAATTATTCATATATATATTATTTATATATTAAACAAAACTCTTGTTATTTGAAGTAAAAAATATACGCCTGAATTGGGGTTTGAACCCAATGTCTCTGAACTAGAGACATGGGGTTCAAATCGCAATTTAGGCATATATTTTTCTCTTCAAATAAAATTTGTCATTAGGGAGAAGTGATGAATTTAATTTTCAATATTGAAAACTTTGTTAGTATTAACTACAGAATATTCATGGTTTATTAAATGTATTAACAATAACTGTAATTCTTAAAATAGAGAAATAGCAGTATTTAGTTGACAAAGCTGAAAATAAGATTGAGGGATTGTGACTTCCTAATAAGATTACTCTCTGTATCATAATGTTTATTAATTTATTTCAGCCTATTAGAATTGGAGGAGTGAAAGTATATGATCGCAATGTTTCAAGAAATGAAATTATTATGGACATGGATATTTTGTAAGTTTTTAATATTTATTCATTCTTACTCTAAATTATAATTTGCAAACCAAAATAAATTGGAGGATTGTCATACAAAAATAGTAGAAGTAAAGTAAAAAAATAAACTAGATTGAATGCGTTTGTGGAACAAAGCGATCAATATTTTTTTTCCTTATATTTATTAATTTACAGTGAAAGCATAGTATCCAAAATATCGGTCATTTGAAATGTCGAATGTCCAAACTTATCTTCTCAGATTTAATAATTTTGATTTAAATGTTTTAATGTAAGTACAGTATGTATTTATTTCTCTCTAACATACACTAACAAAGATTGCAGCTGACAAAGGTAACAGTACTATACTGAGATTTTATCAGTGCAAAACTTACAAGGCCCTTCCTTTTTACATTGATACTTTCAATCATGTCTTCACTAAGTCTTGACAATGATTGTCCCTCCATACTAAGCTGCAGTATTATAGCAAGTTGTACAGCAAACAAGCATCTTTTAACTAAAAGATCTTTAATGTATAAATAGTGAGTCAAATATTGAATAAAGATAATAATTACAAATGAACTGAACATTAACAATTTTGACCAATATGTAAATTAAAGCAAAAATATAAACTATTAACAATAGAAATGAACCAAATAGGTCGTCTGTAAATCCATATTCTGGAATTATAAATACAGTAATAACAATCAACCATACGTACATTCATACAACATTCCAACCGAGGGCTAGGGTCCACACCCAGGACACCCTACCCGGTTTTCAGGACAACCAACTAAAGTAGAACTGCTCTGCTTGAGCTCCAAACGATAATTCCTAATTGCATCGCGCAATATGCACGGCGCAGAGGAGTGGAAAGTAGGAGGGTGGGTAAAGACGGTAGGAATGGCACTGTTCTTGAATCTAGACACAAGATGTGGAAGAGATGACGTAAAGTTGCAGACGAAAAATGTACTTTCGGTACAGATTGATGAGTCTCCGGATCAAATCAAAATCCCCGGGAATTTCAAAATTCATAAGTTATTCTTTCCTGTTTTTTTGAATGTGGAATTTTTCCTGAACCATGAGCTATTTTTGTTTTCTTAATTAAACTGGACATGAGGTGAGGTATAAAAAATTTTAATTTGAATCTTAATAAAGAACTGTTTTGAAAATTGGTTTGCCAAAAAACTCTGCTAAACAATTTAATTGTATAAAAACTTTCATTAATCAGAGTAAAATTTTCTCTATATGTTAAATTTATTTTGACTGTACTAGTATAAGTGAAGTTGATTAATATACAGTTTTCCATTTTGTGGAATTTGAAAATATGGCATTTATTTGATGTCCAATGATGATTATTTAAGGATTTAAATAAAAAAATGTGTTCTTTCAAAATACTCAAAACTGATGATGCATGAAGAATTGTATTGCTTAATATTAAATTTAATAGTGGCAAATATTGTTATTTTGAGAATTTTACTAACATATTCATTCAAACTAATTTATTAAAATGTTTAATTTCAGCTATGCTGGTGATTGTGATATTTCATTTTCTATTGGAGGCATCAAAGGAGGAATTAAAGATTTCCAGGTATGTCATATTGTTCCAATCTCTTGCTTCTTGTATTTAAATGTTATGTAAATATCCTCTAATTAATTTCTCTTTGTTTAATCTTGAAGATACATGGCATGGTACGTGTGGTGATGAAACCTCTAATTAGATCGATGCCATTGGTCGGAGGTCTTCAAGTATTTTTCCTCAATAACCCCACTCTTGACTTCAACCTGGTGGGAATGGCAGATCTATTGGACATGCCTGGCCTAAGGTAAGGGAGTTTAAATAGTCAAAACATCTTTATCATAAATTAAAACATCTTTATCATAAATTAAAACATCTTTATCATAAATTAAAACATCTTTATCATAAATTAATAATAGTAATGGAGATAACCAATGCCTAGGACAAGTTCAAAATTTCAACTATTTAAATTGTGAAATATCTTATCAAAATGAAAAAGATGTGAACAAGAAAAATCACCAAATTTATACAAATCTTAGGAATAATAAATAATACATTAAGGGTCAAATTTATAAACGCATTAGACCGTAAGAGGCGTTCTCTGCTGAGAAAGTTTTATCCTAATACATTTTGCTTACTCAGAAATCTATTCATGTGATAATAATTATAAGGTACCTGATGCGGTAACTTAAGATCATAGCTCAAGATAGAAACTTATCGTGAGAATCCCGAAGGGAACCGATGGTAACCAATGTAGTTTGAAACTTTTGCAGCTTTATCCAAGATGTCGGACCTTGAAGACTTCGATCATGTTTTCGGTATATGTGGAGAAGAGGAATTTGATAGAGTCTACCAAAGAATTCAACTGGAAGAACAGGAGAATCAGCGTAATATTGCGCGATGCAAACGTCGTTGTATACAGTATTATTTGTGGGACGCAAGTGTAAATGCATTCCTCTATAGCAGACGAAAATAACGGAAGTGGTTTTATCGCTGAGAATTCTGGGTAATTCATTGCCAAAATTAACAAAACGTCGACTTTCATGCATGACCGGTAAGTTGGCCGTTAATTCGATCTCAGCAATTGCTCACGGTGAGTCAGCTCACCAGTGATTGGAAGTAATTTGAGTAGAGACTAATGTATTTGCATGTGGCCCTAAAAGCTAAATTAGTACAAAAGTCCATAACAATAAAAATATATAATACTCTAGCATTACCCTCCCTTTTATATGGAAGTGAGATTTGGATATTAAAAAAGAGAGACAGGAGCAGAATCAAAGCAATGGAAATGAATTTCTCAGGACAGCAGGATGTACACTCTTTTAAATTGAAAAAAAGAATGAAGAATTTTTAGAACAATTGGAAGTAGAATCAGTAGAAGTAAAACTTAACAGATATAAATTAAACTGGCTGGACCATGTAAAAAGAATGGATATTTCAAGAATCCCAAAAATGATGATGCAATACAACCCCAAAGGACATCGTCAGTCGGGAAGGTCTCTTAAAAGACTGCTAGATGGGACTGAAACAGGTCTACAAAGGCTTAATTTGTGACGATGATAATGTGGCTCCATGGCGCAAGCAGTTAGATGCTTGCCTCTCACCATTGGGGTCTCACGTTCACATCTCTGTCACTGCATGTGGACAAAATGGAATCTGGACAGGTTTTTGTCAGAGTTCCTCCCATTCTCCCCTGCCACAAATTTCATTCCATTTCTCCACACTCCAGGTGTGGTTGGCTGGCATCCTTGTTATTCATTTACCTTCAATGTATCAGGTTTCATCACATCTTCGACCCGGCCCTCAGTCTGACATGAGTTGAGTTTTTTTAGTAATAATAAATCAGTGGCACATTAACTCTGAATAGTCAAGCTCAACTAAAGTGGTTGCTGTTACTTACTAGGAGCTGACAGTACAGGGACTCATGGTAGTATGATGCAATCTCTTATCTTTAATTACATTTTTTCTTAATTTTATTTTGCTGCTTATCATACTTGATAGCTACTAAGTTGTCCTCATAAGGGTGAGTGCACATCATTTCACACTCTAGGCTATATGCAAATAAACATGTCTGCAGTAGAACTGAGAATTGAACCAGGGACGTCTGAGATACTAGTCAGTGTATTACACCAGACACAGTCCTGAAATTCTTCTTTTGGATGCTTTAAATCTACCTACAGCTTTATTTACCTTTAGAAGGAAGCCATACTCAAGATTCTATTTTGAACCCACAAACCTTAGAATCAGAGACAAGTTGCAGCCAACAACACACGAAATATGATATTAAATTTAGGTAGAATTTTTTATCATTCATCTCATATTGTTCTTCTTTTTGACTATAAACTAGTTTCAGAAAATAGTTTCTGTTCCATCCTCAGTATCGTCACGACCATTGTTCTGTCGTCTTGAAGAGCAACGGTCGTGACGATACTGAGGATGGAACAGAAACTATGTTCTGAAACTAGTTTATAGTAAAAAAGAACAATGTGAGGTGAGTGATAAAACATTCTACGTAAATGAATATACCTCATAGTGTGAATTCCTAAAATAAGTAATGATATTAATTACTTGTTCATATACTTGTTTCAGAGCTTTTCAATATTTTAAAAAATGGAGGGATAATTGTAATATTATGAGTAAATATTTTAACTTTTTTTTTATTGTTTTGTTTAGTGCCATTAGGTTGTTTTATGATATTTGTGGCATTATCTCTTAGCATTAGTGGAATTGTAACCCCCCTGTGAATTGGAGCACCAGGAAGGTGGAATTACATTATGATGAGTGATAATGAAGAGTTCATTAATCTTTTTAAAAAAAAGCTCCATGGTGTGATAGCCCTAGAAACTCCTAGGCTTCCCAGCCCATGGTGCGACAGGCCTAGATGGCTGCTGGCATCACATCACAGAGGTGGAGGATGTTCCAGCCAGTATAAGGGTGGCATGTGGCCAGCATGTTGGATCCCTAGCTATTATAGTTGGTTTTCTCAAACTGGAGCCACTACTTATTGAGCCATTGAAATTCCTCATGATGCTATGTCAGCACTGATCCTAATACTGACTGAAATTTCATGAGAAAATTTCTTCTCTCATGGGGATTTGAACCAGCACAAGTCTCATAGCTCTGCACTAAGGCATCGTGGCTTAAACCTAAACTTAACTAAATTTAAGATCTTGGTTAACCACAGGAATAATTTCCTTTAAGGAAAAATCCTATATCAGAAGCTCTGACCTCAAGATCATATGGCTGGTTTAAAGAATAAATAGTGCAAATTACCAAATTATTAATGTGGGCTTACATTTTGGTAAATTTGATTTTCAAATAAGTTAAGAACTTTGTTGTTACAAATACATATCTAGCAGGTCCATGGCACAAGTGATTAGTAACTCACCCTCCACCTTTGCATCGAGTTCATGTCTTGTTCACTCATGTGGGGTTCATGAATTGGTGCCAAGTCAGATGTTTCTTGGAGTTTCTCCCATTTTCTTTGGTCAAAAAATATTTTTTCCACCATTTCCCCATACTAATGTCATCCGTTTAATTTAATCTGCTCGTGTGATGCTGCAACAGCCTAGTCAGCTGCCATGTGTCTATATCATAAACCTTGAATAATAGGATTTCATCGCATTTCATCCCTTAACCTAGTATTATGCCAGACTTAAGTAGAGGGTTTACTTCAGTCACAAACATGTTTTTTTAGAAGCGTTTTTTTAGAAGCACCATATACTTGTCTATTAATCTTTCATGTCTTTGAATCCTGGCACTAGTTTTTTTGGTTCATTTAAAAAGTTTAATATAATTTCTATATTTAAAAAAAAAGTATCTGAAAGGATAACAAATGCTGAAAAAATGTTGCAGATTATAGTTAGTGCTCAAATACAGTTGTTGTATTGATGTTTTTATTATTGATTTAACATTTCTCACTGGAAGATAAATTATATTTGAAGAGAAAAATTTATCTTACAGTTGTTGTATGTTATAGTCTACTTCATCTAGTGGCATATTTAAAACTGAATACATATGTGAAAAATACAGTAGCCTATATAATAATCCAGGACTCATGAATATAAATAAACAAATCATAAAGTGATCTTTGGTTGTCTTAATTGCATTCTTATCTTACACAAGATTATTATTGATAACATTTAATATACTTTCTGAATGCAATAAAATTTTCCTCTTTGAATACTTCATTACTTATCTCATTCATTCAGTTGGAAGTATGGATTTAAAATCTCTATTGATAAATTGCTTATCAATAACAGCAACTGCTTCATTAAGCTTTTGTTTATTATTTGAAAAAAAAATGCCTGAACCGGGATTTGAACCTGACACCTCTAATTTTATACTCTAGTGCACTACCTTTGTGTTACTCAGGTTTGCAATATAAACATTATTTTTTTATTTTTAAAGCTAGTCTTAAAATCATTAAAATAAACCTCATAGTGTTACTTCCTATAAAAATATTAATTAATTTTTCTGTCTCATTGTATACAATTCTCTGTTGTCCGAGGCAGAAAACATTTGCTCACACTGCTATCTGACAGCTTCTTATTTAACAAGACATTTTATGAGAATTTTTGCACAACTATTATAGCAGTAAAGTTTCATATTTAATTTGCCGATCAATGTAAGTGTTAAAATTTAAATACCGCATTTTACAGGCTTAATTTGTATGCAATTTAAAAAAAACATTTTTACCATTTTATTATTAGATTGCAAAGCCAGACTAAAAAATCTTAGTTTATAAAACCGTTCTGTTCTTTAAAATCCCTGAAAATTGTCATCTGAACTTTCTTCTTCTTGTTCTTATTCTTCTTCCTCTTCGTTGTCATCATTGTCCTCTTCGTATATAAGATGGTCTTCGCTGCCATCGAGAGCGTTACTTACACCACACTTCTTGAAAGATTTAATAATGTCTTCTCTCACTCTAGACCACAACTTTTTTATCCATTGACACACTTGTTTGATTGTATGTCGTTTTAAAGCTCCCTTCGGCGTGAATTCATGTTGGGTTTCATCCATCATCCATTTGTTCAAGTTCACTGGCATTATAGACTGCAATGATGCATCATAAGCTAGACAGTGTTCTGAGTTTTTGGTGGCATGGCAGGAGGGAGACATTGTTAGGAAGCTTGTGAATCCATGCAACTGATGTTCATCGCTTTGGTGCAAGCTGGCAAGCATAGCATGAAAATGCTATGATTGCAGTGAAGGACCTGCCTTCGGTCAGAATTACTATGGATGGATGGATGGATGGATATGTGGCTACTATATTGGGCTTGCAGAATTTTAGTAACTGGGTATCATGACTTTTGATTTTATGTAATTCTTCTTTCTTGATAAAATTTATTGATGTTTGAGGATGTCTATTTACATATGTGTAATAGTGTTCAATATTGTACAATGTTTTTGTTTTCAATTTTTATTTGACATTTGGGATTCTATATGCATTTTATCAAATTATGGTTGGAAGTAACACTGTGAGGTTATTTTCAATTTATAAATGAGCTATCAACCAAGAGGAGGAAAAAAAAAGATTGGGGACACCCACAAAGAGATGGACACCGCATCTATGGTATTTGGAGCTGGAACAAACCAAAAAGGTTTAATCCTTGCAAGAAGAAAAAGAAAATAAACGAGTGGGATAAAATGTTTTTTCATCTTACCTCATAGAGTTCCATGTTTTCATGATACCAGTTTCAAAAGGCCATTTGCCTTCATCATCAGTCAAACTCAGCTACTGTGGTTTTCTCCACTTGTTCTAATCTGCAATACATCTGACATAGATTAATCTTTTTGAGGTACTAATATATACATTTCTGCAACCATGAGTACATATGATGTGATATGTATTCTACAACTTTCTTTGGGTTCCTTTTTTTCTTTTGCAGACTTCAGATTATTCTAATTGATTTGAATATGGCTTGGATCCATTATTTATTTTTTTAAATTCTTCTTGATACAGTGAGCAATCCACTGTCTGCTGGTTCCAATTTATTCCTATGTCCTTCTTTATTTATTTTGTGGAATATCCATTGAACAAAAATTCTTCTTCCACAAGTCCTTTGTCATCTTATCTTCTTCATCTAGTCTTGTGTCCCTCCCCATTCTGCGAGTCAAGTTTTGGACAAATACCTCAATCTATCTCATTCATTCAATATCTCCTCTTACATCATTTCTATCCATTCAACTCCTCTTTTCTCAATATTCTTCTTAAGTTATTCTCTCCATTTATATCTCAGTTGATCTCTTGGTCTCTTACCTCCAAATCTAAATTGCAGTGCTTGTCTTTGGTATTCATATCCTTATTCATTCTTTTAACTGGCCATGTTATCGTATTGTATTATCTTCCATTTCAATTGTATTTTATCAAACTTCAAAATTTCTGATTTAAATTAAACCTCATAGTGATTTTTCCTATAAAAGTTCAATTCAAAATTTCTCTTACTTTGGTGTCCAGTATTCTGTATTCTTACCATCGAAGAAGATTAATTTTTAATGAGTTACGAAATTATGATTAATGGTCTTAAAATTCCAACCCAGCATTTTCCTGAGAAAAACATAAAACATTCTCAATCAGATTAGTTGGCCATGGGGTTTAACTAAGGACCTTCCAGATAGAAGTCTCATATAACTCACAGCATTCACGTGAAGACAGAAGTTGAGGTACAAATTTATTCTTGCCTGCTTTTCTGTTTGGCCAAATGGGCCCTATTTCAACCAATGGACTCTTGCTCTCATCCTATCCTGTTCATTATAACTAGAGGTTACATTGCTCAGGAGTCATGAAGCATGGTCATGGGAATAGAATTTGCTACTGTCTGATATCATGGCTTAGAAGTGATTGATGATTTCACTTTGATCTTTCCTAGTTAGTTTTTGGTTCCCATCGAAAATATTCTGAAAAATAGAAGTAGTTGAAATGAAATTACTTGGACTTCTGGCAGGTTATACAAACAAACAGGAGAAAAAATAAAATTCTAGAAATTCACGTTCCATCCATTGAAACACTAAAAGTTTCAAAAAATTTTCAAAAAGTTTAATATAAGATTGGCAAAAAAGAACGAATGCAGCCTAAATAGGATAATTAAAACCAATAAAAATTTAAAAATTGAAGAAGAAAAAATCAGGAATTTATCAGATCAAATGCAGGGATTGTGACAAAATTTACCTAGGAAAAACAAAAAGAAATTTGAAAACAAGAGTGAAAGAACATCTTAGAATTGTCAAAAATGGTGAAGTGGAAAAGTCAGCAGTAGCTGCTCATGCTTGGTCCAAAAAAGTCTAATTGAATCAAAAGCCAGTGTAATTAAACAAATAGAAAAACAAAAAGAGCTCACAGTTTGGGAAAATATCCACATTAAAAAAAACAAGAAAGAAAAACTTACAAACTTCGAAATTCCCACGGATTCTGACTGGATGTGGAGGTTTATCAGTCCACCAACAGAGGGAAGAAGTAGTAGTTCTTCTGATCGAGATAACATCAGTCGACAAGAAAGTACTGAAGATGAAGCCACCAAGGCTTTGAAATTGTGATGTACTTAGAAGACTGGATATGAGGAGAGGTATGAAACATTTTAATTTAATATTAGGTTATACCTATTGAGGCAATAAATGAAATGTTGACATCCAAGCAAAACTAAATGAACTCCTGTCATAGTGTATCATTAAAACCACCAGTATAACTGGTATGATCATATGTTGATTATCATAAGTAATGCCACGAGTGATTTCCAAATTATCGATAAATTCACAACTCACGAAGTGAGGAATGAATTTATCTAGATAATTTGGAAATCAAGAGTGGCATTTGTTAGGACTATTTAACGAATAAAATTAAGCTGTTTACTCACAAATCATTGTTTAACTATAGTTATTTTAAAATATTTATATATTTAATGTAAACGGCGATGTTTGAAAACAAATCAGAAATGTGAGGTTATGTTCATTCACTGCTTCTTGATCATATTATTTATTGCCAAATAAGATCGCAATATTGTAAGAGTGCACCCAAGTGGAGAAATAATAAAACACATCAAACTATATATATCATAATCAACATTACGGGTTATTCATTTATTTTTTTAGTAAACAACTCAGTAAAATCAAGGAATCTTTTCATTATCTGCTATATTCAATGTATTTGTTGGAGAAAAATAATGCTTTGACCTGTTCAGAACATTAAAAAGGAGGAGCTTTCTGTATCACAAAAGCAGGAGCTGATAAAGAGAAATCGATAAAGAGCAACTGTCATTGGTTGTAAAACAACATTCATAGAAACCTGATTGGTCATTGACTAGTATTTGTGGCATGAGTTAAATAGTCCTCAATAATATGTTCTTACCCAACTCATAAAGTAAATTAATTTTTTTTCTTTCATATAAAACATTGTGATAGAATTTATGAATGAGTTGCAGAAAATTTTTTCTATACATCACTTATGAATGAGTTGCAGAAAACTTTTTCTATACATCACCTCATAAAGTTGTATGTTTTCATGAGACAACCAGTTTTCATAAAAATACATAACTTTATGAGGTGAGATATAAAAAACATTTTCTCCCACTCATTCATAAATTGAAAATGCCTCTTAGTGTTACTTCCCACTTTAATTTTGATTAAATTGTCATAGGACATTCAAGTGGTGGAAAACTGTAATTTGTTTTCATGATACCAAGGTCATATATAAGCCATGTTGAAGCAGTTTCCTGATAGAATGCTGTATCAATGTAAGTAAAAAAGTTAATTTATTTTACAGTGATATTCTGCGTCGCATAATTGTTGAACAAGTGGCAAACATAATGGTACTGCCTAATAAATTACCTATTGTCCTAAGTGATGAAGTTCCTGCCACTATTCTCAAAATGCCAGAACCAGAGGTATGTACTGTATATCACATCCTCATAGATTTACTTTCTTTAGCCTATCTACTTTCTAGCTATGAATGATGACAACTGAATTTGCATTTTCAATACTTTTATTACTGCATTTTACATTTTCTCTTAATTATCTGGCTGCCAGTTATTATTATTATTATTATTATTATTATTATTATTATTATTATTATTATTATTATTATTATTATTAATCACCATAACCACCATCATCATTATCATCATCATTGTTATCATTGATGCTGCTATAACTGCTCCTGTGGTGGTGTTATTGTTTTTTATAGTTGCTTTTTATATTATTCTATTGTTGCTTTTTTATTTTGTTATTGTTTTGTTTTATTGTTATTAATTATTTTTAACTTATTCAATCAACAAAGTCTGAACTTTGACAATGGTTTTAGAGATTTCCAAAGGAGTGAAGCTACTGAGGTTGTACACATTAAAAGATTTTTGATGAGCTTTTACAAATCTTCATCAATCCTACCTGTTTGACACTGAAAATGGGATGACAAAAATATATATTGTGTTTATCTGTTAATGTACTAAAGGCTGCAATTTTTTTTAAACCAAACTGGCATATAGCATTCAGTTTTAAGGTAGAGTTTATTAATCAGCAAAAGGAATGGGAGTTAACCTGAAGCAAAAATATAAAAATTGCTCTAATGCCCACTATTTTTTATTTATTTTTCCACAATGAAACTTGGCATATACTATTGAAATGAAACAAGAAAGGCATTCTCCAAAAAGTCTGCAAAATCCAAATATTAGAAGTGGAGGTTTACCTAAAAGCCAAAACTTAAAATTTGGTCTAGCAGCCACTGTGTTTATTTTCTTGTAACTAAACTGCATGAATACATTTTAATTAACAAAAGAAAAATATATTTAGAAAACCATAAATTTGACTTTCTGAAGAATTGTTTTTAGTTACTTAGTTTTTAATTGAGAGACTTATATATTTTTTTATTACTTTCAACGTTATCAGTTTAAAAATCAAATTATGAACAACTTTCACCATTTTATAATAATTTCCTAAGATTTTCAGTTTCTTCTAATTGTTATAAATAAAATACAAAAATATAAAACTTTAATCATGGTTCAAGTTTTGTTTTTGCAATTGACTGAATGACTATTTACAGGAAATAATCTGCCATCAGTCTCTGCTGTCATTAAACATATACAAATTATCTAAGAAATTTAGCATATTTGATTCCTGTTCAGTTCGTCTTCCAGACTAAATGGCCATGATCCAGTTTTCTTGAAACTCTGTTTCATCTACTACTGCAGTAGACATCTTCAGGAGATTCTGCGTGAACTCCTCAACTGTTGACTGCAGGAGTTCACAGAGAGCACACAGAATCTCCTGAAGATGTCTAAAGCAGTAGTAGATGAAATGTTGAGTTTCAAGAAAACTGGAACATCGCCATTTAGCCCGACAAACCAATACATCGACTGTGAAGGCCTATAATTTTACGTTTAGCATATTTGTTATTCTGAATTACTTCTTGTTGTGAGTAGTTAAAATACATGGAAACTGTATAACAATTTGTAAGATTGTTTATGCTGCTTCAGGGAGTGTTACGGGTTCATGTGGTAGAAGCAAAGCAACTCATGAACATGGATTTCGGAGGGAAGTCAGACCCTTATGCCATCATCACGGTAGGAGCTCAGGAATTCCGAACTCAAACGATTAACAACACTATTAATCCTAAATGGGACTTCTGGTGTGAGGTAAGTTTCACTGTTATATTTTTCAGCAAATTGTTATAATTTTATTTACTATAATTTTTTAATTATTATAAGCCTGTTAATTAATATTTATTTTCCAGTGATGTATTAAGTTATAAAACGAGTGTATTATGATATAAAAGTATCACTTTATTTTGTATGGATGTATGTGGTTAAAATTTCTGATCAGATACAAATGATTCTTTTAAAATAATTTATCTCTAGTCCATACCAGCAGATATGAAGATATACATTTCTTGAAAATTAAAATTAAAATGCACAAAGTTATAGTTTTAATAGATTGTCAACTACAAAGGAAAGATATAGTGATGCATTGTAATAGCAGCGTTTGAATTTCGTGGGTGATGGTGAGAATAGTAGTCTCACATTGGTGGAAATAGATTTGTGAGTCATTGACTCACAAGTCGGAAGACCCACACAGGTAATTGATGCATCTGGACTTCCGTTCCGGACATTTCTCTAAACTTCTACCCTTACATCGGGAAGGTTCAATACCAGAAGCTTCCATACTAGAAAAGTCTTGATCAGAAGCTGAGAAATTTCTTTTCCCAGCCTATGTAAACTGTCGCCAGGTTCAGGAGTGAGTTAGTTGTGTTGTGACAGTGATACAGTGAGCTGTGATTGATAAGAAACTGTGGCAAATAGACTCATTAGAGACAGTGTGATAGATAAACTTTAAAACCAGATTAATTATTGCACCAATTATGAGTGAAATGTCACAGGAAGCTTATAAAATCAAAGAAAGTTACTGTGGAGTTTTGTGTGAATATCTGTGTTGTTTTATTACGAGAAAACAATATGAAAACAATCCCCTGGTAATCTTGGGAATATGTATATGGGTCAATATATGTAACCATAGATACAGAGATAGGGACTGACAATGTCCTACCTCATAGCATTCAAATGAAGGCAGAATTAGAGGTACAAGTTTGCTCTTGTCACATATTGAGAGATCAATTTAATTGTCAATCTGGATGTTCTCATGAAGAATTTGAATATTTAAAAACTGTCCTCAGAATGGAGAACCAATCCTTGCTGAGTAAGTTCAGCATTAGTTTGCCACAAGTCCTCCAAACTTGCCTGCTTTTCTGTTTGACCAAAAATACTTTTTTTACTATTGGACTCTTGCTGTTATCCTCTTCTGTTCACTATAACCAGAGGTTACATTGCTCAGGAGTCAAGAAGCATTGCCATGAGAACAGGATTTGTTGGTAGAACTGTCTGATATTATGGCAGTGGGATTTGCACAGCATTTATGAAGTGCATCTATCTGCCATTAGTGACTTCACTGTGATCTCTGGCAGATTATAGATTATACCTTTCAAGATCATAAAAGAGAAGTTGACATCCAAGTGAAGCAAAATAAACTCCCGTCATAGGATATCATTAAAACTATCAGAATAACTGGTATGATCATATATTGAGGATCCCAAACAATAGACTGCTCGAAAAGTTGTTGAACAATACACGACATGGAATGCAAAATATGGAATGATCAATGAAACAATGGAAAAACCAGATATCTCCCTTAAGTGAAATGTAGCAAGAGACCTAATTCTAGATGGTTGATGATGATGCTGATGTAATATAACATTATTTCTTTATTTTGTTACCTTCTTAGTAAACTTTTTTTGCTATTTCAATCAAATTCATAGTTATCAATGAATGAGTTGGAAAAAATGCTTTTTTTAACATCTCACCTTATAAAGTTGTGTGTCTTCACGATACCAATTTCAAAAGTATAGTTTTAGTTCCGTTTGACTGAAGATTGAAGTAAAACTTTACTTTTGAAACTGGTATCGTGAAGGCATGCAACTTTATGAGGTGAGATGTTAAAGCATTTTTTCCAACTCATTCATTAATGTAAACACTTCATAGTCTTACCTCCCACTATAATTTTGATCAAATTCATAGTATTTGACTTGGACAGGATGATATCTGAATGGAAGAGGATTGAAACCATATTGGAAAATTGAAACTCATAATAACAGTAACAAAACTTTCTACTCCATCTTTTCCCATCTATCTCTTTATGACTGTATACCTCACAAACTGGCAATTTTCATTTCAAAATCCAGTGCAGTACAATTCTTTCTTAAAATATTGCATTCCTTGCTGACATTTTCAATATATAAATTGAATTCAAATTAATATAAATCCTGGATTAGACAGAATAGGTATATTATTAGAGATTTACAGAAAAATGGAAATTTACATTTATGTAAACATTTAATTATCTACATATATTCTAGATATGTAATCATATCCACTATGTCCTGTAAAAATGTGGAAGCTCAACATTCAATAATCTATATCTGAAAATATTGAACACTAATCTACCATCTTTTTAATAGATATTAAAAACATAATTAGAAGAATAAAAATGTACATAACATAATTTTTACAAAATGTAACTTAATGACTTTCTGCAGTTCACTGATGATAAATCAAAGAAGGGATGTTTTGAATGAAGTGGAAAAGAGGCATATGCCATCAAGTATGTTTTCTACTAGTAGTTACAAATTATGATACTACATGATACTTGCTGTCTCCATGTATCAATATCACTATTCTGGTACCCTTTTCAACTGAAGAATAGAGTAGATGTAAATACTCTACATCTACTTTTTTCTTTGGTTGAAGGGAGTTTAGATAGGTGGCATGTGCCCATTTTCTACTGAGTTCCCCAATTCTGTAACTTATTATAGCAATTTTATTTAAGTAATGGAAATTATGAGGTTCATTTATATTGAAATATTAATGAAAATGAGTTTTATTCTGATGGGAAACTAAGGATTTGGTAAAAACTTGGTAAAATTTGCTGGTAGAAGTGGAATGTAAATACAGGGTGCTTCATAAAATACTAACAATTAATGTGATACAGTCAACAAATATTTTTTTAAGAAGGAACCCTTATGAGAAATGTGCAGTATTTTTAAAATAGTGCAGCACTTCAAATGTACAATGTTAAAATAATTACATGGATTCCTTTTTTTTGAAATGAATGCATACATCATTATGTTGACTTTTTTATATATCTTATCTTGGTGATATTGCAGGGAAACAATATGTTCTTCTTAATTCTAACCCTTAATTTTATCAAATATCAAAAAAAACATCAGTGTGTGGTATTCATTTACTAAATGAACTGAATACAGTTTCAAACTTATCACTTATGTTTATTATAATTCATGTCACAAAATATTAGATTCAATAATGTTATGAGAGAGAGTCCGCCATGCTGGCTCAAGTGGTAGCATACCTGCTTACTGACTAGCAGGCCTGGGTTCAATACCCAGCAGGATTGAAAATTTTAATTGTTCAATTAATTTAATTAGTTGCATTTTTTTTTTTATCTCAGGGCCAATTTTTAATTGCTAGATTGTGCACCAGATTCCACATTAAATTGCAAACCCCTCCACAATACATACATTGAGAAGGCAAGTGGTACTATTAATAGCGATTTGTTCATCGGATGAGGATGTTAAGCCTGGTGGCCCTCTTGGTGTTTTTCGATAGGAGTAGGTTACATGCTGGCACTGGATTTCATCTTCTCTCTTTCTCTTCATCAACATCCCTCATACAACAATCTTTACACCACACAAACACATAAACATACACTTTTCTGTACACAATACAAGAATGCATTATCTACATTAAGTGGTCTGACAAAATGGTGTGTAGATTGAAAATAGACCACTTAACACCTTCTATCTGCCCAGTGTGGAACCCAAAGCATGTAAATTGCAAAGGGTGATATTAGAACACACACATAAGCTATGAGAATATTTAAATTAATATTGGGAAGTAAACATTATGAGGTTATATCATTAATAGTGAGTGGAGAACATATTTTTAACGACTCACCTCATATAATTAATTTAACTTTCACTAAGAAGGAAACCGCCAAGAAACGACATAACACCGGTCGACCAGAGGCTACTGACGATGGAGATAAGCTCCGAAACTGCAGTATAGAAGAAAAAAGATATGAGGTGAGGTAATAAAAACATTAATTTAATTATCACCTCATATAATTTCAAATTTCTTTGATACCGGTGGTTTCAGACAATGACTGAAGAGGGACAAGATATTGTCTGAAACCGCCGGTATCAAAGAAATTTGAAATTATATGAGGTGAGTCGTTAAAAATATGTTCTCCACTCACTATTTATGAGAATATTACTATTATTATGTTCCATAAATATAATATTCCTCTGTGTTTTAGTTTAGCTTACCCTATAGAAAGTTATAATTATTGTTTTACTTTTATGTATCGTTTATATATATTAATATTCATAGCACTCTTATTAATATTTCATAGTAAGTTACATTAATATTTAAGTGTTCTTTCTTTAGAGTTTTTTTTTCCTCATTTTATTTTTATAATTTTTGTAACTAAAATTTTAATGCTGCCGGCCTAAAAATAATATTTAAACATTGATATATAACTGTTTTTCAGTGTGTTTTGAGAGAGTGTATATGTATGGTGATACCTTTGACAGTTTTTAGAGTTTTTCTTAACTATAATCTTGAGTGAGTAAAATATGTTGCAGAATAATATTTAGTGGTATAAACATTTTAATTTGAATGCAGTTAGCATTAAAGAAACCTTGAATCTTCTCTCATACCTTTCATAGTTAGTCATGATGCAGTCTCTGAAAATAGGACATACATGACCTTGATACTAAGTGAAAGTAACCTCAAACATACCAATTGAGTCATTACACTCTGTTAGTGAAAACTATTGTATAATTGGAAGATTGTTATCAAATTTATATCTTATCAGTAGAAGTTTAGTCATAAAGAAACAAGTTTTAGGCACCCTAAATAGGTCACAATAGTATAAATTGTGAACAAAAATTAAAAATAAGTCGACTATAATTTTACATCACTTTAAAAATTCACAATCGGCTGTAGATTGTTATAAAATTGAATCAAAATATATTTTTTTTGTATGATATATTCTAGAAATATGATAATGTTTAATGAGGAACAAATGGAAAATAGCATTTTGATTTAATAACAAAATAATGATTAATTTAGGAAGTTTTAGGAGGGAAAGGAAAAAATAGACACTAAATACCATTCTGGCATAATGAAATGCTTTCATAGTAACAAATTTTTTATCAATCACATATATATATATATATTTCTCCCAAGCAAACAAAATAGGCATTTATCTAAAATCTAAGATATTTTTATCAGCACACATAAAACTATACATATTTATTACAGTACCAATAATTAGTTTTGCTTTTGATAATATATTTATATATTTTTTTAATTTGATTTTCAGGGTTTTTAAAGTTTTTTATTATTGGTGGTGTTGTTATTATTATTATTGTTATTATTATTATTGTTATTATTATTATTATTATTATTACTATTATTATTATTATTATTATTATTATTATTATTATTATTATTATTATTATTATTATTATTATTATTATTATTATTATTGTGTTACTTTAGCACACAACATAAAAGAATACCGTAAAGTATTATGTGGACCAAAATATGTAGAATAAAATTGCCTCGGTCTGTGTATCTCAACCATTTTTAGACCATGACCCATAAATAATTTTCTTAAAAGACAAGATTGCCATTCTAACAGTTTATTTGTATTTGCCATTCAATTTTTTTTATGTGCAATATGTTAAAGTAAACATTCTGAGTATGGTTTCTTTTAGAAGGGAAATAAAGCCACATGTTATAGATATATGGCATATAAAAGAACCTCAAGCTTGAAATATGATGTCTCTGAGAAAACTTTGCAGTTAGGTTCCTAAAATTAAATATTAAATTAGGGTGTTAATCATCTTAATTAGCCTCTTTACTACATACATTTAACTGACATAATATTAATAAATTAATTGTGACATTATCATGTGTCAGTTAATTTATAAACAGATTCTAACATATATAAAGTTATATTTAAATGATCAACCTTGTACTATATTGTAGTCTTCTTATGTTGACATACCGGTATTAAATGAATTTAAGTTTTTATGTAAATTTTTATATCAAAACTGGCCTGGTTGATTGATTTTTCTTGGCATAAAAATTCTGACTATATCTTAATCAGTAGGATATTTTTTTACTTTGCATGGAGATATCATCCTTTAGATGCCTTCATTTGGAGATTCAAAAGAGGGACTTCAGTAACTCGAAAAATTTATCTGAAAGAGTCATCTTCTGTCCCTATACAGCAGTGAAGTGGAAAAGACTGACAAACATATTCAAACTTGGAAAGTATTACCTCCTGGATCCATCATATAAAAAATTCTAGAGTGCTAATGCCTTCATTGCCAAACACCAAGCATTAGACAACAATAACAACAGTTTTTTTTTGGAAGGGAAGCAAACCATGTGGTCCTGTATCAGAGAAGTAAAGTTATTGGACCCTGTGCCATGTACTGTATTTACAGCAGTAAAAAAATAACTCAAACGAGATTATTGAACAAAACTTTCTTTCATGCCGAGCTTGTAACTTCCATTCTTAATTGGATAATATTGAATTATTTTAAATTATTTATTTGTATGCAGACAATTTATTACTGTTTGCAACCTCAGAGGATGAATTACAATTGGGAGCACATCAATTAAATAATATAGCTCAATTTGAAAATGTTTTCCCGAAAAACAAAATCTGTGGGTATGTGTGGAAAACACTTCCAAAGGGATAAAATAGAATTATATGGAAAAATCATAGAACAAGTTTCTGAATTTAATTACCTCAATCATCTAATATCTAATATAAGAAATGACATGGAGATAAAGTTACAAAAATACATTGCAATAAATGGAGTCATAAAAAGAAATGTTGGTAAACAAATGTTAACTGCAACCAAATTGAGATTATACAATGTAACTGCAAAATCGAACTGAAATATAGCAGTGAAAATTGGATATTAAATTCTAAAATGAAATTAAAATTGCAAGCGACACAGATGAGATTTTTATATCCACTCCTAGGTTTGACAAAAATGGAGAAGCAAAGAAACACAGATATATGTGATAAATTAAAACTTCAAATATTGTTGAAGAAATTCGGAATTATCAAAGCAATTGGTTACAACATGTCCAAAGAATGGACCCATCTCGCTTTCCTATCAACAAAAGGACTTTGAGATAAATGAAGACCATAATTAAGATGAACTGACCAACCACATCTTGATATCTCGTAGGAACAGGCTCAAATTACTTAAAGCTAAATAAGTTCATGATGATGAATTATTATTTATATCTATATTAAATTAATTAGTAATACTTATGCTAAATAAATAATTATGCAGGGCAACAAATTTTGACTTTTTGTCTGGACTTTGCATGAAAATATGGTTTTCTGACTAAGTTGATTGTGCTGATCACGAAATTGAAGACTGTTTCTTTACAGTACTTCAGATTTCTGCACAATTATCATTCTGATCTGTATCTAATGAATTCGGAAAACAATTACAGGAAGATGGAGGCAAAATGGAATAATTAAAATTGAAAAAAAGCAATGTAAGAGATGTTCGAAAAAGAAAATGTGAAGATATGGATACTTATCAGGCGGAGATATTACTTGTTAATATTATTCAGTTTTTAAACATCTTAATGATGGACAAATTATTGGGAGGTATTACTTCCTTTGACATTTGCTTGTAAATGATTGCTTGATGTTTTTCCTTTCTCCCTCACAAGTGATACCCCAGAAATTGTTAGACATCATGTTTATTCCCCAACGATCTTGATAATGATCTTCCAAAGTTTTAAGTTTCTGACGGAATCATTCACCATGTTTCTTAGTTGTGTCAACCAATTTGCCCAGGTGTGACATTAGAAAATGAAATTTTAGGCTCATCCTGCATCCTAGCTGTTTAAACTTCTGTAGCATGTCTTTCACTACTTTCTTGTAATCAGGCTGCTTATTCTGGCCAAGGAAATGATGCACAACATTTTTAAAACTTCTTCAAGCATGCTATTATATTGTCATTGCACTTTCAAAGTGTTCATCAAACATCAACTTAATTTATATCTGATCCAACAAATATCCCTTCTTTCAACTTTGCAGCTGATAGATATGGGAATTGGCTACAAAGATATTGGAAGCAATTTCATGTTTTGCCAAATGCTTTCACCAAATTTAAATTTGGATACAAAATTTTGTTTATGTTTATTTTGTTGAATCCTGCTGCTTTGGTCATACAGAAGTAACAATTATCCAAATGCTTCTTCTTGAAAAACAATACCATATAAATAGCAAAATTCAAGTAATTCATTTTACCTTCACTCCACTTCCTTAATTACTCCACCCATATAAGACACAAAATGTGTGGAGCAAATGACTTATCCTGATCTCCAAGCTTCATGTCACAATAAATTAAATATCTCCTAAAAATCCATATTTGTTGACTTAATCAGTTAAATCCCATAGTCTGTAATTTACAGGGCATGTGGTACAAATGGGAAATGAAATAGGGACATGAAAATTCCTTGTAGGAAAACCAGTGAGAAAGTGGCCAGTAGGGAGGCCAAGAATGAAGTGGGAGAATTATATTAACATGATTTGAGGGAGGTAAATTATATTGGAAATGATTGGAAAGTAATAGCTCAGGATAGGGATGAATGGAAATATCCTCACGGCCTTGAACCTTTGGATTCAATGGTAGCACTAACTTAGTTATCATAAGTAATAAAACGAGCAATTTCTAATATCTAGAGAATTTGGAAATCAAGAGTGACATTTGTTAGGACTATTTAACAAATAAAATTAAACTGTTTACTAAAAAAATACTATTTAAATAGAGTTACCGGTATTTTAAAATATTTATATATTTAATGTAAATAGCGATGTTTGAAAGCAAATCAGAAATGTGTGGTTACATTTATTCACTGCAACTTGATCATATTATTTATTGCCAAATAGGATTGCAATCAGCAATAACCCACTAAGATCGCAATATTGTAAGAATGCACCCTATCGAGAAAAAATTAAACACATCAAACTATTATTAATTTCATACATCTCAATGATGGATAAATCATATTTGAAGAGAAAAATTATATGCTCAGACCGGGACTTGAACCCAGGACCCTTGGTTGTCTAGACCAAGTGCTCTAACACCTGAGCTACCTGAGCAAGTACTGATCTAAATGCAAATTTTTCTCTATATACATTAAAACACGATTATTGAACACACAACTATCAAATGTGTAGTTAGAAGGAATCTGTTCATTATTTGCTATATTCAACATATTTGTTGGAGAGTCAGTCACTGGAAAATAATGCTCTGATCTAATCAGAATATTAAAAAGGACAAGCTTTCTTTATTTTGGTAAACAGAATAAAGAGTTCAAACGTGACTGTCATTGGTTGTAAAACAAAATTCATTGAAATGTGATTAGTCATTGATTCCCATTTGGGGCATGAGTTAAATAGTCACTATTAAATTGATTTTAGCCCAGCATGGAAGTCACGGAGAAGGAGAAGAATAAAATACCAAACACTGCCGGTATAATGTATAATAAAAAATTATTATTATTGTTGTTGCTATTATTATTATTATTATTATTATTATTATTATCGGCCATGGTGGACTAGTGGTTATGCTCCTTGCCTCTGGTCCCAAGGGTTGCGGGTTCTAACCTGGCCAGGGTCGATGGATTTTTTTAGGATGGAAAAATCCAAGGAGCAAGTCCTCTGGGAGGGACTTTAAGCCGTGGGTCCCGAGTCTGAAGATTTTCAGGCTCGTAAAAGATCCTTAAGCCTGAATGAAAAGACCTCTAAGCAAAATTTACCGAATTTTCCTGTCCTAGTACTACCTTGGTTTCCTAGATGTCAGTATGAGGCAGAACGCTGACCACAGACCACTCAAATGACATCTGTACGAAAACAAGTGTAACTAAATTAGTATGGTTCAAATTCTTCCCTGTAGGGGAAGAGCATCTAAATCTCTGTTAAGGGAAACATGGGCTTACAAGATTACAAGAAGATTATTATTATTTTTAGTATTATTATTATTATTAATCATCATCATCATCGTTGCCACCACCATCATCTTTATCATTACCATTGCATGTTTGAATTATATATTTATTAATGAAAAATGCCTTAATTCAAATTAAAATGTCATGTGTCAGAGAACTTCTGTGCTGTGGCATAATTTATGAGAGGACTTGACAGTTGAGAGAAGCACTGACCTAGATTGTTTCACCATTGAAAATTGATCCTGTATCTTGTAAGAAAAATATGGAATAAAAGTCCAGATTATAAAAAAGTGGAATTGTTTAAATATTTTAAAATAAAGATTTTGACTAAACTCAGGCACTATTACAAATACAATGAAAACTAATGTATTGGTACTGTAATTCAGCTAACGTAAAATAGTAACTTAACAAAGGGATGTAGGCCTACAAATGTGAAACAATACACATCTCAAGAAATTTTTTCCAGAGATATAAAAAATTAATCATCTTAAAATACTCTGATGTAGCATATAAAGGATTTAATCTCTGATCCAGTGTGAGATTTTTCTGAAGTTTTTTAAATATTTCTGATTCAACCTGTTTGTTCAGAACTTTAGTATATTATACTTAATTTGATATTTACTTAAAATAAAGTATATACAAGAGCAACAATTTAGCTTAGCATGATTTTTTTGCCAGACAAAATTTTACGCATTGCTAATTTTAAGTCTTGGCTAATTTGCATTGTTTTTTTTTGTAAATATGCACAAATTAAGTAATTTTTTATTTGAAAATTTGCCGAAATATGCTTGTATTTAGCTTTTTATCCATTGAATCTGAAATATTTATATTCATTAGAAACATAGATTACTATTATTTTTATATTAAATTAATAACATTTATGCTTATGCATAGTATTCATCTTGTAATTTCATTAGAATATTACTTCCTGATAATTTTTTTTATTTCCAAAAGCCTTTGATTTTGAGTAATTAGTTGAAATGTATAACAGAGATTTTGTCTTTTAGTTGCAATGCATTTGAATATTTGCTTTCAGTATTTTAAGTAAATTTAATTTTGTACGATATATACATTTTTATTAGGTTTTGAATGTACTTTAAACTTTTGTTCTTGTTATCATGGCATTTATTGCTGGCATGGGAAGCTGATTTTGATAAAGGTATTGGTACGAAATAATGGGTTATAAAAATTTTATCCTTTCATTTTTATTAGATATTAAACAATTTTATATTCTTCTGTTCAATTAAACAAGTATACAGAGCTTGCATTATATCTCAGCTGTTAGCTTTTTCATGCTTTTGAAAGATTAAATGCAATTCCATCTTCCTTTACGGGTATATACATATAATTATTGTCAAGGACACATAATATGTATAGACTTGATCCAGAATTTTGTATTCTATGACAGGACTATTACTACAGGATTTCTGTTGAATTTAAATTTTGGAACATTTTCTGCTGTTATATACAGTGTGATTCAGAAATATGGCTATACGTTTGATCACATTTTGTGATGAAAATATTATTATTAAAGGTAATATGATGTTATCATTGGAAAGGGAATCCTTCTAATTACAACAATAGAACAAAACAAATCACTTACAACAACACTAAGCTAGTCACTTTATTGCTTCAAACTGTTCGCCGTTTACATCCAAGCATAATTGGCAACGCTTTGGGAAATCACTCATTACATTGTGATACATATTTAGAGGAATAGCTCTAATTTCTTCCTCAATCACTAATTTCAGCATGTTGACGTCTGCAATGCTACGTTAAACTCACGTCTTGCCTGTCTTGCGGCCTCACGATCATTGGCATACATTATTGCCCATGCAGCAATTATAATTTGCTGTTGCATATTCAATGCCATTTTGACTAATGACGTAAGTTCTACACTGTTTTGTTTTATTCCATTGTTGTAATTTGAATAATTGCCTTTCCAACGGTAATTTCATATTTCCTGTAATGGTAATATTTTCATCACACAACGCGAACAAACGTATAGCCATATTTATGATTCACCCCGTATTTTATCCAGAAGATTCACAGTATTATTTCCATGAACTCTACTATGATGAGAAGATGTTTACAGAAAGTGAACAATTTTATTTTAGTGGATTGATACCTACTCATAACTAGAAGATCTTCCATTTTTCCAGACACTGGTTATTTATATGATACTGTAGTTTATACAATACTTGAGCCAAGAAATTGCAAACCTGTATTGCAGTTTGGAAGTAATCTCTTGATTGGCAAAGTTGCATGTACATAACCCTTAAATCATGTGCATAGATTTATCAATTACAATTACAGTTGCTATAATAATTTATTTTTATGAGATGTGTTGAAAATAATAGCATATGTTACTGACATCTTTAGTTCCATTAATGTCTTTTTTAAACTAATATGTTTCTCTTATTGTTAAACCTACAAATTCATTGTCTGATAATAATTCTTTGATGATGTTATGATTATGTTATCCTGTATCTCTGTGCAGTTACTAAATTGATACAAACTTTATTAAAATGTTGTACATAATTATCCATATCAGAGGTATGTAATTATTGCAACTTTATTGCAATTGAGAAATCTGGTCATTTGAAATAGAGATTATTTACTTATAATTTTGTTGACAAGCAGCTTGGTTCAAGATTGCTGTAAGGGCCATTATTTTTCATTGCAAAAGTAATGACACTGTGTATCTAATATAATAAATTCTTTATTATTTCAATGTCAGTTATTAACAGATTGAATATAATGTGAGCATTGTAATTTTTGTGAGTACAGTTTAGAATGTGAACTAAAGACTCTTATGAACAGAGGTTATAGCTTATAGACAAAAACCAATTATAGTATTTGATCCCATTGCACATATACCAATACCTTCTTCTACGGTACTTCTTTTTTTTTTATTAGATAGAGAGTTGAGTTTTGATGGAAAACTTCAGTGTCAATCATAATCCTTCCACATTTCTCTCTCCATTATTTTTTCCCTCTTCTTTTAACATCCCTCTTGATTTCCTCCATTTATCTGTCTCTTGGTCATCCTCTAGGACCCTCCTCTTAATTCTAATTCCAAAGTGTTCTATTAATTATTTACAATGAATGTGGATAGGTTAGAGTGTGGGTTTTATTTAGAAGAATTAAAATTGTACTTTTAGGTTTAAGTTTTGTTTTCAGATATATATATATATATATTTGAAATTACTGTATTTACAGTAGTAAAATCAATACACACTAATCATAAAACCTAACCAAATCACAGTCTTTTTAAATAATTACTACCTTTGACACTCTGTTCTCATGCAAATCAAATGTTTTACATAACTGATTCATGACAGTAGACTTATCTGTTCTTCTAAAAGAGTTCATAAGTCTTTGACATCTGCCTTTTTTACCTAATAGAATTTAAAATTCCCTATCTTATACCAGTAATACTGGTAGTCCAAAACAGAAACATTGTCTGAAAGTAGCAGTTTTAATTTTTTTAGTTTTTTTTATTGTTTATGTAGTTCACATTTACAGGTTTAATTCAGAATAAAACATTAGTTTTCATTTTTCTATTTTCAAATGTATTCTTGCAACTTTGCAATATAATTTTTCACAAACCCATTTGTTCAAATAGAAATCCAGTGCAGTCTTAACCATAACAGACTGCTGACCAGTAGGAGTAAACAATCGAGGAAGATTTTGATCTAAAGTCACTATTTTACATTCTTAAGCTCTGGGATGGTGTTGGTCCTAGCAGTTTAATAGTTATTATTATTCCCCTCAGGATCCAATGTTTGCAGGTTCAAAGTTGATACAGGTCGCAGTTTGTAAAATCTAGATTACAAAAAAAATTCCCATCTGTATATATTATTGGACAAATTATGACCATAGCGGTGAAAGTGGTTAGAAATAATTATTGATTTAAAAAACATAGTTCACAGACCTCTATAAATATAGAGGCTTCATTTCATCTCATCCTCGATCCGACCTTGAGTTTGATACGAGTTATTAGCATTGAGTGTAAAACAACAAATAGAGTTATTATTTAAAAGGATGTTGGTTGTTCATAGTGTCTTTATTACACATTCTTGTGACCTTTTTAACTTGAAAGATTGCATGCAGATTTTTATATATTCGAATCAGACCCTTATTAATTGTGTAAATTGTTTTAAAGATTATTTAGGTTATTTATGCATGAGGATTTATGTTTCATGCATTGCGTGGTTGGTGTTCAGTGGTTGGTGTCAATTGCCTTTTTTTTTTATTGCCCCTTTCACAAAAGACAAGAGTAAGATATTAAATTATTTTTCATACATTTTAGATGTGTATTCATCTTCATCATCATCACCATCATCTCTGAGGTATTAGTCCTATAAGAATTGTTACGGGCTGAGAAAGGGACTTTTATTTTATCTTTTTGTAGAATGACCCTGTGAACACTTCCCAATTTATGCAATATTTCAATATTGGTTTAGTGAAATATATTTGGATTTGAATTATTATAGGAAAAATCACTATGAGGTTTAATTTAAGATTTAAATTAAAATTCTTTACACCTCACCTCATATCCAGTTTTCAAATTAAACTGGTTTCAAAATCTAGGCAGTTTCATCTTCAATAATTTTACGACCGATGTTATGTTGTCTAGGAGAACTGCTTCTCACTCTATTTGTTGGTGAACCAATAAACCTCTGAATCAAATCAAATTCCCTGGGGATTTCAAAATTCGTAAGTTTTTCTTTCTTATTTTTTGAATGTGGATTTTTTTCCAAATTGTGAACTCTTTTGGTTTTTCTATTTGTTTAATTAATCTAGCCTTTCTTTCTATTTGATGTTTTCAGACCAAGCACAAGCATTGAAAACATCTAATTGAAAGAAAAGCTAGTTTAATTAAACAAATAGAAAAACAAAAAGAGCTCACAGTTTGGGAAAAAAAATCCACATTCAAGAAAACAAGAAAGAGAAACTTATTTGAATTTTGAAATTTCTGGGGAAATAGATATGATTAGGAGGTTCTCCTGGACGACATAACATCGGTCATGAAATTACTGAAGATGAAACTACCTAGGTTTTGAAACTGGTTTAATTAGGTGACTGGATATGAGATGAGATATGAAGAATTTTAATTTAAATCTTACATTTGGATTTATTACAATATCATACTCTTATAAATTGCTTTATGTAATTCATTTTGAAAAAAAATATATATAAATTCTCTTCAGAATGTAATAGATTCAGTATTACCTGGACAAATTGTTATGATTTTTACTGAAATTTATTTATCATTGCAGTGAACATTTAGTGTATCCATATTTGTATTTCATTTTTAAGACTTGACAGATAATGTGTGTCAGGAGACAATAAAGTTCAGATTGAATAGTTGTTTTCAAAAAGAGGCTGAAAGCTTACTCTTGCTTTTTGTAGAGTAAATTAATTTGGGGTGACTCTGTATGCAATTGTGTTTTTTACATTTTCCTCCAAAACCTTTCCTCCTCATACCTTTGTATGGCACAGCAGCATTTTTTTGTGTGTTTTGTCTCAGTGTTTTAAATTTTTATGAGCCCAGATATAACAATTTAAATATTTCTAATGATTAATTTGATATTATCTCCATATTCCCATATCATTAGAGACTATATAAATAACTTTTAAACTCTACAGTGACAAATCTTCCTTTAAGTATGGATTTTCATCCTCCAGCATAAATGTAGGTGGACAGGTATTTGCAAAGGATTTATTTTGTCTGCACTATTTTATAAGAAATATTATAACTTTTTTAATCAACTGAACAAAATTTATTGAAACAAAAAGTAATGTAACAAAATTAAAACTAGATATGGGAGCATCAATTAAACACATTATAGTAATTCCTGTGACTTGAGTCATCTTATTTATTTCATAAAATTTATTATGGGAAATAACATTATGAGGCTTTCAAATTATTAAATAAAATGAGTCGTGATTCTCATCTCACACAAATATGTATTCTTCAAAGCAAAGGACCTGTTTCAGAAAACATTCCTGTCTTCAGCTATCTTTAATCGTAAATATGGCTGAAGATAGGAACATTTCCTGAAACCAGTCCTATGCTTTGAAGAACACAGTGTGTATAAGGTGAGATAATCACAACTTATTTATTAACTTGAAAGACTCATAATGTTATTTCCCATAATAAATTTTATTAAACAAATAGTAATATCTATAACAATCATACATTCTGTAAGCATTAATCATGTGCACGATCTACCAAAAAAGTAATTGAGCTCCCATGATTTTAGTTAATTTATTGTGTAATTTGACTGATGTGAATGAGATGCACAAAAAAATTAAACATAGGCTCAATTCTGGAAATGTGTGCTATTATGCATTGCAGAGACTCTTGATGTCCCAACTCCTTTCAAAAAATGTTAAACTGAAAATATATAAAACTATTATTCTACCAGTTATATTATATGGGTATCTAGAAAGAATGAGTTCAAATCGGATCCCCAAAGCTGTTTATAATTATATACCAAGAGGACAAAGATCACTGGGCCATCCTATGAAACGCTGGAGGGAAAATTTTCTATAGGATCGTAACAGGCCTTGGCCTAATACTTGGAAGGAAGAAGAAGAAGAAGATATTATATGGCTGCGAAACATGGACTCTTACTTTAAGGGAGGGAAGGAGATTACAAGTATTTGAGAATAAAGTACTTAGGAAAATTTTTGGACCAAAGAGAGATGAACAGACAGATGAATGGAGAAGACCACTTAACAATGAACTACATGGTCTTTATAGGAAACCAGATGTAATAAGAACAGTTAAGTCTCGTAGACAGGTCATGTTGCACATATGGGGAATGAAAGACTTGCATGGAAGCTTCTTGTAGGAAAGCCAGAGGGAAAACGCCCAGTTGGTAGACCAAGAACGAGGTGGGAGAATGACATTAACTATGATTTGAGGGAAGTAGATTATACAGGGAATGATTGGAAAGCATTAGCTCAGGATAGGAATGTATGGAGAGCTTTATGTCTGTGCAGCCATGAACCTATGGGTTTGATTGTGCCAGTGAGTAAGTAAGTTAGTAATTTGACTGATGTAGGCATCATGTTTTTCAATGAGCAAGAGAACTATAGAGAAGGAAATGGCACTTGGTGCTTAGCTATCAGACTTTGATAGGTCATAATTGTGGGTTGCCATCTCAGTGAGGTTCCTAACAGGGTAATTGTTGTCAAATTAAATAGGCCAACAGTAGCATTCATCACTGCATAAGTGGAAGATCGTTACACATTCTGACAATAGTGAACTTACTGGATGACTTACAGAGATTGCAGAAAAGTTTGACTTATAGAGATTGCAGAATCGTAAAATGTGAAATTGAAACAAATAAGATACGACCAATGGCTACCGTGAAACTGGAGTTTTGAAGATCTAATAGGTGTGTCTGTTACATTGTAATATTGCGAACAGAAGCCTACCAACTCAAATATTCTGGAAGAGTAGCGGAACATAAGCTGCGTGTCATGAAGGTAAATAAAGCTGAGAGACTCAGATGGATTTTTGGATGACCATCACAATGGGACACTGAAGCAGTGGAAATCAGCTCTATGGAGCGGGCACTTGCTGGTATATTATTTTAGTCTGATGGACTTGAATGGATGTGGCGGCTACCTGCAAAATGGCTTTTATCAGAGTATATGGTGCCTTCCAAGAAATTTGATATTGGGTTGAGTGAAGGTATGAGAGGTGTTTCTCTTACTACAGTCTCATACCACTGGTGGCATAATGAACTCACAGGCATATTGTACAATTCTGAATAATGAAATGCTCCCAACACTGTGGCTTTTTTATGAAATAAACCGTTGTTACATCCAGGATTACATTGCTGATTGACACGTTTTACAGGCTATTATGCAGTGATATACAGACAGTAATGTTCATTGGTTGGACTGGTCTGCATAGAGTCCTATCCTCAATCCCATAGATCACCATAGGGACAAATTGGGTCAGTGAGTGAGGTTTCGGGAGATGTGATCAAATTCCCTTGTCCAACTGTGTGAAGTGTTGCAAAAGAAATGGTGATGCATTCTGTTATGCCAACACTAGGGCCTAACTGCCATAATAATAACATACTATAAAAAAAGCCGATAAAGGATAGACACATATACATGTGTATTATACCGAAAAATAGGGCATAAATATTCACCCTTTAAACGCGGATTAAAGTCCCAATCAAAATATACATACGAGTTTTATAGATTAAAAACTATGAAAAAATTATTATAAAATGTCTATTTCACATCAATATATTTTTCATTCAATGAAGACACACTTACGAAATCTTATATAATATCAAAAACAACTTATTAGTTTCAACCAAATAGGAAATTCTTACGAAAACTTATATAACCCAAAAACATTAGGATAAGAAGTTAAAAACACCTTATATAACTTGGCCATGAACTACTAGGAATATTACTACAGATGGGGCAAGAAAATAGGGTTTCCATTAGTTTTAGGGGATGGTGAAAGGTAAAGATAATCATATAAAAGCCGGGATTTTTAGTGGAAAAAGTCAGAACAGCGGCGGGACCGGATGCGGTCCCCCCAGCAGGGGAGGCAGCTACATTGGTAATATGAATCTTTTTTATCATTCGTAATGGTCATTTTCAGACAATAGAATTAAATAAGGGACCAAATGGTCCAAAGAACTTAGAATAACGAACAAAGTTGAATATTTTAAAATGATTGTTTTCTCTCGCTCTGAATTTTAACACTTTAATATTTCGAATATTTTGACGTTTGACAATGTGGCGATTTCAGCTGACTTTAATAAATTGTTTTATATGTTATTAATCTAATATTTCTTTATGTTTGGTTTTATTTTAATAAATAATGTTATTTTTCGTTTACTGTGTTTTTAACATGTTTAAATGTGGAACTCATCCTCCAAAACCAAGGCCAACCGCTCGGGCCAAAGACCACTTAAACAATAGTGAACTTAACGCTATCATTACGGCGGGGCTAAACAGACCCCTCGCGTAACACATTCCAATGGAGGTTCTCGAGAGAAAAAACAGACAAACATTTTAGACAGGTGGTTAATTACTTTTTGGTGAATAGATTAATATTGTTTGATACACATGCAGAGGTTTGCCTATGGGTGGTGCCAGGAAGGCACATGAATGTGTCTGCCTGCCTTCAGTGTCATTTGCATACCAGCAAGTGCCCACTTTCCTGGCCCCACCCCCCAAGCATACACATTGTATATACATACATCTGATCAATTGAGTTGGTGTTTACTTGATGAAAATCCATATTTATTAATTAAATAAAAATAAAACTATGTTTTATTTTTATTTAATTAATACATACATCTGATCCCTAATGATTATTCTTTCAAGTTGGTAAAATGAACATCTCTATGGTGTTATAATTGATGTGTCTTCTGGCATCTAAGGAATCTGAGTTAATTTCCAGCTATTTCATAGAAATGTCTCTTTTTATTACAGCATGTGTCTGAAAAAGAATGCTTGTATTTACACTGGAGGTAACATACAACAACAAAAAATTCCTATGAACAGTGCTTTTAAACCTAATTTCTTCTCACAACCACTGTCAATTTTTATTGTATAAGCAGTAATTTATTCCTGTGAACTCCTTGATCTACTATTCAAAGCAAGTGCTCCATATGACCTCCATTCATTGCAATTCAACCTCTGTCTTACGTGGAAAAAATTACAGATTTTTTTATTTTTGGAACTCCCCTGGTTGTTGCCAGATTGCATCACATGCATTCTCAAAGTGTGTGTACAGAATTTATCACAATAGCCTTTAAGTGTTCCCAAAGCAAAAAATCTATAGGATTAAGATCAGTACAATGAACAGGCCAAGTTACTGGATTTTCCTGAAAATTTATATGGTGGTAAACAATAGGCCATAACTCAGAAGATATTAAGTTTATAACCTATGTTCGTAAAAAAAAACTTTTTTGTTGCTTGCTACCTCCTGTGGAAATATTGGAATTTTCTCAGAATAAGAATCAAATGAATAGTGAATTCTTCTTACCTCATACATCTATGTTTTTTAACACACAACTGCAGTATTGTGAAATACATCATTCCCATCATCAGCTGTTTTCACTACTGTCAATTTTTTATTATGCCGGTAATTTTCTAAACTGCCATCTGGTGTACTTTTGAAGAAGTAATTTTCTAAACTGCCATCTGGTGTACTTTTGAAGAATTTTGTAATCAAACTTGGTTCGTTTGGAACCTCGAAGTTAATGGTTGTAGTATGTTTTATTTTTAATGTATATATTTTCCCAAACTATTAATTCCAAAGGTTTAGATACATGTTTCAAAAGTTTTGCTTCTTTTTCAACTCTATGATTCTCTAATAAACTATGTGCCGCTATAGCTGATTTTTCAATTTCACCATTTTTTATATTTCTAAAGTGTTCTTTTTTGCGAGTGTCTAAGTTCCCGATACTGCAATTTTCTGTGTTAAAAAAACATAATGTATGAGGTAAGAAGAATTCATGATTTATTTGATTCTTATTAAGAAAACCTCTTAATGTAAAAATTCCCAAATTTATTATATTAATTTCTCGGAATACCCTATATAGAATCTGGAATAGTCACTTAAATTGGGAAGTTATAAAATTTGGTTAAGAAAAATGAAACTAAATTTGAAGAGTGTGTCATATTGTTATATGCTAGTCACTGATAGCAAACACATTAAGCAGTTTCACTCTTTGGAACTGTCATACCACAGATTTATGTATGGAGTTGATAAAATACATTGTCTATCAACATTAATTTTTTTTTCTTCTTACAGCTCATCATTTTTCTTAAGATAAAGTTTTTTATTAAAATTTCTAAGAAATTACATTTCTTTCAAATGTTTCTCTTTATTGTTTGTTGGCACTTCTTTCAACACCCATCTTGACTTATTCCATCCATCTGCTTCTTGCTTTTCTTAATTTTTTTTGACAAATATCATCTTAATTTTACTGACCATACTATCACAATGTTAGTTCTCCTGAAGCCTTTCTTAAGATGAACAACATATTTCTTCTTCATTTAAAACTGTAAAGAGGATTTGGTTTGGATACTCACCAGCTCATTCTATATTTTTAATAATTTTTTCATGGCCAAGATATTTAAAATTTCATCAGGTAATTATGTACTTAAACCTGAGTTTTAAATTATTTCATTGGAAGTCATGTTGATATTTTACATCTGGGCTCAGTTAAAATTAATGTTTGCCAATGTTACCTGTGTTTAGATTCAACATCATGTCATATTTACCTAGGACTGCCTATTGAATCATGTAACCAAATAACTGAATAATAATTATTATTGTATAATTTGATAAAATGTGTCATTTTTTTGGAACCATCTTTATAATGATTTTTTTTTATTTTGAGGTTTATTATGAGTTAGGGATTTTGACTCACCTCATATTTTTTTTATTTTCTTGCAGACTGTAGTTTCTCCACATTTATATGATATTTTCAATGCTTCCTAACTGTTGAATTTGCTGTTGTGGATCCTGTAGATTGATTACCGCTCCCTCTATTAGTTGACCTTCCAAATAATTTTTTTTTTCCCCTTTTCCCCAGGAATTTCAAAATTCATTGTTTTCTCCTTATTCTTTCTCCCAAATTGTGAGTTCCTTATATTTATCTACATGTTTCAGTAATTTACTCATAATAATTAAAGGAAAACTCATAGTGTCACTTCCTTCATATATTATGAACTTACAATTTGGGAGAAAATTTACATCCTGAAGAATAAGGAGAAAACAATACATTTTGAAATTCCTGGGGAAATAAAAAAAAAATTGATATGGAAGTTCATCACTCAGCCAACAGAGGGAGCAGAAATCAACCTTCGGGATCAACAACTGCAAATTCAGCAGTTTGGAAGCATCAATGTGGAGAAACTATAGTCTGCAAGAAAATAAAAAAAATATGAGGTGAGTCAAAATTCCTAACTCATAATAATTAAAAGAAACTTCATAGTGTTACTTGCTTCAAATATTTAAAAAAAAACAGCTTTTCAAGTTTTATCATATGGAAAATCTGATATTTTCTTCTCTTCCATTTTAAAAATCTTCATCTAATCATCTTTCAAAACTCCATTTTGAGAAATAGTGAAGATACTCTGTTGAATACAGGCCTTGAGGGTGCATAGGTACATGGCACAAGAATTTTTAGCAAACAGAAGGAGGTAGGATAGGTAATCTTACTTTGAAGCCAACTTCACTCTCAGGGAAGTTTGTGATATTAATAGTGAGTGGAGAACATATTTTTAACGACTCACCTCATACAATTTCAAATTTCTTTGAAATTTGTATTGATCAACGCCATCTTGAATTTAAAAAAATTATCAAAGAAATTTGAAATTGTATGAGGTGAGTAATTAAAAATATGTCCTCCGCTCACTATTAATGATATAACCTCATAATGTTTACTTCCCAACATTAATTTAAATATAAGTTTGTGATACTAATATTACAGGAGGCTGAAAGACCTCCAGGACTTGTTTAGACACAAATGAATCAACAAAAATTTCCATTTGCTCCTGCCCAAATCCAAATCTGATCATCTAAAGTCCCACGTGAGCTACCTGATATAATCTGAGAAAAGAAGCTGCTGTGTATTGAAGAGTAATAGAAAATATCACATTTCGCAAGGAAATTTGAAAATTTGTAGAGAAAATTATCACAGATTATAGCATTAGTATAAATTGGCAATATTTGAGTAAAAGAGATAAAATAATTGTGAGAGTGCCCAAGTGAGAAAAGAGAACCTTCGGGTCTATGTCTCTCATGCACCAGTCTTAGAATTATTCCTGGTTGAGTTGGATATCTCAATTGAGGTTTGTCAGGGTTTTCGTCAATTAACCTTTTGAACGCCATGCCCGGCGTGCGCCGGTGAAAGTGTGTGTACAGCGGTACGCCATGCCCGGCAGGCTCCGGTTTTCAATCTTATTACTTTAAATATTTTTTTCCCGAAGTTTTTACTTCAATAAACTAAAATTATTGTTCGTTCTGTGTTTGTACATCCTTTCTTAGCAATACTTTGCACATCCCTTACAGAATAACGGTACAGGATGCTTGTAAATCTGTTTTCTAAAGGAGGGTGTACATTCATGTTGCAAGGCCTTTTTTCTTTTTTTTTTTTTTTTGCTATGGAATATTGCAATTTCAGGATTTTCTCTTTATTTATTTTATTTTTAGTTGAAAAGATACCTGGCCAAGGGGTAGGTCGTGCTGTGAAACACAGTGATTCATGTCTCGAAGTTGACGAAAATACAATACCCGAGTTTATTGTGACAGTTTTATCAGAAGATGAGAGTGACAGTAACAGTTCATCAAATGGTTATTCGTTTGACGAATGTGATAGTAGTCCTGTTTCTAAGAGAATATTATTACAATCTAAGCCTGTAAATAGTAAAACAAGTGATGTAGACCTAAATGAACAGAGTGTGAGTGACAGTGGTGGGCGTGTCGCGACAGACGAAACACATGGCATAGAACAGCTGTTTGACTGGAATTGATTCGAACCCAGGACCATAAAAAATGTTCAACAATATTTAATATTATAAGTGTTTAGTGATAATACCATCAAAATTATTCAGTAGAATAAATGTTTTAGTGATAGTGATAAAAAAATTTCAATAAAGACACCGTGCTGAATTCGAACCTGAGATCTTCACAAGTGGAAGCAACACCGCCTAACCTTCAAATAAATGTATAATAGTGAGTTTAAATTAAATTTACCATGGCATGTAGACAGTTAAATATACTTTATATAGGTTTATATTATATAGTATGGAGTAGTACATTAAATTTAAAAAACCTGGCACCCACAGCCCAGCTGGCAAAAGGAAAACTCGGCAGTCAAAAGGTTAATGACAGGAAATCCAGATATCTTAGTTCCATAAAAGTCCCGCGCTATACCGGGTGGTTAAAGCAAGGTGTCTTGGCGCAGAGCTATGGGACTTGTGTTGGTTCGAGTCCTATGGGGGAAGAAATTTTCTCATGGAATTTCAGCTTGTATGGATCCAGTGCCCACTCAGGATCGTGAGGCATTTGTGTAGCTACAATAAGTAGTGGCTCCAGGTTGCAAAAACCAGCTATAACGGCTGGGGGACCAGACATGCTGATCACATATCAACCCTACACTGACTACCTCTGTTTAATATATGTGGATGTGAGGCCAGCAACCGGATATTTTTTTTAAGTTCTAATAAAATTTCTAGCAGTGCTGTATCAGTAGTATTTGTTAAGTGAGAGTTGAAATGTCCAACCTAAAGATTAAATCCATTGTTTCCAGTGAGTTCAGATGTGATATTCAATGTAGCATGGATAGAAATCACCTCACACTGAAGTTAAAATGTCCGTCTTTGTACTGGATGTCATGGCACTGGAGAGAATTCTCCCATCAGTATGCTGGATGTGTCTAGGGAGACATAATGGTAAAGGATTAGTAAGCCAGATGTCTTTAGGGGAATAGATAACAATGGACCATTATCAGTAATAGTGATAACTGAAGTAAAAATCATATGACTGTCATAATTAAATTTAATAGCCAATAGCCAAGCAGTCTAAGGAATCATGCTTTGGCACAGAGCTGTGTTCGAATCCTCATGGGGGAAGAAATTTTCTCTTGAATTATCAGCCATCATGGGATTGGTGTCCATCCATAGTGAGAATTTTGTGTAGGTATAAGTAGTGATTCCAGGTTGAGAAAACAGCTATAATGGGTGGGAGATCCTATATCCTGACCGCATGTCATCTCTGTATGAGCTAAATGATATACACCTCTGTATTGGTACATGTAGATGTGAGGCCAGCAACTAGTTCGTAAGTCAAGGGTTTTCTAAGTCTGTTGGGCCATGGAATTATTTATAAATAACAACAAAATATAAAAGTGAGAAAGGGAACGTAGGTCATGACTGTACTTGTATTAATGTTAAGTGGTTGTGCAAAAGATTTTCAATGGCTACTGGTTACGCTCCTTGCCTCTAGTTCCAAGGGTCATGGGTTCAAACCCAGCTGGGGTCAATGCATTTTTTTTAGGACGGATAAATCCAAGGAACAAGTCCTCCGGGAGGGACTTTAAGCCATGGATCTCGAGTCTGAAGATTTTCAGGCTTGTAAAAGATCCTTATGCCTGAATAAAGAAGCCTCTAAGCAAAATTTAATGATATCAACATCCTAATAATACCTTAGTTGCCTGTTAGATATCTCATTGGGACGGTGTGTTGACCATCCATGACATCTATGAGCAAATAAGGTAACTAAATTTAACTTGGTCTAGTAACTCCTTACAAAGGAGAGGCTATGGCTCATCAATGGGTTATGCCATTATAGATAGATAGTTAAAAGTTTAATTTTTTTAACTCAATTTTCATACTTAACTTTCTCTACCCGAAGACTAATCAATATACCATATTTTTTTTGTGCAATAGTGCGTTTTGTCTTACATACAGCAATGGCGACCATGATTGAAAGTTCAACTTCCTACATTTCGGGGTTGCCAACCTAAATTACTATACTGTAATATTACATATTACAAACCTCGTGCGGGAAGTAAAACCACTGCCCTTTATGCCTTTATGTATACTACGTACAATGTATATACAAAAATATATCCAAAAGGTAGTGTTAATTTACATTATACAAAACAAATCACTGCATTTAAATGAACTGAACTTTATTTGAAACAATATAAAACAATAAATACATACTTGCCACCATTTTATGACTGATTGGTGTCATGGCCTGCTGTAGTCTCAACTAATAAACATTGCCCACACTGTTAATGTTAGTCAGTTGTTGATAATGAATGCAAATATTTCCAACAAAGATGTTATTATTTTACTATTATTTATTATTTTGTAAACACCTTTGCGCAAAAAATAATATACAACACACGTTTGTGAAGTGTTTTACAGAGTCTCGGAAATTAAAAACCTTGCTATCGCCCAGTTTTTAAACATTTCCTCGCTTCTTGTAAAAACCACTTCCCAATCTTGCATTGTAATACAGGGTGTCCCTTTCAAACTTCCCACATTTTAATTAATCATAACAAACAAAGTATGCTGAATTATGAAATGAGGCCGGTATTAAACGAAACAGAAACTCAAAGAATTTTCATTGCCACATACTAAAACACCTCTATATGTGCACCATTAGTAGCACAAACAATATTATGTCTGTATTCGATTTCGTTCCACATGTTCTGTCCAACATGTCCATTGGTACTGTTGCAATTGTGTCAAGGATACAGGTTCGTAAATCATGAAGACCTTGTACTTGAGTCGCAAACACATGGTCTTTTACATACCCCCAGAGGAAGTAGTCCAGTGGAGTGATGTCTGGTGAACGTGTTGGCCAGCAAATTGGTCCGCTGCATCGAATCCACCTATCTGGGAAGGATTCTTTCAGTGAATTCCGAACATCCAGGCTCCAGCGTGGTGGGGCTCTATCTTGCTGAAAGATTACTTGGGATTGCAAATCAGTTACTTGGGGGTACAAGAACTGTTCCAAAATGTCTTGGTATATCGGGCCAGTAATTGATTTCTCATGGAAGAAAAAAGGACCTATAATCCTGTTCTTCATCAGGCCGCACCAAACATTTACTTTCCGGACGTGTTCACGGTAGACATGTGGATTTTGCGTACCCAAGATCCTTACATTGTGCCTATTGACGGATCATGATACTTGGAACGTTGCCTCATCAGAAAGCAAGATGTTTCAAAGCAATTGAGGGTCCTTGTCAATATGATCCAACAATTCAACAGCGAATGCTTGTCATCTGGCTTTATTTGTTGAACAATTTGCACCTTGTAGGGGTACACACGAAGCTGCTTATGAAGCACTCGATGCACAGTTGATCTCGGCACATTGAACTGCTGGAAAGCTTGGCAAATTGATTTTTGTGGACTTCTCTGTAATCCTGCTCTAATTTCTTCAATCTTTTCTTCTGAAACACGTGTACGAGCACCTCCTGATTCTTTTTTAACGCTTCCAGTCACCAGAAACTTCTCAAGCCATGCCTTAATGGTCTTCCCATCATTTTCTCCATATTCTCTTCGGTAATTTCTTTGCACTGTAGTTATTGATTTCGTCTCTGCATACCAGAAAACATTTTGTGCTCGCCATTTTGTTTTATGTCATTATTGTCCAACATGCAACAGATGAATTAACTGCAACAATGAAAACAAAAATTCTTTGAGTTTCTCTTTCTTTTAATACCAACCTCATTTCATAATTCCGCATACTTTGAGAGTTATGATTAATTAAAATGTGGGAGGTTTGAATGGGACATGGTGTATACTATTTTATGTCACTGTTGATTCACATCCATTTCTTATAGAGCAGGGACTGGATTTTGTGTATGATTTTGTTATCTCATGACCTACAGTGGGGTTATTTTTGTGATCTGCAGAGAACATGTAATAGACTGAAACAAGTAATCAGTTGTTAAAGTCTCATGTACATAACCCCTAAGTTCATGTTGTTCAATTTTTCAACTTAATTACAAAAATGACCTTTTATTGCCACATATTTTTTGACATCTTTTAAATTCACAGTATTTCACAAGAAGAATTAATGGATGTTATTTTAGACTTTGAACCTAATTAGGGGTTTTTCATAGTTTTCCCCAGTTGTTACTGTAAATACTGGATTGGATTATGATTAATATGACTCATGTCAGTTTCAATCACCATTTTATGTTACTGATTAAACCAGTGAACTTCTTCATAGAATATAAAACATAGAAATCCTATTTTTGAAGAGAAAAATGTTTGCCCAGACCAAGACTCGAACCCAGGACCTTTGGCTTTCTGTACCAATGCTGTACCAACTGAGCTACTGGGGCGAGTTCCAATCTAGATGCAAATTTCTCTCTTATATACGTTGTAATTCCCAGCACCAATTGCTATGAAGTCTTTGCTTCTATCTTAGCAAATGGCGGCTTCTTAGCTAAGACATTTATTGGGAATTTAAACACTACTTTATAAAGCCAGAGTTAAGTGAGAATGTTAAATCAATAATAAAAACATAAATAGAAGCCCTACTGGCTTTATAAAGTAGTGTTTAAATTTCCAATAAATGTCTTCTTAACTAAGAAGCCGCCATTTGCAAAGATAGAAGCTAAGGCTTCATAGCACTTGGTGCTGGGAATTACAACGTATATTAGAGAGAAATTTGCATATAGATCGGAACTCGCCCCGATAGCTCAGTTGGTAGAGCATTGGTACGGAAAGCCAAAGGTCCCAGGTTCGAGTTTCAGTCTGGGCAAAAATTTTTCTCTTCAGATATAATTTATCCTTCAGTAAGGGATAATAATAAATACATCAATAGAAATCCTATTTCATACAACCAATGATTGTAGATCCAATTTGTTGATTTTAGTTGTTCAGCATCTATAAATACTAATGAAAAAGAAAATAACATAATTAACTTTTTAATTCTATTTTGATATATGTTATATCTGTCCATATATATTGCTGCATAAATATATTTTTAGTTATTCTTATTGGTATCTTGTATTGTTTCACATACCACATTTCAGGAAACAAATTATTTAAATAATAACTCAAAATTTTGTTACAGACTCTCTAGATTATATAAAAAATGTCTTGCATATTCTGAAACTTGCCTGTACAGGATGAAAATAAATCTACCTACATATTTTCAGAGCTTATTGAGGGATGATAATTGAGTATTTTGATACGAGGAAATCACTGACAAATCAAACTCCATTATTTTGTTATTCAGTTTACCTTTCAATATTAATTATTTATTATTATTTAATAATTAACTCTAATGAATCACATATGGCCTGCATTCATACCTATCTTAAGCTAATGTTTTCCAATCCTTCCATATATAATTTACCTCCCTGAAATCATGGTTAATATTTTTCTCCCATCTCATTTTTTGCCCTACCTACTGCATGTTTTCCCTCTGGTTTTCTTACAAAATGTTTCCATGCTCCCCTTTCATTTCCCATTCATGCCACATATCAGTTTACTTTGAAATGTATCTTGCTTTTAGGATTAAACTGTCTTTGTCAATTTCCTGGATTACTAGAGTGACATTCCATGATGCTCACAGCACAGTTTGCCATTATTATTGTAGTTGACATTTTGAATAAATTTTTAATGAACAAATTTTCTGAATGAATATATATATATATATATATAAATATGTGTTTTGCCTTGGAATTTCTTCTTTCATGTAAACTTTGTATTTTTTGTTATATATTTCATGGTATGTATTGTTATTCATAATCCTGTATCTATTACAGTATTTAAGTCAGAAAGTAATGAATGGCTAATTAATAATTTTGTTTGAATCAGGAGTGTGGTATACAGAACCAGAGATACTGGGTTCAAATCCTGATTCAGATGTATATTTTTCTCTTCAAATAAAATTGCCTTTTGGTGAGAAGTGATAAATTTAATATCCGAGATCAAATTGAAGGTCATATTGCATCTAGAGCCTTTGGTTGTATCCAGGAGATTATGCATGTGTTCATTTAATCTATTGGTGATATTATGAAATGGTGATTGAGATGGGATGGGATAATGAAATTCCAATTCAGCATTTGCCTTGACAACTGGCGAAAACCAGGAAAAACACAGGTTGACAATATATTGGATTTAAACCTGGGTCCTCCCAAATATGAATCTCAAACAAGACTGACAAAGCCAGAAGTAAATATAGGTGGGAGAATAATTTTTAGACATAACTTAGGGAACTGAATATCGAGACATGAACGGGATTCAGGTGGCGGAGAATAGGGTATAGTGGAGGGCCAGAATGAATGCAGCATTGAACCTGTGAGTTCTATATGCCATCATTTATTTATTTATAACAGTGAACTACATGGTCTTTATAGGAAGGCAGATATAATAAGAACAGTTAAGTCTCGTAGACTGCAATGGGCAGGATATTTGGCACAAATGGGGAATGAAAGATGTGCATGGAAGCTTCTTATAGGAAAACAGGAGAGAAAACGTCCAGTTGGTAGACCAAGAATGAGGTGGGAGAATAAAATTAACCATAATTTGAGGGAAGTAGATGATACAGGGAATGATTGGAAAACATTAGCGCAGGATACGGGTGTATGGAGAGCTTATGTCTGCATGGTCATGAACCTACAGGTTTGTAAGTGCCAGTGAATTAGTTAGTTATTAATATATTATTTAAAATTAAAACTCAGTTTTGTGGTAAGTTGTGAGAAATAGCAAACTTTGGTTAAGAAAATGAAGGTTGAGGGATTGCATTATGCTAACCATGTGATTCCCTGTACTGTCTCTTACTTGGTCTCAGCTCTTTGAAGCTGTTATGTCAGGTATTTATTATCTGTGATATTTGGTACATGATTCAATAAAATCCATTTTTATAGATCCTGGAGCTATATCTCTGCAATTTGTAAAAATTGCTCAATATTTTACATACTGTAAAACATATTTGCCAAGTATAAAATAATTTAATTTATTTTGAGTTGTATTATGACTTGCCTCATATTTCTTGACTCCTTCACCGACTCGAGTTTTTTCACTGTATCTGTGACATTCTCAATGCAACATCATGGTTACAACTCAGTAAGGTTACAACTCAGTTGTAACCAAGATGTCGCATTGAGAATGACACAGATGCAGTGAAGAAACTCGAGTCTGCAAAGGAGTCAAGAAATATGAGGTGAGTCAAAATACAACTCAAAATAAATTAAAATAAACTTTATAGTGATATTTCGTACCTACATAACTTAATAAAATAATTTATATTATTAAATCCATCATAATGTTAAACATTATCTCCTTAGAACTTTTACTTTGATTCCAAGATTTCTTAAGTTCAAATTTGGCCGGAGTCAGTTGATATAAATATCCTGAGTATAATTTTCTTTGGAATGTAAGTTAAGCCATGGATCCCATATTACAGATTTACAACAAGTAAAACAACCTGAAGCCTGAAATAAGAGGCCTCTGAATAACATTTGTTGGTACTTTCAATCCCCAGTTTAATTACAATCCTAATGTTCTGAAGTTGTTACACAGTATTGTTAAATAAAATACTAACTACAACTTTTCTGTATTATGTGATTATTGTTAAAATCATTTACTCACACAGTGTATAAAATAATTCTGGTCTATAAAACCTTTTTTTTTACAAGAATGTAAGTATTTTTCATGCTGAATTTAAATATGCTTTCAGATTTTTTCATTGGGGAACTACTGTTTTTGTGATGTACTTTCTTATAGTTTTATAAAATTAATACTTAATGTAATTTTGAATAATAACTATACACATCTATTCTGAGATATCTAAAATTGTTGTGTTATGATTTTAAAATTTATTTGCCATTATAATGTCTTAAAGGTCCACCGCTGTGGTCTCGGGGTAGCATGCTGCCTTGTCACGCAGCGGGCCCGGGTTCAATCCCCGGTCGGGACAGTTTTTCTGGGTGAGGTTTTTATCAGGGTTTTTCCTCACCTGTAAGACAAATGTCAGGAAAACTTTAAGGCCCAAATGGTCCCTGAAATCATATGGCCATCGCAATCATCATCATTCATATTCATCTTAGGTTAAGCTTAGGATTAGGAGGGACTCTCCTGGTGCACCATTATCATCATCATCATCACCCATCATATCATCAGGGCAACGTAACCCTGCCTTCCAGGTGCCCCAACCTTAGTAGTCGGTTACAAGTACGCCATGCCAGGAGAGAAGCCAGGAATGTCGAAAGACAAACCTGGGGCATTTAAAAAAAAATAAATAAATAATGTCTTAAAGTTACTAAATGTGTCAGACCTTGAAAAAAATCGGGATATTGTGGCTTTATGCATAATATAATAGAAACTTTATGTTTACAAATACATATAAAAAATTCAGCAATCCCTCTAGTAAATAACACACACATTTTAAAACTGAAAGTGGCTATTACAAAAAAAAGTTTAGGGCTAATGGGAAAATTCTAATTACATAATTAAATTCAGGAAAAGAAAATGCATTTCAATAGAGGTATATTTCAGTGTTCTTGTAAAAAAAATTGACCAGTGTGATTAAAAAAAAGTTGTAAATTTTGTCAATTTGTTCCGCTGATTTTAGAGTTTGTTTAGATGTTTGCTCACAACATTATTCTTTGTTCTAAATTACTGCTATCTTTATATTGTGCAGTAACAATATTGACAAATTTAACATGATCAAAATTAATTTGCTTTATTCTATTTATAAGTATGTATATAGTAGATATAATACAAGTTTAATAATTTAAATTAGAAGTTTTGAGTTTCCTGAAAAAAAAATTATTCTCTTGTTATTGGCTAGCACCTTTGTCATTATTGATAGATTTAAAAAATTTCTAGTTCTATAATGATTTCTATTTTTAGTTTTGTTTTTATTTATTTCTTATGTATTTAGCCTGGTGAATTTCAGACCTGTCTGTCTCTTCCAACAATAAATATATTACACTAAAATACATTGATCACAGTGCAATATTAGATTTATCATACTTATAACAACAATAATAATGATGATGCTTGTGTCTTTTTGACGTTCCATGAAGCCACATGGAGATGTCAGTACAAGGAACTGTAATTCTTAGCCAATAGAACCAGGAGGAGGTAGAATGGTTAGTCCAAATTTACAATATAAAAAATAAAATACCTGAGATCTCAGACTTCCTCAACTTTGGATGTAGGATGTGGAGTACTTTCGAAGCATATGCTCCATTTTCAGATTGTAAATCGGTACTGGTTGTGCATGAGAATCTTGTACAGTGGGTTGACGTCACTGGGTGAGTTCTCATTAAGCAGGTGAATGTTTTTGGTTTCTTTTAATATCTCAATCTCTTCGAGAATGTTGATTTTCAGTTTGTTGTTTTCTGTATGGAAGATGGATAATGGTATTAAATTGGTGACCTGTTTCTATGACATATTTTGCAAAACTAGATTTACCTTCATTAAATCTGAAGACCTTAAGATGTTCGTTATATTGTATATTGAAATTTCTTGTTGTTCTTCCAATATAAAACTTCTCACAGTTGGCTCCATTTTAGTTTATAAACTAACTATACAATATAACGAACATCTTCAGGATTTCAGATTTAATGAACGTAAATCTAGTTTTACAAAACATGTCAAAGAAACAGGTCACCAATTTAATACCATTGATAACACATTATTCATCATCCATAGAGAAAACAACAAACTGAAAATCAACTTTCTCGAAGAGATTGAGATATTAAAAGAAACCAAAAACATTCATCTGCTTAATGAGAACTCACCCAGTTACGTCAACCTGCTGTACAAGATTCTCATGAACAACTAGTACCGATTTACAAGCTGAAGATGGATCATGTGCTCCGAAAGTACTCCACATCCTACATCCAAAGTTGAGGAAGACTGAGATCTCAGGTATTCTATTTTTATATTATAAATTTTACATAGTAACCTCAACGGTGTTTCGTCATGAATTTTAAAAGTATTCGTTAGTCCAAAGCTTTACCCAACTGTACTGTCAGGAAAGTTCTGATTACACATTTTATAGGAGACTCAGGACCAGTCTCATCATTAATAAATGTTGAAAAACATCATCATTATCACATCCTGCCAGGTATTAGTCCTAGAAGAACTGTTACGGCCTGAGAAAGCGGTTTTCATGCCATCTTTTCATAGGTCGACCAAGTGACCGTTTCCCATTTGGACAGTAGTTCATTATTGCCTTGGGGATCCTGGATCTAGCCATTCTTGAGACATGTTCCTTCCAGTTTAGCTGATATCTAGAGATGTAGTCCAGTATTGGTGACACATTAAGTTCTTGAAGGATTTCTACATTTTTCTTTCGATCCCATTTTGTGTAGCCAGCTGTTCGGCGCATAAATTTTATCTCACAAGCTGTTAGTCTGCTTTCATCTCTCATCCTTATAGTCCACGCTTCACTCCCATAACATAGGACTGGTCGAGCCATTATTTGATAAAGACGAGTGCGAGTTGATCTTTGCACTAACGCAGGTTTTAAAACTCTATTAATGATTCCCATTGATTTGTTGAATTTCACAATTTTCTCTGGTAAATCCAAATTTTCAACAAAAGAGAGTTTATATCCTAAATAAGTAAACTCATTAACTCTCTCTAAAATTTTGTTATTTAAACAAATTTTGCTTGGTATTGGTAGATATTTCCATTGAATATTTCTGGGCTATCAAATTTAAATTATGTACTGACCATTGTAAATCATCTTCAGATGTTGCTAGTAAAACAAGATCATCTGCAAACATTATTATATGTTGAAAAACAACCTGCAATAATAAAACAAAGTCAATAAAATAATAAAAAGTATGCATTATCAATCTAATTCTCTGTAAGTTCCAATTGTCTACTAGCTATTGTACTCACCTTTGATCCAAGATTCAAAATTTTAAACTCAACTAAGATCAGTTTTTTTAGGACATACAAATTTTGAATATGACTTCCTTCAGAAGGGAAGTAAAGGTGTTGGTCTTGTATCTTATATTTAAAGCCTACAAAATATCTCAAATTTGAAATAAAGGTCATCTGAGCATAACCTGTTGGCTCCTTCATGTATAGCCTTGAATCTTGACATGAATGACCCAATGTCAGTGAACACCCTTAAACAAAATATTTATCATTATTTTCTTTTATAGTATGGTACACTACTTCTAGTTCATTATTGACGTTTAGATATGTATTCTTAAAATTATTTTTAGGTCTATGATGATCTTGAAGATTTTTAGGTCTGTGTATTTTAAAAGATAATACAGTGTTACTACTAATAAAAATAAATAAAATTAATGTAGAACAGAAAGCATCTGATTGCTTAATATTAAGATAATTTGAAAGAGTCGGTTGTGGTAGACTAGTGGTTATACTCCTTGTCTCTTGTTCCGAGGGTTGCAGGTTGAAACCCAGGCAGGGTCAATGGATTTTTTTAAGATGGAAAAATCCAAGGAGCAAGTCCTCTGGAAGGAACTTTAAGCTGTGGGTCCCAAATCTGAAGATTTTCAGGCTCGTAAAAGGTCCTTAAACCTGAATAAAGAGGCCTCTAAGCAAAATTTACAGACCTCAATGTTCTACTAACATATCAGTTGCCTGTTAGATATCTCATTGGGTTGGTGTGTTGACTGCATTCAATCCATGACATCTCTGAGCAAATAAGGTAATTAAAAAGTAACTGTTGCTAATCTAAGTAACACTACCTGATCAAGGAGAGGCTGTGGCCTCAGCAATAGGACTATGCCATTGATAGATAAATAGATAGCTAGATATAGAAACAGAAAACTTATTTGATGGTAGAATACAATAAAATACATCTGACAAAGTCACCTATTTTTATTCCATACTGTTTTTGTAAAATTACAGTTAAACTGCTAGCTGTTGAGACAAGCACAATATGCTCGGCCTCAGATTGGAAACATATTTTATAATTTTGAGAGACTAATTACCAACCATCACCACTTCTAAAATTCCTATTAAAGCAACCGTTGATGTTATGTAATAAATATTAAATGTAAAATTGGTAACACCAAACCAATGTAATACAGTCGACTCCCACTAAATTAATTAAAATTTCATTGGTTCCAATATGGAGGCCTTTCAAAAACAATATTTCATCTTCCTGCATGTTAACTGCTAACTGATGTCTCGCTTCCCGTCTCTCAAAGAATGCAACAGTTACAATCTCTGTTTATAATCCATGGTTATTTAAATTGTGAAATGTCTATGAATATAGGTACATAATGTATTTTTATTGTTAGTTGTTCAGTAATTGTTTCCTTCCTTAACTTTACCTGTACATGTTGTGTGTTGTTTGATGGCCCCTTGGCGTGCTTGTTGCCCTCCTTAGAACATCGTGTTTGAGCCGAATGGTCAGATGTTGGAGGTACAACTTTACGACGCAGATGATTTGACCAAGAAAGATGAGAAGCTGGGCAGGTGAGGGAATTAGCTGTAAACTCTCATATTAGGGTGACCACCATTTTATAAATTTGCATTTTGAACTATGTATTTCAGTAGTATTTCAAATATCATTCATTGTTTTAATACAAACTAAAATGTTCTTTGCATTTTAAAATAATAGGAAATGATAAACATGTTACATTGAAATGCAAGCATTTATTTATTTATTTTATTTTTTTGTGATCAGTTTTTTATTTATCCACCCCTGGTATCTAAATCACTCATAAAACTGCCACTCTGTACCTGGTATCTAAATAACTCATAAAACTGCCACTCCATACCTGGTATCTAAATCACTCATAAAACTGCCCCCATATGCACACATATGTGTGTATTTATGTATTTATTTATATGTTCCTTACTGCATTGTTAAAAGTGGGCTTTCTATTTATTGTAAAATAACACTTTTAGCCTTACCTCAATGTTTTCAGTGTGATTTTTTTTTCACAATGTAAAGTTATAGAAATAAAACATAACCTATTTCTTGATGATTTTACAATTGTGTTTTAATTGTAATTTTTTAAAATCTTTTTAATAGAAAACTGATATGTGTAAATGTAAGCCATGAAAAATTGTTCGCTAGTTGTTAAATTATTACATTTGATAGCAATTCCTTCCTTTAAATTACTTGTGTTTTGCACTCTTTTAACTTTACTATCTAACCTCTCTTGGTTAACTCATGTTTTTCGACCCCAACGCTATTAGGGCATCCGAGGACTAGGGAGTCTTTCCTTTCTTCCATTTCTTCTTTCCTTTATTCTCTTTTCTTCTCCAGAAAAGCCTGACCAGAGGCTATAAGATGGCAGCCCCATCACTGGTCTTGCCTTCCTTTGGCCAGCAACCAATTGAAGGAACTATTATTATGCTTTCAAGTCTTATACGAGAATTTCCCAGAAATTTTCTATAGGATCGTAACAGGCCTTGGCCTAATACTTGGAAGGAAGAAGACGAGAAGAAATTTGAGTTTTAAGTTAACTGCTGCAGTCTGGGGGTAACATTTGTGCTTTTGATACAGCAGGCCAGTTTTTTTTTTTTTTTTTTTTTTTTTTTTTTTTAGTGAGAGTTTTCTTATCTGTAAGGACAAGTATCAAAAATCTTAGGCCCAAATATTCCCCTGGCATCACCTCACCTTATAATCATAATCATCCATTCACTTTGCTTGTATTATTGTATGAATGAATTGGGTGTTGTTCAGTATTCATGTCATATCAAAGGTGTCGAATTCATCACACTCATTCGAGAAGGTCTTCCATATCCTTGTAATCAACAAAGAAGTTTCTATGTCTCCACATTTCACTTTCTTCTTCCCTTTATTATTGTTACAATAGTAATGAAATAAATAATAAAATAAATAACATTCAAAATAAAAATGGTTGTAAGTTAATTAATTTTTCATCAAACTTCAAATCATGAATACAATGTTTGAACATAAGGATAGCCACAAATTTACATGGGAGGCTAGAAATTTGAGATCAATTGTGGATTGTATATTATGTAACAACAAAATTGCAGATATGATATTGGATTCAAGGGTATTTCGAGAAATTGAAATAGATCATTATCTCTTAGTTAGCCCAATAAGGATCAAACAAAGATGGCATAAAAATAAAAAGGATATACAAAAGAATCGAGAAAAATCTTTTCGAGCAAGTCTTTTTACAGACCAAAGCATGAAATGGTTATATCAAAGAAGATTAGATTTAATTATGAAAGATAAACTAATTAAAGACTATATAGAGAATGAATGGGAGGCTCTTTAAAACATTTTAAATCAGGCAGCAGAAGGAAGTTTAGGTATGAAAAAAAAGTGGAAAAGAAAAAAAAGGCTAAGAACAACATGGGATGATGAAATCTAGAAGGTTATATTAGAAAAATGAGAGGCCCATAAAAAATATATCTCTATGCAGAGAGAAGAAGATAAAATAGAATATAAAAGAAAACAAGCAATTGCCAAAAGAGAAGTTTGGAAAAAACATATGGAGAACTGGAAAGAATTTATTGCTTACTTGGAAAATAATGTATATAGGCCTCAACCACAAACTTAAAAAATTTTAAAACAGCTAAATAGTGAATTGAAAGAAAATGCTAAGGTAAATGTTATCTCATTAAACACTTGGTCACAATATTTTCAGAAATTATGGTCAGAGACAATAGAACCTCTTCAACTTCCAGAGATGGAAAAACAAGATGAACAAATTGAACCAATATCTTATTTTGAACTGGAACAGGTCTTGAAGAAAATGAAAAATAATAAGGCCCCAGGAGAAGATTCATTAAATATTGAACTATTTAAGTATGCAAGTAAGATATTTTCAGAAAGATTTCATTTTCTAAACACAATTTGGAGTGGAGAAGATGTACCCAAAAGCTGGACTAAATCAATAGTAATTCCATTTTTTAAAAGAAAAGGAGATATGAAATCTGGCAAAAATTACAGAGGTATAAATTTATTAAACACAGGATATAAAATATTTACTGATATAATTAAAAACAAATTACACAATTATTATGAAAAAAATTCTTGGTGAAGAGCAAAATGGTTTCCGGAAAGGAAGATCTTGCTGTGATGGATATTTTCCATTAAAATTATTAATAGAAAAACAAAGAGAATTCAGTGTGGAAACTCATATTGCTTTTTTAGATTTGGAAAACGCTTATGATAGAGTACACAGAAAGAAACTACTAAAAATATTAGCCACAGACCAGGTGCCACAACAAATGATATTAAATATATATAACTGTACAAATCAAATTTAATTGCAGTAAGAAGTGGCAATAAAGTATTATAATGGCAGGAAATTCATACAGGAGTGAGACAAGGATACCCTCTATCACCACTTTTATTTATCATATATATGAATCAGATAAATGGAGAGAACAATGTGGACATATATAATTGAATAGAAATATGAAATTAGATATGTTAATTTTCGCAGATGATGTAAGCATTAGTGGCACCCTCAGAGGACGAATTACAATATTCAGTATATAATTTTAACAAAATAGCCATAAAATATAACTTGAAAATCAATACAAAGAAAACAAAAGTAATAATAATAAGATGAAAGGTTCGCCCTAGTGGGCATTGCTTTTCAAGGAAAATACCCTGTACAAGGCAAAATTTATATAGATTCAAAAATACTGGAAAGAGTAAAGTCATTTACCTACCTTGGATACACATTAACATATTTGGATGAAGTAGACATAGCAAATAAAATTATTAAGTTTAATAAAACCATGGGAATAATAAATTCAGTAATTGAAAACTTTGATAGTCCAGATAGATACCAAAGTATGATTATATAAAACCTTAGCAAGACCTGCACTTTGCTACAGCAGTGAGGCATGGACTTTGAGGAAAGGAGAAGAGAGCAGGATAACTTCTAGTAAAATGAGATTCATGAGGTATACAGCAGGATATACCAAATGGGATCACAAACGCAATGACGATATTTTGAAGGAACTACATTTAGAACCGATCATGGAGTACATACATAGATACCAGAACAACTGGGTGAATAATTTGCAATGAATGAGTTCAGATAGAGTTCCCAAGGCTATGCTTCGTTATTGTCCAACAGGGAAGAAATCTGTGGGCCGTCTAAGGAAATGCAGGATACAAAATTCTTCACTGAGATCATAACAGGCCTATATGCCTAAAACTTGGTTGGATGAAGAAGAAGCCAATAGTAATGATTAATCTTACAAATTAATTATTTTAGAAATTCACACTATAAACTATATTCATTAAATAAAATTTTATCACTCACCTCATATTTTTCTTCTTTTTTAATTTAAATTAGTTTTGGAACTTTCCACTTCAGTTCCATCTTCAGTATTTTTGTGACCGTTGTTCTGTCATCTTGAAGAGCCGTATTTTGCTCCGTCTTTTGCTGAGATGATGGAACAATGGTCACAAAAATACTGAAGATGGAACTGAAGTGTAAAGTCCTGAAACTAGTTTAAATTTTAAAAAAAGAAGAAAAATATGAGGTGAGTGATAAAATTTCACTTAATGATTCACCTATTATTTTTAGAATTAAAAATACTTTGTCGACAGGTCTTATTTGCCCCACATGTGGGACATGTTAAAATGCACATAAATGTAGAACTTAAACAAAACAAAAAGAAAGAAATATAATTTTAATTTATTCAAATTAATGATTCGCTATCTCCATCATATCAGTTCAGCTTCCTTACTAGCGAGTCTGGGTTTGATAAAATATGTGGAGTTGAATATTTTAATTGTAAAATTTTTAACTATGGGTCTAGGAGAGGTGATGGTGTACAATTTTTAGTCATTAGATCGTTCATCAGATGCATGGAATTAAATTCCAACCCCTCCACAGTGTGTTGTGTTTGTATGTGTGTTGCAAAGTGTTGTGATACTGTTGATAGTAATTCATCCATCAAATAGGAACATTAAGCCTGGTAGTCTGCTAGATGCTTTTTGATAGGAGTAGACTTTGTACTAGCACCAGGTTTCACCTTCTCTTTCTTCCTACTCGTCATTTCTTGTACAACACACAATAAATACAAATACTTTATAAACACACTCATCTCCTCTCTGAGCACACATCATCTCCATAAAGTGATCTGCCAAAGTAGTAGTAAATTGAAAATACACCACATTAATGTCATCCATCTACCTAGAATTGGAACCCAAAACATGAAACATGCAATGGGTGGAATTAGAAAAAAATGATTAGCAATTCTAATGTTTCTAAGCTTGTTACCATCTCAAATCTTTTGAGATCTTGACAATGAAAATATTACCAACTATAAAATAGAGTATTTATTTAATATTAACAAACATTATATAATTTCTGGCTGAGCATATTAACTGAGTATAGTATTTGAGACATTTTAGGTAAGTTTTTTTTTTTTTTCGGTCAAGTGGCAATTTGTGGCTTGTATTTCCATAAACTCATACAACAGACCCATTTCATAATTAATCATCACTTCTTATTTAATCTAATATATAAAAATATACTTTATGCGCAGCCATACCGTTGATCCAATTGTGATGGGTTTTTTTGCAAAATGTTCAGGAGATTCCCGGGATGAACATAGGCTATAAGAGAGTTGTGATACTCAACTCCTACACCCATAAAAATCATCCTTTGTAATGAAAAATGTGAAAAAATCCTTTTTTGATGCTTAAATGGCTTATGCTGCCTAAACCATAACAAATACACCAAATTATGTACACAGAATTGAATGTCTCAAAAAACTCTACAAAAAAGCTCCTGACAGCATATGTTTATCTTTTAGGGATAACTCACAATAACCATTTTTGTCTTTTATTCATGCCAAGAAGATCGGGATTAAGTAGATTCCCAGGCAAGACGAGCAGCAGCATGGATAACTCGAAATAACGAATTTTGTGTTTCAGCTCAGTAATACCAAATACATCGGGATACTAGATTCCCAGGCAATGCCAGGTAATCAGCATGGGGTATCTAAAAAAATTATGATATAAATTTATAACTATTACTTATTGAACTAAACGTAAAAACAACATTATTATTTATTTAGGTGTAGCAGTGTATGCCGGGTATTAGATAGTTAAAAATAAAAAAATCAGTGAAAATTCATACAATATACAACAATAGAAATACAACATTCGAATATATACAAAGATGATACCTAGATTTTGAATAATCTTTAAACAACGATTATATTTAGTTACTTAATATTCTAGACATTTGGCATAAACCCATTTTTCATCCTAATAAAGTTCACACTTTGTTTTTTGGATGGCATTGGTTGGGCACTGTACTTAGTCACATGATCCTAGTCCATAACAGATTCATCTTTTCACATAAAACACTCATGGGGGCTAGCTTGTGGAGGTGCTAGGCAATCATGTCCAGTGATTGTCCTGACGGCTACAACAGTACTTCTTGATTCATCTGGAATTGAATATTTGTCAACAGGAGACTACACCATTACTTACTTACTTACTCACTGGCACTATCGAACCCGAAGGTTCATGGCCGCGCGGACATAAGCTCTCCATACATCCCTATCCTGAGCTAATGCTTTCCAATCATTCCCTGTATAATCTACTTCCCTCAGATCATAGTTAATGTTGTTCTCCCACCTCATTCTTGGTCTACCAACTGGGCGTTTTCCCTCTGGCTTTCCTACAAGAAGCTTCCATGAACATCTTTCATTCCCCATACGCGCTACATGTCCTGCCCATCGCAGTCTACGAGACTTAACTGTTCTTATTATATCTGGCTTCCTATAAAGACCATGTAGTTCATTGTTATGTAGTAAGGAGACTACACCATTTCTTTTTTAAACTTTGTATTCCCTGAATTTTTCATGGATTCATCTTTGAATGTTTTATTGATTTGCAATTTAACAGTGTGGAATGAGAGTGTATGAGCTGATTTGATGTAATTAGGGTTCCCCTTTTCGCTAATAATTTTTTTTTTACATTGCTACTTATTCTGCAGTATAACTGAATCAACTTAAATCTTGTTTGTTCCCAGCTCTATGAAGATGTTTTGTAGAGATGTGGAATCTGCATATATAAATTAAACTTAAAATATAAAATTATGGAATATTCACCTGTCTCCTCAACTTAATTATTTAACTGTAGCACTTTTGGGACTTGTCCCATCATCGGCAGTCCTGAAAGCGCTACAGTTAAATAATTAATTAAGTTGAGGAGATGGATCTTTCAGGTGAATATTCCATAATTTTATATTTTAATTTTGAATAATACCTCAATGGAACACATTATGAATCTTATAAAAGTTGATTATAAATTAAATCTAAAATTTCTCAAATGTCCTATAATTCAAGTATTTTTATACCATGTGGTTCAGATACCAGCAGTGGATAAAGTATTGAATGCAACAGAAGTGTAGTCTGTATTTGAAGAAAGAGAATAATGATGCAAACCAGTGTAATAACCATCATTACCTTCTTTGGAAATATTGAACATATTTGAAATGCCACTCAAGTTTCCAAAGAAAGCATTGACAGTTGTTATGCTAGGGTAAATTACTTTTTACTTTCTTTAAATAGATTTTATTCTGTATTGGAAATTTTAGATAATTATATTCTCTACTGGAAATTATCACCCTTGACCATGCTTTTGATATTAAACTTTTCACAATTAATAAAATTGATCTTTACTCTCTTGGAGCATAAGTTATTTTAATTGAGCGAGTTGTGAGGTCCCAGGTTCAAACCTGGTTGTGACCAACCTAACTAAGATTTTTTCCTGCTTTTCTTCAATAGTCAAGGCCATTGATGACTTTTTAACTTCATTACCAAGACTCATTTCATCATTTCATAGTAACATTAAAAAAATTTAAAATAGATGTTATCACATCTAGTTGTAAAAGCATCTGTAAAAAATTGCAATGAAAAGTTTTATTTTTATAGTTACTTTAAAACAAAACATAAATTTCCCTTCGGTTCAGCATGTTTTTAAATTATAAATATTGTATCTTGTATTTAAAAAGTCATTCCCCTTTGATGATCTTGAAGAAGATTTTCGGGCTGTAGGCCGTGGTCATGAGGCTTGTAGTTCCCCGACGTTTCGCCAGAGACTGCATCTGGCATCCTCAAGGGTTGTCTTGAGACTGGCAATTCTGTCCGCTGTCTGTTCTATTTATACGTTCACCGCGATGTGTTCGTAAGTTGTATCTGCCTTCTGATTGGTCAGCTGACCAAGAACAGACAGCGGACAGAATTGCCAGTCTCAAGACAACCCTTGAGGATGCCAGATGCAGTCTCTGGCGAAATGTCGGGGAATTACAAGCCTCATGACCACGGCCTACAGCCCGAAAATCTTCTTCTAGATCATCATAGCAACTCTGGCCGTGAAAGTCTACGTGAATACATCATTCCCCTTTTTTTATTAAAATATTGCCGCAGATTTATTACCATCATACCATACTTTCATAATGTGATTATTGAAAGATAAAAAATGGAATCATAATTGAATGAATTTTCTATAATATGAAATTCTCATATTATGTACAAGTTTTACACATATGTTTAAAAAATAATTGAAGTTAATTATCACATAAAAATATTAATGTTGTTATTTTATATTTATAATATCTATATTGCTAATTATTTAGATTAACATTTTTTTTTCTTTAAAATATTTTTGAAATCTGAGAATTTAATCCTTAACTTAAACATATAAAAGTATTAATTTTGTTCTTACAAAAGTTTATTTAATTTTGGTGGTTACCTAAGTGAGGTTAATTAATGGTTATGTATAGATTTAATTTGATTATTGAATTTAACTACTATGTTCTCATGAATTATAAGGAATATTAAAAAAAATGAAGGTGTTTTTGATATAATAAAATCCAGAGGCACTATTTTTATTAAGATAGAATTTTTTATTACTCACGTCATATTTTTCTTCTTATTTGACTATAAACTAGTTTTGGAACATAGTTTCTGTTCCATCCTCTGTATCGTCACGACCGTTGTTCTGTCGTCTTGAAGAGCTGTGCTTTGCTCCTTCCATTGGCTGACTGAAAAACCTCGAAACCAGGTCATTCTCACCGAGAATTTCAAAGTTCATCAACTTTTTCTTTTCGCTCTTTTGAATGTAGATCTTTTCCCAAACAATAAGTTCTTTTGGTTTTTCTATTTGTTTTAATAACTTAGCTTCTTATCTTATCTTATCGAGAAAGAAGCTAAATTATTAAAACAAATAGAAAAACCAAAAGAACTTACTGTTTGGGAAAAGATCTACATTCTAAAGAGCGAAATGAAGAAATTGATGAACTTTGAAATTCCCGGTGAGAATGACCTGGTTTCGAGGTTTTTCAGTCAGCGAAGGACAGCTCTTCAAGACGACAGAACAACGGTCGTGACGATACTGAGGATGGAACAGAAACTATGTTCTGAAACTAGTTTATAGTCAAATAAGAAGAACAATATGAGGTGAGTGATAAAAAATTCTACCTTAATGAATATACCTCATAGTGAGAATTCCTAAAATAAGTCACTATTTTTATGTTAAAGAATTACAAATATTGTCCATTTCTTAAATTTTGAAAATGATAAATGTACTGGTAGCTTATTTAGACCTTATGCAGTAACTTAAAATTAGAAAAAAGTTTTGTTTTTAGAAAATCTTTGTCATGAAATGCTAATATAATTTTTACTTTTGCTATTCATATGAGTTACAGTGTGCTCTATATGACATGCAAATAATTCAAAACATATATTAAAGTAATTTATACATTTTGTCTTACATTATAATGAAATTCTGTTTTTGAATTTTCTAATTGGACAGGTTACAACAAATACATGACATTTATGTGTTTGATAGTAATGTGATTTCAAAGGAAAAGCAGAAAGTAAATTCATATTTTATTTTATACATTAAAATAAAAAATATTTTTTTCTTAGGTCAAATTTACATCATAATCTTATTTACAAGATTGATATAATTAAAAATTCCCAAAAATGTAATTATCACAGGTGGGTAGTAGTATACAGTGTGTCCCAGTGAAAAACTGTCTTGTGCCTGAGACCCAATAGCAACAACAGGTGCTGTGTTACATGTCGTAAACTCTACATAGAAATAACTAAGAGCACATTGTATCTGCACACAACATGCATTTCTCAAAACAATGAATTTATAAAACATTCCATATTTTCATATCTTGCAACTCCAAATTTCTGTACGGCTAAAAGTGCATGTTAAAAAGTATTGCACTATATAAGAAAAAAATGAATTCAATACTACAATATACATAAACTTTATTTCAGTATAGACCAATCTAGAGAATAGGAAATAGGAATGTTTATAGAAAACAGTTATATGACATATGTTAAGTGGTGCATGTATGTGTGGTGTGCATGCATGTAAAAAAATGTTCAGTTTATCATGAAGTGTCACAATAATGTTATAGATTACCAAATGTTGACTGAAAAAGTTAAATCAAATTTTAATCTCTCATTGGTGCTGAGTGGACTGAGATGTTCCTGGTGCCTAATGGCAAAGAGGGGAAGAAGAAGAAGTATCATTTGTGAATTAAAGAAAAAGTGAAAATTTAATTTTTTGTAAGAATTTAGTTATGTCCAGTGAACACACAACAGACCCTGAGGCCCTTGGGGTAGTTGGAGGTTAAGGCTCCCACTTTTTTCTAGACAATCGGCACTTTATGTCAGCCGGGTTGTCAGCCCTGCGTGATGGCCGCCTTTACCCCCAGAACAAGCGTCTGGTACTCATTTCCGTTAGAGGCTGAGTCGACCCCAGGGCCATAGTGCCGCCAGAGGATTTGGGTCAGTTTAAAAATCCTGACCCCAACGGGACTTGAACCGTGGACCCTCCGGCTTGTAGTTCAGTGCCTTAACCACCACGCTACGGCGTGCCCCCAGTTATGTCCACTTCCATACTTGTAATGATGTCTGTAAGAAGGTGACATCTATGTATATTCAATAATAAGGCAATGCTGTGGAGCATATTTCCATATGTCATCTATTGTCAGGTAAGCACAATATAAACAAAATTAGTGTCATGTATTTCATAAAACGTACGATGAAAATTAACAATATGAGACTTACGAATTAATAAAATTAAAATGAGTCCCTTATTTTAGGAATTCACACTATGAGGTATATTCATTTAGATAGAATTTTTTTATCACTTAACTCATATTGTTCTTCTTATTTGACTATAAACTAGTTTCGGAACATAGTTTCTGTTCCATCCTCAGTATTGTCACGACCGTTGTTCTGTCGTCTTGAAGAGCTGTCCTTCGCTCCTTCCATTGGCAGACTGGAAAACCTCGAAACCAGGTCATTCTCCCCGGGGAGAATTAAAATGAGTTGCACATCATCTCACCTCTTATATTCCAGTTCTTCACAGCACAGGACTACGGTTTCAGGCCATTTCTATGACTGTTGCCTTATACATCATTAACTAGTGTTGATTTGATGAACTTTGAAATTAAATCTAACTCACCAGGAATTTCAAAATTCATTAATCTAAATTTGTTCTTCTGAATGTGTATCTTTTCCCAGACTTTTAATTCCAAGGTCTCTGCCAAATATTTCAAAAGTTTAAACTTTTAAAATTAACAGTTTGAGAAAAGATATGTATTCAGAATAACAAGATTGAAAGAACACTGTAGAGATGTTAAAAATGGGAAAATAGAAAAGTCTGCAATAGCTGCGCATGCATGGTCAGAAAAACACAGAATCAAAACTAAGGCCAAATTACTGAAACAGATAAATCTAAGAAACTCACAATTTTGGGAGTAAATTTACATCCACAAGAATAAGGAGAAAACTATGAATTTTGAAATTCCCAGGGGAAAAAAAAAATTATTTGGAAGTTTGTTGGTCAGCCAACTGAGGGAGCAGAAATCAACCTATAGGATTGAAAGCTTCAAATTCAAGTTAGGAAGCATTGTCAATGTCACATAAATGTGAAGATACTATAGTCTGCAAGAAAATAAAAAATATGAGGTGAGTCGAAATCCCTAACTCATAATAATCAGAACAACAGATTTAGATCCATGAATTTTGAAATTCTGGGCAAACAATCAAAGTTTACCAAATCAATACTAGTTGGTGGTTTAGAAAATTATAATGAAAGCAAAAATTCAATAGTCTGTAAAAATGGCTGACTGAAACAGCAGTCCTGTGCTGTGAAGAACGTGGAGAGTACAATATGAGATGATGTACAACTCATTTTAATTGGATTAGTGTTTTGTTATCAAAAGATTGGATTTAAGAAAATCGATTCATCTTTCCTAAAACATTAGATTGACACAATATGAGTGTAACAATATTGAGCTTACTCCTTTCTGCAGGGATATCATTACAAGTAAAGAGATGTAGCATACACAACTCAATTTTTACACTTTTTTTGTAATTCATTTATAAGCTTTTATAATAATCAGATAGCACAACTGTTGTATGGAAAGATATAAATTGAGATTCACATGAGAGACAGAGATTTGATTGGGACACACTGATATTATGTTCACATTCTTGTCAGATGTAAATGGAAGTTTATAGTTTTAATTAATAACTGCTAACATATCGCTTATAACAAAGGTTGTAAATTTTTTATCCTCTCACAGCCTGTTTGTCTGACTGATTCGTGATTGTTCGTCACTGTGTGGTGGGTGTTTTTTTCAAACATGGAATGTAACAGATGTTCAACTGAATTCAATTACTTTATTCCTCTATTAAGTTTTGGTAATTATATGGAATAGTTTTGAATAGGAATTATATGGTTAATAGAGAAATAGGTCAGAATTTTTCAAAGGAAATTTGGTTATATCCTCCAACATACGGAGCCATGAACCTCTGGTTCAATAGTGCCATTGAATTAGCTAATGGGATTAGATCCTCCTGGATGTATATATTACTAATATACATTACAAGTCCTTATGGTTAAGTTTTTGAGTTTTACTTGAAAAATTAAAACCTCATTAAACACTTTCAAATGATTTAACAAGAGAAACTTAAAATCTAACAAGAGAGGCAAACCCCAAAATATAACATACTTACAGAGAGATTTAATCTATACAGAGTTTAAATTAATTAAATGAAAAAAGTTACCTGGTTAAGGTGAATTACAGACAAGTCATTTCAGGGCCTCAGATAAAAAAATACCTAGGTTCTTACTTGTTAAAGTTGATTACACTTTATACTTATAATCCATTATTCAGGTGGAATGGGTTATTTATGGTGTGTGTTAGTTTCAGACCTCAATTAGGAAATGGAATAAAGAAGTAGTAGTAGTAGTCTAATGCCCATTAACTTGGATGTGTTCCATTTACTTTCTTGCTTCCCAATAGAGTCCTGCCAGAGTTCTTGTAGGTGACATCTTCAGAGCCTCACAGCTAGCAAGATGATCTTTGTTCATGGTAGTGTTATTGTCTTGGCACAGGATACAATTTGGAGAGTTGAAGATTCCAATTTTATGGAGGTGTGCTGCCAGGTAGTCATGGCCTGTTAACAGTCTGAATGTTGCTACTGCTTCATGTCTTGGTTGTTCAGGTATTAAGTTTTTATTCTGTGAGATAGCTGCCCATGGTTTCTCATTACTTTGTGATTTGAAGTGCTCCATCAGTTCTTTCTGGAAGTTTCTTTTAATTATAATTTTTGCAGAATGGTAGGGCAGGGATTGATTTGTTTTCTGTAAAATTTTGGTACCCTTTTTTGCTAAAAGATCTGCCATTTCATTTCCATGTACCCCGCAATGAGAGGGGATCCATCGGAGCTGGATAATTTTATTTTGTTTGGTCAATAATCTTATGATTTTTTTTATTTCCAACACTTTTCTGGAGATTGGAGAGTTATATGTTGTTATAGCTTGTATAGCTGATGTTGAATCACTTAGTACAACTGCTCTCTGAAATGTATTTATTCTGTAGAGGAGTTGTGTTAGTGCTAACTCTATTGCCTGAATTTCTCCATCGAAGTGTGTGCAATTTTTCCCTACTGCAACTAGAAGCTAAACAGTTTTGAGTAAATTCCAGCTCCAGCTCCGTCTTCTAGGAGATGGAATAAATGAAACTATTAAGAACTTATCAACCAAATTTTCAAAATTTAGCTTTTTTACAGATTCATTAAAAGCTAAATTTAGAAAATATGTTTGATAATTTTTAATAATTGAACTTCATCCATTTCCATTGTACGTGTGAAGCCATTCCTTACCCCTATTTTATTTTCATACTGGATTATGAGTATTAATTACAAACAACTTTATCAGCTGATAAATCAGATTTTTTTTTGTCTTAGATCCTGTGTTCCTTTATCTCAAATGCTTGTCTGGATTCTTCTATGTATATCAGACAAGTTCCTTTGTTTAATTAATTTAGTGATTAAATAACTGTGGGTTATGGAATCCTCAGATTCAGTGTGCATTTACTTAGGCTCTTTATTGGGACACCTTTATAATTACAAAATATCTATTTGAGGACTTAATAGAGGATGGAATTACTTTTTTATAAATGTATATATTCTACTGAAAACTCAACCTTTATATCAACCCTTATACCAATTTCAGATGGTAAAATTTACTGCCTTCTTAGAATTTAAACAAGATATGAATTGTTTGATTCTGTTTAACATCTGTTGATGAGCACGTGAATAATAATTTTGCAAATGCATGCAGTATAATGTAAGCATGGTTTTTATTGTTGCATGTGAAATTTATTTTGCAAGCAGTTTATTAACCAAATTTAGGTTTATACTTTCTTTCTCTATCTCTATATTAGGTCTTCATTAATACCCTTTTGTTGTTGTAGATGTGTAGAGAAACATAAACATACTATAAATTAGTGTTTGTGTGATAACATTAATCAATGTTCTTGGATTATGTTTATTGACACAAAAAGGTACTTGTTTAGGAAAACAATAAATCAGTTAAAATGTACACTTTTTGCACCACTAAATAAAACTTGATGCATGCACATTGGTTAGTGTAACTCATACTAAAATTTGTAGTTATGTCTTTTGTCTTAAGGTGACAGTTTGTTCTTATTAATTATTTAGATTTACTGTTTCAGCCTTAAGTCATATCTAATTTTAAATATTATATTTCTTTTAAAAAAATATATTATTGTATAGATAGAAATGTTTAAAATCTTCCTGAAATGATACATTCTTTCTTGTCAACATCACTGGAATTGTTTTAGATCACAATAGATAAATGTGTAGTGTCATCTATTTTCTTATAATTTGTATGTTTTTTCTCTACATCATAAATAATATATACAGATTGTTCCAAAATTTGAAAAAGAAAAATTTAAAGGATGTTGGAATAGGCACTCTAGTAGTTTACAGTCCAGATTTCAAATACCTGTGTTATATGAAATTGTTTTTTATATGTTAGTAGTATACTATTTTTTAATAATTTGTTTTTACTATAATAATCAAACCATGTCATATGGGAATGTACAAATAGTGAAGTCCTTACAGCACTAAATGTATCAGATACATGATACTACTACCTAGATGCCTTACTTAATTAAGAATTGTAATTTAATTAGCATTTTGTTGTTTTCAGTGTTATAGTGGTTACCATGGATTATCTCTGAATCTGAGGTTCACAGGTTCAAACCCAATTGAGATTGGTGGACATCTTCAGGGTATAAAATCCTAAGGTCCAGCACCATGACCGACTGGTCTATGGCATCATGCCGTGGTGCAGAGTTACAGGAAATGCTGGTTCAAGTCCCAGAGGGAAGATATCTTCTCAATTTTCAGCCAGCATGGAACCAGTGCTCTCCCAATTTTGAGAAATTAGAGTAGCTGTGTTAAATAGTCTCCAGGATGAGAAAACCAGCTATAATATAATCTCTACATGCTTCTACATTATATAAAATATACTTTACCTGCTACTGAATACTGTGTTTTGTTATCAATTACAAAAGGGTGATGACCCATACTTACTCTTGATCATAAAAGCCATCCCTGTATGCAGACCCTGGAAAACGTCTCATAGATAGACACTGTTACAGTTACAATACAACTTTATAAACATTGGGAATTTTTAAATGCAGTATTTTTTCAGGTTATTTGGCTTTTGTCAGTATTGCAAACAATACTCAAAAAATTCAGGCAAAGATATTATCCTATCTATAAAGACTGCTTCTGTGATTAACAGCACATATCATTATTACATCCAAGTAGATATGATTCAAATCTTGGCTATAGATTAGAAATTTTTTAGTATACAATGTGGAAACATTGTTGATGATAAGTGAGTATCTACTTGAATTGAGAAGTTAAAAAGAAAAAAGACTAGGTCAGAAATTAACATTCAGAGAATGTGTTAGGATAATCATACATCTCCCTGTACTAGTGAGTGACAGCAACTACGTATCTTTAATGTTTCTGGATTATTATTTTATAATCATACATTGTATTTCAACATCTTTTTTGTCATTACATTCTACGATCTTTAATATTTTTGGATTGTGATGTAATTATTTACATTGCACATAACATGGAGTTATATAACACATTATTCTCTTAATACAACATAATTGTATGTGTGCAAGGCGGTGGTATCTTCTCGAAAAGGTCAAGAGGTGTACATAGAACTGTGGGACTGGGACCCAGGCTTTCCAGGCGTACAAAACGACGATTTTCTTGGAAGGTAGAGGAAATTGACCCATAACATTGTCTTGGTTTGTGCTTTGAGAGTGTTTTTCTAAAACATGTGACTGGTTTGTGAAATTACATTGTGTGTATTTGTTGAGCCGACGTGAATTTTAAGAAAATATGTTCATCACATAATCCATTTTAATTATTTTAGTCATAAATTTATTCACAGCTGTCCATAATTCTACCATCATTTTATTTAACTATATTGATATCAGACTTTTATAATCTCTTACCATTTAAATACAGTTTATTTTAAGCACAGTATCGTTACATTATTTATAAATCGGTAATATAATAAATACAAAATATTTTCCAGTTCATGATCAGTTGGAAATAAAATTATGATAATAAATTTGTAATTATACCTTTTGGGGAAAATTTATGGGAATTCTTATTTATTGCCGATAAAAGATTAGAGCTATATTTTGTGGAAAAATGACTACAATCAAACTAATTTTGTATTTCTACTCTTTACATTTTTCATTTTGGGAAAATTTGTGTGATGAACAGTTTTTTTCATCAGCAGTGTTGGGATATGTAAATTCTGCTGTGATTGTCTGTATTTGTTCTGTTTTATTATTATTTTCTCAGTAGAAATTTGTTTTACATCTTATGTATATCTGTAAGTAATATTAAATATATATCTGACATACCTGGAAAATAACTGATAAATCATACAGCATCCAATAAAACATCTTTTAGATATAATTTACTTAGTAATTGGTAGAAAATGTCTCATTTTAGATAACTGTAATTTTGATTCATATTGGTCTTCTGATATACAACTTCAATTGCTTGGTTGCATGCAAAGTACTATTAAAACTAAATTTCATTACACCTTGTTTCTTTCTTGTGGATGATGTTTTCTTTTTTTTTTTTGAAGAAATTAGAGTAATATTCCTGTTTTCTTTTAAAGTAGACATTACTCTCTTAAAAACTTAACATTCTTTAATCTTTAATTAACAAAACTGATATTCATCCTGTTTGTATCAAATATTACAAGAGTAAATTTACATCGCACATGGGTTTCATTTTTTGAGGAAGAGTTCTAGGATGAAGCTAGGGTATAAAATCATATCAATCAATAATAATACTCTCATTGTTAATTGTAGAACATTGAAACATTAATTCTCTTTTGTATATCGGTAATTATTTTTTACTAATCAAAATACTTTTTTTATAGTTTTCATAACCTTAAACTAATTTTAGAGTTCATTAGATATTTTTCTTTACTTGTACCAAAGATATAATCATATGAAACATAATATATAAATTTATTATTTATCATTTATACATTTTTAACCATAGTTTTCATAACCTTAAACTAATTTTGGAGTTAAAATTTTTTCATTACTTTATACCAAAGATATAGTCATATGAAATATAATATATAAATTTATTATTTATCATTTATACATTTTTAACCAAACTACCATACTTATTTAAAATTTTAATGGTTTGTTTCATCACATTTTATTAAATCATTTGCATTAACATTTTAACTTTTTTCAGAAACTCAGAAGTTATTTATTCTTAAAATACATTTTATGGACACCAGTTTGAAAAAAAAAAATAGTTCATGAAATAGGTTAAAAAAAAGAAATTCTAAAGAGGCTTCTCCAAAATCCACAATAACTGATTCATAAGAAAGAAAAACACTCATGACAATTAATTTGTAATCACATATTATTATTTTTTAAAAAATCATTATGCATTTAGAGGATGAATTTGTTTTTAATATTGTAAATAACTAATATAAATTTGTCTGAATAAAACCGGTAATTATCTTAGTAAATGGATGAATGAATTTTTAAAGACAAAGGTTCGTGGTAGATTATCTTCTTCTAACTTTTCAGTATAAACTCTCTGAGTTAGTAGTAATTGTGCTTCATACTGGTAAATAATTTGTTGTACAGGACCTAGTTTCTTTGAATTGATTTTTCTGTCGTACCTAGCATTAAATTGATTTTACTGCTACCATGTTATTTAAAAAAAATAATAATAATTGTTTGTTTACATAAAGAAAATTTGGCATGTATGTATAAATTGAGATTTTGTCTTTACAATTACAGTTGAAAATTGTTGAAATCATTTAGTAACATTTTATACTTGAATTTTAAAGTTTGTCAAATATTCTTATAAAATGCTTAAGGGTGCTCCTTATTCACAGCAAATGTGTTCAACAAGAAATGAGCAGTTATTTTATATCAATTATGCACTACAAACCGGAAGGACGAGGGTTCAAGTCTTGGTGGGGTCAGGATTTTTAAACATCCAAACCTTCTGGTGGCATCATGGCCCTGGGGTCGATTCAGCTTCTAACGGAAATGAGTAATAGATGCTTGTTCTGGGATAAAGACTGCCGTCATGCAGGGCTGACAACCTGGTTGGCATCAAGTGCCGTTTGTCTAGAAAAAGTGGGAGCCTTAACCTCCTACTACCCCAAGGGTCTCATATGGTCTGTAGTGGGATCACTTTACTACAAAATATTCCTCATGTTAATAAGAGCTTTCTTATGATTTTGTAAATCAATTTAGAGACTGAATTTGAAATTTTTAAAACAAAAGTAATCAAATATGTATCTCCAACAGATTTACAAAATATATAATATTTACAAATAATTGCAGTTAGATTATATATAAATTTGCATAAAAATAGTTATTTTTAAGTAACTTTGAGAAATTATCATTACCACAATCATCACCTTTTCATATCATCAAGACAGCATAACTCCACCTTCCAGGGGCCTCGGAAGTGGGTTCCAACTAAGCCATGCCAGGAGAGAGTATCAGAAATGTCATGACAATCTGGTGGCATTGATTAAAAAATATAATTATAAATATATTTAATTAATGTTGGGAAGTAAACATTATGAGGTATAATCATTAAAATTCATCGGAGAACATATTGTTTAAACAACTTACCTCATAGGATTCATGCTTCCATGATATCGCGATTTCAAACATAATCATGTTCATCGTCAGCCACAACTCCGAGTCCTTCCATCTTCTGCAGGTTGAGTTTCTGCTATTTATTGTTGTTGTGTACGGTGATGTATACTCTAACTGTACATCACCGTACACAACAACAAGTAGCGGAAACTCAACCTGCAGAAGATGGAAGATAACTTCTGAAAGCGCTCCAGTTAATTTTATATACAATATTTTAACAAAGCAACTGCCAACAGGTACAATTTAATTTTTAACTTTATCATATGACTTCACCTCAACGGAATTTGATATGAATTTTACTAGTATTGACTTACATACATGATGTTAATTTAATAGCTAACTTTTTTAATGCCCACCAAGTTGTCTTTACAATATTTCTGACTTTCTCTCCCGGCGTTGGAAGAATTGTAACTCACTTCTGAGGTTGGAGTGCCTGGAAGGCAGAGTTACGTTATCCTGATGATATGATGGATGATAAATCATAATAGAAATCATAATAAGCAGCAGAAGAGTTCTTTAAACCTAAACTTAATATAAATTCCAGACCATAGGCGACCCCAAGAATAATTTCCTTAAAGGAAAAATTTATGTGGTCTGACCAGGAATCGAATCCGGGACCTTATGATGAACTGTAGTCACAAGACCATGAGACTGGTCAGTAACTAAAGTGTTATTTTGTTCAAATTAGGCTTCTTAATGTTTGCTAAAATGTTATGAGTTTAAAAAAAATAATATCCAAGAGCTAATAATTTTATCATTGTGCTAAACATATTACATGAATATTACTAATATTAACCCTATATGCCAGGATTTTTTATCAGATATTCCTTACAGCTTACAGAAACAATTCAAAGAAATTTTAGGCTTATAGCACTCCAATCTTATGATATTCATGAATATCCAAATAGTCATCTTCATTTGGGTTTAGATGATAGTATATATCCATTTTTAAAATATGATAAAATAGCAGTAATTGACTAAATTATTTATATAAAATTATTTTAGTTAATTGATAATTTACTTTGGAACATATATTTAACCAATCTTTTATTAGTATAAGAAATAAATAAAATGAAATGATACATAATTTATAGGGTACAAGTATACATTATTTGAGGTTGGTGGTTTCCTATAGTATTGTTAGAAATGTAAATATTTAGTATATTCGGCATATGAGAAAAACTTTCAAGAGCTTAGTAAATTAATAGCACATTCACTTCGCTTATATGCCACAGCATAGAATACATACACTCAAACGACTATCTTTCAAATGTGCTGGTATTTAAAATTAACTGAATGTGTGTGTGGTTCATCTCTTTTTCATATTTAATAACCTCCCTAATGATTTTTTTTTTGCTTTTGCTTTATCTATTCCGTATAATATGGTAATGTTTCAGCAAAATTGTGTTTTAATTTGTAGCCTAGCTGTTATTGTGAAAATAGGTATTTTTGAAGGAATAAAAAAAAATTCAATCTAAAGATTTATAATTTAGAATATGGAGAATAAAAGATAATAAAGCAATAGAACATATTTCGAACAAGATATTATAAAATTGCTTAGACTCAGTTGGTCAGGACATGTTTATAGAATAAATAAAAATAGAATGCTCAAAAATTATCTGAAATAGTAATAGGATGTAAAAGAGGCAGACCAAGGGAAAAGTAGCTACAAGAATTAATAGAGAGTGACCTTGGTAAAATGAATATTAAGGAGTAGAAAGAGAAAGTCATGTAAAGAGAGGAGGATTGTGAAGGAATTAGAGCCCATCCTAGGCTGTAGAGCTGAGGAAGAAGGGATAAATAATTTATACTTATTCCCATCCAAATAAACATGATTCATAAATAAATATATTATTTAAAAAATATTCCTATATTATCTCTAACCATCAATGGAAATAATTGATTTATTTTCTGTATATGAAAATAATATTTGTATGAAAATATAAAAAACAAATAAAATGCAGAAATTTGTTCATGAGCAAAATGGATCTTCTTTGTTGGACCAAGTCAATAATGGGAAAATAAAATACTTTTCTATTTGCACTTAAAAAATCAAATAATATTTACTTTTTTCCTTTCAACAAATATATTTCTTATTTACTTTACACTTTAAAGGAAATAGTGCAAATTTAATTTGAATAGAATATATTGCGGGGTACGCTGTAGCATAGTGGTTAAGGCAGTGCACTACAAACCAGAAGGTCAAGGTTTCGAGTCCCGGTGGGGTCAGGATTTTTAAACTGACCCAAACATTCTGGGGGCACTATGGCCCTAGGGTCGACTCAGCTCTAACTGAAATGAGTGCCTGACACTTATTCTGGGGGTAAAAACAGTCATTACGTAGGGCTGACAACCCAGCTGACAAGTTGCCAGTTGTCTAGGACACTTACTCTGGGGGTAAAAACAGTCATTACATAGGGCTGACAAGTTGCCAGTTGTCTAGAAAAAGTGGAAGCCTTAACCTCCTTCCCCAGGGTCTCCTATGGCCTGTAGTGGGATCCCTTTACCTTTTAGAATATATTTATTTGTCAAACTGCAAAACTATCTTTATCATCTTTGAATACTGATGCATTTAATACAATACAAGATGAACTTGTACATTATGTAATTCTTAACTTTGAAGAGATCTCCTAAAATGTATTATTTTTTGCAAATTTCGTGATTAGTACACTATAAAACATAATAATAGTTTTATGCCAAAGTAATACAGTTGAATTTGTCATAATTGAATAACCTCATGAAAAGGTTGATTTGAAATAAATTTTATTTATGTTATGCAAAACGTTTCGAGTTTAATTAAGGGACTCATTGACATAATAAGTGTCCATATAAGGGTCATTACTGAATTTTTTTGCGATTTGAAAACCTATGTTTCTCAATCCAAACATTGACATAAATACATCATATTGAAGTTGGCATTACTGTTTTGCTGAAACACTGCACATATCTTAACATAAAGTAACTGCCTGAGTATGAAGTTGCTTTTGCTGTTGTTACCAGTTTCAAATTGAGGAAATGAAGGGTCAGAAGTTGGCTGCCGTTCTCTATGACAAAGATACAACAGGACAGGACGACTTCCTGGGAAGGTACTCAGGCACATGCATGAGTTCTTGCAATAGTTATCTACCATCCAGTCATTACGTTGCCACATTAAGTTTTTCTAATATTACAAAAAAAAAACTTATGTTTTATATTAATGAAATAAATTGCCTTCCTATGTTACATATTTGATATTAGAGTAGTTTCAGATTTATAAATGGATGTAGGTTTTTATACCCTAATATGGAAGCAGTTTGAGTCTATTGTATTTTCCATTAATATATAACTTTACATATAAGTAATATGACAAATTCTTCTTATAATATCTTTCTTTACAAAAGTTGCAAGAAATTCAATAACAAAAAATATAAATTATCATCATCATCCAAGCAAGTATTAGGCCATGTGGCCTGTTACGGTCTCGAAGACGAATTTTCCATCCAGCGCTTTTTTGGACATCCCAGCGATCTTTTGCCTTTGGGGCAGTAACGAAGCATGGCTTTTGGAATTCTATGAGACAGCATTCATTGAAGATGGGCTTTTCAGTTGTTCTGGTAGTTTTGTATATGGTGAAGAATGGGTTCTACATCCAACTCTTCCATAATTTCCTCATTTCTTTTATATTCCCACTTTGTATAGCCTGCTGTATGGCGCATAAATCACGTCTCATTTGCTGTTATTTGGCTTTCATCCCTTCTTCGTATTGTCCATGCTTCATTATCATATCTTAATACTGGTCTTGGAAGAACCTTATAAAGCCGTAATCTTGTGTTCTTCTGTACTGAAGATGGTTTCATTATACTATTAATTATCCCTGTTGGTTTTGTGAAATTTGTGATTTTCTTTGATATATCAGCATCATCTTGAAATGTTAAATTATGACCCAAATAATTAAATTCATTTACTCGTTCTATAATTTCATCATCCAAAACAATTTTACTAGGTATAGGGTATTTCCCACAAAAGGCCATCACTTTAGCTTTCTTTGTATTGATTTCCATATTGTACCTTTTTGCAATTATATTAAAATTGTATATAGAATACTGTAAATCTGTTTCTGTTTGAGCTATTAATACCAAATCATCTGCAAAAAAGCAAGGAGTCTATTTTTAGGTTTCTATTAATTTGGATAGAACCATGTCTCATCTGTTGCCAATCTTGGAGTATTCTATCCATGTATATGATAAAGAGCAAGGGCGAGAGGCCACATCCTTGTCTTACGCCTCTATTAATTTCGGTCCATTCTGTTTGTGTGTTATTGATTCGAACTGAAATCAAATTTGTTTTATAGATATTGTATAAATTTAAAATATGCTGATGTGGTAGATTGCTGTCAGCTAAAATATCCAACAGTTCATTCCTATTGATTTTGTCGAAGGCTTTTTTGAAGTCCACAAAAGCTAAATGTGTTTCTACATTGAACTCCCTGTGTTTTTCTATTAATTATTTAATGGAGAAATAACCATCACAGCTGGATCGACCTTTACGAAAGCTATTTTGTTCTTCACTGAGGAAGCTGTTAAGATGTTTGTATAATTTGTTCTTAATTATATTGGCGTAAATTTTGTATCCAGTATTTAGTAAGCTGATGCCTCTATAAATTAAATTAGTTGAAATAATGAGGAAGTAAATAAATAACACGAGCTGACATCAGTCAGTAACCTTAGTATTCTATTTTATATTCTACTTTTGTCTACCACTGTGGACTCGGGGTAGCATCGCTGCCTCATATGCAGTGAGCTCAGGTTTGATCCCCAGTCAGGACAAGTTTTCTGGGTGATGGTTTTTTTTCAGTGTTTTTCCTCACCTGTTAGACAAATGTCAGGAAACTTTAAGGCCCTAACGGTCTCTGAACATCTGGCCATCATAATCATCAATATTGCATTTGCCATGTTTGTGTGTTTCATCTTATTGTTGTGTTGTCTCAGAGAAGGCCCTGACATTGAGCTGATTATTCATTGGGGGAGGCCCTCCATGTCGTTGTGTGGTCATAAATGTATGTGTGTGATCCATAGTTTAAAATCCTTCTCCCGGCAAGTCATGCCGCTGTAAGGCCCAGGTGGCATGTGACACATAAAAGTACCTATAAGACAAGAGACTAAATTGAGATAATGGAATGGAATATTTTACTTTTATTTTTTAATTAAAAATAAATGAAAAAATTAATTTGTTGTGGACCAAATTAGCATATCTGGTTGGTATCCTAAGGGCCCCTCGTCCAATTTCTGGTTCTAACATAGAATTTTTTTTTCTTTTGATATAAGGTCCATTCACCCTTGTGAGGACAATTAGCAGCTACCTGATGTGAAAAGCAGTAAAATCTGGTTAAAAAAATGAAACTAAGATTGGGGAACTATGTTATGCTAATCATATGATTCCTTCAACTGTCTTCTGCTATATAGTGAAAGCAACCATTTAGTTGGATATGCCTTTGGACCTGTCATATCAAGGATTTATTTATTTTTATTATGAATTAAAGTCCAATAAATAAAATTTTCAAGGAATGAAGGTCTATATGGATCATTTACTGCACTTAGAAAAATATTAACATCTTACAAGAACACTTGTTTTAACAGAAAATACAAAATTTGTAACAACATTAAAAATTATCTTAGTTTAATTGTAGTTAGTTGCTAAAATAACATTAATATTTAATTTATATTTGTATTTTAATATTATATAATGCATTAATATTAAGTACACAATTAATTTTATATCATTTGGACAGTAAGAGAAGTAATAAGACTGGATTGTAGACATCTGTTGTTTTCACACATGCAATAACTTTTTTCTTCAAGCCAATGTTATTTTCAATTTTTATTTCATAGTTTCTTCTTTAAATTTTTCTAGAATTTCAAAAGCTTCTGTTAGTGTAATAAACTGCATGTAGAATGTGCTATAAATAGATAAATTGTAGAACAAAATGGCTTCATCACAAATCAAAAGTTAATTAACGTGATATTTTAATCTTCTCTTTACATTACAAAATATTTCAGACGACAACAAAAAACCAAAGTGAATAATTTTCTTCAATATTTAAATAGATAAATAGTATACTCAATTTAATAAAAAGATCAAATATGGTTTTATTTTCTCTGTTTCTTGTTTATTTAGAAGCCTTTGCATTCTTAAATGTATATAAATTCATAGTTTGTCTTTATTGTAAATTGTCTTATTGCATGAATGAACCCCATTGTGTTAAAATGTGCATATATTATTATTTATTTTTATTCCTGTAAATTTGGCATTTGTAATGTCTTTTGCTTAGTTTCTTAGTAAATGTGGTACAGTATGTGTATATTTAAATGTATAGAGTAATTTTCTCAAACTGATACAATATCTATGTAACAATTAAACATTTGAGAAAATTCTTGCTTCTTGCATATTCCAATTGCAATGAAAATATATTCAAGTGTAATAAAACACAATATTTTAATCGAACAACAAATTTATATTTCAACTTTATTTGACAAAATATTAATTTTGATTCCAACTATTTCTTGTATACAAATTATTAAGGGAAAAAAATTGTAAATTTTTGCAGAAGATTTTTTCTATAATATTGGAGCTTAAAAAATAAAGGATCAAATATAGATAAATCCAGAAACTCTAAAATATGTTTTGATTGACCCTTAAAAATAAATTAATGTTATTTTGATCAAGTGATACTCGAATATAGATATGAAGATTTAGTTTAAATGTTTGTTTTAACAATTTCTTGTACTTGCATGATAATAGTTTATGTGAATGGATGCATTTTCTTTTTTCTCATTCTTCATCTTTAGCTTTAAAAACCAGAATGTATTTTTGAATTTGAAACAAAGAATGTTATTTTGGTGCATGTGTGTAAGTGCTTTGAAAATTTGTTGCATTTTTATGTAATCATTTTTAAAGGAAATTGTTATTTTGCTTCAGTAATTATATCTCAATTTTAGTAATCTCACAAATAGTTGTAAATTTTAATTGATGGTAACTAATATTTGTAGTTCCTATTTTCACAACTTATACTGATATATTTAGTTGAATCTATGTTATATAGTTAATAATTAACAATTTGAATGTTAATTTATTCAACATTTTTCTTTATCACTAAAATTTTGTTTTTCCTATCGTACTTCTCTTTTCTTAACAGAATTTATGTGTCTGGCAGAGCATGGCACTTATAATATTTGAACTAGAAGTACTAAAGAAAAGTCTTTCTAACTTGAAAATGTTTGTTCCATTACAGAACTGATTTAATAATAGCAAATGTAATAAATATTTGTTGTCAAATAATGTGTAGTAATATTAAGCTAATAATTACATAAAAACAGACCTTACTTATAAATAGAATATTTAAATTTAAAAAATTATAAACATATTTTGCAGAGCCACAGTTGATGTGAATGCTGTAGTGAAGAAAGGACAAGCTGATTTGGTGAGTAAATTATATTAGACACTTTACAGCTGTTGTATAATATTTTTGTTCTTAGCAAATTGGAGTAGTTTCAGTTATATGATCAACCTATATATAAAATCTCAGATGTTGGTATCTACAAAAAAAAAAGTGGTACATTTAATACTTCCCAATGTCATAGAAACCTGAAATTTGATATAGACATTTCTTGATCCATAGGCTTGATGAGAAAACCCAAAATGTAGACCTACATTAATAACCATAAATTTTAGATGTAATATTGTGCTGTTGACTTGGTCGACTGGCAGCAAGTCGTTGACACCCTATGTTTGAAGGAGGAAAACTATGTTTTGATGCATTAAACAGAGAGCCACTGAAAATGTGCAAATTCAGTAATTGGCTCTCCAAAATCCCAATATCCCATTTCTTCTTTGCAAAAGTCAATTTCCAGAGCTTTTTCCTTTTCAATATAATAATTCTTAAATTCATATACTGCACAAAAGTAGAGTTTATCTGCCTATGTCAGTTTTTAGTCATTAAAATTTCTACACTGCATCCTCAATTCTTCATTTAATTGGTTATCAGAGTAAGAGTAAAAATTGTTGGTAAGCTAGGTCAATTTTAGAAAAATCTTAATTTTCAAGGAAATATTATAAAAGAACTCAACATCAATGATTTGTATCAGTATTTTGGAGATTCTTAAATTTTAATCACGAGATTAATAATTAAAAAAATGCCTTGCTTCACTTCTCTTCAGACTATCACAATTATTAGTACGAGGAAAATCTATAAATTGGTAGCATCTGGCGCAAAGCAGACTTGTATATTTGACTTTATATAAAAATTCTCTCATAAAAAATGTACATCTATTTAAAAAATGTATGGTACATCTGCATTAATTAGTAAAATATACTATGTTATTAAAATAATTTATTTACACAATTTCAATTGTAAAAATTGTTTGGACAATAATTATTTATATAAAATTTTGTTAGTATAACTAATTGTAATGCAGCAACAGATCCCTGGAATCAACCTGCAGATGTAATAAAACTGCTTCAAAACAATAACCTCATGGACATGATGTTGAAGATTCTGTTATAAGCAACAATAATTTTTTTCTTAATATTTAAAGGAAGTGATACTATGAGGTTTATTTTGATTATATATTAAATATAATAGAATATTTGTTTAAATATGTGTTAAATAATATAACAACTTGTTAAATCTTATCATTCAATGATGCAACTGGGCAAAACAAGAAAAAATGTAAAGAAATTATCATTAATGATGTTTTTATTATTGATTTAACATTTCTCAATGAAAGATAAATTAAATTTGAAGAGAAAAATTTTCGCCTAGACCGGGACTCGAACCCGGGACCCTTGGCTTTCCGGGCCAAGTGCTCTACCAACTGAGCTACCGAGGCGAGTTACGATCTAGATGCAAATTTTTCTCTTATATACGTTGTAATTCCCCATCGCCAAATGCTTTTGAAACCATTGCTTCTATCTTTGCAAATGGCGGCTTCTTAGTTAAGAAGACATTTATTGGGAATTTAACATTACTTTATAAAGCTAGTAAGGCTTCTACTGATGTTTTTATTATTGATTTAACATTTCTCAATGAAAGATAAATTAAATTTGAAGAGAAAAATTTATCTTTCATTGAGAAATGTTAAATCAATAATAAAAACATCAGTAGAAGCCTTACTAGCTTTATAAAGTAATGTTAAATTCCCAATAAATGTCTTCTTAACTAAGAAGCCGCCATTTGCAAAGATAGAAGCAATGGTTTCAAAAGCATTTGGCAATAGGGAATTACAACGTATATAAGAGAAAAATTTGCGTCTAGATCGTAACTTGCCTCGGTAGCTCAGTTGGTAGAGCACTTGGCCCGGAAAGCCAAGGGTCCCGGGTTCGAGTCGCGGTCTAGGCGAAAATTTTTCTCTTCAAATTTAAATTATCATTAACTTCTCATACAATATATTTTTTTATTGTTATAGTGGATAACACTGGAAGGAGTAAAAAGTGGTTTGGTGCATTTACGATTGACCTGGCTTACTCTTAGTTCATCTCTTGCAGATCTGAAAGCAGTAAGTAAATTGTTACCATGTGCATTAAATAAATGGAAATGTTACATTAATCAACAATTACATGTACATGCAGAACAGGATATGAAGAATATGATTTACAAACAGCAGAAATATTAGTCGTAGCACCAAGCACATTAGAGGTTGAGTTGGTGGTAGAAAGATTAAAGATACATAAAGCATCAGGTTCAGATGGTTTCTCAGCAGATCTAATATAAATTTTCTGCAGAATTAATTTCTTCAAAGAATCAATCTACAAGAGATAAAATCACACTGAATATTTAAAATTCCCCGCCGTAATAGTAAGGATATATGGGGTGTACCAAGACCTCACCAACTAACTGATAGGGATGATAGGCCATGCAGAGAGGGTCATTGTTTGTTAAGGAACATATACTCCTAAACATTTTACTTATGTTTGTGTGCAGGTGAAGGTGCTCCCCTTAATGTTCAGAATTTAATTCAAATAATTTTACATTTTACTGAAAGACATGTTCTCACAGTTGGTATCCAACATATAATATATAGTTGTATAATATGGGAAGTAAAATGTAGTATACCCCACTGATCAGACTTCATGCCATTTATGTATGCAACTAGGGATCAAAAACTGTACACAAAGAGAGGCACGCTCACATTGAATATTTAGATGCCTGGGCGTGGTCTAGTGTCACGCTAATTCTTAGTATGAATTTTTGTATGTTATAATTCATCAACAAAATTTATGAACAATTATTATAAAGAAAAATTAATGCCTAAATTGGGATTTGAATTTGAAACCTGTAGCTCTGTACGCTAGTGTGCTAACCATTACACTATTGCAGGCTTTCGATGCAAACCTTATTTCTTCTTCCTCATATACAATTTTCTTTATTGTCAGAAGCAGATAGCTGTAGCTACTAGATAACACTTGTAGTGACGGTTATCTGCTTCTGAAGATAAAGAGATTTGTATATGAAGAAGAAGAAGAATTAACATTTGCATCTGAAGCCTGAAATAGTGTAATGGTTAGCACACAGAGATAGAAATTTTGGGTTCAAATCCCAATTGAGGCATTAATTTTTCTTTCCAAAATAATAATTGTCAATCATTGCGAATGTTAAAATTTAAATTAATACATTGAGAATTTATTAAGTTTACTGAAGTTTTACAGAGAATTGCCACCTGAATTTAATTGACTGTTTTAGGCAATAGCAGAAACTCAGTTACTTCGAGTTACATCAATGAGTACTGGACTGTTGATGGTCTTCATAGATTCTGCAAAGAATTTGCCTGTAAGTTTCTTCATTTTTATTTTTAAAATATAAAGTTAGTATAATTTTTAATTTAATTTAATTTCAAATTTATCAATCACATTGAAGGACAAATTAATATATGAAATTATATTAATATAATTTATTAAAAGAGATTATCAAATTCTGAGTTCAAAATAACACAAAAAAAATTGAAAATAACAGGATATCATTTTTTTGTAAATGTTTTTAATATGGGAAGCCCTCTGGTAAGTTGTGAAGCAGACTGATGATATCGTAATGAATTGTCTTTATCAAAAAAAGTCTGTGGATTGTCGAAAAGTTTTCCATTGGTCTCTATCTATCCATAATTCTTTCTCAATACTGTATTCCAATTTCAGCATTTTCCTTAAATGTGTCTCTTCTTCTGTCACTCCATCTCATATCTATTATTCTCTTTCTATAATTTATTTTTAGAACTTTTCTGGAGAAACCCTTTCTACATTTCCAGTAGATATACTAGGGCATAAATTTAAGTACATTAGTTTCTAAATCTGACCATTTGGGACTGATCAATGCTCAAGTAAAATATTGCATATCAGGGTGTAATGCAGGTAGTTGTAGAAGAACTCAATATAAGCTACAAGAAACTTAGCAAACCAAGTGTGAATTATCAAATGCTTTAAAATGTGGCAGAAGTCTAGAAAGAGTGTGTTATTTTTATTACAGAATGCTCGTCCAATGAAGAAACCTGATCCATATGCTCAAGTGAGCTTAGGAACTCAACAAGAAGTGACCAGCGTTCAGTTCAGGACTGGAGACCCTGTGTGGGAACAAGGATTTTACTTTCCTAATAAACAACCCTGATTCAGATACGCTTCATATAAAAGTAATCTGTAACATGCTATATTGAATGTATAAGTTAATTATGGGAAATAACATTATATGGTCCTTCAATTAATGAATGAGTCAATTCTTATCTTACCTCATTCTTCATATTTTTTTTAACATGGGAACTGCAGTTTTCAAGAGGTGTCCCTTTCATCCTCAGTCAATATTATGACTACCGGATTTTTGTTTGAATCTTCATCTATAACGTTGCCATGTTGTGTTGATTTGATGAACCTTGAGATCAAGTCCTGTTCACCATGAATTTTGAAATTCCCGGTGCTGATGAAAAGACTCATATTATTTTATTTAACTTTCACAGGGAAAGAACACTATTAGTTACTATGAAGAACCTCATAATGTTACTATTGTAATTTATGTCTACTTTTATGTTTTTTGAGCCTAAAATTGGCTTTTTAAAAATTTAACTATACCTAAAAGTGTATAATTTATCCATTGTGTCTTTTAGCCAAATTGCCTTTTTTTTTTTAAATTATATTTACATAATTTGTCCCAGTTTGTTGTTGACAGATCTCTAGAGATCTTTGGTATTTTATCGGAACATCAAAATAATATAAAAACATGAAAATAATTTTACTTGTGATCAATGAATGGATCTAGTATAGATATAATTAGAAGAACTGGAATCAGATGAGGTATAAAACATTTTAATTTAAATCATAGATAACTTATTTTTTATTAATTTCATAATTCATACATCCATTTGCTGTTAAATTATTATCTGGTATTACACATTTTTAAAAACCTAAAGTACTATTTTAGAAACAATTTTTTTGTTTTAAAGCCTTTTTTTAATGCCTAAATGTACATTTTAGAGCCTAAAATACAAGGTTCCGTCATCAGCTGTATAACAATCTAATCACTGATGTGAAATAATGCACATATTTAGAGAGATAAATGTCAGTTGAATATTCAGTAGGAATTATGCTTACTATACCAATTGCTTACTATTTTGAAAAGTTGCAACTTTACATGATTTATAAGTTTTTATTTCACAAAACTTATTATGAGAAATAACTTTATGAGGATTTCAAGTTAATAAATAAAATGAATTGTAATTATATCACTTCATACACTCCATGTTCTTCAAAGCACAGGACTGGTTTCAGGAACAATAGAAAATTCAACAGTAATTTAGATGGCTGAAGATAGAAACAATTCCTGAAACCGGTCATGTGCTTTCAAGAAACAGGAGTATATAAGGTGAGATAATTACGATTAATTTTATTTCGTCATCATCATCTTCAGTCTTTTCCGCTCTCCGCTGCACAATATGCTACAGGTCGTCCTTCCAACATTGTTTCAGTCTTCCTACATTTCTTCAGCCTTCAGGTCTATAATAAAGTATCTGTTTTGATAAATGATTATATGTAGTAGATAGGGACAGAGGGAATCTCGTTAATTCATTCGTGCGCATCACTAATTAAATGACGAGGCATTTGGCTATTCCTAGTCACCCAACCGGGGACCACTTACAACCTTTGATCGAGGCGTTGGAACCTCTGCTACCCGAAGGCAGCTATAGGGAGTGGAGAGCAACAGGCACTAGGGCCCTGCAATTATTCCATACTCCCAGTGATTAACGAGACTCTAGTGTTGGCACGACCACATACCAGGGAGGGGTTCCAATTTGGAAAAACTCTCTTGCCTGACTTCTATTAATAGAGAGCTTGGAGAATCAAGCAAGCAGGACCCCCCAAGGGGGATGGATCTCAGTTCAGCCTCCGACCATTAAGGTGCAAGAGAACCTTAACAGGGAAACCTCGCGAAGGTGTCCACCCTGCTATTGCAGGCCCGCCGCCCTTGCGTACTCTCTTAACCTATAGCCACAGGCGACGACCAAGGACTCGCAAAGCCAAGCTCCTCCGCCAACAGAGGCACGAAACCCCATCTCCCATGAGGGCTCTGCCCCCCCCAGTCGACAGCAAGCCCAGCAATGCTTGTGCCAAAATTGGGAGAGTAGCTCACACCCAGATGTCCAGCTGAGTGTGAGTCTTGTAACAAGGCCCGATGCAATATGCATGGAATCAAGACTCAGAACCAGCCACTCCAAAGCCCAGAGCAGGCGGAGACATAACCTGCCCCCAGCCACATCACAGCCAGGACCAAGCACGATTCAGTCATTCCCGTGACCAAGGTAGTCTGGATCCCTGAGCAGATGGACCCTAATCCAGGAGTGGCGTCCCCAGCCTCGGTTACCAGCTCACCTGGTGGAGACCTAGGTGTGTTGCTGCACAAGGCAGTGAGGAGGCAGCCTGACAGAGGCAAGTGAAGCTCACACTCTGCCCCCAAGGCGTTAGCTTAGGTCAAAGAAAGGGCGCCTCCACTTTCCCAAGCTTCTGCGGTCACCCTCCTCATTACCAACCCTGGCTGGACTATTGCTCAGAGCTAGCTAATTTCCCGATATAAGCCTATTCTTCCGAATAGACCTGCAGAAGGGAAACTGCAGTCGGGTCCTAAGGCCCTTGGGCACCTTAAGAGAGTCATAGTGACTCCCGCCATTTACCCACGCTTGCTTGAATTTCTTCACACAGACCGGTTTCAGGAACAGTTGAAAATTCAACAGTTATAAAGATGGCTGAAGATAGAAACAATTATTCCTGAAACCGGTCGTGTGCTTTGAAGAACACAGGAGTATATAAGGTGAGATAATTACGATTAATTTTATTTCGTCATCATCATCTTCAGCCTGTTCTGCTCCCCGCTGCACAATATGCTACAGGTCGTCCTTTCAATGTTGTTTCGGTCTTCCTACGTTTCTTCAGCCTTCAGGTCTATAATAAACTATCTGTTTTGATAAACGATTATTTGGCATTCTTTGTACATGTTCAAACCATTTATATTTATTTCTGTAGATTCTCTCTTGATTTCTCTTTTGATCTCTTAAAGGTACACCTGCAACGGATCTCAGAAATCTCATTTCTATTTTCTCAATATTATGTTTATCAGAGATCATTAAAAGCCAAGTCTCAGACCCATATGTTAACGTTGGAACGGCTACTGTTTTGTAAAATTTCAATTGAGTTTCCCTTGTGGTCTTATTTATGTAATATCTTCTTATTGAACCACATATCTATTGGAATTTCCCTAATTTCTTCTCCATATCCAAAATATGCAGATATGATATCATGCATCCCAGATAATTAAAACATCTTTACTTGTTCAATGATGTTTGTTCCAATTACAATTTTTGCCCTTTTATGCTGAGTTCCAATAAATGCCATGGACATTGATTTCTCTGTTGATATCTTCAAATTACAATCTTTTATTAGTTTCCATAATTTATTAACTGTTTTTTGTAGTAATTTTCTGATTTTCATTTTATTTATTATCTAATATTTAAAGGAAGTACACTATGAGGTTTATATTTAAATAATAGGAGTTAGATACGCATGACTCATCTCATATTTGTAGCTTTCTTCAAGATAGCTAGTTTACATAAAAACTTATTTTAGGTGTGTATGTTATCAAATTTTCAGCTTTACAACTTTAAAACTCAATAGAATAAACCCTGAACCATGAGAATAGTTTTACAATTATTTTTATGACAGCTATAAAAACATCAAGAATCTTTAAAATAAATTATTATTAATACATGGTTATAGTTCGGACTCTGTATTTGCAGTTCATGGATGTCCATTTTCAGAATAAAAATTATAAAACTTGATTGTGGTACAGACTTCCTTTTTGCAATTGATGACTGAAATTTTTCTGTTTTTTTATAACCATTATGGGAACAATATAAAATTGAAAAGAAAACTTGTTCATATTTTGATTTTACGATTAATGACCCTGCATTTTCAGTTGTTAAATTGTTACTGAAAAAAATTACTTTTGTATGTAACTGATATGTGTATTTTATTTCAGATAATTGACCAAAAATCAACTCAAGAAATTGGTTATTTTGTTTATAACCTGATATCCCTGATTGAGAAACTAGACCTGCAGGTTGATTCACAGCCTTACCGCCTTACAAAGTCAGGACCAGACAGCAAAATCAATCTCTCACTGCAGATGAGGGTATGCTAATCAATACTATACAAAACTTCTTGTTAAATGTCAGTTTTCTTCACTCCTTGCATTATAAAATAAATACTTTGTCACTACATTCATCTATTCAGAAGTATGATATATTGCATTATTTAAACTCAAAATTGATGGGAAGTTGTACTTCTAGTTATTTTATCAAAAGAAATCAATTTTTTTTTTTACCTAATATTTTGCTCTCTCATCTGGGACTAGTTTCCCCATTCTCAGCCAAAACCAAATATCATTAAAAATAACACTCACATATTTGGTTAAGAATGTGAGTAATGACCTTTGAAATTAGTCTCACATGAGAGAACAAAACTTCTTGAAGTGAGGTGTAAAGAACTGATTTATTTTCTTTAAGGTTTTGATGTTGCATTATGTCAGAATTATCTTGATTCATAGTTTTTAAACTTAATTTATTTTAAAATATAATTGATGTATGGATTTTTCAAATCACTTACCAGGCAAGCAGTATTTATTACAAATCATATTACTGATTTGTCGTTTTATTGTAATTTTTAATTAATTACTTTTTAAATATAGATTTTGAAGTATGTCGGAGCAAGTGAAGGTGAAGATGAAGAAAATAAAACAGAAAGTGAAGTAACTGCCAAAAGTAGAAGCTCAGAATGAAGGTCCTCTGACTCGTGGAAGTTCATTGAAGAAACCTGATACTCCAACAAGCACAGGTAATATCTTATTCATAAGACAGTATTTTCTTTTTATATTTCAATGGTTTAGTGGTTACCATTGACCTTCACCTCAGAACTCAAATTTGTTAGCTGAGATCAAAGGATTTTTTCAGGATGTAATAATCTTAGTATGGTTACCTTCGGAAGAAAAGTAAAACTTTTGGTTCCACGTTGTAGATTTTCAGCATGTGGCAGAATCTTAAGCATGAAATAAGAGGCCTCTGATCAAAATTTGTTGGCTATTTCATGTCCAACTTTGATCAAAATTACTAAAAAAATTGTTAGTTATAGTGATGTCTAATGTGCTGCATCTAACACTGAAGTCATTAGCAGTCTTGCTCTCCAGTACTTTGAAGTTTTGGAAGTTTCCTGTTTGACAGCTGAACAGTTGACTTTTTTGGAATTAACAGTATGAGATATGAAAATCTTCATCAAGATCATCATAGCAACTCCGGCCGTGAAAGTCTACGTGAATACAACAGTATGAGATTTTTTTTTTCTTAAATTAATATTGGGAAGTAAACGTTATGAGGTTATATCATTAATAGTGAGTGGAGAACATAGGCCATGACTGAAGAGGGACATGATATTGTCTGAAACTGTCGGTATCAAAGAAATTTGAAAATATATGAGGTGAGTCGATAAAAATATGTTCTCCACTCACTATTAAAGTATGAGGTATTATTTAACCGGTATCAAAGAAATTTGAAAATATATGAGGTGAGTCGATAAAAATATGTTCTCCACTCACTTTTAAAGTATGAGGTATGATTTAAGTAAAATTTTATCACCTCTCTTTTATTCTTCTTCTTAGACCAGTTTCAGGACCTTCTTCCATTCCATCCTCTGTATTTTCATGACCAATGTAATGTCATCTTGAAGATCTGCCTCCTGCTCCCTCTGTTGGTAGACTGAAGAACCTCTAAATCAAATCATTTTCCCCGTGAATTTCAAAGTTCATTAATTTCTCCTTTCCGCTTTGCATAAAAAACAGATAGGAGAAATTAATGAACTTTGAAATTCCCAGAGGAAAACAATTTGACTTCGAAGTTCTTCAGTCTACCAACAGAGAGAGAGCAGGAGAAAGCTCTTCAAGACGATCTAACAACGGTTGTGAAAATACTGAGGATGGAACCGAAAAAGTAACCCAAAACCAGTCTAAAAAAAAGAATATGAAGTGATAAAATTTTACTTAAATAAGCTGTACAATTCAATGAATGAATGAGTCACTTTTTGTCTTACCTCATACTTTGTTTTTTTAAACACAGGAACTACAGTTTTCAAGAGGGACACCTTGTTATACAATTTGAACTATTTCTTTACAGTGCCTTCTGAACCAAACACTCCTGTTAGGATCAGTAAGCAAGAATCCAAGGAATCCATACAGAGTGGATCATCTAGTTCATTGCAACAGCCTGCGGAGGAGGTTATTTTACCAACTAAGGCCCCACCTGGTGCAGAAAGTCCTCCTAGTGGCCTACGAAATCGTATACCAAGCACAACATCGTAAGTATTTCTTCTTCTCCCCTTAGGGATAGAGAAAGCATTCATACAGGTGGTCCAAAAATTACCTACCATATTCAAAGGACTATATCTCTTATATCATCATTAGACAATGTTAAGTTTTTATTATAAATCATATTTAAAGAGAAAAATTATACGCTCAGACCGGGACTTGAACCCGGGACCCTTGGTTTTCTAGTCCAAGTGCTCTACCATTTGAGCTACCTGAGCAAGTACCGATCTAAACGCAAATCTTTCTCTATATACGTTGAAATTCCCGCCCACCAAATGCTTTGAAGCCTTTGCTTCTATCTTTGCAAATGGCGGCTCCTATATTAAGAAGACATATTTGGGAATTATACATTACATTATAAATACCAGTATGGCTATTTTCGATGTTTTTATTATTAATTTCATACATCTCAATGATGGATAAATCATATTTAAAGAGAAAAATTATACGCTCAGACCGGGACTTGAACCCGGGACCCTTGGTTTTCTAGTCCAAGTGCTCTACCATTTGAGCTACCTGAGCAAGTACCGATCTAAACGCAAATCTTTCTCTATATACGTTGAAATTCCCGCCCACCAAATGCTTGAAGCCTTTGATTCTATCTTTGCAAATGGCGGCTCCTATATTAAGAAGACATATTTGGGAATTATACATTACATTATAAATGCCAGTACGGCTATTTTCGATTTTATTATAAATTTAACATTTATCACTGAAGGATAAATTATATTTGAAGACAAAAATGTACACCTATCTCAGGATTTGAACCAGGACCTTCAGCTTTATACGCTAATGCCTACCACTGAGCTCTTCAAGGCCTCCAATAAACCCAAATTTTTCTCTTATACGTTTCAATTCCCAAGAGTACCAAAGGCTTGCAAACCATTGCTCGACATGCGAATAGTGGCTTCTTATTTAAGAAGACTCATAATGGGAATTTTAACATTACTTTATAAAGCCAATAGAGCTTCTTTCGATGTTTTTATTATAAATTTAACATTTCTGACTAAAGTACAATAATAGTTGAAGAGAAAAATATATACCTAGTCCAGGGTTTGAACCCAGGACTTTTAGCTTTATATGCTAATGTTCTAACCCCTGTCTAGGCATATATTTTCCTCTTGAAATATAATGTATTCATGATTGTTGGTTTCATGGACTATGCTTCTTTCTGTTCTCTCTCTGGATGTTCAAACCTTGCCCAATTTAATAAATTAATTCAGGATGTAAAAGTCCTGAGTATGGATTCTTTTAATACGGAAGTAAAGTCATGGGTCACCCACATTGTATATTTATTTCATTAAAAATCTCAAGTCTCAAACAAGAGGGATCTCAACAAATTTTGGTTGCCCTTTTACATATAGCTTTAAATCATCATCATCATCCTGCCAGGTATTAGTCCTTGAAGAACTGTTACAGCCTGAGAAAGCGGTTTTCGTGCCATCTTTTCATAGATCGACCAAGTGATCGTTTCCCATTTGGACAGTAGTTCATTATTGCCTTGGGGATCCTGGATCTAGCCATTCTTGAGACATGTTCCTTCCAGTTTAGCTGATATCTGGAGATGTAGTCCAGTATTGATGACACATTAAGTTTTTGAAGGATTCTATATTTTTCTTTCGATCCCATTTGGTGTAGCCAGCTGTTCGTCGCATAAATTTCATCTCACAAGCTGTTTTAAATTGTAACTCTAAAGAACTATGAGGGTCACTAGATAAGTTTTGAAATATGCAACAAAGAGCCATGATAGAATTTTCATACCTATAATATCTTCACAAAGTACTGTCCAGCACATTCTATACATCATTACCCTGGAGGAACCACTTCTGGAAGCAGCCATGCCACTCGATTTCAGACATTGCACTAAGCTCCTCCCCTGTAGGCAGCAACAGAATCTTCTGGGCTAGGAAATCAGTGTCTGCACATGTGGTTCTTCACGTTCAGGAACAGTAACACAGAGCTAACTCCGGGCTGTAGGCTGGATGAGACATTCATTTCACTGGTGTCTTTTCCAGAAACTTGATTGTTGCATTGTCATGGTGAAGCAGAATTCCCCACAGTCCAGACCTTGGCCATTTCTCCTGGATCTTTGAGAAGACTTTGGGGAGACAGACTTCTGTATACATTTAGCAGTAACTGTCCTCTGATCCTCTAGCACAACTGTAACCAGATGACCATTTGTTGAGAAGAAAGTGGCCACCATTTTATTCCCACACTCCTAGGTCTTTTGACGTTGGCCAGAGGCTGCTCATTTGGGAAGACCCACATCATTGATTGGCGCTTTGTTTCAGGGTCATACTGGTAGATCCTAGTTTCATCACCTGTCACTATGTCTGACGCCCGGCAGGAGTCCCCGTTATTGAATCTCTCCAGCATTTCTCTGCACCATTCCACCCTAGTGTGTTTATGCCCTTCTGACAAGTGGTGTGGCACCTATCGAGAAGAAATTTTCCTCACTGTTAAGTATTGGTGCAGGATGGTGAACTAATCCCTAGGGCCCCCTCAATGTCCTTATAGGTCAGCTCATGGAAGTTCCTTAATCAAAGTCTCCACTATAGAGACATTTTCTTCGGTCTCCACTGTTGTTGGCATCCCACTTCTCTCATTATCTTTAAGGGATGTTCTCCCACTCTTAAATTCAACAAACCAGCAGAAAACTGTTGCATGTGAAGGAGCATGATCCCAAAATGTTCATGTGAGTCACTCAAGTGTTTATGACTCATTTAAACCACACTTAAAATCATATATAATCATAGCACGAAAATGCTCCCTCTCAAGCTCCATAGTTTCAAAAGTATAGTATTACTTAATATTTAATTTTAGGAAGTTATATTTTGAGGTTATTTTAATTATATTATTACTTGTTGAGTTGGAATTTGACTGAAGATGGAAGTAATACTAAACTTTTGAAACCGGTATCGTGAAGGCATGCAACTTTGTGAGGTGAGATGTTAAAACATTTTCTCCAACTCATTTATTTATGTAAATACCTCATAGTGTTTCCTCCCACTGTAATTTTAATTAAATCCATAGGACACTTTTGATTTCACCACGTACAGATTACTTCATAAGGGTGCTGCTCAGAGACAACTGAAAGAAGTTGTTCGTACCTGCTATGGTTTTGATGTTCGAGGGTTGGGCTTTCAAGTGGTATATTAGTTTATTGCATTCCTGTCACCACACTGTCGTATCTAGTAACCATTGTACTAGTCATTAAAGTAAAGTGATCCCATTACAGGCTCTTTAGGATGCCATTAGGCTAATAGGAGGTTAAGGCTCCCACTTTTCTTGACAGTTATCACCCCTGCTTGACTCCTCCCTTTACTCCTAGAACATATGTTTGGTGCTCATTTCCATTAGAGGCTGAGTTGATCCCTAGTCCATGGTGCTGCCAGAAGGTTTAGGTCAATTGAAAGAGAGTTATTAAGGTTCAACATTAAATAAAATATTCATTAATATTTAAAGGAAGTGACACTATAAAGTTTATATTAATTAAGAACTGAGTTAGAATTTAACAGCTCACCTCATAATATTGTAGATTTCTTGAAGACAAGTTTCAGTACTTCTGACTATTATCTTTAGTTCCATCGAACTACTGAATTGATGGTTGGCAATCTTGTAGATTGCTTTTTATTTCCTCTGGTGGCTGACTGATGAACTTCCAAATGAAATCTTTTTCCCTGGGCATTTCAAAATTCATGATTTTTCTTTTATTTTTCTGAGTGTAAATTTTCTCCCAAACTGTAAGTTCATTACACTTATATGTTTCAATAATTTAATCTTTGCTTCAATTCCATGTTAAATTCTAACTTAGTTATAATTTAAAATAAAGTTATGTAGATAGGAAATAACACTATGAGGTAGAATATTTTTATCACTCACCTCATATTGTTCTTCTTATTTGATTATAAACTAGTTTCGGAACATAGTTTCTGTTCCATCCTCAGTATCGTCACGACCGTTGTTCTGTCGTCTTGAAGAGCTGACCTTCTCTCCTTCCATTGGCTGACTGAAAAACCTAGAAACCAGGTCATTCTGACCGGGAATTTCAAAGTTCATTAATTTCTTCTTTTCGCTCTTTTGAATGTAGATCTTTTCCCAAACAGTAAGTTCTTTAGGTTTTTCTATTTGTTTTAATAATTTAGCTTCTTTCTCGATAAGATGTTTTTCAGACCATGCATGGGCAGCCACTGCAGATTTTTCTACTTCCCCTTTCTTGACATTCCTGAGATGTTCTTTCACTCTAGTTTTCAAATTTCTTTTAGTTTTTCCTATGTAGAATTTCTCACATTCTTCACATTTAATTTGATAAATCCCTGATTTGTTTTCTTCTTTAATTTTCTCATTCTTATTAGGTGTAATCAGTGTACTGAGCTGTAGTCATTTTTGGGTGCTAACCTTATGTTGAAATCTTTAAAAAAATTTTGAAACTTGTGGTGTTTTAATGGATGATATGTGAATTTTATAAATTTTACATTATCTTCTTTAACTTTTAGAAGAGTGCTTTGATTAATACATTTTTGTCTTTTGAACTTGTTTATTTTTTTTAGTATCATTTTTTATGCAAAACCATTTTTCGTGGCTACGTTGATTATGTGTTCTTTTTCTTTTTCATAATTTTCTTTGTTCATTGGTATGTTCACTAATCTATGTGTCAAACTATTGAAAACTGCTTCTTTGTGAGCTATGTGATTGAAACCTAAAGCTTTTATGTAGTTATCTATATGTGTCTTCTTTCTGTAAATTCCAAATTCTATCTTATTTTCTTCATTCCTTTTTAAGTTGAGATCTAAAAATGGTATTTCTCCATTGATTTCCTTTTCCATAGTGAACTTTATAGTTTGACTTTGAATGTTGAATAATTTTAATGCATCATCTGCTAAAATAAGTAACACTATGAGGTTTATTTTAATATTGTTTAGTTGTTTCTTCACTCACCTCATACTTCTTAACTCCCACGCAGACTCGAGTTTCTTCACTTCATTTGTGACATTCTCAATGCTGTATTATGTTCACAACAGCATTGAGAATGTCACAAATGAAGTGAAGAAACTCGAGCCTGCGTGAGAGTTAAGAAGTATGAGGTGAGTGAAGAAACAACTAAACAATATTAAAATAAAATGAAATTCTAACTAAACATCAACCTGTAAGTTATGAGTTTTATCCTTGGCTTTTCTTATAAACACAATATATTTTTAAAAATTAATTCTTGCCCAAGCTCTTTTATTGTGTTATTCCATTGGTTATCTATCTTCCATTCCGTTTACACGTCTGTTTTAAGTAGAATATTAAATAAAAATTGGTTGGTTGGTTGGTTGGTTGGTTGGTATCTAATGTCGAGCACTTGATAATGAAATCATTCGCTCTCTTGCACTCCAATATTTAGCAGAAAGGCTGGTCTCTTCTACAAAAGCTGGACAACGGAGGAGATGGTTTCTTTCCATATCTTCATTTAAATTGCAAAAAGGGCATTTAGGTGAATCTGTTATGCCAATTCTGTGTAGGTGTTTATTCAAGCAGTCATGTCCCGTTAGCAGTCTGAATGTTGCTACTGCAGATTTTCTTTGTAATGTAGTAATGTCATAAGCGTGTAGATTTTCCAATTCCTTTCCAGATGTTTTGGTGGTGTATTCTTCTCTAAGTTTATTGATGTATTTATTTGAGATAATTCTTTTTTAAATAAAAATTAAATTTATGTTTTAGTTCAGCTGGTGAGGCTGGATTGGGTCGTATTCAACTCACTCTTCGATACAGTGTGCAGCGACAAAGATTGGTTGTTGTTGTCCATAAAATTGTGTAAGTGGAAATTATTTTAAATTGTGTATATCTTTACAACTTATATTTTTTTATTTAAAACTTATTAAGATTTTTTTTTCAGCAATCTTCCTCTGAGAGATCCAACAAATATTCCAGATCCATATGTAAAGCTCTACCTGCTACCTGAAAGAGCAAAAGATTCAAAACGCAAGACAGAGGTAATGATTTTGCTAAAAGTATATTAACATTATGAGGTTTAATTCATAAGAATTAAATGAATCATGATTTCTTCTTACCTCATACTTCTATCTTTTTTAACACAGCAATGCAGTATTAGCGACCATCGTCATCATCCTCAGCTGTTTTTACGACTGTCAATTTTTTTTTGCCGGTAATTATCCAAACTGCCATCTGGTGTTCTTTTGAAGGAATCATTTTCCTTCAAAAGAACACCAGATGGCAGTTTAGAAAATAATTCCTTCAAAAGAACACCAGATGACAGTTTAGAAAATAATTCCTTCAAAAGAACACCAGATGGCAGTTTGGATAATTACTGGCAAAAGAAAAAATTGACAGTCATGAAAACAGCTGAGGATGGTGACGATGGTCGCTGATACTGCATTGCTGTGTTTAAAAAAAAATATAGAAGTATGGGGTAAGAAGAAATCACGATTCATTTAATTCTTATTCCTTGAAAATGCTTATTTATGTGTTGTCCTAATTCAATATATATAATATCACATGAAAAGAAAAATAAATACCTGAGTCGGGATTTGAACCCGAGTTTCTAAACTCTGTATATTTAGTGCTCTAACCATCTGAGCTACTCAGGAATCCTAACATCATTTGGGGATAATTTTGGATTACACAGTAAAAAAATAGTAATTATTATTTCCACATATATATATATTTTGCATTAAAAAAATTCATCGTAAATTTTGTAACTACTCTCATATAAGGATGAAAACAAGTCCATCATGCCACGCTTGGAGAAACAAGATGTTAAAAGTTATTAATCCATAATTAATTCTAGTGAGTATTTCAAAATAGCGAGCTGAGAATATATTTTTAACAACTCACCTCATGAATTTCAAGTTTTCTCGAGACCAATGGTATCAGACGACTTCTCGTTCCTCTTCAGTCATGACTCCGACTGTTGAAATTAGAAGAGAGGCAAAACTTTTGAAACAATTGGATAAACCATTAGAATTAACAATTTGGGAGAAGATATACAATCAGAAGAATAAATATCGATCAATGAACTTTGATATTCCAGTAGAAAAAAATTTTATTTCGAAATTTATAAATCCAACCAATGATGGCAGCACAAGAATTGACAACCATAGAGTAATTAACGGCCAAAGAATTTCAACAGTCGGAGGAGTAATGACTGACGAAGGATGAGAAGTCATCTGAAACCATTGGCCTCAAGAAAACTTGATATTTATGAGGTGAGTTGTTAAAAATATGTTCTCCGTTCACTATTAATGATACAACCTCATAATGTTTACTTCCCTACATTGATTTAAATATGAGTATTTCAAAACTTATTTTGCAATTACATTTAGATTTAATTTTAAACTATGTTCATGGTGAAATGTAATAGTAGTCTCAAGCCCAGGATCTTGGATGATCTCTATTCTTCTTCTTCTTCTTCTTCTTCTTGCTCCCTAGTACAAATTTCATGGTGAAATATAGTTGGAATTATTTTAACATTTTTTTTTTTTTCGTGAAAAATAGGTTTAGCACAGTTTTGAACTTGGTCTACTTATGTTCTGAACCATCCATATATATTCTTTTTCCAGACAATGAAGGATAATTGCAATCCAGTGTATGATGAAACCTTTGAGTATCTTCTGTCACAAGGGGAATTAAATTCACGTCAACTTGAAGTTTCTGTTGTCACGAGGAAAGGCTGGTTCTCATCTGGAAGTCCTGTGATGGGTCAAGTAAGTGTTATCATTGATAGAAGTTCTTATTTAATAACATTCTTTAGCATCTCCAGTTTAAAACATATTACTATTACCATTATGTAAAATGTCAAATACTGATGATGGTTGTGTCACTTTTTAATTTAATAAATATTGACATGACTGGGTACCAGAACAAGTTCCTGTTCTGTTATAATACCCAACCTATCAGAACTGATTTATTCTTTATAGTTATTAATGTATCTTTAAAGTTTTCGTATGACAGGGTGTTCCAAAATGATGGACAGGGATTCAAAGTTATTTAATTTTTATTCCCTTACATGATATATATAAGAACAAAAGTTACATGGAATTAAAGAGAGAAAACCTTTGAGTTTCTCCATTCACCTGTCTCTATCATCTCTCTTTGGTCCAAAAATTTTCCTAAGTACTTTATTCTCAAATACTTATAATCTCCTTCCTCCTTAAAAAAGTAAGAGTCCATGTTTCACATCCATTATAATATAACTGGACTAGAATAATAGTTTTATTATATTTTCAGCTTTAAAAGTTTTTTTTGAAAGGAGTTGGGACATCAAGAGTCACGCCAATGCATAATAGAACGTCATTTCCAGAATTGAGCCTATGTTTAATTTCTTTGACATGCATATCATTCCTATTTGTGATTACCGTTTTGCTTATTATTTCCTCTTTTGCTACACATTTGCTTCCTACCCCCCTTCTTGTTCCTAGGTATTTGAATTCAGCCACTCCTCAAAAATTTCTCCTCATTTCATAGCTGTCCATTTCCATTATCTAATGAATTTGGATCCATCATAGAAAAAATACTGGAATTGACAAATGCCAAGCATTAGACAACTACTACTACTTCAATCAGGTTTGAACCTGGCAGATTCAGAGATGAGGCCTAGTATTATTAAATTACCAGATCTGTCAAATGTCTTCATTATTATGAAAATACATTAGGAAGTAACATTATGTGGTTCTACTTAATAAATAAGTTTGGTCTGCCTTCATCTTACCTCATATTTAGTTGTTTCTTGTAAGACATGTTTCAAAGCATCACAGCTTCATCTTCAGTTGGTATTGTCATTATTCAGGCCATCAATGGCCAAATTAAACCTTTATGTATTGAATTAGATTAAGGGCCGCATGCAAATATATTAGTCTCTACTCAAATTACTTCCAATCACCAGTGAGCTGACTTTCAGTGAGCAAATGCAAAGATTGAATTAGCGACTCACTAACTGGTCATGCATGAAAGTTGTTGTTTTCGTAATATTGGCAAGAAATTACCCAGAATTCTCAGTGATAAAACCATTTCCGTTATGTTCGTCTCCTAGAGGAACGCATTTACGCTTGCGTCCCACAAATAATACCGTATACGATGACGTCTGCATTGCGTGATATTACGCCGATTCTCCTGTTCTTCCAGTTGAATTCTTTGGTAGACTCTATCAAATTCCTCTTCTCTGTATATACCGAAAACATGATCAAAGTCTTCAAGGTCTGACATCTTGGATAAAGCGGCAAGGTTTCAAACTACATCGGCTACTATCGGTTCTCATCGGGTTGCTCATGATTCATTCTCTGCAAATTCACCTTGCCAGGTAGCTTAGGAATTTCAACAATTATTATCGCATGAACAGATTTTTGAGTATGCAAAAACATCTTTGGATGCAACTTTCTCAGCAGAGAACGACTTTTACATTCTAATGCGTTCATAGATACGACCCTAAGTCTCAAATGGTGGAATGAAAAACCAGATAATGTATTAGTAGATAAATGCAGGCACACTAGTATCATTGATGTTAATAGGATAGACTGAAATTTTGATCATCAGATTAGAGTGAAAATGAGAGAAAAATTACACTTGTGAGATATACAAGTGCTGAAGATGGCTGAAAAATTTTAATTAAAACTTTGAGAAACAATTAACTACAACATGAATACCAGGTTAAAATTACAAAATATTCCAAACGCTAAACTTTTCAGATAGAAAGCTCAACTCTTGAAATAAAAGATATTATGCATTACAGGTATCCCTGCTATCCTAGTTAAAAATAAAAAAGTTAAACTAAAAATATATAAAATGTGATTCTTCCTGTTATATGTATGCAAAAATTTATCTCCTACTTTAAGAGAAGAGAAAAGATTATGAGTATTCATTCGAGAATGGAGTACTTACAATTTTTTTTAACCAAAGGGAGACAAACAGACAGGTAAATGGAAAAAGTACATAAAAGTGAGTTACATTATCTAAATGGAAAACCACATGTAATCTATACATTAATACTTGAAGAAAAAACTTTGTACCCCTTTTAAGCACATTGCACGCATGGAGGAGTGTGATATTTGGCATAATTAAAGTTCATATGGAGAAGGAGTGCAGAAAAATAAAATTTATATATAATATGTGTTACAAATAAATTAAATTAAACAAAATAAAATGAATTGCCTCTAAGGAATTTATGTGTATTACTCATTCATTTGTTTACGTTCATACTGAAAATACATTGTTGCAAAAAGAAAATTGTGCAGCAGCAATGTGAATTGACTTACTCTCGAGTATTTATTATCAGTGGTTTAAAAAAAGTGAGTACATTTTATTATTCAAATTTAAATTAAACCCTGCCTAATCTTGGTTTCAGTAATTTCATTACATATTTTTTTTGTTATATTTAGATATTCGCACCTACTTCCATTATGCCTCGACATAGAACATTGACAGGTTAGAGTGAGAGACAAAGAAGAAGGGATATATATTCCCTTACACATAATAATAGGCCAAATTCAAATTTAAATAGTATAAATAGTATGCAAATGTCAAATGATGTGTTATTGTTTTATAAATATGGCTTAGTCAAGCTATACCATATGTTTCCTATCATTTGTATTTTTAAAATAATGCAGAATGATGTATTTTTGACAAACATAAAAATTTAATGAATTGTGGTTGAATTTCGACTGCTGGGCGACCACTAGTAAGAATAATTAAGATCATAGACTGCAATGGACAGGACATATGGCATGAATTGAGAATGATAGAGGACATGGATTTGAGAGAGATAAATTAAAAGGAAATAATTAAATTATAATATAATGTGCATATATATATATATATATATATATATATAAATAAGAAAGTTTTCTTGGGTTTTCCGCATCTTGGATTCAAGTTCGGCCCCTGGCCACTGACTCCGACGTTTCGGCATGATCCCACATGCCATTATCAAGGAATGATAAGTTCGAGTCACAGGTTTAGGTCTTATATAATTAAACAAATAGAGTTTTCGCTTTGGTCCATTTCCGAAGATGTACACCCATCCAAGGTTTAGTTCTTATGTAGTTTAAACACCTTCAAAAGAACTACTGACTTACCAGGTAAAAAATTATATAATTAACATCTTATTACATAACCTCAATGGTGCTTTAACATGAATTTCAAAAGTGTTGCTAGATATACGAGGTATGATCAATAAGTTTCCGGAATGAGGCCATAAACACAACACAACACTTCAAAGTTTCTATTCAGCACTGTCACCCTCGAAGTAGTCACCTTGGGAGTTGATACACTTGTCCCAGCGCTTCTGCCAATGCTGGAAGCACTTCTGGAAGTGTTCTTCTTTAAATGTGTCCAATGCCTTCTGCGATTCGCGCTGGATGACATCAATGTCCTCAAAACGATGTCCTCGGAGCCGAATTTTTAGCCGTGGGAACAGGAAAAAGTCTGCTGGAGCCAGATCTGGAGAATAGGCTGGATGGGGAACAGTACTCATCCTATTTTTGTCCAAAAACTGGCGGACAGAAATTGCTTTGTGCGCGGGCGCATTGTCGTGATGCAGAAACCAGTCACCAGTCCTCCATTTCTCTGGCCGTTTGCGTCGCACATTCTCCCTCAATCTTTGTAACACTTGTTTGTAGTACACTTGATTCACTGTTTGACCCCGTGGTACAAATTCCTTATGCACAATTCCATTAATGTAAAAAAAAAACAATCATCATTGACTTCACATTTGATCGAACTTGTCTGACTTTCTTGGGGCGTGGAGATGCAGGACTCTTCCATTACGAAGACTGTTGTTTAGTTTCTGGATCGTAGCCATAAATCCATGTTTCATCACCAGTAATAATCTTTTCCATGAACCGTGGGTCATTTTTAAGCTGTTCTTTAAGATCTGTGCAGGCAATCACACAACTTTCCTTTTGGTCATTTGAAAGGAGGCGGGGCACGAACTTCGCAGCAATTCTTCGTATGTTCAAATCGTCTTTCAAAATGCTTTGAACACTTCCAAACGAGAGTGCTAGTGCATCAGACAGTTCTCATATTGTAATGCGCCTATCATTTAATACCATTTCCCTCACTCGATCGATATTTTTATTGGTTTTGCTGGAAGTTGGTCGTCCCAGACGATTTTCATCCTTAACCGATGTCACGCCCCTTTTAAATTTCGAAAACCACTCAAATGCTTGAGATTTGCCCATTGCTTCCTCCCCATAAGCTGTTCTTCACATTTGATATGTTTCTGTTGCAGTTTTACCAAGTTTAAAGCAAAATTTGATGCATGTTCTTTGTTCCTCATAATCCCGCATTGTTGCTACACAGAGAAATCGCCGCACGCACAAAACACGTCTTCACTTCAGAGCTTCTACCAGCATACTGCAAGGTCAGAGAAGGTCGCGCGACCCCTCAAATTCATCACAAGGAAATTCTGAGTGTACAGCCTGGGTGAAAATTAAAAACTCCTCAATGGCATAATTGTTTTGAAGCCATTCCGGAAACTTATTGATCACACCTCGTACATAAGAAAAACAAAGAGAAATTTAACCATTAGAACTAAAGAACATATAAGAAATATAAAAAAAAGAGAAATAGAAAAATCTGCAGTAGCTGCTCATGTTTGGTCAGAAAAACATAAGAGAGATGTAAACACCAAATTACTCATATTAAAGTAGTTAGAAAACACAAATGAACTTACCATATAGGGAAAAAAATCTACCAACAGAAGAACAAGGAGAGAATCATGAATTTTGAATTTCCTGAGGAAAGAAATTTAATATGCAAGTTCTTTGGACCACAAAAAGAAGGAGCAGGAGTTGATATCCAGGGTCAACAACTTAAAGATCATCAGTCTGTACCAATTGAAGATGGAGCAAAGATGCTTTGAAACATGTCTTGCAAGAAACAACTAAATATGAAGTAAGATGATGGCAGACCAAACTTATTTATACTTTAAATGTTTGGATTTTTTTTCAGGTGATTGTCAGCCTTGGAGATCTTGATTTGTCAAAAGCAGTTACAAGCTGGTTTGACTTGCAACCAGAAAGTCTAAAGGAAGTTTAAGAAGAATGTGGTTTGCTGTTTTTGCACATGTTTAAACTTTGTTCTTCCTTGCATTTCATTGTACTATACTGCAATTTCTTTTGTAAATTTCAGCTGTGGATATAAACTTTGTTATAATATAAACAAATGAAATGTTACATGCAACATATTTCAAACATGCAGCTTAATGTACATGGCAAGTAATACTGATTTAATTGAAGCTTAGCAGGGCAAATATTTTAAGGGGCTCTGTTGTTACAGTCACTTAATTAAAGTAGTGCTTATTTACATTATATTCTTGATTATATAAAATGATTAGGAAAAAAGAATCCTTCAAATAAAACATCCTCTTTTACAAAAAAAATATATGAATTGAAATTTTCCTCTTCATGTATCTTAATTGGAGGGTTTAAATTTTAGGCAGCAGCCTCCATATATATATCTATCCTTCAACATTTATTGTTCTACGTCCTCAATCAATTTAAATTCTCTCTTTATATCTCTTTTCTTTTTTTCTTTTTTTGAGCCTACCTTTTAACGTACCCATACCAATATATTACCATTTTTTAAATAATTTTGTAATTTATTTTTGTTCAAATTTATTACTAAATCTATGAAAACAAATGAATATGCAAATAAGGAGGAGGAAATGGTGATTGGTTGGCCAAACTTTTATGGAAAATCAGGATACCAATGAGAGAAGCAAGCATTGTTTAGGAACCCTTAAGGTCAGAGGAATAAAGGAAAACATATGTCATGGAGAAGGAGTATGGAAGAGAGTAAGCCAGAAACAAATTAAATACAGGGGGATTTGAAATTTTAGCATGAGGTAAGGTTAAAATTTTTAGAATTGTAAAACAGCACCTGATATCTCAGTCATCCTCAATAATTTGCAGTGTTGTTTTATAGGAGGCCTTTCGATAACTTAAGTATCATCTTCTGCTTTCATTTTGTTACTGACTGTTGTTGGTAATTATTTTGTACAGAGGGTTATATTGTTGGGTACGTTCTCATTCAACAGGTGTTTATTTGTGGTTTCCTTGATAATTTCTAACTCTTTGAGAACATTGATTTATCGTTTTCTCTATGTATAATCGATAGTCATTGTCTATTGTGTTGAATTGATGTCCTGCTTCTACTATGTGTTTTGAAAAACTGGATTTACCCTCATTCCTCAAGAAATCTCTAAAATGTTCATTAAATCTTGTTGTGAAGTTTCTAGTAGTTCTTCCAATATATAAAATTTGTCACAGCTATTGCAAATCAATTTATAAACTCCTTTATTTTTATATATGTTTGTTTGTTCTATTTTATTTGAAATTATGTTATTTAGTTTATTTGTTCTATAGGCAGTTTTTATGTTTTTATAATGTTTTTTCTAGCTTTTGTGTTTATATGCCTGTGTATGTTAATGATTTTTATCAATTTCCCTACTTAGTTGTGTTACTTTAAAAAACTTGATGAAATAAGGCGTACTGGAGTTGCTTTGTTGAGGCTCTATGCTCTGAAGAAGAGTAATACCACTACAACTGCTATTATTTATTTATTACTCCTATTTACATTTTTAATTTTAAATTTGCTAGTCTTCTATATCACACTCTGTAAAAAAAAAATTAACTGTGTTCATTGATTATGACATGTGTATGTATTAAATTGTTTTGAAGTATATTAAGATATAGGTATTTCTTCACTTCCATTTTCATTCTCCCATGTTCTTCCAAATAAATATAGAAACATGTTATCTTAATATTTTGTCACTGAAATTGTTTTTATTTTTTCATTTATTACTAGAGATCTGTGAAATTCGCGAGTCGCAATAACTTGAAATGCTCTAAATTTGTCATTTTCTTGTACCATTTCTTACCTCCATTTTCCATAATCTCAAAAAAAGTATTTATGAATCGCGAAATAACACCGAAATTTAAAATTTTTAACGAATTCCGAAGATTTTTTGTTCTATTTGCAAAATTTTCATAATGCATTTTTAAACACTGTTTTCGGATTCCATCTTCTTTTTAACTGCCATATCTGCTTCATCCATGCACTCTTGCAAAGGGAAATTGTTACAATGCAGTTCACAACATGGAGGTAATATATTCTTCTTTATAATGCTCAAATATGGTCTCTCTATAGACTTTTAAGTTCTATGGCCAATATGAATTGCAAGAAATATGAATTATATTAACGTGTAAGATAAGTTTTTTCCCTCTAAATTTTTACAGACATAATTATCAATTTTATATCAATCATTATTAAGTAATGATATGTTCAAATCTGAAGCAAACATTTCTTTAAGTATAAGCAGTAACGTGAAAGTTGACCTTAAACTACTGGATATATCATTCTTATTGGGTTTAATGTACTAAACTAGGATTAAGAAGAAAAAAAAAATTTTTTTTAGAATAACACCGCCAAATTCCCAATAACACCGAAATCTTAAAATTTTAAAACAAGTTTTCCTTAAAAATAAAACCACTTTCACAGATCTCTATTTATTACTTAAATATAGTGGGTAAATAATGTGGATGGGCTAACAACGAAACTGTCAACAATTGCATGGCAAAACCTACTTTGAAATTTCTCCCAGAGAATCATTATGATATACCAAAGGTGAACAATATGAGGTGAGTGATAAACATATTCTACCTTAATACCAAAGGTGTGTTCAAAAAACTATCTGCCATTTTTAACTGCAAGGCACTAAAATCACTAATTTAAACCCAGGAAAGTAATAATACAACTCCTGAAATGGCACATTTGATAACCTTTACAACCAACCTGCCGTCTGCATCCTGCCTCACTGCACTCTGTTTTACTCATGCAGGGAGTCCATTAGCTTCACACAGTAGATTGTCATTGCTCGATTTTGGCTTAGATTTCTGTGCCTTGCAGTTAGAAGTGGCAGATAATTTTTTGGACACAATCATGGTACAACACAATGCTTCTCTCAAAGAATTTTCAAGGTAGGTATCGACATGCACTGGTTAATAGTTTCTGTATAAGTATATTTTTCTTCCATTGGCCTCCAAGAATCTATAATTCTTCTTTTAACACTGTGTTCAAATTCCAGTCTTTTTCCTGTATATGTCTCTTCACCTGGTCACCTAATGTTATCTTCCCTCTCTAAGGACTTACATTTACTTGTAGTGGAGTAAAAAACCAGTCTATGTGTCCTTTTAATTAAATTCAGTGAATTGTCATGTACCATTTGCCATGAATGTTATATTCTGTAATTAATTGTTTCAATGTATAATTTTTTTTCAGATTTATTAATATTTTGTATTTATATTGAGAGTAATATAATTAATAAAACAGATAATCTATAATCAGAACATATTAATATTTATAATGATTAAAAGGGGAGTTCATTCCAAAATCAGTACGATGAACAAGCAAATAAAATATCAGAAAAGAATACAAAGTTATAAGCAGGGAAAGTACCTTGGTTGGTATTGTAGTGCACTATAGTGAACACAAGTTAACTGAAACCGGAGTATGCATGTGATGTGACGGTGCAGGACAGCAATGCAGCCTAGTGCGCACCTGTGGTGCATACAAGAGTGAACAGAATACAGATGCAATGGTTCATTTCCCAACCAACTAAGGTACTTTCCCTGGTTATAAGTGTCCAGCTTTGACAATTATTGTTACAACTAGACTTCATTCCAACAGAACTGTAAACAAATCAAAAGGAATGACTAGAATTCTAAATTAAATTTTAATGAGTGCTTGAGAAAATTTTGTTTATAGTTTTCTTGGATTTTAATTTAATTGAGGATGTACTAGTCTAGGAATTTGCAGATTTGTGCTTATAATTAGGGCTGAATATTGATTTGTTCTTATCTTCTTATTGGGCACTAAAGCTTCATTTAAAAATATTTAAGATTCAATTTTTTTTTTATCCCTTAACATTTTTTCAATTTTTTGAGTTAACTATTTACTCATAATTAATTCTAATGTTCTGTGTCTTCGTTGAAACTATTTCCTGGGTCATAGTTGAATATATTTAGTGTTATTTTCAAGCATCTCTTTTTCAATTCAATATCATTTTTTATTTGATGTAATTATATCTTTTGATGTTTTCATTATTGATTTAACACTTCTCACTGAAGGATAAATTATATTAGAAGAGAAAAGTTATATGCTCAGACTGAGGTTTCAACTTAGGACCTTTGGGTAATTCCCGATCGGGAATTAACACTGTATAAGAAAAAAATTTGTGTTTAGATTGGAGTGCCTAGATAGCTCAGCAGAGAGCATTGGCCTACAAAGCCAATGGTCCTAGGTTCAAACTCCAGTCTGAGCATATAATTTTTCTCTTCAAATATAATTATATCTTTCTCAATTTCTTGTTTTACTCGTAATATATAACAATTGACCATAAATATGTTACTTTACTTTTGTTTTTAATCTGAATTCATAATATCTCATTAATAGTGATAAAATAACTGTGCCGTACAACTTCCCTCATACAAAACAATTCACACTGCCCAAACACATATACATACACTCATTCTATGCTCCTCTCTGTATGCAATACTACAAGAATGCATCATCTACGTAAAGAGATCTGACAAAGTAGTAAATTGAAAATAGACCACATTAATGCCATCTATCTGCTTAGTATGGAATGGAACCCTAAGCACATAAGTGCAATGGGTGACATTAGAACGCAAACACACTTTTTTTAAAAAAATTTAATTTCAAGAAATATATTAATATTATTATACCAGTACTTATTTCATCTGTCAATTCTGAAATAAACTAGTTTTGGTTTTACGAAACTCTCCCTTAATCATAAAGTACATTATGAATAATAATAATAATAACACTTATTGAGTATTGTATTCTTATAATAATTGTTCATTTCATATCACCTCATTGCAAATTTCTTCTCTGATGGAGGATTTTTTTTTTCACTCACGGGCTGAAATAATGGATATATTTTTAACACATCAGATACCATATGCAAATGTATGAACTCTATCTTTCTTCCTTCCCACCCCTCAAGTGTATTTATAGTTCCAAATCACAAGATACGATGAAGGTCACCTCATAAATGAAGAAGAATCGGAGATTATGAAAATACAATAGGAAGTTAAGAATTATAGAATTAAAAGACCTAATATTGCTGCTGCTACTACTACTACTGTTATTATTATTATTTTTTTTTTCAAATGCCCCAGGTTTGTCTTTTTGACATGCCTGGTTTCTCTCTTGGCATGGCATACTTGTAACCCACTTCTGAGGTTGGGGCGCCTGGAAGGCGGAGTTACGTTGCCCCGATGATATGATGGGTGGTGATGATGATAATGGTGCGCCAGGAGAGTCCCTAATCCTAAGCTTAATCTAAGATGAATATGAAGGATGATGATTGCGATGGCCATATGATTTCGGGGACCGTTTGGGCCTTAAAAGTTTTCCTGACATTTGTCTTACAGGTGAGGAAAACCCCCGATAAAAACCTCACCCAGAAAAACTGTCCCGACCGGGGATCGAACCCGGGCCCGCTGCGTGACAAGGCAGCACGCTACCCCGAGACCACAGCAGTGGACTTATTATTATTATTATTATTATTATTATTATTATTATTATTATTATTGTTATTATTATTATTTATCATCATCATCATTATTATTGAAAATTTTTATAATGAATATATATTGAGATTTACACTGATTCTTAAAAGGGAGACATCATAATTATAACTTTGGTAATGCAACTTGTGCAGTGAATTTGACTAAGGGTGAATTCCATAATAACTGACATAACAATAGCAACAAAGTAAGATAATATTTAAATTTCAGATAGGAAGACACATTTTTCTCTTGAAAATATTTATACAGTAAAAGCTCCTTATTTGCAACAGATATGTTCCGTAAATATTCAGCGAATACAGAAACCATGAATATGGAATGGTAATTTGTATGGGTATATAGGGGATATGTTCCAAGGTTCCAAAATAAAATAAAACTTATCAGAATAAAATCAATTTAATGAGAGATTTTGAATAATTTCTATTAATTACTATTGTCATGCTTAGGCAAGGGCTTAAAGAACTTTGTAAGTTTTTCCTATTTTACCGCTTTTCAATTAAGATTAATATTCAGCTGTGAATTCAGCAATAGAATTTCTTATTTATCTTTGGATTTCTTGATGAATCATACAGTTGATTCATTAACATTAAAACTTCTTGATATGGATACAAATGACTTGCCAACATGTAAATGGTCCAGCATTTCTATTTTTACTTTAAGCAGAAACACTACTTTTTTCCACTTCGGAACTAATTTTTCTTTCCTTTTACTCAACATTATAAATTGGAACAAAGCAGAAGAGATATGTGTTATTAAATCAAAACTATTGCAATGAATGACAAGTTGAAACAATAAAACACGGATCGTGGCAAGGGCAGCATTTATAAGTGGACATAGTGGCACGTGAAATACGGCAGTGGTGGCTTTTAACAACAAAGTTTTGGCTTAGTGACTATAAGAATTGTTTTACTTTGATATTTATTTGTCCATTTGGTTTGAATCGCTCTTTGTAAAAGCCACCTTGGCACGTGCCTGCAATAAAAAAGTTGCCGATGCGTTAATGAAGGATACTAATCCTTCTAATATATTGACTGGATCCACGAATAAAAAAATGTTTAGCCAGAAATGAAGAAACCTTGTCACAATTTTTTAACCCACGAATAACGGAACCGTGAATAAGGAGCTCTTTCTGTACATAGGTTTCAATCTCTTTAATAGAAAAATATGGAGTTTTTAATAATTGTATGGTTTTATATCGGTAACTGATGTAACTGTGTAAAGATATCATGTTTTACAGAGTGAGGGTAAAATAATAATCTCTGTGAAGTTTTCTATTATTTTTCAACAAACAATTATGAATATAGTATACATACAAAGAGCTACAAAATACATATTTAATTTTAGGAAGTTATATTTTGAGGTTATTTTAATTATATTATTTTTAGTCTGGACATCTTACCTCAATATTAATGTTCAAGAACAAATCAACATTAATATTGAGGTAAGATGTCCAGACTAAAAATAATATAATACAAAATACATGTTTTCAGTTTTATGTTCCAATAAACTTTTGTCACTAATTATACAAAATAAAGGGAACTGATGTAACAATTAATGCTTCTGTGTTGTGTAAGAGTTTTAATTAAAGTAAATAAATTCTTTGTTACATGTGACTGTTTTCTACAATATTTTGGGATGTTAGAACTTTAATATGTTTTTAATAGTAAATATACCACTTTGGGAAGCAAGGAAGAAACTTTATTTCTCATGTGTTATGTCAAATTTATGTGGAATTCACCTAAGATTTATTAATTAGTGATTTTTCTAAAACATATATTAATGGAACTAGAGAACTACCAGCAATCATGCTATAGTCCAGCTCTGGTAACTGTAGCCATCTTGTAAATCCAAAGGTGCGTGGCAGGAGGGAACATTGACGAGTGGTGTAGAGAACTAGTAAAGGTAAAGTGATCCCACAACAGGCCTCAGAAGGCCCTTGGGGTAGTAGGAGGTTAAGGCTCCCACTTTTTCTAGACAATCGGCACTTGGTGTCAGCCGGGTTGTCAGCCCTGCGTGACGGCCGCCTTTACCCCAGAACAAGCGTCTGGTACTCATTTCCGTTAGAGGCTGAGTCGACCCCAGGGCCATAGTGCCGCCAGAGGGTTTGGGTCAGTTTAAAAATCCTGACCCCAACGGGACTTGAACCCTCGACCCTCCGGCTTGTAGCTCAGTGCCTTAACCACTACGCTACGGCGTGCCCCCAGTAGCCATGCAAAAAACATTGTCTTATTAATGATAATCATCATAATAAAATGAATTGTTACAAAAAAACGCTATTCTATAATGAACACTTCAAACTTATTAGACATCAAAACTATTCACTAACACAAAACTAGTAGATAAGAAAATTCAATGTGTAGCAACTATTGTGTTTCAAAACTGAGAATAGTTACTGAAAATTCACCCTCTCCTCTTATCGCACCATCCACCATAGACCTCTCAAAAGCGGCTAAAAAAGCCAGAACTGCTCTATAGATTGAGCAGCAAATGTGTGGATCAAATTTCAGACTCCTTCACAGTACATATGTTGAGACGGCATATTGTACTGCTGATAAAAATGCTTCAGTCGGACGGAGAAATTAAATTTGCATCTTTGGTGATTATTAACCCATTGGAGACTTTTAACGAGTCTCCCTCGTGAGCAGGTAGAAAGGCCAAACAGCCCAACAACGACCTACACTCGTTGTGTTAAATCCCACCACTATAAGAAGATGGCACTCTCTTTAGTGATTAAAGTTTTCTGTTCGCCGTCTGTAAAATTTTTTGCAGGTTTATATAAAGCATATATGTAGGACTAGTATATTGTAGAGTATATTATAGAAATAATTTATAGAATAATTTACTTTTTAGATACTTATTACGGTAATATATATATATATATATTTATATATATATGTAGTTTCAATGTTTTTTTTTTTTCGAATATCATGGCTGGTAATATAACTTTTTTAGAAACACCTTGATGAAGTGAAGGCCTATTTTACACTATAAGTGAAGATATAAAACCTAACATAAAACGGTTCTGGAACAATAGACCAATTTTATAAATGCCCATTTACAGCAAAACTGTGCCTTTCAAAAGTTTATTCCTAATTTCGATGTTTCTTCACTTCAAAGACAATGAATCCGTAATTAGAGATGACAGAATTTACAAAATTAGACCTGCTGTAGAGTATTTGAATACAACATTTCTGTCCTTGTATGTTCAAAGTGAAGACATTTCACTTGAAAAATCTCTTACGAAATTACGAAGTATATTGGCTTACGACCAGTTCAAAATCTCTAATCGGAATAAAACGGCACGATTTGGAATAAAATATTAGAAATTGTGCGAGACCTCTTCGGGATATGATCCAAATAAACACTGAACGAGATGCACCAGAAAATTCAGATTTTACTGTAAATTAGAGTGTAGTCCTAGAATTAGCAAATCTGTTCGTAGACAAAGGTTACACATTACAATTAGACAACTTGTGTTCTCCTAATTTATTTTTAGAGCTCAATAGACGAGAGACATATTAGGGACAGTAAAATCTAACAGAAGAAACATACCTATGGATTTAGTGAACATCAAATTAAAAAAAAAAAGGAGAGGTAACATTATCTAGTCGTAGACTTCCTGCATTGAAGTGGAAAGATAGGAAATATGTTTATTATTTATCATCACCCAAACACAAAAATGCCGACATCACTGTCACCAGTAAGAAGCAATGGAAGAATAAAGGCAGATAACAAGAAGAAAAATTCGCAAAGGCTAAATGTATTCTAGAATACAATACAGAAAAATTGCTTTTTTACATTATCGATAATTTGAGAAGAACTTTTTATGATTTGATAATGTATAGGTCTATGCTTTTATATATTTAATTTAATTTATTTTTATAATATACTGTATTGTATATTGTTGTTATTTTTACAGTTCCTGTTAGAACATATGATTCATGTTTACTTCAAATTTAATGACCAAGAAATGTTAGTAAAGGACGGTTTTTTAAAAGGTTTGTCAACTTTCACAGCCTTCAAACTAACAATAAATAACGGTTAAATTACACAAAAGAGGGTTGTAAGCAGGCCACATTCCTTTGCAATTCTTAAAAGTACAAAATACTACAAGAAAAAACAGGGGTAAACAAACTATCTGAAATTCATAAGTTCTGGGACGCAGAACGCATGGTCTGATTTAAAACCCAGTGCAGCGCTGGGGTGATTTAAATGGGTTTCCAGTGAACGTACCAGGCGCTTTAACGTGTCTTCAATGGGTTAACAAGAGCAGACTAAGGGCCGCATGCAAATAAATTAGTCTCTACTCAAATTACTTTTAATCAGTGGTGAGCTGACTCACCGTGAGCAAGTGCAAAGATCGAATTAGTTACCCACTAACTGGTCATGCATGAAAGTCGTCGTTTACGTAATATTGGCAAGAAATTACTCAGAATTCTCAGCGATAAAACCACTTCCGTTATTTTCGTCTGCTAGAGCAACGCATTTATGCTTGCATCCTGCAAATAATACCATATACAACGACATCTGCGTCGTGCAATATTATGCCGATTCTCCTGTTCTTCCAGTTGAATTCTTTGGTAGACTCTATCAAATTCCTCTTCTCCACGTATACCAAAAACAAGATCGAAGTCTTCAAGGTCCGACATCTTGGATAAAGCAGCAAGGTTTCAAAGTACATCGGTTCCCATCGGTATTCTCACGATTCGTTTCTCTCCTAAGTCACCTCGCCAGGTAGCTTAGGAATTTCAACAATTATTATCGCATTAACAGATTTTTGAGTATGCAAAAACGTAAATACGTGGATACAATTTTCTTAGCAGAGAACGACTTTTACGGTCTAATGCATTCATAGATTCGAGCCTAAATGCCAGTATCAAGTTTTACATTTTTCATTATACACCCTCACACAATACAAACATACCTACGCTCAATTAATAGATAAAGTTAGATTTAATACCTCACCTCATAATTCTAGATTTCTCAAAGATTAGTTTCAATATTTCTTTGAATCATTTTCAGTTCTATCTAACTGTTAGTCGATACAAAATAGCATCAAAACTAGTCTTTGAGAAATCTAGAATTGAGTAGTTGTCCCGAAAACAGATCTAACCCATAAGCTACAAATGAAAAAATGTATAATGTTCATTTTGAAGCTATTACCTTTATTATATCATATTCATTTTAATATTTCATCCTATTGGAAACATATACAGCCAATTTGAATGCAAAATAACATGCTAATAACTAAATATTCACAATTTAATACAGAATTAAGTGCAAAAGTTATACATCTTTATAGAGTAGAAAAAGATCTAACCCATATTTAACTAAAAAGCTGCAATAAGAAATAGAAAATATATATTGAAGACTGATTCAGTTAGAAAAATTTCTAACTGAATCACCGTTCAATATTTATTTTCCATTTAATGTTATTTCATTGCATTTTTTGTGTCTTTCTTATTTTTGCTCAATTTCTCTAAGATTCTGATAGAATTCATGGAACTGTGATGGAATGGATTTGCACATGTGCAACAATTGTTTTTCTGCACTGCTACTCATGACTAACTGCTTCCGCCATTTTGTTACAGATAGATCACTATTCACTTGAAAGCCAAGTTTTAAAGATAAATAAAACAGGTGTGGAAGAGAGTAGGAATAGTTTTACATCCACCATACCGTGATATTCTGTGGATAGATCACTAATCCACTGAAAACTCAATTTTCAAATTTTTGTTAGTTAGATTTATTCAATTATGAGGTTAGGTTTAAATCTAATTCTACTAATTAATTAAAATAAACCTCAGTGTAAATTCCTTTAAATACTAATGATACCTACATTCATTCTAATGTGAACTATTTCCTGTACACAATACAGATACACATTTTTTTGTGGTAATGTAGTCAACTGAAAATGGTGTGTTTATTTATTATATCTTATTAATACCATTTATCAGTAATAATTAAGATATTTGGTCTGTGTATTCTTACCTCTTATGGTTGTTTTTGTTGAACATATGTTTGAAGGCTTCTGAGCCCCATCTTCAGTGATTACAGACTCATGTTTCTGAAGTTGTCGGCCCTGATTCTTTACTCCTGCTCCCTCTGCCTGTGGTCCAATGAACTTGCTAATGTAGTTCCTTTCTCTGGGAATTCCAAATTCTTCTTTCCTTGTTTCTTCTGTAAGTAGATTTTTTCCCATATGATGAGTTTCATTTTTATTTTCTAACTGTTTTAATAATTTTGTGTTTATGTCTATTTTGTGTTTTTCTGACCGAACATGAGCAGCCACTGCAGATTTTTCTACTTCCTCTCTTTGTACATTTCTTATGCGTTCTTTAGTTCTAATGGTTAAATTTATTTTTGTTTTCCTATGTATATCTTATCACAGTCTGCACATTTTATTTGATATATTCCTGATTTTTTAACTTCATCAATCTTTACATTTTTGTTGGTTTTTATTAGTTCATTTAAACTATAATCGTTCTTTGGTACTAAAAAAAAAAGGTAAAGTGATCCCACTACAGGCCTCATGAGGCCCTTGGGGTAGTATGAGGTTAAAGCTCCCACATTTTCTAGACAATCGGTACTTGATGTCAGCCTTGCGTGACGGCCGCCTTTACCCCTAGAACAAGCATCCGGTACTCATTCCCATTAGAGGCTGAGTCGACCCCAGGGCCATAGTGTCACCAGAAGGTTTGGGTCAATTTAAAAATCCTGACCCCACTGGGACTCAAACCCCCGACCTTCCTACTTAAAGTGCAGTGCCTTAATCACTACACTATGCCGTGCCCCTCTTTGGTACTAAACTAATATTAAATTTTCAAAAATCTTTTGGAATTTAAATCCATTTATCAGCCTTGCTTACAGATACATCCATCCTAATGTGAACTTGTTTGTATACATAGTAAGATACAGTCACCGTGTGGTTTTATTTTCCCATTTATTAGATTAACATTTGGCTTGGCAAGTGTGTGCAATCTGCCTTTATCACTTATCACAAACAATCGACAGCTATCAATCATAACAGTGCATTGTTTGTCTTAATATTATATTAGAATAATCGGCCGCAGTGGACTAGTGGTTATGCTCCTTGCCTCTGGTCCCGAAGGTCACGGGTTCAAACCCGGCCGGGGTCGATGGATTTTTTAGGAGCAAGTCCTCCGGGAGAGACTTTAAGCTGTGGGTCCTGAGTCTGAAGATTTTCAGGCTCGTAAAAAATCCTTAAGCCCGAATGAAAAGGCCTCTAAGCAAAATTTACCGAATTTTCCCATCCTAGTACTACCTTGGTTTCCTAGATGTCAGTATGAGGCGGAACGCTGACCATGGACCACTCAAAATGACATCTATAGGAAAACAAGTGTAACTTAAATTAGTATGGTTCAATTTCTTCCCTCTAGGGGAAGAGTGCCTAAATCTCTGTAAAGGGAAAATATGGGCTTACAATACAATTATATTAGAATCATAATATGCATCTAACTGGGAAATGAAAAGTGCTGTTGTCAAGTTTGTTGTCTTCATTGGTGCTGTCACTCCTGCTGCTATCCGTGTTTATGACAAACTGACAGATTGTCTATTGCAGTGGTTTCTGATCTGAGTCTTCTTTCTGTACTTAATGGAATAATCTAATGTCAGACCATTGGATCTGTGCACTTTTAGTGCTGTCATCGTTTTTAGAAAAGTTAACACTCCATTCCATGCTGGAAATGAAATAATTGATAATATTGCTAAACAAGCAGCCTATCTAACAACATCTTTATCTAGTGCCTACTCTACAATCAATTCCCATATAATAAAGTCATGGATCAAAACATGGCTTTAATCTGACAAAGGTAAAACACTGCAAGCTATACAAACCAAGCCAAATGATGTACAAAACCATCCCCAGAATTATACAAACTTTCTTAACAAGAGCAAGGACAGGCCACATAGTCACCCAGAAATACCTATTTTGTTTTTAATCTCATTGATTCTAGTACCTGCTGTTGGTGTAACAGTCATCAAGAAGATCTTGAACACATCCTCATAAACTACTCTTTTCCAAACCTTCAAAGAACTAAACTCAAATCTTTAATACCTGGAACATTGGAAATAGCACAACATATCCTGACTACTCCTCATTTTGAACTCTAGCAGCTAGAATATACTACAAACATCGGGCGCTATATCCATCTTTTGTAAAATGAAGAACAATGTAGTGGGACTTTATGTTGTCAGCAAATAGCTGGATACACTAAGAAGATAGATAGATAGATAGATTCCACGAACTTCCCTCCATCATGTCAAACAGCAGCCACAAACCTTTCCAAGTAAGGATGTTGCCAAACTTCCCCCAGTGTATTGGCTCTTGAATAATTGAATGTTAATTATTACTGAAACAGATATTGACTTCTTTGTTTCTCTTCATTGCAAAATGATATTACTTGCTTAATAATATTTCTTTCACCAGTCTGTGCTATAGTATTCATGTTGAGTAGGCAACACTGGACTAAGAGTGCAAAAAATCTGTCTCACAAGAAGTCTCGAAATTGTTAGTAGTGGGAGGCGAGAATGGGATAGACAAGAAAGAGAGGCATGATGTTTGGTTTTTTAGCATTTTTTCTTTTTATGATGAACGAGGAGCTGGCCCGATGCATCAACTCCCAACCTGGGGGACGGGTAATTTTTGTTCAAGGTTTTCTTCCTCTTATCCTTTGATAGTCCAGTATCTTACTGCAAGCTAGAAGTGCTAGTTTTGGTCCGCTCTGGGTATTTTATTTCCCCAGTACCATATCTGGTGGGCGTTCCCATATCTACCACCTGGGGAGGTGCCCGATGGGAGACTGGCAACTCCACAATAGAAAATTACAAATATATCAAATCATAATTCAGAGCATTTTAACATATGGTGCTGAAGTCTGTCAAATTTCTGCCAGGGAAACAAAAAGAATTTTAAGTACAGAAGTGGATGTTTTAAGATGATCAGCTGGAAAATCTAGAATGAATAGAATACGAAATAAAGAAATAAGGGAAATTATGGGTGTACAAGAGGAGTCGGACATCATAGACATTATAGAAAAGGAAAGATTACAGTGGTATGGCCATGTCGAAAGAATGCCAGAGCAAAGATTGCCTAAAATTGTTATGGAATGGATCCAAATGGAAAGGAGGAAGAGAGGAAGACTGAAGAAAACTTGGATAGAAGGAGTACAAGCAGCTATGAATATCAGAGGATTGGAGGAAGATCAATGGATGGACAGAGAGGAATGGCATTTGGTTTCCGGAAGACGGCGGCAGCTGCCATGATACCGGATGGTGATGATGAGGAAAGAGAGATAGGAATGCAAGGAGGGTAATAATTTACTGAGGCAGAAAAAGAATTAGGGTTCAGTTGGCATATCTTATGAGAGCACAGAACTGATGGTCACAGGCAATACACGTCTTTTCCACAATTCCCTCTCAATATCTATCATTCATAGGTAACTGTGCAGGATCCATAACATTTATAATTCATATCAGAATTTGTAGGTAATGTATCTATCCAATTTAGTTAATTATTTTTACTATTTTTATACTTTTTTTTCTGACCAAGAACTATATATTTTCCTCAGGTTGCTAATCATATTTGCTAATTTGTAGGTAATGTATCTATCCAATTTTAAGTAATTATTTTTACTATTTTTATACTTTTTTTTTCTGACCAAGAACTATATATTTTCCTCAGGTTGCTAATTATATTTTACAACAGTAATTTGTCTCTTTTTTTATTATGGCAGTGCATAATTTACACTACAATCACCAATAAGAGATTTTTTTACACCTTATCAAAACATCTTATGATATACAAGGTTTCACATTTTGAATTGTACAATTCAATGGAAAAAATATATATTATTTTGGCATGAGGACAGTTAAATACATGATCTGTATAGTTATTTGAATTTTCATAAAATCTCAACTTGAAATATTTTCATTATTAGGTATCAATATTAACATCATATCAGCTAAATGACGTACCTAAATTATGACAAATGCAATGATTTGACTTTAGACACACATACACACAGGTTTTAGGTATATTAGAACAGCTTTAAGATAGAATTTCTGCATATTTTCTTTAAAGATAAAGTTATTTTCAAAGATAGAATTTCTGCATATTTCCTTTAAAGATATGTTTGCACATTGATGTTATATTTTAAAATAACATTTTCCAGAACTGGACATAGTTTTATTTAGAAAGAAAAATTAACGCTCGGACCAGGATACGAACCCCGGATCTCTGAAGTGGAAGAAATTATTCATGTATGTATCAGAGTTCGGTTGGTGTAATCAGTAACATACTGATGCACATAGTCAGAAATTCGGGGTTCAAATCCCGGTCCGAGCATTAATATTTCTTTCTAAGATAAAAATATGTTCACATTGATGTTTTAATTATTAATTTAACACTTCTCACTGAAGGATAAGAGAAAAATTTGTGTTTAGATTGGAGTTTCTCAGGTAGCTCAGTGGTAGAGCATTGGCCTAGAAAGCCAAAGGTCCTGGGTTCAAACCCCAGTCTGAGCATATAATTTTTCTCTTCAAATATATGTTCACATATTTATTGTTTTATACCAGAGGCCTGATGTGAATTGTGTTGATACTGTAATTGAATATTAACAAACACATTTTCAGTTTCACAATGCTAGTAGAGTTTTAAGAATTGTAAATCAGTACCTGATATCTCAGTCGCCTTCAATAATTTGCAGTGTTGTTTTATAGGAGGCCTTTCGATAACTTAAGTATCATCTTCTGCTTTCATTTTGGTACCAAAATGAGATCTCAGGTACTGTTTTACAATTCTTAAAACTTTAACACAGTGACCTCAATGGAGTTTTGTAACATATTTTAAAAATCTTAATGCTAATAGAGTCAAAAATAAACTACATTTAAAAATATGCAGTACAAAGAACAGAACTGTGCCTGAGCAAACACATTTTCTCCCTTACATATATTAAAAATTGTAATATTATCATGTTTATATACATAGGAAAATATTTAAAAACAAATACATTTTGGTAATTTTCATCAGATGACATGCTGTTCAGTTTAATGAAATTTTTACTCTAATAGTATAAAATAAGAGGATGCTAAATTTAACATATTATTTGTATTATAAATGTTGTTTGCTGTGGAAATACTAAGCCAGCTATGTTTTTGTTGCATTTACATTAATGTACATTCACAATAACTATAAAAATGTAAGTAAATATGTTATATTATATTTATATAATTTAAATAAGTTAGAATATTTGCACTGTACTTTATATTTTACATTTTTGCAATATTGTTTGTAGAATTTTATGATATAACCTTATTATGAAATATTTTCTCAAAAATGTAATAAATGTTGATTTAAAAAATATATATTCTTGCAACGTTTGCTGCAATTCAAATAATATTAAGTTATGTAGGTAGGAAATAACACTGTGAGGTTTATTTTAATATTGTTTAGTTGTTTCTTTACTCACCTCATACTTCTTAACTCCCAAGCAGACTCGAGTTTCTTCACTTCATTTGTGACAACTTGTGAACATAATACAGCATTGAGAATGTCACAAATGAAGTGAAGAAACTTGAGTCTGCTTGGGAGTTAAGTATGAGGTGAGTAAAGAAACAACTAAACAATATTCAAATAATATTGTTAATTATAATCATGCCATGGTCTTGGTATTTTGACCAAAAATGACAATTTTTTTTTTTTAATCTAGAGAAAGTGCATCTTACTGGTTTAGGTTTTCCTCTATAGTCAAGTAACCCAATAAACATCCCAAGTTGACCAAGGCTTCTTTGGTGTTTTGACAATAAGTGGCAAATTATAAAAAATCATGAAAATTGCAAAAATGCAGTCAGCAAGGTGTGTCTTGGATGTTTTGCCTGAAAAAGCTTTCCTATGCAGTTTCCACAGCCTTCAGAAAATCCATAGTTTGATTTCCACTGTAAATTTTTGTAAGAATAAATGTCTACCGCTGTGGTCTCGAGGTAGCGTGCTGCCTTGTCATGCAATGGGCCCAGGTTCGATTCCCAGTCAGGGCAGTTTTTCTGGGTGAGGTTTTTATCGGGGTTTTTCCTCACCTGTAAGACAAATGTCAGGAAAACTTCAAGGACCAAACGGTCCCCGAAATCATATGGCCATCATCATAATCCTTATCATTATCATCATCATCATCCTTCACCGGTGTGGAAAGCAACGAGAAGCTACCACACCTACAATTCCCTAGTAAAGCTGCAAGCATAGCATTAAAATGCTATGATTGCAGTGAAGGACCTGCCTTTGGGATGGATACAGAATAACATTATGCATATGTTTTGATGCTAGCTGGAACTCATATCTATGAAATCCTAGAAGTTTATAGAGTTGTCACTAGATGGAACCATGTAGCTGTAAAATCAATATGATAATCTGGCAATAAAGTCCGAAATGTTTATTAGAAATGGATGTACTAACTTCTCTCTTCCTAACCTAACGAAATCAAGTTAATTTATTAAAATATGGTGTGGAATTAATTGTGATTGTTGGTAACACCAATTTTACAGACTTCTTGTGTAAGTTACATTAAGCATTCACGCATCTCATGCATGTGCACTGCAGTTCTGTAGAACTTTGAAGAAATCATTGCATATGTAAATAAATATTTAATAATTGTAAAAAAGTTATATGTATAATTGTAAAACGTTTAAAATAGTGCGGAATGTTGGTAAAGACAGAAAAAGTACGTAGGGTAACAGAATTACAAGAATATACTATGGAAAATCAAGTTGACATTATTCTGTAGTTGAGCCTAGACTTTTTGGTATTTCAACCAAAAATGACAACATTTTAAAAATTGTAAAAATGAAGTCTAAAAACAAAATTTCTGATTATAAGTCAAGATGGATGCAACATGTTCATCGAATGGAAGATCACAGAATACCCAAACAAATGTTAAGATATCAACCTGCAGGAAGAAGAAGACCAGGACATCCACTCAAGACTTCTGGATAGTGTTTCTCTTGAGGCCGAAATAGGTCAACAAACGGCCTAAATTTGTAAATGTACTATGATGATGAAGTCTGTAAGGTATGTCCAGAAATTTAAAGCTGGGAAAAACCTGAAATCTATCCCAAAATTTTCAATCCAGTTTCAAGACCTATAGTATAATTTTTTAGTAAAAAAAAATTATAGCCTTGGAATATACAATCGGGAAATTTTGGCATGTAGGCTGGATTTTTTCCATTAGATATCCTGGACACATCCTGTAAATTCAAATCCCAGTAGAATGAATTTTTAACTTGAAATTTTGACATTTTTGTTAGACACCAAAACTATAGTCTTGTAAAGTGGGAAGGAAATTTGTGATGTACGCTGGGTATATTATAAATCCAAGACATGCCCTCTAACTGAATTTTTGCTGTTTTCATGATTTCAAAAATTTATATATTTTTAGTCAAACACTTTGAATATCAATCGGGCCAAGAAACTTAGGACTTAGGTTGGATATTTTGCATTAATAAACCTGACCATGTTCTGTAGACTGCATTTTTGCAGATTTCACAATTTCAAAAAAATTATTTTTGAATCTAAAGCAAGAGTTTTAGGATATTTGTATCTTAAAATTTAAAATATTGAATACAAATTTTTAACTTGCAAAGAATCTAAATATTTCATATAAATTTGCCTTTTACAAAAAATAGTGGTTCCAATAATTAAATAATATTTCTGAGGTAATTAATTAGGTAATTTGCTTTTAAACATTGTTGAGTAATTATTTTGATGTTTTATTTTAAATTAACATTTTCCAGAATTTGATATAGTTTTATTTTATTGTTGAGTAAATTTGGAAAAATGCTGTGATCATTGAATTGTTAATAAATTAATTTGTCAGAGATAGAAATTAAATCTTTCAGATGGTCAATTATAATACAGTATATTGACTATTAAAAGATAAATACCAATTAGATAGTATAACTGTCACAGGATTGATGATCGGGGCAAGAGGTACTATTCCAGGATTCGTTGCTAAATTTTGGAATTTCTTAGATTTGGACAGAGTGAATATTTCTAAAATTGCCAATGCTGCCATTAGAGGATCAATTTCAATTTTAAGAAACCATCTTTACAAAATTTACTTAAATTATAATTTGAAATTTTTTAGTGTATTTACAAAATGTATTTCATCAATTTTGAAAATTAATTGTTTGTATCACTTTGTCCTTGAGGCAATTCTCTAATGAGGAAAGTTGTATATGATATAATAAATATACAGATTCATTTTGTACTTGTATTATAATGATTGGATTTGATCAATGGGAGAATAGCATTTGCATTTGGCCATGTGATTATGTTTAAGCTCCAGAATTTTCTATATCATAATTTATTCATTTTATCAAAGAAGCTTGCATAAGATGGACCCATAAGACACATGAGAATGTTCATAATGATTGGAATCCCCAGTATGGGGTAGATTCGTTTAAACATCATGAAACAGTAATAATTAATAGATAGAAAAATATCTCAATGTTAAAAAATTTCGAAAATTGTGACATATTTGGTAAAAACACAAAGACTAGCATCGGAATACCATATGGGGAAATTTAGGATTTATACCAGATTTTTTGCATTGGAAATACCAGATGCACAATCTAGTCTTAATTTATGCAGTTTTCAAAATTTACAAAATTTGACATTTTTGGTGAAAACACCAATACTATATATAGTTTCGGAATGCTCAATGTGGAAGTTTTGGATTTAGACCGGATTTTTTGCATTATAAATCGAACACACACTCTCGACATAATTTCCGCTGTTTTCAAATTTTCGAAAATTTTGACATGTTTGGTGAAAATCAACATGACTATATACAGCCTTGGAATACTGAATATGGAAATTTTGGATATAGACCAGATTTTTTTTTTTTGCATTAGAAATCCCGCACACACTCTAAACTCAATTGTTGCATTCTTCAAAATTTCGTAAATTTTTACATTTTTCGTTGAAACGCCAATATAGCCTTGGAACATTCAATATGAAAATTTTGGATTTAGATCGGACTTTTTTTCGTTAGAAATCCCGCGCACACCCCCTAAACTAAATTGTTGCAATTTTCAAAATTTCGAAAATTTTGACATTTTTCGTTAAAACGCCTGGACTATAGCCTAGGAATACTCAATATGGAAATTTTGGATTACGACCGGATTTTTTGCATTTTAACTCCGGACACACGCTCTAGTCTTAATTCCTGCAGTTTTTCAGAATTTATTTGACATGTTTGGAATCTTATTGAGGAAAATTTTGGATTTATATCTGATTTTTTGCATTAGAAATACGGAGCACTCCCTCTAGACTTAATTTTTATACAAAGATTTATTAAACACACTGTGTACATTAGCATACAATTACTGAAAGTTATTATCGCCTGCGTAGAATTTTAGAGGCTTTCTTCTTGCTATACAATCAATTAGGTAGTATTGTTCACATTTTTTATCACATAGCTTGCGGAGGCACTGGGTCGATGCGAGGTGGAACCCTTTTTTGGTACATATTCTGTAGTGGAATCCATGTGGCGGTCCTCGTGAACACGTGTCTCAGGGAGAAGTTCGGTTCCTTCCATTCTTCGGTGTTCATCCCTGGTGTCAGGAAGAATCCGTGGTCTATATCCTCTGCTTTTTCTTCTCTCTCTTTTATGTGTGCTTCGTAGACCGGGATGTGTGGCAGGTTATATTTTAACGCTATTTCTCTGATGAAGAAGTCAGTGTTGGTTAGATGGTATATGAGTCGGGAGCTCGTTAACCTTAAAACCCTAAGTACTCTCCGGAGGTAGGTAATTTTGGCCATTTCTAGTCTTTTCAGATTTGCTATGGTTAACCGAGTCCAGAATGTGTTGATTGCATAGCACACTATTGGTGATATCTTGATGTGAAATAGTCTTATAGCTGTTTCGACTGACAGCTTTTCGACATTACGAATGTCAAACGTGGCCTTTATTACTGAGTTGCATCTTTTCTGGATGTGCTTGGTGAATGATTTTCCTGTGACATGCAACGTTAGACCAAGATACTTGGCTAATTCTAGTTGGGCTTTTCCATATATTTGAATTTGTAATCCCTGTTTACGTTTCCTCCTCGTCTAAATTTCATAATCTTAGTTTTGCCTGTGTTAACTTCTAGTTCGTTCCTGTGCGCCCAGTCGTGTAGTTTATCCAGACTAGTCTGAAGAGCTACTTTATTCCTGGATAGGATGACTATATCATCTGCATAGAGGAGGACAGTGCATTATATCCCAAAAATAACAAAATTTTAGAAATTTTGAAAACTGCAAAAATACAATCTAGAGGGTGTGTCCGCGGTTTATTATGCAAAAAATCCTATTTAACTCGTAATATTGAATATCGAGATTTTCCGAGGCTATAGTCTTTGGTGTTTATGCCAAAAATGACAAAATTTTAGAAAGTATGTAAACTGTAAAAATACAATCTTAGAGCGTGTGTCCGCGATTTATAATGCAAAAAATGAAAACTGCAAAAATACAATATAGAAGGTGAGTCCGCATTATATAATGCAAAAAAAAACCTGTATAAGTCGAAAATTAAAGAATCGAGTTTTTTGAAAGGCTATTGACTTGGATTTCTTCCCAAAAATGACAAAATATCGCAAATATTGAAAACTGCAAAAATACGAACTAAAGTGTATCCGCGTTCTATAATGCAAAAAATCCGGTCGAAGTAAGTCGAACATTTCAATACCGAGATTTTTCAAGGCAAAACTATTGGACTTTTTCCCAAAAATAACAAAATTTTACAAATTTAAAAACTGCAAAAATACGATCTAGAGAGTGTGTCCGCGATTTATAATGCAAATTATCCGGTGGTAGTCTCGGATTTTAGCCATAAAATGACAAAATTTTAGAAATCTTCAAAACTGCAAAAATACAATCTAGAGGGTGTGTCCGCGATTTATAATGCAAAAAATCCTGTCTAAGTCGAAAATTTGATAATCGAGTTTTTCCAAGGCTATAGTCCCGAATGTATTCCCAAAACTGACAAAATTTTAGAAATTTTGAAAACTGCAATATTACAATCTAGAGATTGTGTGCGATCTATAATGCAAAATATGTGGTCTAAGTTGAAAATTTGAGAATCGATTTTTTGTATTATGAATCACGGACACACCCCTCTAGATAGTATTATTGTAGTTTTTTGAAACTTTGAAAATGTACTACCTAGAGGGTGTATCCGGATTTCTAATGCAAAAAGTCCGGTCTAAATCCAAAATTTCAAATTTGAGTTTTCCAAGGCTATACTCTTGGTGTTTTTAAAAAAATGTCCAAATTTCAAAAACAACAAAAATACTATCTATAGGGTGTGTCTGGGATTTGTAATGCAAAAAATCCGGTTAAAATCCAAAATTTCAAATTTGAGTATTCCAAGGCTATAAGTCTTGGTGTTTTTTTTTTAAAAAACTCTTAATTTTAAAAATTTCAAAAACTACAAAAATGATATCTGGAGGCTGTTTCCGGGACGCATAATGCAAAAAATCCGGTCTAAATCCAAAATTGAGTTTTCCAAGGCTGTAGTCTTAGTGTTTTTCCAAAAAGACAAAATTTTCGAAATATCGAAAACTGCAAAAATTCTCTCTAGAGCGTGTGCCCGGGATTTATAATGCAAAAAATCCGGTCTAAATCCAAAGTTTCAAAAGTGAGTATTCCGAGGTATTCTTGGTGTTATTCCAAAAAATGTCAATTTTCGAAATTTCAAAAACTGCAAAAATACTATCTAGAGGGTGTGTCCGGGATTTATAATGCAAAAAATCCGGTCTAAAACCAAAATTTCAAAATTGACTTTTCCAAGGCTATAGTTTTGGTGTTTTTCCAAAAAATGTGAAAAATATCGAAATTTCAAAAACTGCAAAAATACTCTGTAAAGGGTGTGTCCGGGATGTATAATGCAAAAATTCCGGTCTAAATCCAGAATTTCAATATTGAGTTTTCCAAGGCTATATCCTTAGTGTTTTTGCAAAAACTCAAAATTTCAAAAACTGCTAATATACTTTCTAGAGGGTAGCTCCAGGATTTATAATGCAAGAAATCTGGTCTAAATCCAAAATTTCACAATTGAGTTTTCCTAGGCTATAGTCTTGGTGTTTTTGCAAAAAAATGTCAAAATTTCAAAAACTGCAAAAATACTCTCTAGAGGGCGTGTCCGGGGTATATAATGCAAAAAATCCGGTCTAAATCCAAAATTTCAAAATTGAGATTTCCAAGGTGTTTTTGCAAAAAATGTCTAAATTTTCAAAATTACAAAAACTTCAAAATTACTCTCCAGACCGTATTTCCGGAATTTATAATGCAAAAAATCCGGACTAAATCCAAAATTTCAAAATTGAGTTTTCCAAGGCTATAATCTTAGTGTTTTTGCAAAAAATGACAAAATTTTCAAAATTTCAAAAACTACAAAAATACTCTCTTGTGGGTGTGTCCGAAATTTATAATGCAAAAAATCCGGTCTAAATCCAAAATTTCGAAATTGAGTTTTCCAAGGCTGTAGTCTTGGTGTTTTCCAAAAAATGCCAAAATATCGAAATTTCAAACACTGCAAAAATACTCTCTACAGGGTGTGTCCTGGATTTATAATGCAAAAAATCCGGTCTAAATCCAGAATTTCAATATTGAGTTTTCCAAGGCTATATCCTTAGTGTTTTTGCAAAAACTCATAATATTCAAAAACTGCTAATATACTCTCTAGAGGGTAGCTCCAGGATGTACAATGCAAGAAATCTGGTCTAAATCCAAAATTTCACAATTGAGTTTTCCTAGGCTATATATTCTTGGTGTTTTTGCAAAAAAATGTCAAAATTTTCAACATTTCAAAAACTGCAAAAATACTCTCTAGAGGGCGTGTCCGGGATTTATAATGCAGAAAATCCGGTCTAAATCCAAAATTTCAAAATTGAGATTTCCAAAGTGTTTTTGCAAAAAAGTCAAAATTTTCAAAATTTCAAAAACTTCAAAATTACTCTCCAGACCGTATTTCCGGAATTTATAATGCAAAAAATCCGGACTAAATCCAAAATTTCAAAATTGAGTTTTCCAAGGCTATAATCTTGGTGTTTTTGCAAAAAATGTCAAAATTTCAAAAACTACAAAAATACTCTCTGGTGGGAGTGTCCGAGATTTATATGCAAAAAATCCGGTCTAAATCCAAAATTGAGTTCTCCAAGGCTGTAGTCTTCGTGTTTTCCAAAAAATGCCAAAAATATCGAAATTTCAAAAACTGCAAAAAAAAACTCTCTACAGGGTGTGTCCAGGAGTTATAATGCAAAAAATCCGGTCTAAATCCAAAAATTCAAAATTGAGTTTTCCAAGGCTATAGTCTTGGTGCTTTTTCAAAAAAATGTCAAAATTTTCAAAATTTCAAAAACTACAAAAATACTCTCTGGTGGGTGAGTCCGAGATTTATAATGCAAAAAATTAGGTCTAAATCCAATATTTCAAAATTGAGTTTTCCTATGCTATAGTCTTGGTATTTTTGCAAAAAATGTCAACATTTCAAAAACTGCAAAAATACTCTCGAGAGGGTGTGTCCGGGATTTATAATGCAAAAAATCCGGTCTAAATCCAAAAGTTCAAAATTGAGTTTTCCAAAGGCTATTGTCTTGGTAGTTTGCAAAAAATGTCAAATTTTTCAAAAACTGCAAAAATACTCTCCAGAGGGGATTTCCAGGATTTATAATGCAAAAAATCCGGCCTAAATCCAAAATTTCAAAATTCAGTTTTCAAAGGCTATAGTCTTGGTGTTTTTGCAAAAAAATTCAAAATTTTAAAAATGTCAATAACTGCAAATATATTCTCTAAAGGGTGTGTCCGGGATATATAATGCAAAAAATCCTATCTAAATCCATAATTTCAAAATTGGTGTTTTTGCAAAAAAAGTCAAAATTTCAAAAAGTACAAAAATACTCTCTGGAGGGTGTGTCCGAGATTTGTAATGTAAAAATACCGATCTAAATCAAAAATTGAGTTTTCCAAGGCTGTAGTCTTGGTGTTTTTGCAAAAAATGTCAAAATTTTCAAAATTCCAAAAACTGCAAAAATACTCTCTAGAGCGTGTGTCCGGGATTTATAATGCAAGAAATCCGGTCTAAATCCAAAATTTCAAAATTAAGTTTTCTTGGAGTTTTTGCAAAAAAAATTAAAATTTCAAAAATTTCAAAAACTGCAAAAATACTCTCTGAAGGGTGTGTTCCGGGATGTATAATGCAAAAAATCCGGTCTAAAATCCATAATTTCAAAATTGAGTTTTTCAAGGCTATAATTCTTGGTGTTTTTGCAAAAAAAGTCAAAATTTCAAAATTTCAAAAACTACAAAACATACTCCCTGGAGGGTGTGTCCGAAATTTATAATGCAAAAATTCCGATCTAAATCCAAAATTTCAAAATTGAGTTTTCCAAGGCTGTAGTCTTGGGTGTTTTTCCAAAAAAATGTCAAAAATATCGAAATTTCAAAAACTGCACAAATACTCTCTAGAGTGTGTGTCAGGGATTTATAATGAAGAAAATCCGGTCTAAATCCAATATTTTCAAAATTGAGTTTTCCAAGACTGTAGTCTTGGTGTTTTCCAAAAAATGTCAAAAATATCGAAATTTCAAAAACTGCAAAAATTCTCTATACAGGGTGTGTCCGGATTTATAATTCAAAATATAGGTCTAAATCCAAAATTTCGAAATTGAGTTTTCCA